>CM028131.1:1536015000-1537215000 GCA_016271365.2 Neoceratodus forsteri | reverse complement strand
CATACATTACCCCAGTCTGCCACTAATCCGTACCTCCTGGTCCGGCACCAATCCCTCAGCCACTCACTGAACTCCTGTATCCTTTTCTTTCACGCTGTACTTGCACAGGGAACTGGGAGTACCTCTGAGAATGCCACTGACCCCCCCCCCACCTCCTCACACTGCTTTCCCAGATCCTTGAACCTCCTCTTTACCACCTCTATCGTCTCCCCCGCCAAGTCGCTTGTCCCAACATACACAACTATGTGAGGTTTCCTCCTCTCCCTCTGTTCACATTTCAGAATTGCATTCCCTGCCCTATCCGTGGTCAATCTGGGAATAGCCTCTACCCAGATACTGTACGACTATGCCTTTCTCCTCCGCTTCCCCATCTGAACCCTTTCAGTACAGAATTCCCCAGCACTAGCACCCTCCCTTCTTCCTGCCTCATACCCTCCCCTCCTGCTATTATCTATGTCCTCATATCCAGAGTCCACTCCATCCTGCTCCTTATTAACTCTATCCTCTCCATTTGTGACTCCCACATCCTCCCCACCTGATACCTTCCCCCCTGGTGTCACCTCTCCTTCTACCCTCCTCCTCCCCTTACCCCCTATCTCAGGTCAGACTGCTGACCCTTGGATCCTCACCTCCCTTCACCTCCCCATCCCTCCCCCACAGAGCTCTAATGCCTCTTCCACCTCCAAGGTCAGCACTGCAAACCTATTTCCTGCCCCCCCCATGGCAGTGCCCTTCTCCCCTCCCCTTGCCATGAGCCTTCCCTTAATTCGCTGCTCCTCTGCCCTCCTTATCCCCACATACCCACGTTCTCACCATATCCAGTCCTGATGTTCCTCCTCTGCTCGTTCCAACTCTTCCTCTCCGTGGTCCATCCTACCCCCGCTCCCCTCACCCCTTCCAGCATCCTCCAGAGTCCCTGTACTTCTTCCTCCAGACTCCTCAGCCTGTAACAAATGGGACACCCTCCCAGTTGCCAAAGTATACTCATCCAAATTGCCGGCCGACATCCATTGCATACCACTATCCTCCCTGTGCCTGCCATCCTCATCCCTTGAAGCCCTCCCCCCATCCACCATTCCGCTACCTCCAGCCATCCATATACGTGCCCCTCCACTCCCCAGTGTGGTCCTCCTCATACTTCCCCCTTGTCCTTCCCTCCATTTTTAGTCTGCCCAAACCGTCGGTGGGTACTTCATTTCACCCAAATATCTTGCTTCTAAAACCTAACTTACTGTATTGGTCCTGCTTTCTAGATCAGTAGCATAGCTTAACACAGTGTTACCCTAATCTAGCACATTAGCATCCTATATCAGTACCCTACTTTTTTTTTTTCCAAACTATTTTTATCCTCCTTCACCAGCCACCAGACTCTCTCAGGTGTGGTCACTCAGTACCACCTTTCCCATCCTGCCTGAAGTCCACTACCTACATTCCAAGGAGGGCTCCCCCTCACTCATCCAGACACTATGACCCCCTGGCTCTGTGTCCCCTGGGGTGGGACCGCTGACATCTTCTAGTGACCTATCAATAATCCAGACTGAGGACCCAGAGAGCAAGGAGCACTGGAGGCAGGCTGGAAGACCCGGCGTTGGATGTTGAGGTGCACCTCTAGACCCACTGTCGCCTACTAGGGGACGGGGCAATTTTCCATGTTTTCCCCGGAGGTTCGGACGTGCAATAACATCCAATACATGACAGGCGCTTTTCCGCACCTGTGTGCAGGATGTCCACCACAACCTCCATACCCCTGAAGCGTGTCTCCTCAGGTTGTGATACCCCCAGCCTCCACCAGGAGCCGCACACACAGCAGGAGACAGAAATCACCCTCCACAGAAGAGGAGAGCAGTCCTCCGGATGCTCTATCCTCTCCTTCTCCTGCTGACCCCCGACGTCCTGGGCTTGTCACGGGTCGCCGGCATGGTGTGAGGTGTAGTGTCCAGCGCCTCAACCCTCAGCACCACCGGGCCAGTGCAATCAGTACCCTACTTCAACAGCAGAATAGAGAAAGGCCCTTTCATAAATTCAAGCAATTTCACTTCACATCCCCTCACAGCTTCCAACCTAACCCTTCCCTCAGTCTTACTGAAAAAGCTGTATTCCTGAAATTCTGGCACCCAGGCTATCGCACAAGCTTTCCCTTTGCACAGTCTCACTACAACAATTTTATCCCTGAATTCCTAACACCAAGGCTATCCCACAATCAGTTGAATCTCTTAATAATCCCCTATTAAAACATGCTTCTGAAACCTAATGTACTACATTGGCCCCTTAGAATATAAGATCAGTACACAATTAGCAGCATCATTTTCATACCATCCTATACAGAGTCCCAGTTGCTTAGAACATCCCAGTGGCACCGGCCCAGTGGCGCTGAGGGCTGAGGCGCTTGTCTCTGCACCTCACACCACACCAGTGACCCGGGTTTGGGAGTGAGCTCAGCTTGCTGTGCGTTGGAGGGGAAGGGAGTGGATAGAGCATCCGATAGACTGCTCTCCTCTCCCAGGGTGGGTTGAGGCACAGTGACTGGTGTGGCCCGACACCTAGTGGAGGTTGGATGCCAGCACGTCCGGCCTGATAGAATGGGATGGTGGCCGAGGCAGCTGGCGGGCATGCTGCGTGCAGACGCGTGCACGGTACACCCCTTGTCAGCACTGCATGCCCTGCCTCCAGCAGAACAAGGAAAAAGGGGGTGCCCAGTGGTTGCGGCTTGATGGCCATCTGAGATGTCCTGTGCCGGGTCTGAGGCGAGCACCAAGAGCAGATCCAGTTCGGTAGGGGAGTTGGTCGACCCCCGCCATGCTGCCACAGGGGGTAAGCTGTGGGGTAATTGGGTGGTTGCCCTTACTAGGAGAACGGTGCAGGTTGGACAGTGGACAGATTGGAAGGTTGCGGGAACACTAAGGCCAACTGGGACCCCAGGGTGAAAAAAAGTAATGTAAAAAAAAAAAAAAGAAAAGAAAGTCCCAGTGTCACTTGTTGCAGAGCTCAGCTCTGTTGCCAAGCTCCTCCTCCTCAGTGAATGCCCAATCCTAATTCACTTCTCCCTTATTTAAAAGTCATGGTGGAGGGAGTGGGTGGGGGGGGGCCTTTTCTTTCAAGCCTGACCACCAGTTACAGTCGCGCTGGTCGCTCCAGTTGTGGAGCTGACTTCAGCACAACAAAAGGAATAAAGAATCTCCGGTGCATGGGGAGCACAGCAGTGCTCACTCCAACCCTTGTTTGCTGCTGCTGGTTCCCATTGCAGGGGGAGCACATAAGCAAGCACACTCTCTGACCCCCGAGTCCTGCTCCTTGCTGCATCTGAACCTGGAGTGGTGACTCAGAGCAGCAGTAGTATTTATACTGCTCTGGCCCCCTGTTTGAATATGGCACGTTTTTCTTGCACCCTCCAATCAGGCCCAGGCTTTTTTTCTTTCAAGCTCGACCACCAGTTACAGCTGCGCTGGTCACTCCGGCTGCTGCGAAGACTTCAGCACAACAAATGGTAAAAAGAATGTCCGGTGTGGGTGGAGCGCGGCAGTGTTCACTCCAATCCCCGATTTACTGCCACCGGTTCCCGTTGCAGGGGGAGTGCATAAGCAAGCACTCTCTCCAACTCCCGCTCCTTGTTGCCTTGAACTATCTTCATGCAAGATATATCTTGGTCCAGTAAAAGGTATCAAACTATCCAGCAACTTCTAAAAACTAAAAACATAAACCTTGTGCAGTGCTGATTAAATTATTTAGTGCTCCAGTGCTTGTCAATATTAAATTAAAAAGCAACATATTCTGTAAATGCCTACAGTAGTTGCAAAACGTTCATTAAAAAATAAATAGATACATTTTTCACTACTTCATACAGTGTTTATGGTTTTTGTTTATTTGAAGAAAAATAGTTCAGTATATTTCACCTGTTTTATCAGATTGTTTTTCTTCATGTAGCTCTCCCAGGTTTTCCCGAAAAAAAGTAATCGGCATGCCTAGTACACTTACACAGTGAACAGAAACAAAAATGTTTTTTTCACCGCAGCCTTTCCATGCAGACTAGTGAGTGGTGGATTGTCAATGGAGGAACCACTGTCATTAACTCAATTAGAAGCACATTCAATTTAAGAATCAGCGGGAACTTCCTCAGTCATCAGCTGTTTGAATCAAGATTCCTTCAGAATGATATGTATACAATGAATAGCTTACCCTCCCACTTGTGGAAAGTTTTGTAGTTTGCACACCATTTAAGTGAATGACACAATTTGCACTTTTACTACCACCCATTGTTTCAGTTGCTGTGACAAGGTGGATAACTCTGCTTGCTTCAGTGTAGTTGTTAAACACAGAAACATAGACTTTGACTGCATATAAGGACTGCTTGGCCCACCTAGTCTGCCCATTTCCCACCTATTGGATAAGCTGCAGATCCTAGTTAACCAACAGCGTACATCTTCCTACCACCCACCAGAATCGCCTTATGTCTGTCACACACATTCTTGAATTCCACCACTGTTTTTGACCCCATGACCTCCCCAGAAAGACCGTTCCATGCACCCACGACCCTCTCTGTGAAAAAGTACTTCCTCACATTGCCCCTGAGCCATCCCCCCTCTGTCTTCAAATTGTGTCCCCTTGTTTTTACACATCTCTTTTCCTGAAAGATGCGACCCACTTGGATGTTGTTAATTCCCTTGAAGTACTTGAAAGTTTCTATCATGCCCCCCCTCGAGGGTATACATATTAAGCTCCTTTAGTCTCTCTTCGTATGGCTTCTGTTGCTGACCCTGCACCATTTTAGTTGCCCTCCTCTGGACTGCTTCCATCCTGTCTATGTCCTTGTGGAGATGGGGTCTCCAGAACTGCACACTGTACTCTAGATGGGGTCCAGGGTTTTAAATTATGGATTAGCAGTTTTTTTCTTGGGACAAGACTAACTGTATAGAAAGCATTTATATATGTTTTCTAGAAGTGTTATGTTTGTTAAACACAGCGAGGCAAGTGCTATGCATTTTCACAATGTTTTAGAACTTTTATGAGCAAAACGCTAATCAATTTTTAGAGTTAAATAAAACCCTGGGGTCTCACCAACTGTCCGTACAGAGGGATAACAACTTCCTGTTTTCTACTGGTGATGCCTCTCTCTATACATCCCAGTATCTCCTCAGCCCTCCTTACTGCCTTCTCACATTGATTGCTTACCTTCAGGTCATCTGATATGACTACCCCTAGGTACCTTTCCATTTTTGTTGTTGCTAATACCCCCCCCCCACCACCACCACCACCAATTGTGTACTCTTCCCCTGGGTTTTTGTTTCCCAGGTGCATTACTTTGCACTTCTTTGCACTGACTCTAAGCTGCAACACTTTTGACCATTCCTCCAAACTTACCAAGTCCCTTCTCATCCTTTCCATCCCCCACCCCTTGTGTATCAATCCTGTTGTAGATCTTTGTGCCATCTGCAAAGCACTTAATCCTCTCATGCTTAGCCAGTGAATCAGATGAAAGCAGCATCACACAGAACACCTCAGAAACCCCTCACCACCTCACACTGTACTGTTTTGGCCAAACCCAAATCGGCACGCTAAATTGTCTCTATATTTGAAAGTTTTTATATTGTTTACACTATCTGTGAAAAGCTCCCCAAATATCAAGAAACAGTGAAAATATTGAGAATGGTAAAAATTGCAGATTTTGCAATGAAATAGTGGGTGCCATTACCCAGTGGCCATGATGAGGAAAGCATCAGTACCCAAGAGCAACGCTGTGCTCCAGTACGCAAAATCCTTATTTCCACCCCTGCAAAAGACTGGTATTTTTTTTATTCTTTAGGCCCTTCAACAAAATATCAAGATTGTCATAAGGTTCAGAAGAAGGGAGGCAGTATAGCGCAGTGGTTTAAGGCTCTGAGCTGCAAATCTGGTGACATCCAGCAGACCAGATGTGGGTTTGAATCCCACAGCTTCCACTTGCATACTGTGTGACCCTGAGCAAGTCACTTAACTTTCCTGTGCTCCCAGGTCGCTCCTGTAAAAATGCTTTCAGCTTAGTGTGCTACTCCTGGTTAAACAACTAAATAAAAAAAAAAGAAAGTATACTGTAATAAAAGGCCTGAAATTCAAAGATAAACAGAATCATTTGTGTGAGCACTAGGCTGAAATGGATTATATGCACACTCTCATCATCAGCCAGGTCAGGGTATGTGGACAACTGGAAAGACATGATAACAGATCTGGGAAGGTGGACTGGTGATACTCCCTCATTTGCCCGGTCATTAATGCCAACATTAAACAGGGAAAAAAAAAACATAAAAAAATAAAGCAGGTAAGTGACCCTCGTTGTTCAGTATAATCTGGTGTGGGGGGAAGGCACAGCTTTCAGGCAGGGTGGGTGTGTGCCTATGAATGGTCATACGGTACTGGTGGTGTAGGTGGCCACATATTGGCAGCTGGGCTCTGACTAGAGAATTGATGCTGGATGCATCCCTAAGTGCAGACGTGGTAAGATCCAGATGGCGTGGGCAGAATGAGATGAGATCTGGATAAACTGGCAAGATGATCAGAAGAGTGGCAACTGGGGTTTAATGCAAAGAAGTGCAAGATCATGCACATAGGGAAGAGAAACCCTGAAGCCACCTATAGGTTGGGAGGGGAGTTGCTGGCAATCACAAGGGAAGAAAGAGACTTGGGCATCATCATCATCACATATGACCTGAAATCATCCATGCAGACCTCTAAAGCAGTAAGTAAGGCTAGAGGGATGTTGGGGTGTATTAGTAGGGGTATCACAAGTCATAAGAGGGAGGTAATAATCCCTCTTTACAAGACTCTGGTTAGGCCCCATCTGGAGTACTGCGTGCAGTACTAGAGACCGCACCAGCACAATGCACAGGACATTAACAAAATGGAGGCAGTCCAGAGAAGGGCAACCAAAATGGTGCAGGGACTGCATCAGAAAACATATGAGGACATACTAATGGAGCTCAATATGTATATCCTAGAAGAGCAAAGGAGGGACAGAGGTGATATGATTGAAACATTCAAACATCTTAAGGGCATTAACAAGGTGAAAGAGTCTAACATATTTCAATATAAGAAAAATAGCAGGACAAGAGGACACAGCATGAGATTACAGGGAGGCAGATTTAAGGGGTAATGTGAGGAAGTTCTTTTTCACAAAAAGGATGGTGGATGCATGGAATGACCTACTTCAGGAAGTGGTGGATATGAATACAGTGCAGGGCTTCAAACAGGCATGGGATAGGCATAAGGGAGCAATACAGATGAGTATGAATAGATAGGCCATTGACAGAGCAAAGGTCAATGGCACATTTATAAGGTAGAAAAAGAAATGGGCAGACTGGATGGGCCTTGAGGTCCTTATCTGCCATCAACTTCTATGTTTATCTAAAAAATTTAACAGCAGGAATAGCAAAGGGTGCGGAGCAGCTCCCTGTGGAGGAGCTGGGCGCAGGGAACGGTGGGTCCTCTTGACTAAATAGTCTGGGCCATTGGGAGAAGGGCCTGCTATCTTGCTGCAAAATTTCTGAATAAACATAATAGGGGAGGACCCCTCCTCTCCTTCTGGGAGCCCTAAAATTACTACATTGTTATGGCGTGCTCTCCTCTCGAGATCTTCCACTTTGCTTTCCATGGCTTTCAAACGTTGGCACAGCTGTGTCACTTCCAGATCTAACCTCGCCCTCCAGTCATCCACTGATGAAATACGAGCCTCATTATCTCCAGTCCACTGTGCTAGTGTGGCTAAAGGTGAGGTAAGGGTTTGAACTGATGTCGCAAGAGAGTCCAACGTAGATTTAATTGGCATTATCCCTTCCCAGAACTTTTCTTCCATTAATGCGGCCTGGGGACTCGTGCCTGTCACTGCACCACCCGGGGACGCTTTAGAGCACTTAGCATTCTTGTCCCTGCTCAGTGTGGTCAGCGGAGTGTGGCAGGGCAAACTCTCTCTCATTTCAGCCTCCAACCCCATAAATTTGTTACTTAATGATCATCTGGTCTTACTCCCCAAGTTTTCGGTAGCCAGTGTGAGCTTTTAAGTTGAGGAGAAGCGCATAAATATTGTTATTTAAGAGAGTGGGGTTGGGAGCTTGGGAAAAGGCACCTGCTCAGTCGGCCATCACATGCCTCCCAGAACAAACCAGTTAAATAATTCAATAAAACTGGGCAAGATGAAATGGGCTTTAGCTTCATTTTAAAATGTAAGAATCTTTTAACATTCCAAATACTGTAAACAGGTTTGTGCAGCTGTCTTTTGTTTTCTTAGAAAATGGGCTTTTTATTTCCTGGTCTCCGATTGACTGGTATCCCTGCTGGGGGATACATTAACTTTCAATAGATGACCAGAAATAAAAAGTGCCAACCTACCATGTCTTAAGAGTCAAACTGGTATCCCTGTGCCAGTTAGAATTTTTAAATTTAATAGCTGCCATTTTTTCCCATTGCTAAAAGGACAAATTGACTCAGCTCAACCGCACTCAGAGACACAAGCAGAACCCTGCCCAAAATCCCACTGCCATTATAATCTTTAAAAAACATAAGTCTGTCCCCAGAATCCAGGCTGCTTTAGAATTCCAGTACATTTAAACTAAAGAAAAATGCTAAGATAAAAGCACGACTGGCAGCAAGGGTACAGGAGTGAGAGATTCAACCTTCAAAGCAACTATGAACCTCGATATTATCGAAATCTATCACACAACAGTACCTGTTCCATGCATGTTAACCCTAATGCTTCTAGTCCGATGGCAATTTTTGCGGCTCCTCCAGTTTGGTACCTGCACACAACCCTCTGGCTCACTCACTCTGCACAGGACACTCCTTTTCACACTCCTGATCCTCAGAGCAGGCAGCGAGGAACAGGAACCCACAAAACAGAAAGAAAACAGTAAGCACTCAGTCCCAGTCCTCCGTTCAGCCAGCAAGGACTGGGAAACTGAAAAAAAACAAAAACAAAGCCGTTACTTTCGATTCCCAGGGAAGGCAGTACAGACTGAAAGTTCTCCACATAAAGCACATACAATTATAGTCCTCAGAGCAGGCAACGGGGACCGGAAAAAAAACAAGCTACACAAATGAATGGATAACAAAAAATATATAATAATAATAAAAAATAAATAAAAAGTGTGTGTGTGTGTGTGTGAGAGAGAGAGAGAGAGAGAAGGAGTGGTAACCATGACAACCAGCTCCAAACTTTCTACTGCAAGGGCTTAAGTAGGAAAAAACTCCAAAGGTAAAAAAAAAAGTACAGTATTCTACTGCAGGCGAAGGAACTATTTTATTACAAATTAAATCAAATAGCTAAGAGTTTTAACATTTAAACATAATATATTTTTTTTTTTTTGTAAACATACATAATACAGTGGCCCATTTTCTAAGCACAGTAATAACCTCCAAGGTAGGTGGTATGGGCAGGCAATACTGGACCTTCCAGGGGCTATAAGGCCCTTTGCCTATGGTGTCCAGCCTCATTATGCCCCTGGGTAGTCCAGTACTGCCCAATACCACCCACCCTGTCGGGTATTATTGCTTGCTTGGACTATGTGAACTCTGCACTACTATTCCTGCCCTTCCACCCTCCTTCTCCAGCAGCGTACACCTCAAAAGGGGACTAACCACAGGAGCACTAAACCAAATGGCCTCAGAGTAACACATGGCTATCAGAGGATCGGACTTTCTGATCTAGTTATACAGCAGCAGCACTGTGTGCATGTGGTTAAAAATGTTTGTTTCCCCGTAGCTTGGGCCAGATAAAAAAAAAAAAAAAGAAAATACAGAATGAGCTGTATACTTGGCTACATCTCATGGCACATCAATTAATTCAAACAGGGCCCTAGAATGTTTTCATCTACTGCAAAAACATTCCAAGATTTAATTGAGTCCAGTAAAAGCACAGTCTGTGGTTTAAAGGAAGGCTCCCACACTAAAAATTAATGAGAAAAAAAAATCAAATGCTATTAACCTTGATTAATTCTTTTTATGCTATTTTATCTGCTTTCATTTTTACGCTATTTCACGAGCTCTAGCATTAAGTAAGAGAGAGACTTGCCTTTTCATTGGTTGTTGCTGTTTCACAGAAGAGAGGGAGAGTTAACTGTCATTTCTGTGACTTGAATGAATAGAGTTCCTCATTTTTTTCTCTATAGAGGAAGCTGTCTAAACAAAACAACTTGGGAATGAAAGATGAGGCAGTCTCCCTCCCCTCCGAAAGGGAGATGGCATGGCATCAAAGAGATCTGCACATCTCAGCAACCCGAGGGAGATGATATCAAATGCAAAAGTTGCAATTACAGTACTTTTCACCCCCACCTCCAATGCACAGAAATGTTTATAGTCACACTGATCCTTACATAAACAGACACAAAAGTTGATTTGATACCTTCTCTTGCACACGTGGAAAAATGGCAATTGACAGCTGACTGACTGTGAGAAGGATTGTCAGTCTTATATGTTAAGGCTTCTTCTGGCTTTATAAACAGTATGCCACCATACCTCTCAACTGTCCCTGATTTTCAGGGACGTCCCTGATTTTGCCTCAAAATTTTACTCTGTCCCTCCTAAAAATTGTGTTTCTGTGACCAAACAGTGGGAGTTGGAAGCACAAAATAGTGTCAGTCATTAAAGTTAAAGAATTGTTCTTCCTTAGAAAATGTATTTTGCACTAAGACCCATATTTTACCAGCTTCCTGAGTGGATATCATCAAGTTTGAAGATGTGTCCCTGATTTTGGTCCTTTGTCCCTGATTTTTTTAAGCTTTGTCCCTGATTTATGAGGCAGGAGGTTGAGAGGTATGTATGCCACTATTGCCTGGAAATGCATTTTACTTTCTGAAAATTCATTTTTGTGCTTTTGTGGAATCTACCTTGAGACGGGAGTTGTTTTTTGCATTTTTTGCTCACTCTTGTTGATCGGGATTCCCAGATGAGGTGAGGAAGCCCCAACAATTCAACAAAAAAAAGTTCTAGTACTCAAGCTTTGAGGCCTATACAAAATGCTAGGCCCCATGTAGTCCAGAAATCACGTGGTCTGAAACGTTTTATTTGTATCAGCATCAAGCAGGACTGCAGCTGCTGACACTACGATGCAGCAAACAACTGAAGTGCTTTGGCCATGGGCATTATGAAGGGTAGTGAGGCGGCTGCAGCAGGGTCCCCTATGATTTCTGTACAACATCTGTGATGTCTATTGATCTCCCTAGAAAACTCTAAAACAAGGTTTCCAGTGAGTTTAACTGCAATATTTGGTATTGAGGAGCCACCGTACGAGTTGCAAATTTTACCCGACAGGCTGATCTTGAGCCAGACTGGACAAAACCTAATTTGGACTGAAATTAAATAAAGGGTTTTGAGGATCAAAGCCCATTTGATTTTGAATGCCTTCTTCTCATGTACTATTTGAAATGCTCTTAATGTGCATGAAAATAATCAACGCCCCTGGAATTCTGTGATTCTGCAGCCACATAATTTTCCACAGAATTAGCATCATGCCACAGAATACATGTAGTGCCACAGAATGTATTGTTCTTGGTGAAGTTCCATTCAAATATATAGTTTTCAACGGCCAGTGGCGCTGAGATTGAAGCGCTGGCTGCTACACACACTCTTCCACGCGGCGACCGGGTTCGAGGAACGAGCCTGGGGCGCAGGGGTCAGCAGGGAGAAAGGATCGGCGTCCAGAGGACTGCTCTCCTCCTTGGGGTGCCATGTCGTCCCACTCGTTAATTGCTCTCTGATAGTGACTGGAGGGCAATATGGGTCAGGAGGCGTGCTCCAACTTAATCACATTGGTAGGAAGGGGGCACAGGAGAAACAGGAGGAAAAAAGAGCCTGGCAGGGCTCCATGATGGTCCACTGCACTGAGGGCCGACCCCAGCTTCTGGATTGAGATTCCAAGGATGGGTAACACCTTCCTGGCCCCGCCACAGGGGGCAAACCATGCGGGAATTACTGGGGTCAGCGAGTGCAGGGTGGTGGAACCTGAGTGAGAGTCCCTCCTTCAGAGGGCAGAAGCCTCTGCCAGGGCTCGGGAGGATAAAAATCTGAATTTTTATTTATATATATATACACACACACAGTTTTTCCGTAGTGCCCAGCTCCCTTCCCCATCTCATTCATCCTGAAGCCCCTCCTCTATGCTCAGCATGTGATGTCATTGATGACATCGCATCATATTTTAACCAATGGCAGGACTGCATTCTTTTTTTTTTTCCATTAAGTTTTTATTACATTTTTGGTTACAGAGAGTAAATCCAAAAACATCAAGTACAAACATGTACAAATACACTCATACGTATGGTAACATGTAGTAGAATGCATCTTCTGTAACACCCCCCCTAAAAAAAAACCAAAAAAAAACCCACCTTCCCCCTTCCCTCCCCACCTTTTGCCCCCAGCACAAGCCCTAACAAACTGCACACCTATGATCAGCAGAGGATCTCTGAACAACTATAGTGAATAAATAGTGTAAAAGGGACCCCAGATCTTATTAAACCTAGGAAGTTTATTCTGAAGGGTAGCTATCATTCTCTCAACCCTCAAGCTGGCAAGTAATTTCTCCAGCCATTCCGTATAGCTTAGCACGACAGAGTCCTTCCAGTGTCTGAGGACAATTTTCTTAAGAGTGGCCGCAATTAAAACCATGTGGAACCTCCTACTCCTGACGGGGATATGAGAGACATCTCCCAGCAAGCATATTTCAGCAGTAAAAAGGTCCTCCAGTCCCAGCATTGGGTCCACTCTATTTTTAATCTCTGTCCATAACGGGGTTATCTTCGGACAGTTCCAGAAAATGTGCATCAAATCCCCGACCCCTGCATGACACCTGTTGCATGTAGATTCTGTTACTATTTTTAATCTAGCAAGTTTTTGCGGGGAATAGTAAATATTATGGAAAATTTTAAACTGCATCAGTCTTAACCGATCTTGTAGGAGAAATTTGTGACAGTTCTGCCATAGGAAATTCCAATTGAGTTCCTCATTAGGAAACACTGAGGCCCAATATGTGCATTGAACCAGGTTCTGGGAGTAGGCCCACCCAAATAATACTGTGCATACTTTGGAAATTGCATGGGAAGGGCCCACAAACGGCCCCAGGGCTTCATAAAATTCTACTTTCCGAATCTGAATTGCCCTCATACCCATCTTGCTGAGCAGGAGATGTCGGAGTTGATACACTTAAAAAACTGCCATGGTGGACATTCCAAATTTATTCAGAATTTCAGAGGAGGAGAATACCTCGCCATCAGGTGTAAGAAAGTCTTTCAAACGGTATGCACTGGGCAGGGCCAACCATGTGGGGCTGAGAAGTTTGTTATCAATTAGAAAACGCGGATTGCCCCAAATAGGCTGCACCCAATCCCTGAGATAATCATACTTAAGGAAACCACAAAGCTGCATGTGAATTCTCACCGAAATCCCTATCGGGGAGCTACGTAACGGGGGAAGGAGGAGTTTCGAAGTAAGATAGAGCAAGGCCTCAGGCATCAAACCTTGTTTCTGAATGAGGGCCAGCTCAATTTGCAACCATAAAGGTGTATACGATGACTGTGTTGGAAAGTCCGTACCCTTTACCCACCTAAGGTATTTATTAGCATGCCCCGCCCAGAAATAAAGGGCAAAATGTGGCAGTCTTAACCCTCCCAGTGATTTGGGTGCAGACAACTTATGGCAGGCCATTCGAGCTTTCTTATATCCCCCCATGAAGTTAGCTATAATTCTGTGGAGTTTTCTAAACCACGAAAGTGGTATCCAAACATTCAATATGCTAAGGGGATAAAACAACCAGGGGAAAACATTCATTTTAATTAAATTTATCCTCCCCCATAATGAAATTGGAAGCCGTGCCCATCTTTCCAAATCCAGTTCAATGGTACGCACCAGGGAGTCCAGATTTAACTGGCGTATCCTAGTCATACTCTTCGTCAGGGTAAGACCCAGGTATTTTATGGAGTCCGATTTCCAGGCCAAGCCAAATTCAGTAATTTCCTGCCTAAAGAGGATTTTACTAAGGGGATATACCACAGATTTATCTAAATTTAGTTTGTAGTTGGCCAGACGACTGTATTCCCGAATAATTTCCAGAAGAGCCAGGATAGACGTCCTCAGGTTGGAAACATATACCAGAAGATCATCTGCATATGCAGTTACTTTAACAGTATAGTCTAGAATTCTAACACCATTTATTTCTTGTTTACGCACTATTGCTCTGATAAGGGGTTCCAGGTATATATTAAAAAGGAGAGGGGACAAAGGGCAACCCTGTCTAGTATCTACATACAGGGTAAAGGGGTCCGAAGTGGCCCCATTACAATTAACCCTTGCTGTAGGGTTTAAGTAAAGGGAGCCTACCCATGTTAAGAATGGATCTGGAAATCCAAACTTCCCCATTGTGGTTAACAGGAAACCCCAATGAACCCTATTAAAAGCCTTCTCGGCGTCCAGAGACAGCAGGGCCATAGTTGAACTACTCTCTTCGGACGCTGAAAAGGCATGGGTCAGGGTTCTAAGGTGATCAGCGGCGGACCTGTCCTTCATAAAGCCGACCTGTTCTGCGCCAATAAGGCCGGGTAGTACCCGACTTATACGGTCCACCAGTAATTTAGCTAAGATTTTGACATCATAATTAAGCAAGGAAATAGGTCTATAGCTAGCTGGTTGTTCAGGGGGTTTGTCTTGCTTTGGAATTAAAACTATAAGCGCTTCAAACAGCGATTGATCCCATGTCTGATGACTTAGAATGTGTCTGAATAACATAAGGAGTAATGGGGATAATTGTTTGGAGAATTTTTTATAAAAATTTGACGAGAACCCATCCGACCCCAGTGTTTTATCTAATGGGAGACTCTGAATAATCAGTTCGATCTCATTTTGAGTGATATCAGCCATCAACTGTACTTGTTGGGATTCAGTCAGTGAGGGGAGCTCCAAACCTCCTAGGAAGGTGAGTATCTCCCTTTCAGTGGGGGGGTTCGCCATATTGCCATACAGGGATTTAAAATAATATCTGAATTCCTGTGCTATCTCCCCGGGCATGGTTTTCACTTGGCCATCCACCCTGGATTGAATCCCTGAGATTATTCGAGAAGATTCTAACTGTTTGATACGTCTGGCCAGGAGCCTACCCGCCTTTTCCCCCTGATCAAGGTAGTTAGCCTTAGTTTTAATTAATGCTAACTCCGCTTGTTCCCCGAGCAATTTCAAATAAAGGTCTCTCAGTGGCAGGACTGCATTCTGCCACAGACATGAATAAATCTTGCCACAGATATCCGAAAATGCTGCCGCAGCTCCCAAGGAGCCCTGCCGCAGAGATGAGGACAACGTGTCACAGAACACCTGGGAGCCTGCAAATAATGAAGAAATGATATTACTATAACCATAATAAACCTTCACATGATGAGCGGGGGAAGGTACAGGTACCATAAACATGGATAACATGATCCTCCTTTACTGTTCCAGCCAACTCTGCTCGACTAGGTACAGGTACTCTACCACAGCAGGGTTGATGATGATGATGATGATGATGACACTGAGGCTGTGTGTGCTGCTGCTGTATTAACGTAAGTCAGGTTACCTAGCCTTCTGGCTGAACACAAAGCTTCTGGATACAGCAGTAGCAGCTGCCATACCTGCATGCCAGAAATGCACCCTGCTTCCCCCTCCAAAAACCACAATACTTGACTTTTTTTTTTGTGTGTATTTCACAGAATTTGGCCTCATACCTGTCAGTCTCTGCCTATATCTTCTGGCTGTGCTGCACTGTCTGCAAAAGAGGCATGCCTGCCATAAATGCACTACACCCATCTCTACCAAAAACACATTGCTTCTTGATTTTTCGTTGCTGTTGTTGTTGTTGGTTTTGCTAAGAAAAATGTAATCTGTCTCTGGCCTGGCCTCCTTCCTGACTTAACAGACCCTCTTGGTCTGCTGTATTGTCTGCAGCAACTACCTGCCTGCCAAAGGCACCTATGTACCTTGCCCCCCCACCAACAAAAAAACAAATAAAACAATTATTTTGTTAATAACATTTTAATTCGGTTTTAACCAAGTCTGCATAATGCATACAAAGACAATAAAGTAATTATTACAATTGGTGCTGGGTCTCTTCTTTTACAGTATTATGCAGTAGTTCTGAGTACTGCACAAGCACAAACCTCAAACTGCACACCCCCCCCAAAAAAAAAAAATACATCCATAAGTTGGAAAATGCAAAAACAAAATTCAGACTATCTGGTTCAGCTTTGGGAGAGGGCACTAAACCCAGTTAAGTCAAGTTGTTCCAAATCCTCAAAACCAGGATGGCCCAACATGCACCACAACCCAATTACCTGCCCCACCTGTAAACCCTGTGATTATACTAAAAAGAGGTTTTGCAGCCACGTTGATTCTTGTGAAATGGTGTCACGAGTTTTGTCAGTTTCTGATTTGTTAGAGAATGCATCAGGTACAATCTCTTACATCCTACCTCATGCCTCCAGATGCTAATGCAAATGGTGTTACACATACCATACGTCTGAACAGGTGAATGAGGGCTGAGGGAGAACGTTACTATTTAGGCCAGAAGAGATGATGGCAAAAGAGTATTTTGTTAGCATACTACAGAAAACAAATTGTAGTAAACACTTTGAAGAGGAAGTTTCTTTTCCAGAGCAGAAAAATTACGCATTCAAAACAGAAGTAAAATTATTTATTTTTATTTCAAATTGTTGTCTAGAAGAGGCACAGTGAGCCTAAGCTCATTTCCTGATGCAGCCTGGAGGAAGAGGTAACTGTTGGATAAAAAATACAAACTATTCATTAAATGATGGGAGGGGAAAACCTAACATTTGAAGTGGAGGTGAGGCGGGATGTACAGGAGAGCAAGCCAGGGTAAAAAAAGGAAAAAAATAAATAGACATAAAAATTAATGCAATTTGTAGGTGGGGCGTATGGAGGGCACAAAAGCCACAAAGGAGAGCAAAACAAGACTACAGTCGAGCATGGGCAGGTAGACTGAGGGAGGAAAGCTAGAGGGGAAAAATTGGGGAGGGTAGCTGCAGCAATAAGTAGAGGTGGAAAGGTCCCTGGGGAGAGATTTTGAAAGAGATAGGGGAAGAAGAGAAATGGCTGGAGAAGGGGTTATTCCAGAGGCAGGGAGGCAAGTAGAGATGGCAGACTGCCAGCTAATGCTTTCTAACAAGCAGTAGAGAAGGATCAGGCATTAGAGGAATGCAGTGAGTTGGAGGAGGGGAGTGAGGGAGAGGCAGTGGTCATGGAAGCCAAACCAGTACTTGGCACAAAAATAAATATTGTTGCATGCCTTCCTTATGAAACCATGGAAAAGGTGTCTCCTGGTTACTGCTCCCTCTGCTCACTAGGCAAGACATGACGTGGTTGTTGTTTTGGACCGTTACCTGCTAGTGTCAAAAATCCCACTCCTCTCCAACCCTCTGAAAAACGTGTAATTATTTTTACAGTTTGCCATTTGCATCCATCTCATCTCCAAGCCATGTGAGAAGCCTAGAGCCTATATGACATATAATGACATAACTGCACAAAGGCAACTACGCTACAGCCCTCAACTGGCAATTATGAAAAATAAATAGCTTATTTAAGCAAGCAATGTTTGTTTATATTTTTGTTTGTAAAAACAGTGCAATATCTGAAAAGTCAATCAATGAAGTCTTTAGAACTGTCAGAACTATTTTTAGCTGTCAAAAATCCCACCCCTTTCCCACCTTCTATAAAAGTTTCAATTCTTTCTACAGTTTGCCATTTCTTCTCCCCCGCCCCCGTTTCATCTCTTATTTAATAATCTATTACAAATGGTCTGTTTCTGAAGTATTCCAGATGTGGGCCAAAGCTCTGAATTGTTCTTTTCTTCATTCATGTCCTTGCTCCTCTTTTTCATCTAGCTGGCCTTTCTACTCCTTTACTTTCTGTCTTTAATTACCTTGTCTTCTCTCTGCATTTTCATCTTCATTTTTAACCTCTGTGTGTTTTTTTGGGTTACATCTTTAGAACTTTCTGAACTGGTCTGTTAACATATGAGCTCTCTCTCTCTCTCTGTCTCATATATTCATTCATGCATGCCCTTTATTGTCCCTTGATCTTTTTTAGTCTTCTTTTTGTGATTTTTTTCTGTCTGCAGCATTGTATCTGTATCTTCTGGTACAGTGGCCCCCACAACCCCACCAAACCTCCACCCATTGCATGCCTCTGGTGTAACACTGACAACTGATGAGTTTGCCCATGCTGTAATAGGTCTGCCTGATGCAAATTGGAGCTGCATATGAGCAAACAAATTTGTCAGCAGAAGAAGGCCAGTCTACAGTATCTCGTCTGCTCGTTGCGGAGCCCATGTACATACATTACTCATGTTAACATGGCACTCTGCTCCCCCTCTCTTTGCACTCTTACCTTCCCCTTAACACTCTCCCACTCTCTTTTGAAACCTCCTAACATTTTCTGGTTGACAATTTCCTCTGGGAGCTCATTCCACCCTCTCACCACTCCTCTGCAAATAAATGTTCCCTGACCTCCTTCCTGAACCTTCCAACTTGCCAGTTTGTAGTTGTGCTCCTTTATAGAGAACACCCAGTTCATGTTACCCCACTCCCTTCTCTTAAGTCAGTACATGTTTAGATTTTTCAGCCTTTCCTCGTACAGGAGATTGGTTTGATCCTGGACCATCTTTGTAGCCCTTCTCTCTATTGCCTCCAGCTGGTTTATGTCCTTTTTTTTGGTTGAGACTCGGGTACTGCATACAGAACTCCAGATGTGGCTGCATCATAAACATGTACAAAGGCAGAATCAACAGGTGAGTCCCCTAGGTATTCAACCCAGCATCCTGTTTGCTCCAGTGGCTTTTTTTGCATTAATCAGAGGGCTTCAGGTTCCTAGTTATAGCTATCCCCAGATCCTTTTCCTACTCTGACACTGTGACCTTCACAACTCCTAATCTGTATTTGGTCCTTGGGTTCTTGCACCCAATGTGCATGACCTTGCACTTTGTAGCACTGAACCCCAGTTGTCAGATGTCTGACCACCTCACTAACTTTGATAGGCCCTCTTTTAGATTCCTGACACCCTACTCTGTGTCCATCCTCTAAAAGAGCTAGGTGTCAGCCGCAAAGAGTCAGACTTTGTCCTTGATGCCGTCCAAAATGCTGTTTATGAACACCATCCAAAATGTTGTTTATGAACACACTTAACAGGACTGGTCTGAGCACTGACCCCTGTGGGACCCCACTGTCGAACTCCCTCATCCCTGAAAGTTCCCCTCCCATCTTAACCACCATTTGGGGCCTCTCCCAGCGAAACTGCAACCCACCTGGTCGGTTTGTTATGTTTTCCTACATCCTCCCAACTTTTGATTAGCCTCTTATAGGGGACTGAGTCAAAAGCTTTACCAGAGTCCAAATACAGCATGCCATCTGCCTGACCCTTGTCCACCACCTTTGTAAACCAAAGAACTTGATCAAAGTGGTTTGGCATGACCTCCCTGACATAAATCCATGCTGCCTGTCATTCTGGAGGCCACTTGTCTCAAGAAAATCCACTAATCATTCTTTAAGTGTGGTTTCCATCAACTTGTCAACTACTGAGGTCAAGCTGACTGGTCTGTAGTTTCTTAGGTCTTCCCTTGCCTCATTAATATACAAGGGCATCACACTAGTGGACCTTCATTCCTGTGGCACCACTCCTGTTTCCAGTGAACAGGTCAGTCAGAAGGGCTGCAAGTACTGTTGTCATCTTGCTCAGTACCCTGGGGTGTGTGCCATCAGGCCCAGGGGATTTGTCCACCTTGAGGTCCTTGAGCCCCCTCTGGACTATGTCCTCCATGACCACCTGCTCCTGTATTCTTCATCCCTATCCCCAGCTTTAACTTTCCCTGTAGCACTGGACCATCTATCTACTTTGCAAAAATGGAGCAGAAGTACTCATTTAACATGTCTGCCTTTTCCTTGTTGTTCTTTAAAGGAAAACTACATCCACATATAATTTAAATTTCATTTGTTACCATGTCAACATACAACTCCTTTCATATTGCTGTTAGGGCTATATGTATTAGCCTTAGTTTGTTTTCACTGCTCATCGTAGCCCCTATGATCGCCCTGGGGGTCTCCATTTCATGGTTGTTAAAATCTCATTGTTCATGAGAACTGCATTAGCATATGAGAACATGCTGTCAGAGCAACCATTTATATCATGTAACTCTATGCTGAAAGAACAAATACTCTGCAAAAACTCTGGAAACTCATAAACTGAATGGAGAGTAAAGGGGAAAAAAACTACATTATAACTCAGATAGTTTGCAAAGCTCACTGAAGGTAAATGTGGTATTTCACACCTTCTTGGAGCTTGTTTCTTTGAAGACTAATTAAGCAGACAGGCATACTGGGGAGTTTTAAAGGGTGATTATGCATCATTTTCTCATATGCTAATGTAGCTCTCAGGGACAATGAGATTTCAACAACCACGAAATGGAGCCTCCCATGACAGTAACAGGGCCTAGTGTGAACAGTGAAAACTGACTAAACCAGTTGCATACCTCTTTAAGAGCTACATGAAGAGAGTTGTCTGCTGACATGGAAATAAATAACATTTGGAAGATCTGAGGGTGTAGTTTTCCTTTAACACCTCTTCCTTTTCCTTGTAGTTCTTCACCAACCCTGACCCCTTTTAAGTTTCAAAATGCCCTCTTTCACAGATCTTTTTTCTTAGATGTCCTGACAGAAGGCCTTGCCCCCTTTTTTGGCCCCTTATTGTCATTCTTAGTTCTTTTTCTGCCTTGGCCTACCTTACTACCCTGTTAGCTGTCCTTGCTTTCTCCAAGTAATCAACCCTGTTCTCCTCCCTCTGGGACTTCTTATACTTCTTGTATGGAACCCATTTTTTCTTCACTGCCCTGCTAATCTCATCCATAACAAAATAAAACAAAAGTGGTTTCTTGTGTTTAGACTTCTTTCCTTTCTGTTTAAGACAGGTTTCAGTGGCTGCCAGGGCTCCTTCCCAAACGGCGGACCATTTTATATCCACTCCCATGGTTGCCATGATACTAGACAGGTGCCCCCCAGTTGCTCCCTCATTCTTATGAAATCAGTCTTCCTAAACCCTAGAACATGCATTTTCATTTTCAGGACCTCCCTTCCCATGTCAATATAAAACCATACTGAATGGTGATCACTGCTTCCCAGGGGGCCCTCTGCAATGATACCTCTGACATGATCTCCATCAGTTAGCATCAAGTCTAAGATGGCTCTGTTCCAGGTTGGTTCCATCACCCTTCAGATTAGGAACCTATCCTGGACTGCGTGTAGGAGCAGATGCTTCTTTTGTTTTCAGATGTCTCCTGTGATTTTGCTATAGTCATATGAAATGCTGGACTTCAAGATTCTTTAGTTAATACCGCCTGTTGTGCCCATACAGTTGTGGGCTATGTGCAGTGCCAGAGTTATTTTTAAGTAGCAACTGCCTGTCACTGTAGACAACTGGCAAAATGAAGCAATAAGGCATGACGGGGTGTGTGTTCTTGTTTAATAACGTCATGCCTCGGATGGGCTGAAGCCTAAGGCCGCAGGCCAAGTGCATTCAACACCTGAGAAGTGATGCTGTTACACAACCCACGCCTCCTGAGTGCCTTATTGATATTATACAATGGCTCATTTATAAAGAAAAAAAGATTAAAAAAATTTGTAAATTCATGTTTATGTAATTTTCCTACAAATGGGTATAGATTAAAAAACAAACAAAAAAAACAGTTTGCATTTTGTCCACTAGATAGTGCTGCCACTACATACTGCCTTCCCCTTCCCACCCCACGGGTCTTCTTCCTTCCCCTCAGGCCTGGGTCTGTCACTGTCTCTCTCACAGTTTCATTCTGTAGATGCTGGCCCCTGCAAGGACCACCGACCACTGTAACTGCTTGGCATATTTTATTCTGTTTGTAGTGCAGTGGTTACTAATGTTAACATTAAACAGTGCAGCTGTGAAGCTCATCAGTGGGTGGAGTGAGCGCCATGCTGTTGTGGGCATGGAGAAGGGCAATTACAGTTACAGCTATATTTTCACTTTTTTTTTTTATTTATTTGAAAATGATGTTGGGGCAGACAGGGCAGTGCAGCTGCTGAGCTGTTGTGTGAGCGCAATAGAACAATTGCTTTTCTAAGAGGGGAGAAAGCCGATTACAGTTATGTCATTGTTTTACTGTAATTGTAACATTTCTCATTGGGATTCATCCCAGAGGGAGAAAAGATGCTCATGGCAGCTACAAAGTGGGAACAAGCAAATGCACAGTAGTCATGATGCACCTAGGCAGGCCGTGCTCCCAATTTAAATAGTGACAACTGTAATCACAGAACAACCAGCACCGTAACCAAGGCTCCACAGAGAATTTCTCTTGAAATGCAATTAGTTTTTTTAAAGTTCCTTGTAAAGACTCACCGACTCCTAATAATGCTGCATTTGCATAACTTGAAATATCTTTTATTTCCAGCAGATAAAATCCAAATAGAGTCAGTGTACAAATGTAGCAACACACAACAACACACTTCCTGGTTTAGAGTCTCGTCACCTGACACGTTTCACCCAATCAGAGCTTTCTCAAAGGCTTAGAGACAATACCATACCAGGATCTTAAATCTAAGAAAATTTAAAGACACACTACCACCAGTAACATTACTATGTACATATGCAATGGTTAAATAGCAAGTATCAAGATGAAATAATATGTGCATACTTAATAAGAATAAAAAGCCAAAAACATATTTTTGCTTTAAGTATTATATATCTCATAAGTCACTGTTATCTGTGTTTTAGTTATTAATAACTTTCTGGTATTTATAATCTCCAGTATTGCTTTATATCATAACAGACATATGTAAAGAAATGTACATTATCATGGATTATTTGCCATTCAACATCAATATGCATTATTAAAAATCAAACCTGTCAAAGTGAGAAAAGATTGCACCCAGTTTATGTAAACTCAATCAGCATGAAATGCTGGTGCAAATCTGTGTAGAAAGAAAGAAAAAAGAAAGAATCAAAAAAACATCAACATGTAATTATAATGTATTGTGCAATTTACATTTTTAGAAATGGCTTAACTTCAGATCTACCATTCAGTCCTTTACTATCCATTGCCTTAAAAGCAAAGATCCAGTACTGTTCTCTCTTCAATAATAAGTTGTTAAAATCACCCCTTCTAGACATAATTTGTTTTTCCACACCTATACAGGTGAATGCATGTTGATTGGGAACAGCATGTTTGAAAAACTTAAGTGTAGGGATTTGTAACATGGTTTCTTCATGAAAGATGGTCATGTGTGTGCCTGGACTTAATACAGTGGTGTTACTGTCAAATAACATCACTGGTCCAGGGGCACACTGCTCATTCAGGTCCTTTGAAATGTTCCTACTATTGTATAATTATATTTTCATTGGCATTTTGCCAGTTTCCAGCACTACACTGCAACCACACTGCACTACCATGGCAGAGATCGAGGGTCAGGAGCATATTCTGGTCTCTCCCTCAGTGGGCCCTTGGGCACACACATAAAGACAGTATCTGCTCTGGATGCCAAACATAATTAGTCATTTGTCGAAACCCCCTACTGTTTTCTTTTAGGTTGCTGCTTTTTTGGTTTTAGAAATTTAGCCATTGCAGCCATTTTTTCAGACTGAACAAAGAATTAACAGAGTTGTCTTGGGAGTAGACCTCTGCCTCACACTTCATGGATGGGCTGGGTGTTCCATTGCACTCCCGTGAGCCCTGGGGAGTGGGTAGTTGGAACTGGGAGGGAGGCAGGACATTTGGCCCTGAAAAGAATCTTACTGAATCAGTCAATGACAGTTTCTAGGTGATAAATGGATTTTGTTTTGACTCCATCTGCCCAGACTAGTGCATCACTGTTTAAACGTCTGCTGCTGATGATTTAGGCTTTGAGAATTTGAATCCTAGCGCAGCAGTGACAGTTTTGTTGGTGTCACTGGAGCTGTTGATGGGCCACAGTGAAGAACTATATGTACTCAAATGGTGTTTGGTGCCTGTCTCCAGACAGTCCACCAGCCCGAGTAGCCGGGTAACTCATGGGGCTGCTTTACCCACCAATGCCCTGAGGGCAGTGACTGCAATTATTGCGGACTTGATTTCCTCGATCTGGCTTGCATCATGGAGACCTGGGTTGGGGACGATGCTGGCCCAGTTTTTGAGGCTGCTGTCCCTCTCTGGTACACCGTGGTGTATTTCCCCAGACAGGAATGCAGGGGCGGTGGTGTAGCCATCTGTTTTAGATCTGACTTGGGCTTCACCGTGCAACCAGTGAGAACTCCGGGTTCTTTTGAATGTGTGGCCGTTCGTGGGGGTCTGGGCACAGGCTGCAGGATTTTCCTTATTTACCGCCCCCCTGGGGCAGCGGGGAATTTCCTGCAGGAGGTTGCCAAATTCGTCGTCAGTGAAACATTGGAAGCCCCCAGATGTATTATCTTGGGGGACTTCAATGTTTGGGCTGACTATGAATTTTCTCGGCTTAGTCATAACCTCCTCCAGATTATGTCTTCACTGGGCCTATCACAAGTTGTTTCTGCCACAACACACTGGGGCGGCCACACACTGGACCTGGTGTTCTCACTGGGGCTTGAGATAAATAATCTCAAGATTGATTGGATGGTATGGTCCGATCACTGCACAGTGCAGTTCATGTTCGGGGCCCCCACCGGATGCCCTTTCCCTACAGAGATGAAGAGCTGTCGTCCTTTGAGGGGTTTGACCCAGAGGGTTTTTTGGTGGCAGCCGACCTATCTGGTGTGGGTAATGCATGTGCTAGAGGTGTTGGTGCCGTGGTGGGCTCTTATAATAGAGTGCTATCCGATGCTATTGACTCCCTCGCACCTGTCTGTGTATAACCCAAATCTTCCTACCTGAGGTCCCCATGGTTTGATGGGGACCTCAGGGAGATGAAGAGAAAGGGTTGGAGGTTGGAGAGCTACTGGAGAAAGTCCGGCCTGGAGGAAGACAAACTGGCCCTGCGTGTGCATTATAATGCATACCAGGGGGCAATCAACTATAAGAAGGCAGTGTTCCTGTCTAGGGAGATTGCTGCCAGGAAGAACTGACCAGCTATACTTTTTTGGACTGTAGACAGGCTACTTCGTCCTGCTCGTCTACAGCCAAAGAAGGTTTTTTTGAATGCTGAATGCAAAGAGTTTGCTCGATTCTTCTCAGACAGAGTGTCTGTTATCCGGCAGGGAGTTCCTCCAATCAGCAATGCCATAGCTGGCAGTGGTTGCCAGAGGTGTTCTGAATGCACTCCACCTGGTTGGGGGGAGTTTAGACCAGTGGAGGTAAGTGAGGTAATTGGAGTGGCGACCAATCTGAAGCACACCTTTTGCGAACTGGATCCAGTGCCAACGCATTTCTTGATGAGATGCATCAACACCGTTGGCCTGATGCTTGCTCTGATTGTCCAGTGTTCCTTATCTGTAGAGGCCTTCTCTGATGCTTTGAAGGAGGCATTGGTAAGACCACTCCTAAAGAAACCATCTTTGGACCCAGAGATTAGAGCAAATTACTGACCTATCTCCAATCATCCCTTTTTGGCGAAGGTTGTGGAGAAGGTAGTGGTGCTTCAGTTGGAGGAGCACCTCGTGACCCACAAGTTGTATGAACACTTCCAGTCAGGGTTTTGGGTGAGGCATAGCACAGAAACAGCACTTGTTCAGGTGCAGAATGATGTCCTCAGGGCTAGAGATTGAGGAGAAAAGACAATTCTTGTTCTCCTTGATCTCTCCTCAGCATCTGACACTGTGGACCATTGTGTGTTGTTTGACCACCTTAGGGAACTCTGCGGACTCACTGGCACTGTCATCTGATGGATTGAGTCCTATTTAACCAACAGGAGGCAACAGGTTATGATGGGGAATTTCTCCTCCACCCCAGTCCCTTTTCTTGTGGAGTACCTCAGGGATCGGTGTTGGCCCCAATGTTGTTCACAGTGTACATGCTACCCCTGGGAGGGATCATTAAGAAGTATGGCTTGGGTTTTCATGATACCCAGCTATACTTATCCTTTGTCCCAGGAACATCCAATGCAGTAGATGTGCTAAACAGCTGCCTTGCTGAGATCAAAGACTGGATGGCCTCTAGCTGGTTGCGACTGAACCCCGATAAGATGGAGGTATTGGTGGTGGAGTCGAACAGAGTGCGTGATAGGATGGCCTCTGAATCAGAGACTG
The DNA here is from genome assembly GCA_016271365.2 of Neoceratodus forsteri. Lineage (NCBI taxonomy): Eukaryota > Metazoa > Chordata > Ceratodontiformes > Ceratodontidae > Neoceratodus > Neoceratodus forsteri. The sequence goes on along the minus strand of CM028131.1, from coordinate 1,537,188,807 downwards.
GACTTGTTCTGGGATCTGTTACATTGAAGGCCTCCTCTAGGGTGCGAAATCTTGGTGTTATTCTGGATAGGAGTTTGACTATGGAGGCACAGATATCTTCCACTATCCACTCCTGTTTTTTCCATCTCAGAAATGTCGCCAGGATACAGCCCCTTGTTCCACCCCTGGACCTCCCCACTTTGACACATGCCTTAGTTACTTCTAGGCTTGACTACTGTAATGCGCTCTGTGACACTTGGACAGCTGGTTCTGATCACTGTATCATTTTTTGTAATATAAAAATGTGTTATGGACTGTCTCTCATGATATATGCTGAGACAGGATGCGAGATCACACACACACAGGTTATAGATACAAGGTGTTACCTGGAAGGCCAGAAGCTAATTACAGACTAGACCAGGCTTTAATTGGGGATTTCCTGTTTGTCTAGCTTTATGGTAGCTTGCCTGATGCTAGTCTAGAATCATAAACTTTTATGATGTTTTGAGGAGAAAACCAGGTTAGGACACTGGTGTGAAATCATAAGTCTCTTTGATGTCCTGGAAAGGGGAACCTGATCCTAAGATCAAAGAGAGTCATTTGAAGAAAATGAGTTATGCTGAAGTTACAGAATTTAATACTTGGATAAGACATCCTGTTTTTGTATACATATATATATTTTTTATATATTCTGACAGGGAGGAGCCAGGTGACCTCACACAAAGTGGTTGGCAAACACAGTTTTTTTTAAAGAGTATTTTTTTTTTCCTTCAGACACTTTTATCTACACTCTGACAAAGAAACATCTTTGAGCACTTTAAGCAGGTATTTACAGAGAGAGACAAACTCTAAGTATTGTAGTATTAATTGCACTGCTAAAACCTTGATCTTTTAAAAGATTGTATGGTTCTTGTGATACATGGTTCTGTATTTTATGTTTTACATATTTTTTATCTATTTTAATAAAACTCTATTTTTAGAGCCTACTTGGTCTGCCTTTGAATTTTCTTTCTTTAACAAGTAAAGCATATATATTTAAAGCAGACACTGTGCGTAAGCTTGAATGGTGATACCAAACTGGAAAAAAAGGTGAGAGTTTAATCTGAGGTCTTTTATTAGCGGTTTTAAGGGTTCATTGTTGTACACCTGGTTAGGTGCCCATAGGCAAAGATATCTGGCCCCCTGAAGACAGAATTATCTGAGCCTGTGTATTGGGTTCACTAGCAAGAGGTTCACAGTTTGAATCCCTCCAAGACTTGAGAACAAAGGTTGATTCGAACCCACAAAACAGACAGGAGGGTTACTCTGTTTCTGTTAACTGTTCATAAGACTGCACTCGGAGGTTGGCACTTTGGGAGTAGAGGGCTGACCTGCTGAGTGGGTTTGTAACATGCTCTACCTCGGGGTTGCGGGAGGGTCTCTCCACAGACTGCAGCTGGTGCAGAACGCAGCTGCCTGGTTACTTACTGGGCAGCTGAAATTTTGCCACATTACACTGGTGTTGCGTGAGCTGCACTGGCTGCTGGTCAGATGGAGGATCCTCTTTAAGGTGGGTCTTCTCACATATAAGGCTGTACACAGTCAGGGCCCTGGTTGTCTGTTAGACTGTCTTGTATCTGCTCTCTCAGTTCGCCACCTCCATTCCTCCTGTGGTGGCCCCTAGTGATTCCCAGGATGAGGTTGAAATCAACTGGCAACAGGGCTTTTAGTGCCGCCACTCCCATCCTGTGGAATTCGCTCTCCTCTGGGGTTAAGAGGGCCCCTACATTGGAGGTGTTCAAGGCCCGCCTTAAGGCCCTCCTATTCACTCAGACTTCTCTGGATTGAGTTATTCATTTATAGATTTGAATTGATTATAGCTGCTGAAAATGTATTGTTCAGTTTACTGTTTATGGATAATGTTTATATGAAGTGATAGTATTTATAAGTCTATGAAAATAATTGTTCTTTTTCTGTATTTGTATTGATTTATTTTTTGAATGTGTGTCTATTTATCTGTATGGCGCCCAGAGCCTCTGGGATTGGGCGTCTTTTAAATAAATTTTGCCTTGTCTTGCCTTGCAAATGACAAATCTGAGGGGGTTAATGTTCCCCTGGAAAGCAGACTGACTACTACAGGAATGAGTTTAAAGCAGCACTGCAATAAAATTGGGCAAAAAAATGTGACCGTACCTTTCTTCCATGATATCAGATTCCAGGCATTTTCCACTTTGGTTTGATGATAAAACGTTCTAGTTACACCACAATTTGAGTATTTTATAACTGTTTTAATTTATTCTTTTCTCAAGAAAAAAGATGGCTGCCACATTTGGCTTAGAAATAGCATTGTAGACCCAGCAAGTATTAGGATTAGAATGATAAAACCAAACTCATGGCATGCAGCACATAGGAGATACATAGAAAAACAGATTTACCAGGTATGCTAATATTTTTATTAACAGTAGCTAAAAGTTAGCTTTTTGGAAAATGTTTTTCATTGCACTGCTGCTTTAAGGCAATTTCCCAACAAAAGACCATCAGAAAACAGTCTCCTAAATTAAAGCCCACATAATTTTGATGACCTAAATCTACTTGGCAGTTACCAACTGTGATCCCCTGCTAGTATGTTAACGGACAAACAAGGAGCACACACAGTATAGTAGGTGAGAGTAAATCTTTCCTTAATAAGAATCAAAAACTGGCAAAATATGCCATGAAAATTTTGAGAGTGCATCTGTCTTAAAATGAAGATGCAGCCCCAGGAACTGGTTTCCTGTGTCATCAAGCTCTTGCAGAGAGGATTGTGGGTTTCCTAACAAGCACAAGCCCTAGGCAAATGAGAGTATTGATTTTTTTTTATTCACTTTATTCATTTCTGCAGTTCATCCCACCCAGGCCTATCCACTTCCTACTACCCTTACCTGCCACAACAGGATCCCACCTGTGCCTCCAAGGACCATCCATTAATGATGATTTTTAACAGAAATGCATAGTTTGGGCAATATTACCTGGTTGCAGTTGCTGTTTTTGGTTGCTACAATGTTTGGTTGCTAAAACGAGCACGTACCAGTCAAGTGGCCTTAGCTGTTCCTGCCTTTTTCATCATTGGCCACATCATCAGGGATACAGCCTGGTCCCTGGGATATACCCGGTTCAAACCTGGTACTCCCCTGACCCTTCAGGTCCAGCTGCCACAACAGCTCCCAAGGCTTCCCCTCCTTGGATCGGGGCTTCAGAAGAGGGATGTCCTCCTTCTTGAGGCAGTTAACCAGGTGAACAGGAACCAGTGTTGGTGGCACTAGGACCGAGGTGAGTCAGGAACTTTGATAGTCGAAAAGACAGTATATGGGATTTTCCCCATGTCTTCTCCCTTGTCCTCCTTCTTCACTTGGCACGGGTGGAGCGGTGGAGCCTACAGATAGCCTCAGATTCACACAGTGACGTCCTGCGCAGGAAGCTGGTCCTTCACAGGAGTCACCATTGGACTGCGTGCCAGACATTGCCCCTCCCAACTACAGTGCACTTCCAAGCAGCAGCTACTGTGCTCTGACCAACCTCTCAACTCAGCATCTCAAGCTCACTTCCAGACTCATGTCCCTTGCATGGCACTGAGACGCACTACACAGAAGTCATCAGGACAGCTACAGATTTGACTTTCTGGCCTAGACAGACTGCCTCTGTCCAATACCAAGACATTTCATTTCCATAAAAACACACCAGACTGGGAGAGAATGTTTCCCTGCATTTATAAAGGATGTTACTGTTTTTGTTATTCAAGTCATTTTCAAAACAATACACTATTATTCTTCCACAGCTGAGAGCAACAGGATGAAACAAGCACATATGGGAACACTTAAAAAAACCAAAAAGTTATTAGGCCAAAGATAATCAAACATTAAAATATAGTCAAAGGCATTTTTCAGTCCCCTCCCCTTCCCCTGAGACAGCTGAGTTGTGACATGACTGACCACTAAAGGCAGGGGGTGGTGTTGGAAAACCCATGTTTTAATTCAGTGAGATTTGTTATTCTGTAAGTGGGAGAAAAAGCATGGAATCTGATTTTTTTTTTTTTTTTTTTTACACAGAAATTGGACTCCGGACCCTTTTGCCTTCCTTTTCTTAAATGCTGGGAACTACTAGTCATCAGAAAAATGAGAATGTAACAAAATGACGGAGTTCTCAAACAGTGAAAGCTGCACTTTCTAAAATACTGGGACTCACTACATTCAGGTTAATGTTATAAGATGGGTGGGGATTTTTATGTCATGAATTTCAAGGAAGGGGGGCTTCCTAGACTTGTTTTTCCATAGGCAGTGCCACCTTTTCCTGTACCACAGCCTTGGATGCCACTCTGGGCAGGTAGGACGTCTGAGCTCTGAGTAAGTCCAAATTAAAAACCAAGCTACATATACTGTAGGTTTCTAAACTTTTAACACCTGTGTGGCAATATGCCATCAGATCTCTTGGTGGCTGTAACTGTTTTAAAGTGCTACACCATGTGAGTACATTTTAACTCAGGCTACCAAACTGGCAAGGTGAGTCCTTCAAAGCCTTCCCAAAAGCAAATAATGTTCATCCCCTGCAGTCTACATGAGACCTCAGTCTGCAGTCCATGCCCCATAGGATGCAAGGAATGGCTCTGGCCTGGCATCTCACATCTGTGTGATAACAAACCCAATAAAGTGCACATGTAGATGCAGCCTCTGCCTTTTTCCATGAAAGATAAAATCTACTTACTGATGCAAGTGGAGAGGGTGCTTATCAGCTGGGTTACAGAGAGTGATTCAACCAGACAATGAATTTATCGAAGTAAGTGCCTGCACAAGATTGAATTTGGAATACATTATTGCTATATGAGACTGACATAGGGCCAATTATTAGCTAGCTCAGTTATTAGCACACTCCTTACCCCTCTTGGCACCATACAATACTGTAGCTTGAGCAGTCACAATACAGCAGCTGGCATCACTGATGTGCACACCATCAACCCCTGATGGGTTTCGCTTTCCCACTTTTTAAACAGGGGCCATAACTACAAGCAAAAGTAAATCGACTTACATCAGCAGAACTCAATTACACAACCTTCAAAAAAAACACTTGAATTGCAGGCCATGCCACTACTTGATACTCAGGAGATTTGCATGAAAATAAAATCTTCGTCTAACCTTAGGGTTCAAGTGCTCCTAATAATTATACTCTTGCTGAGGTTATATAATCCACTTGAGCCTGTGACAGTCAATTCCATAGCAACAAAGTACGATACCTCAGGCAGGACACTGTGACGGTGGTTAATGAACAAGCAACAGAAGAAGAAAAACTTGATGGAACAAAGAAAATTGCTTTCATGCAATTGCTCTTAGGAATTAAAGGAGAAGTACCGGCAAAGTTTATGTAACAAGTACTGCAACGTTTGGGGCATCAGTACCCCGATGCCACCTGTACTCACACTATAAAGAGCAGCATTTCCGTACCTGAACACTCATAAATTTTCCAACTAGAAGGGGTGCAGCCAGCATTTTCTAACAGGCAGGCATGAAGCATCCGAGATCACGCTGCAAACAACGTGATATGATGATGCTCCACTGCCCCATCCTATACTGTGCCCTTATGTACGGAGATTTAATATCTCCCTCTTTCCCATGGCATACACATGGTATTTAGGCAAATTGTGTAAAAATAACACTGGGCGTGGGAAATAGGGTGATATTAAATCTCCGTACATAAGGGCACAATACAGGATGGTTGCAGTGGGGCGTCATTATATCACGTTGTTTGCAGCGCGATCTCGGACGCTTTGTGCCTGCCTGTTTGAAAACGCTGGCTACACCTCTTCCAGTTGGAAAATTTATGAATGTCATTCAGGTATGAAAATGCTGTTCTTTATAGTGTGAGTACAGGGAGCACCGGGGTACTGATGCCCCGAACTTTGCAACGATTGAGCATAAACTTTGCCAGTACTTCTCCTTTAAGAATGGAAAGCCTTAAAATTAAACATCTGTTTGAAATGTTGTGTAACTGAGTGCTACAGACACCAAGATTGACAATCACAAATATGTTCAACATTTTACTGATAGTCATCCTTATAAAAACACACTCAAACTACTGCTGGCCCTTTCTTTCCTCAAATCATATTCAGTCTTTTTGTGTAGAGTTAGGTTTTCCTTTCTCCCATTCCAAAAGCCCAACCTTGCCTCTTCAGTGAATGCTAATAACCGCAGGTACGCTGTAATCCTTGTCTGCCCAGAGTTTCCGCTCTGGGTGGAGCCACAACCATCCAAACAGGGGTGAGGAACAGGAAATCTGGTAGTCTGAGCACCCCAACAGGGTGGGACAGCCTTATGGCATGCTCCATCTGAACAAAGTCCGTTTTCAGTTAGCCACATCAAATAGAACCAGGCTCACCCACCTCATACTGGCCTTGCCAATGCCTGGGATGGGATGGGACTGGACATCCTCAACCTTCAAGTCAGGTGTTGGTGCCCCACGCTGTAGTGGCAGCAGTCACGCACCCATAATGGATCCCATCATTCTTCTCACAAGACACCCACCTCAGGGTAACCACGCAACTGCTGTGTAGCAACATGAGTCACTGACCCTTCCTCAGCCAGACAGCATCCAAAGTGAGCCCTTGCTCAGACCTCTGCCACTCAATGTCCAATGAGCTAAGCTTAGAATGAAGATTCAGTTTATTGGCATGGTATGCTTACCATTGGGCCATCAAACTGTTCCAGATTTGGTCATTTTCAACTATCCCCACCCCCAAAAAAAAGACAGATTCCTTAATGTAACACAGAATTTAAATCTTTCACTTTACCAGATGAGGACTTTACTTTTCAATGTACACCTGCTCTCCTTCATATTTTGTATTTTTACATTTAACAATGTATAAACCACTTGTTTGAAATCTGAAACATCTTTTAGTAATGTGGGGTATCAGCTAATTTTCTCAAAGTGAGGCTTTAGCCACTAGCAAAAAAATGAATGAATAAATAAATAAAATGCTGAATTCTTCAGACAAGTAATGTAGCAAGATAATGCATTTTCTTGAACAAAATCATTTTACAGTTTTAAACTATGTACAACAACAAGGTAAACACCTCATTTTATATTTTTATAAGAAGAAGTTAGGATTTATTGGGATTAAAATCTCTTATTTTCCCAGCCTACTGGCACCAGCTATAGCACTCAAAACTGCTTAGTAGGAGACCTGGGGTCACATCATGTTCCAGACTTGCTGATCCCAATCACTGGAGTCTCAGGAGTGCTGTGGAAGAAGCGTGCTTAGACTCCAGCAGGCGGGTTCAGTCCTGGCTGCTCTGATAGCACCTCCGATGGCAGGGCTGGAAAACAGTAGGGACATCACCAGTAAATGATTACAGGATGAAGTGGCAGATGTGCTCTTCCTCAGCAATGAGACAGGAGGGTCTAACAGGGGGACACCCCCCGTCACATGACAAGTTGGGCCCCTACCATCATCACTGGATTTGGTGTGTCTTGGTGTCTCCATCCTACATCTTGGATATATTTCCCACACCCTGTTGAGGGGTTTGACAGCCAGGGCCCTACTATCGGAGGGTCATTTCTATGGCATATCATTGGGGGAGGGGGGCAGATGATCCAAGATCAGTGTGCCTGAGACTGCCCACTGCCTCGATGGGAGTCAGCGGTGCAGGCCTGAGGGTAGGTCTAGGCGAGTGCATGGGGGAAGGAACTGTAGAATAAAAAATTCTTTATTTGTTTGGGGGGGGGCAGAAAATATACAGATGGGCAGGAAATGACTGGATTGGTTTCTTCAGTGAGTCACAAAATTATGAAGTTTTTAAAGGGCTCTTGCTTGGTTTGAGGGACTAAGATAACATGCACCCCCCCCCCCATTTTCTGTCTTTAACCCCATCTGGATTTGGATTTAATCTTAGTCACTAAAACAGTTATTTAGGTGAAGATATTAAGCCAATCAAAACCAAGATGAGGATCCCTACCAAATGCAGCACTACCACAAGAAAGCCATCAAAACAGATAATCAGCATTAACACCGACAAAGTTCGCAGTTGTCTAGAGTTTCCAGCTACATTATAAATGACCAGAATATTAAAGATGATACATTCAGCTGTTTTCCTTCAGAACTCTTTACTTCAACCTGCACACTGTTAAACAGCATCATTCAACAGCCGGATCTGCAATCTGTGTGCAGAACTCCAGCTTTTACTATTTCATTGAACCCTCAAGGGCTGCAGGTTTGGCATCTCAATAGGGTAGCCATGAAATGTCTACTGGAAAACTATGAAATGGAACATTTTAACAGTTTGATTCTTAGTGGGGGGTTGTTCTGCGAAATTTACAGTGGGAGACGGTCCAGTCCAGTGGTTAATGTAATAAAACTATGATTCAAGAGATTGATTCAGATACCAACATAGTCGTTGACTCACTGGCTGTGTGACAGAGCACGTCATTCCAACTCCCAGTGGCTCAGTTCTCCCAGATATAAAACCGAGTAGTGGCTGAACTCCCCTGTAACTGATGAGGCATCTCACTTGGGCTACCTAGAGGGAATATATTTTATTAAAGTGACAGTAGATGACAGTTAACATAAAATTGGCTAGTGTGCTTTATCCCTCCCTTGTTTGTATGAACTCACTTTGACTGTACTGTTGTTACACACACTCCTGCAATGAAACCGTTTTCCTCACTAAATACATTAGAAAGATATTTTCTAAAAACAGCTTTTCCTCCTTTCTAGGCCCATCACATTTGCAAAAGACACTGATCTGCATTCAGCTTTCATTGCAGCCCTTGACACAGCAAACAGACAGATATTAAAAAAACATGTTAAAGTAACATTACGGTTCACAGTGAACACTGAAAATGAAAAGAATCACATGGTTTAAAGTCTTTCATGTTCACAAGAAGTAACACCCCCCCCACACACACACACTGGATGAAGCACAATATCACAGTTTCAACCAGTGATATCTTGCAGTATACTGCAGGAACTGATGTAATTCAATGGCAAGTACTCCAATTTGTCATGCAGGAAACTGTGACATCTGATTACAGAGTGCTTCATCATGGTGGGCAGTACTATAGCTTAATTCATGCATCATATTACGCCTGTGTAACTGTTTTGAAATACCATTATATTATATAATACATATATAAATACATACATACATACATAGATAATGAGTTAGGCTCAGAGTGTTATAAACATGGATCATATCTTTAAACCCTAACTGAATTTCCTTTTTTTTTTAATGTTGTCCATGAACTCTAAATTTTATTTTAATATATATATATTTACTACTTTTTTTAAGACAAATTGTTTTATGTAAGCAATATGACATGACAGGGAGTACATTACGGTGAGATAATCACATTCTTCAGGTGGATTAAGAATGAGGCACTGGCTGGCCCGGTGGCGTTGAGGGTTGCGGCGCTGGATGCCACATCTTGCGCCATGCCAGCGACCCGGGTTCGAGAATGGAGTTGGGTCATTTGGGGGTTGGCTGGGGAGGTAAGGATGGAGCATCCAGAGGACTGCTCTCCTTCCTCAGGGTGGGGGGTTTGCACTGCATGCATCAGCACAACAAGAGGGCTTCAGTCCACACCCAGGGTGCTTGGCTGCCTCCACGGAGGTGGAAACAGCTGCTGCGCCCATTGCACGGGCAAGGGCATGGGGGAGAAAACAGAGGAAAATTACCGGGATGCAGCAAGACCCATGATGGCCCTGATGGGCCGGAGGACGTACCCCTCTGGGGTAGGGGGGTCCATAGCCCCTGCCATGTCTGTGGAGGTGGTACAAATAATGTTGTGATAAAAAAAAAAGAACGAGGCACTGCCGAGTGCTATTAAATGTTCCTGAGAAGTGCAACTGTCTCATCATAATCGCACATCCTGGAGTGCCTTATTATATGTATAAAATGTTTTTTAAATATGCTTTATTTAAAATTAATAAAATATTAAGAACATTTTCTAAAAACATAAAAACGAAAACTGTTTATTGCAATATGCTTCTACTTAAATTTGGATACAAAAAAAATAGTACCAATGCTGCTGGGAGGTTAGTTAAAAACAATACAAAATAATGAAAGCCCTGTGCGGCACTAATTGTTGCAACTTCAGCCTCTGGTTAAATGGAAAGGCGAACATGTTCAAAACCGCTAAACCTGTCAGGTGGGAATAGGGTCCTAGTAGATTACTTCTGAACATGTTAACCCACCCCGGTTCAATTCATGTGCGGTTACAAGCATCAGACCTTTTTTAAAGTAGTTTGGGTCTGCCTCTGACCATTTCACTGTTTTTTCCCTCCTCCCCAACTTTCCTTACACTGCTGCCTTCTGTCGTCACTCACCCTGTCTCATTTCTCTCCCTCTATGTCCCCACATTCAGCAGATGAATATTTACTATGGAATACAGGAATTCAAAATGTTTCACAATTCTGTTAGGAAAATGTTTACCTACCAACATACATACACACACACACACAATAAATGCCTCAAAGTATATGGTTAGCCATTGTTCTGTATAAAAACCAGGCTGCGAAAAATCCTTCCTGTGCACATCCTAAAGTGTTGTTTTATATAGATGGTTTTGTCCAACTGCCGGAGGGGCAGGTGGTGTACCACCAATCCAAAACTCTTCCCCCCCCCTTGTGGGGATCCCACGGCATGGCAAAGGTATGGGTTTTTGGTAGTTACATATGTAGCTATGGATCCCAAGTCCCTGCCCCTGAGAATGTTGGCACGAAGGGCTGTAGCCCAGACATGGAGCTGTGCTGAGAACATGGCTCCAGCCAAGCGCCTAACAGCATCCTCCCCTTCCCACGCTGGTTCCTAGTGAAGCGGCACCAGAACTCACCCCCGGGACAGGAGAGCTGCTGTTAGGTGGCTCAATCCAGCTCTGGCCCTCCCTCCCCCTGGTTGACCCCCCGACAACCCAGGCCTGTTCCTGAACTCTGGTCAACGGTGTAGCACGAGGTGTGGTGTCCAGCACCTCAACCCTCAGCGCCACCGAGCCGGCTATCCTAAAGTGTTGTGCACATTACAGTTGTTCTGCATTATTTAAAGGTCATACAATAGTAAATTCCATGTTCAACCCATACCCAGCTGATTAATAAACATCCAGTGCCCAAAGCTGTTCCTTTTGAACTTATGAAAGTCTGTAAACTTAATTTTGATCATTGAGCAGTTCACACTGGTTGACGATCCTGTCGTATTAAGCACTTGCATTTCAATCAGCATTAATGCTCAGCACAATACTTTTCTACAATAGAAATTAAATTTACTGCAACTTTTACAAGATAAAAGGTATAACCCTAAGCACAAGGTGGGTATACTAAACAGTTCAAAAAATGTTTCACCTGCACCAAGTAGCCAGCGGGCTCGCTGGATCAGAGGGAAGCCACTCTCTATATACACCAATTCAACTGGACCAGCACTCCATCAACCATTAGACAGGACCAAAGAAAGCATCAAGCACTACACAACTCCTTAGATTAGGAATTTAATAACTTTTTGAAAAATGACACATGCCACACTGACCCAGCAATTCAGCACCTTGCCTTCCTCAAGGGGTGTGGCCTTGAAGTACATACTCTAGCAATTTATAGGGCACAATAACCTGATGTCACTGGTATACACCACTTAATTTTTTAACATATTCATTCATCCTATTCTTGTGATTACTTGAAAATATCCTAAACATTTTCTCAACAAAGGGCAAAAGTAGATTAAATAAAATAAATAGATTTTAAAGCAAGATGCAGTGTACTGATCTATTAGGGCTATGCTCTGGGCACTTCTACCAGAGCCACTAGGTACCCATAGTAGCAGATAGAGTAGAGGCTGATATGTCAGCCAAAGGCCTCTAGGCCCTTAGTGTTGTCTACCTGTGCTAGCACACGGTAGGGGAGAAAGTAGCGCTACCTCCCTGTAGTCAACACATAGGGTGAGATAGCCTAAGCTGGTTAACTAATGACTGTGGACAGTCATTTTTCTGGCCCAGGGTTAGTGTAACCCCCCATTACCCGAGGTTACAATAATCCCAGTTAGACCTAGTGGCAGGCAGGGAAGGCAGCTAGTGAAACTCCAGTTAAATGGATTCCACACTGTTTCACTCTGTTCTCAGTCTGAGCTCTGACTGAGGGATGACATCATTTTAGAACTGTTGCAGCTGCATAAGCCACACTGGAATGTTGCAGCTGGGGAAGTTAGGATAGAATGTTGGGGAATTTGAAGTCAGTTCAGTAGTAGTCTGTAGTAGAGTGTTGAAGAAGGAGGAGGTGTGCTGCAGCTGCAGGCCCTAATAACCTTAGCTCTGACAAAGTGCTATATTTTTGTTAGAGGTGTGTGTTCTCACCTGAAGAGGAACACAAGAAGAGCCAAGTGAAGTGGTAGAGACTGCTTCCAGTGGTTCAGGGCCCCATCCCTGTGGGGATGGGGGAAGGATTCAGCCTACTTCCGGGGCAATCCCCTGGTCCGGCTAGGGGGAAAAAGAAGTTGCCTCAATCTAAGTTGGTGCTGAGGCACCAGAAGTTTTGGATGGGATTGCTTTGAAGAAGAAAAGGCCTGTGGGGCACCTGCAACCAAGGGGTAAGTCTGCTCTGATAAAGGGCCAATGTGTTTTTACCTGGGACAAGATGAATTTAAGTGACTGTTACTGTGGGGTCAGGAAAAGACAGCCAAGTACAGTTTGAAAGTTGTAGGAATTGGACTGCTTAACTTTGTGAGGGTCTAGAGAAATGGACACAGCCACTCTTTAAGTATGTTTCAAGTTCAGCACAAGTGGGATGGAAGAACAGTAGATTAAATGTGACATACATTTAAAGAGAATCTACATAAAGTGTTTTCGGAGGATGAGGTGTTACAGTCCAGAAAAATGGCCGGGTATGAATTATGGGAGCGAGAGATGGGAGACCCCCCATCAGTAGTAACCAAATTCACCTCTATGGGTTTGCTTTGGGACACCTGTTGCTTTCTCTCAGGTACTTGGCCAGTGCCTGAGGAAAGTACCCAGACATGGGATTGATGAAGAAGATTCCCTTATGGAGCCAGAAGTGCTCAGAGGTGGTTTAGGGAGCCACCGAGAAAATGATCCATGCTATATGGAAAGTGTCCAAAGGGCTGGCAGGGAGCCGTGCCATGGAAGGAAGGTAGTCCAGAGGGCTGGCAAGGGAGCCGAGCCAGGGACGCCAATAAAGAGTTGAGTTAGGGCAGAATGCCCAGAGTGTTTCGAAACCTGAGGGTTTCAGTGTAAAGAGGATGTGGTCTGATCTCCATAAATCTGCATTACCAGGAGTGTAGTCCTGTGGGGCTCCATCTATGCTTTGTTATTCTGTTGGATGTGAATAAAAGCCAAACGTTAGAATCCCAATGTCTGGTATTGGACATTACAGTTATTGCTTCCTGTGTCCGGAGTTAGTTGGGAGCCCCTGTGCAGAGTAGCCAAACCTAGTCCCCACGCCGAGTGACACCTTTCTCCTCAAGTTTCAACTTATAAAAATGGAGGCACCATGTCATAGGACCCAGGCCCTTCAACCTGTTCACTAGCTACACAGGCAGGGGTAGTAGCCCTCTCAGTTTAGCACTGACTGGGAGTTACATCTTGGAGGCTACCGCCGGGATTCTGTTGAAATTTGGGAGAAGGAACAAGAAAGGTTGCCTGGATGGTGGCTAGCATTTTGACTGTCTGGCAGTGGGTAGCTCAAAAAGTCTGAAGCAACATTAAACTAAATGTGCCACTGTGTGCTGCTATCCATGTGCTGCTGTTAAAATGCCAACTGTTTACCAAGGAGCAGTAAAGCCCAAGTATGTATGCCCTTGTCCTGCATCAAATTACAGCATTTGCCAGCTTTTAAAAGTATTGTTGTGACTGAAAAAAGTATGGAAAACTGTGGACAGCAAAAGGAAAATTGTGCCCTAGACATTGGAAATGTTTTCTGTGTGGACTGAGAGACTTGTTGTGCTTAATGGCCATGAAAAATGGTTAAAATGGGCTCCCACCGTGGAGTCAGTTGAGAAAAAAAAAAGTGTGGTTTGCAGTTTAAATTTTGCCTGCTCGATGACCGCCGTGAGGAGAAGAGCATTAGAGAGGAAAGAGGCTCATTTGCATGGCATCGCATGATTGGTGAGACTGCAGTCAGTCCTGCCCCCAAGCCAGCTCTAGAGCAACTGCACAGCATTTGAGAGGGAGAGTGAGTGAAGTGTGCGAACTGGCTTGTTAGGAGAAGCGTTGTGGTGATTGAAAGCACTGTAAAAAGTTTAAATCTGACTTTTTCTGTTTAAATTCGGGCTTAACCCGCATCTCGATCAACTGGACTGTGAGTGTGGTGTTCAGAGGGACAATCGGCAGGACTGCCAACCCGCTTCCTTCCAGAGGCCTCCAAGATCGGCTGCAGGCCGTTTTTTTCCATCGCAGCAAACAGCTACTGATAACAGTGAGTACCATCCAAATGAAATAGCTCAAACTGTGTGATTTCACCAAAAGCCAGCTGAATCCGTGTGTAGCAGTGTAATCGCTTTGTAAAGAAGGACTGTGCCAGTTTAAGAAGCTAAAACAAGAATTCTGAGCAATAGACAGTGAGCATAATTATAGGTTCAGCAACAGTGTAATTTTCAGAGCCATGTGAGAGACTGTGAGTTGTATGAGATATGCAGCAAAAACGAGACTGTGAGTTGTATGAGATATGCAGCAAGAAATACAGGCAATCCTGTGCTATGAAATACGGAGGCTTTAAGGGACTGTAAGCTAGAACAATGTCTTCAGCAAGTAAAAAGTCAGTGGTAAATCATATAAATGTGCTAGGGAAAAGAACAGTGCCAGTTTGTGCAGTTTGAGCAATGTTATCAGTAGAGTGTGTAAATCGGATACGCAGTGGCTTGACCCATTTATAGAACGTTGATGCATCAGGAGTGCTGCTGCCACCATTACAGGATGGGGTAGTATGTAAACACAGCAGCAGAGGAGCCATTTTGAAAGAAAAAAAAGTTTTCAGTGATGTGGGACTTGTAATAACAGTGAGCATTGTTTGTTTTTCTCTGCAGTTATGGCTTCAGGACCACTCCGCTACCGGATCATGCCCAGGTTGTGATAGCAGTAGAAGTTAAGAAGCTAAGAGACATTGAGAGATGTTACTACAGGGGATGACTGCCTCCTCATATGGCTATTCCTGGATATCCAGTGTAAGTATGTGTGATGTGCTTAAATGCTGGAAGGGACGTCTTCATGGTACCTCACTGTTCTGGGTGCCTAGAGAAATATGGTTTGTTTAAAGCGCCCAAGATTCATTTGGCTCCCACATGGACAAAAGTTCAAGAATCTGCAGTTGGCAGCACACAGCACAAGGTGGAGCCTGTTGGAGAAGGCCCCTCAGAGTGTGGCACGAAGCAAGAGGGTGCAGATTTACAGACAGAACAATGTGCTGATGTTTCAGAGTCTGAGTCCCAGAGAGACGTTTCGGGAAGAGGATCAGTAGACCCTTGGAGAGAGGGGCCTAGCCCAAGTCTCATAGGTGAAGACGAGACAAGGGAGGCCTTTTAATGGGAGGTTTCGACCTCTGCGCCCAGTGAAGAGTGGACAGTCTCTGGAGTGAGGGCGACTGCTCACTCCTGGGCACAGATTCTTAGTGAGGAAGAAGAAGAGGGAGAACCTATGTGGCCTGAAGAAGAAGGTGTAGGTTCACAGCCTCCAGTTCCTAGCTTAGAGGAACACATGGAAGAGAGTGGTGACTCTGCAGCTCTGTCCCCACCAGGAAGAGTTAGAGATCCATTCTATGTCACATTGAGTATGCGTAACTGGCAGAACCAGGACTGGCTGCCCCCAAGCCAGGCCAGAGGTCGCAGGTTGACCAAAGCTAGTAAAGAGGAAAGACTGGTTTGTAGGAAAGCGAATGAAATCCATGGAGAATTGTTTCCTACCTTTCCTCGGAGAGTTTGGGAGGAGATTGAGAAAAGCAGGAAATCCTGGATTTGGGAAGAGGCAATGAAACATGTGCATCCTGGTGCAAACAAGTATGTCAAGAACAGAATGTTTTAAGAGAAATACAGCCAGTGGAAAAGAGGCAGAACACTGTTTATTGACACTGCTGGAATGGTGGATGGAGAGGGACATGAAGCCTTTCCTAGTATGGATTATGAGCACACAGATGGGGTAATAATTCCAGTACCTGACCCGTTGTGCTACTGGCCACAATGCAAAGACCTTCCTGCGAATGTGCCCATGCCTAGCAAGTGGAAAGCAGAGCAGTGGTAGCCAGTGCTGCCATCCAGCAGTTGCCATACCTATGCTGTTCCGCCAGAGTGGCGTTCCAGGACTCAGGTGCCCCACATTCATCAGTTTTGCAGTGTACTGGCCATCCAGAATCCATCGACTGGCCCACCAGATGACTTCAGATTCAGAGAGGACACCAGCCCAGCTGTATCCGGACTCATTGCCTGGGATGCCGGATGACTTCAGACCAGCTGTTTTCTTTTTTCCTCTTCCAAGGTTCCATCTCCTAGATGATATCAGCCCAGCAGTTTCCAGATGTGCCCTCCTGTCATTTTCCAGAAGATGTCCGCCCAGCTGCATCAGAACAGGGTTTTAAATAATTGATTAGCAGTTTTTTTCTTGGGACAATACCAACTGTACAGAAAGCATTTATATAGGTTTTCTAGAAGTGTTATGTTTGTTAAACACAGTGAGGCAAGTGCTATGCATTTTTACAATGTTTTAGAACTTTTATGAGCAAAACGCTAATCAATTTTTAGAGTTAAATAAAACCCTGCAGAAGAATGCTGCCAGGGAGAGACTTCAGCCGAGGACCAGGTGTGGTACCATTTTCATTCTACAAGGGACTGGTAAGTCCAGACTTTTTCTATTATCATGACATTGCAGTACACACCCTACACTAGCAAAATCCAGATGTTTGAACTGTCCTCAAAGACTCTCCCCTTCGGGACTTTGGCCTGCTAGAACTTTGCTTCACCAGGCTCTGGCCCAAGAGATACTCTTTAATGGACTTGCCTTCGGGCACTGTGGTCACTAGATGGGACTTTTAGGGCACTCCATCCCCCCCGATATTGTGTATTGTAAATAATGTCATTGTTTTCTACTGTTTTCTAACGTTTATACTGTTTTTTCTACTTTTCTAAAAAATATCCTTGGGTTTCTTCAGTGTTCAGATGGTAAGGGTTTAGATAGAACTGCGTATGCAGACTAGGAGTGTGTTTTTGTTTCTCTCTGTTTCTTCCAGGTGGTTCCTGAAGAAGATGTGAAGAGAAGACAAGAAGAGGAGTAGGAACTCATCGTAGTTCTTACGGTGTACTTTAAAAGTGTTGTAGTATTAAAGTACAAGATGTTGTTGATTACTGTATGTAATTTTCCTTCCACAGGTATGGTTGTGGGGGAGTGTGGGAGTAATGCATAGTGTATGGTATTAGCTCCTGGTGTGTGATTGCATGGTGTCCAGGGTTGGGGGGAGGTCCCCTGTGTGTTTTGTTTTTGGGAATTTTGAGTTAGAGGCAGACAGGTTTTCCCTAGAGGGCTAGGGGGGGATAGACAGGCTGTGGTCCTGAACGGCTATAGGGGACACAGTACTGATCTATTAGGGCTATGCTCTGGGCAGTTCTACCAGAGCCACTAGGTACCCTTAGTTAGCGGATAGAGTTGAGGCTGATATGTTCGCCAAAAGCCTCTAGGCCCTTAGTGTTGTCTGCCTTTGCTAGCACATGGTAGGGGAGAAGGTAGTGCTACCTCCCTGTAGTCAACACATAGGGTGAGATGGCCTAAGCCAGATAACTAATGACTGCAGTCAGTCATTTTCCTGGCCCAGGGTGAGTGTAACCCCACTGTTACCCGGGGTTACAAGAATCCCAGTTAGACCTAGTGTCAGGCAGGGAAGGCAGCTGGTGAAACTCCAGTTAAATGGATTTCACACTGTCTCACTCTGTTCTCAGTCTCAGCTCAGACTGAGGGATGACATCATTTTAGAACTGCCGCAGCTGCATAAGCCATACTGGAATGTTGCAGCTGGGGAAGTTAGGATAGAATGTTGGGGAATTTGAAGTCAGTTCAGTAGTAGTCTGTAGTAGAGTGTTGAAGAGAGAGGAGGTATGCTGCAGCTGCAGGCCCTCACAGCCCTCAGCTCTGACAAAGAGCTATATTTTTGTTAGCGGTATGTGTTCTCACCTGAAGAGGAACACAAGAAGAGCCAAGTGAAGTGGTAGAGATTGTTTCCAGTGGTTCAGGGCCCCATCCCTGCGGGGATGGGGGGGGGAAGGATTCAGCCTACTTCCAGGGGCAATCCCCTGGTCCAGCTAGGGGAAGAAGAAGCTGCCTAAATCTAAGTTGGTGCTGAGGCACCAGAAGTTTTGGATGGAATTGCTTTGAAGAAGAAAATACCTGTGGGGCACCTGCAACCAAGGGGTGAGTCTGCTCTGATAAAGGTCCAATATGTTTTCACCTGAGACGAGATGAAGTTAAGTGACTATTACTGTGGGGTTAGGAAAAGACAGCCAAGTACAGTTTGAAAGTTATGGGTATTGGACTGCTTAACTTTGTGGGGGTCTAGAGAAATGGACACAGCCACTCTAAGTATGTTTCAAGTTCAGCACAAGTGGGATGGAAGAACAGTAGATTAAATGTGACATACATTTAAAGAGAATTTATACAGTAAAGTGTTTTCAGAGGATGAGGTGTTACAGTCTAGAGAAATGGCCGGGTATGAATTATGGGAGCGAAAGGTGGGAGACACCCCATCAGTAGTAACCAAATTCACCTCTATGGGTTTGCTTTGGGACACCTGTTGCTTTCTCTCAGGTACTTGGTCAGTGCCTGAGGAAAGTATCCAGATGTGGGATTGATGAAGAAGATTCCCTTATGGAGCCAGAAGTGCTCAGAGGTGGTTTACGGAGCCACCGAGAAATGATCCATGCTATATGGAAAGTGTCCAAAGGGCTGGCAAGGGAGCCAAGCCAGGGAAACCGAAAAAGAGTTGAGTTAGGGCAGAACGTTCAGAGTGTTTCGAAACCTGAGGGTTTCAGTGTAAAGAGGATGTGTTCTGATCTCCATAAATCTGCGTTACCAGGAGTGTAGCCCCATGGGGGTCCATCTATACTTTGTCATTCTGTTGGATGTGAATAAAAGCCACACTTTAGAATCCCAACTTCTGGTATTGGACATTACAGTTATTGCTTCCTGTGTCTGGAGTTATTTGGGAGCCCCTGTGCAGAGTAGCCAAACCTAGTCACCATGCTGAGTGACACCTTTCTCCCCAAGTTTCAACTTATAAAAATGGAGGCACTGCGTCATAGGACCCAGGCCCCTCAACCTGTTCACTAGTTACACAGGCAGGGGTAGTAGCCCTCTCAGTTTAGCGTCGACTGGAGGTTACATGTGCCAATACATGAATGTGGGGAAAGAATTCAGAAGCACATCTGGAAAAAAGTTAGCATCAAAGATTTTATTATGTGTACCACAGTTTTTGTGGTGTATATGTGTTATGGTATAGTTGTGGTCTCCAGTATGTAGGAAAAGCAATCAGGATGCTAAAAGAAAGAATTCAAGAGCACATTAGGTCTGTTTTGAATAAAAGATGGGATACCCCCTGTGGGGAGACACTATACCCAAGCACATCACTTCGACCCCAGATGCCTGAAATTTATGGGCTTAGAATGTGCTAAATCTCCTCCTCGAGGCGGGGACAGAAAAAATTTACTTCTGGAAAAAGAGGGATTTTGGATCTATGAGCTGGATGCAGTGAAACCCAAAGGTCTCAGTGATTACTGGGACCTGAAACCCTTCCTGAAATCTAAGAAATACTGAACGATGGTGTATATTTAGAGTCTAGACATTGCTGTAAATGATGCATTACACTAATTTGCTGCTGTTTAAAGTAATACATAATTATTATTATGAAGTAAGTTTCAGCATTTAGTCTGAGTCACCATGGAGGCAATGCTGACAATTTTTGGTGCAAGAAACCTGGGAAGTTCAAATTTGTAATTCGTGATGTTATTCCTCACTTTTGTTGTTCCATCCCTCTTCCATCCCTCCCTCTCCATTTTTCCCTTCAAATCCCCCCTCCCCACCCCACCCTGTTCCCATCCTCTTCTTTTCCTCCCATTCCACCCTCCCCCTTCTCAGTCTCTCTGTTCTTACCAAAACTGGCATTAGGGACTTTCGTTCTACTATTTCTGTCCTCCTCCATTACTTTCTATCTTTGTGAAGTAGTTCTGATGTTGCTCTTTTTTAGGTGAAGCTCCATGATTGATGTAGATGTTAAAGTATCATTAGTGGGTATTTTGGATTACAAAATGAATTTAAACAAAATTACCATAATCTGAGATTATGTAATATTAGAATAAAGAACACTGGAGATCCTTATCTCTCAAACTGAATGGAAATAGGCAGTATTATCATTGGAAATTATTCCTTCCTTTTTTTGTATAAAATGAAAAAAATGTTGTTTATTTTATTTAATCTACTTCTGTCCTTTGTTGAGAAAATGTTTAGGATATTTTCAAGTAATTCTAAGAATAGGATGAATGAATATGTTAAAAAATTAAGTGGCATATACCAGTGACATCAGGGTGTTGTGCCCTATAAATTGCTAGAGTATGTACTTCAAGGCCATGCCCCCTGAGGAAGGCAAGGTGCCGACGCGCTGGGGCAGTGTGGCGTGTGGCGTATTTCAAAAAGTTATTAATTCCTAATCCAAGGAGTTATGCAGTGCTTGATGCTTTCTTTGGTCCTGTCTACTGGTCGATGGAGCGCTGGTCCAGTTGAATTGGTTATAGTAAGCAGCAGGGTACAGGGTGAGCTTTTTTTTTTTTTTTTTAATAAAGAAATGGCAATTTATTTTTAGTGGGGGGGGGGTGCTTCTCTGACTCCTGGGTATAAACAAACATATACAAAAAACAAATATAGGCAACCACACACAGCTCAGTAACTTGAGTCTACTTCTACCTATTTTACTGAATTTTTCCACCTCCCCACTTTCATTTATATTATTGCCTTCATTCCTTACCCTGTTTTATTTCTCTCTATCTTTCCCCACATTCAGTAGATGGAAGGTTTACCATGCAATACATGAATTCATGACTCTGCACAACTCCACTAGCAGAATGTTCACCTCCCAAGGTGCACACAGTACATACAAGGACAACTTTCTGTGAACCCAGTGCCTCAATTTTATCTGACAGCGTAAGAAGTAGAGATTTTCCTGGTAAGCAGGTAACAGAAACAGGGATATTTATGGTTGGCAAAGGAACACCAGTAATTAAAGCTATGAACAGCACTTTATTGTTTTAATTTGAGTTTGTGTGTTAGGAGAGGGTGATAAATACTGAACCAACATTTAATTAACTTTTTTTTTAATTAAGGAAGTTTTATTTTTAGAACCTAGTTGAAGGTTTGTTTTTTTTATTAAGTGAGTAAAGGTGACAGCCATGTTTGTGATGGCAGATCAGTTGTTGGTTGTAGGAAAATTAATTTGTTAATTGTGATGTTACTACTAACAAGTCCCAGTCATAAAGAGTGCAGTTATGGTCTATAACTGTACACCTTGGAAGACTTCTTAGTCAACAAGGTAACCTCATTTTCCTAACCTATTTTTAAACTAAATTAATTTTAAATGTCCTTTACAGTTTTATTTATATCTAATTACACAACTCGCTCTCACTTTCCCCTGCTAAGCATGCCCTGGTGCCCAGTGGCAACCCACTCTTAGTCCCCATCCTACAGCAAGATTCCCTGGCATCCAATAGCGCTCCTTCACTCAACTTGCCATGTGCAAAGCACTCCAATGGTATCCAGTGGCACCTCTCTCTCCTCTAGCTGTTCAATACCAAGTTGCCAGTGTGGTGACTAGTGCCCCTTCCCATCTCATGGCATGCCTCCTTGGTGTCTAGGGGCACCCCCATTCCCCAGATGGCCAGTTGCATAGCTGTCCTTTCACCTCCCCCCCCGAGCTCCAGAAAACCCCACTGCACATACATTCTCATCTAGCTATCTGCATATTCTGACTACTGAGCAAGCACCAACTTTAAAAAGGACACTTCTGAAAGAAGAAAAGTACCTTAGTTAGCCTATTCCCTATAATAAACTGTCGCATTTCAAACTGGAAGCTGTAGTTTGTAAGAACAAGATCAGTTACATAAGAACTTACCGTAACAGTAGATCTTCAAGGGAATCCCAGTCATCAGGTCACACCATAGGAATCTTTACCCTTGGTGAAGGGGAATCCACATGGGAAAATTTTCAGCAGTACAACTGGGGCTGCCCATGCCACTGACATCCACCGACGTCAGCAACCCTATATAGGAGTTGGCGGCCCCACTTCCGCCTCAGTCCCCGCCCCCACCGGAGACAAAGTGAGCAAGGCTCATGTCCTGGGGAACCGAGGAGAGACAGAGGGACTCAACTCCAGATATAAAAGATAGAAACAGCAGATAGCCAGGTTCTGAACAGGAGCCCCAAGAAGGGGGATGGTGGGAGGGAAATCAGACCAGATGACAGATTCCCTCGAAGATCTACTGTTACAGTAAGTTCTTATGTAACTGTTCTGTCTTCTTCGAGGGTATCTCAGTCATCAGGTTACACTGTAGAAATGAGTACCAAGCAGTGACAAGAGAAAACAGACAGTCTGGGAGGCTGGATCTCCATAAACCTAAGACAGGAGTCATTGTAACACAGCCCTGCCAAAACCTACACGGGCTCTTGAGGAATGTCCAGACTGTAATGCTTGGTGAAAGTGTGGACTGTACTCCAGGTGGCAGCAGTGCAGATATCAGCTGCTGAGACCCCCTTGAAACCAACGACCGAGATAGCCATGCCTCTGGTGGAGTGAGCTCTGCCATCAACAGGCAGCTATTTCCCGTACTTCTTGTAGCAGAACACAATGCAATTTGCCAACCATTTGGATAAATACTGCTTAAAAACTGAAGTGCCCTCTCTACCTGGGGAGAAAGAAACAACTGCTTAAAGACTTTCTGGACTCCTTAGTCCAAAGCTGATAATATTTCAAAGCTCTGTGCACATTTAGCGTATGCAACAGTGCCTCCCCTGGATTTGCACGCTCAGGAAAATAAACAGGAAGGTGGACAGACTGATTGAATGTGAACTCAGAAACCACCTTATGGAGAAACTAGGATTTCTGTGTAAAGATACACTGTCTTTGTGAAAAATCAAATAAGGCTCCTTCACCAGCAGGCCTAAAGCTCTGAAATTCTTCAAATAGTAATTGCAACTAAAAATGCGCTTTCCAAGAGAGAAAGTGCAAATCGCAAGTCGCGATGGGCTCAAAAGGAGACAAGGTCAACTTTTCCAAAATAAAATGCAAGTCCCAATCCGGGACAGGGGAATGGATTGGGGGTTTCAGATGCAGGATGGCCCTAATTAAGGTACGGGAGACATCCAGCTTAGCAATCGTGTGGTCACCCATGGGCTCATGAAAGGCAGAAATAGCGAAAGGTGGATCCTGAGGGAGGAATACTGGAGGCCTGAGTCAGACAAAGAAATTGGGTAGTCCTGAACACGATTCACAGGACAAAGAGAAAGGGTCTAGGGAATGCTCGGCAGTTCAGATAGCGAACCATTTCCACTTCATGGCATAAGTGTCACAGGTGAAAGGTTTGCAGACAGCCACCAGGACATTTGTCACCATGTTAGAGACCCCGAACCTGGTGATGGCTACATCCTCAAGAGCCATGCATGCAGATGGAGGGACCTGAGATTGGGATGGACCAGAGTCCCTCGATCCTGTGCCAGCAGATTCCTACAAAGGGACAGAGGGACCAGAGGCTCCTTCACCAGCTGCTGAAGCAGAGGGGACCATATCTTGTGAGGCCAGAATGGGGCTACCAGAAGCATGCTGGGCCCCCTCCATTTGTAGCTTGATCAGCACCCTCTGTATTAGTGGAAACAGAGGGAATACATACAGAAATATTCCACTCCAAGAGAGGGACAACATGTCTTGCCAGAAAACTCAAGGCTCTGGATCTAGCAAGCAGAAATTGGGCAGTTTTGAGTAGAGTGGGGATGCAAAAAGGTCCAACTCTGGATGACCCCATCTGTCAAACAGATCTTCTGCTACGGATGAGAGAAGCTCCCATTTGTGCATGCTGCACTGAGTCTTTAGACTGTCACCAGGGTGTTTAGGACACCTGGCATGTGGACCACAGAGAGTGTCAGACTGTGCTCTAGTGCCCAGCACTACACTCTCATGGCTTCCCTGCAAAGAGGGTATGAATGAGTACCACCCCATTTGATGATGTAGTAGACTACACTCAGATTGTCTGACTGCACCAGCAATTGACCTGGAGCAAGGTGATCCTGAAAAGCCTGCAAGGTATAGAACACCTCCCTCATCTCCAGGATATTGATATGCAGGGCGCTTCCCAACGGGACCAGCAGCCCTGGGTTTGAAAGGGACCCAGGTGTGCTCCCCAGCCTAGACTCGAAGCATCCGTGGTTAGAATCTGATGTGGAGAAGAAATCTGGAAAGGAACTGCTTAAAGAAGATTCAAGGAGTCCATCCACCACTGCAGTAACTTGCAAATTGGGGAAGAGACCAGGACTTGTTGGTCCAACTCATCCATGAGCTGGTCCCACTGCACTCTGAGGGTCCACTAAAGGGTGCGCATATGAAGTGTGGCCAGTGGAACGGTGGGGATGGCCACCATCATTAGACCCAACAGCGTGAGGTACAGTCTGGCAGGAATGTACTGACTCAGAGCAACTTCCTGAACCTGGGCAATAAGGCATTCTGCCCTGTTTTGGGGTAAGAATGCCTTCTCCTGCTCAAAGTCCAGAACTACCCCGATGTATTGCAGTCTTTGTGACAGTACCAGAACAGACTTGGGTAGGTAGACTGTTATGCCCAGAGATTGGAAGAGCTAGAGAGTGTGCTCCAGAGTCGGCAAAAACTGCTCCCTGGACGGGGCCCTGAGAAGCCAATCGTTGAGATAAAGGAAGACGTACAGCCCCTCTCTTCGGAGAGCTGCTGCGACCACCACTAAGCATTGAGAAAAGACATGCAGTGCAGAGATTAAGCCAAAGGGCAGCACTTTGAACTGGTAATGCTCACCTTGAAAGGCAAAGCGAAGAAACTTCCTGTGAGGAGGAAAGACCGAAATGTGCAGGTAGGTTTCCTGCATGTCCAGAGAAAGAAGCCAGTCCCCGGTTTTGAGGAGGGGCATGAGGCCTTGCAAAGTTACCATCCAGAACTTTTTGTACTGGACAAAAAGATTGAGGTTCTTGAGATCTAAAATGGGTCTTAGATCTCCGGTCTTTTTGGGGACCAGGAAAAACATGGAATAAAACCCCTGGTTTCTCTGTGTTGCCTTGGCACCAGCTCGATTGCCTGCTTGTGCAGAAGAGACTGTACTTCCTCCCAGGGAACAGACAAGTGGGCTGGGGGATAGTTTGAGGGTGGTGGAGGGGTATCTGGAGGTTGCTGAATGAGCCCCAAGGTGCGACCGCTCTCTATGATCTGCAGGATCCAAGCATCTAAAGTTATGGTTCTCCATTGATTCAGATGGAGGGAGAACCAATCTACGACCACCATCTCCTGGGTCTGGACCAGAGGACGGGGGTCTGGCAAGGAGTCAAGCTGAGGTGGGATGCTTTGCTGCCACTCCAGAATTAGAGGGAGCAGGCAAGGAAGACTGGGCTCTGTGCTTGCCCTGGGTGCAGGGGCCCGAACCTGGTCTATTGGCCTGTCTACAAAAAGTAGAGCACCCTCTACCACAGGGTTGAGTGTGGTAGAGAGAGTGGACAGACTTAATGGCTGTGCCAGAGGCCTGCAGATCATTAATGAGGTCCTAGACATCAGGGCCGAAGGGCTTGGTGCCATTGAAATGGGCATTAAGCACCTTGTTTTGCATGTCAGCTACAAAGTCAGAGACCCTCAGCCATGAGTGCATATGAAGGCAAAATGCCTGTGGCAGCTGCCCTGGTCACTGTGTGGCCATATCATAGAGGGCCCCAAGGAGATGTTTGCTAACATCCTCCACAGTTTGCAGGCACTGGAGCAATTCTTGCTTCTGGGTGCCTTTGGGAAAGGCTTGAGCAGCTGCCCTGCCCTTCCTCCAGCTGGCATTCTGGAACTTAAATATTTGTGACAGATCGTTTACAATCCTCTTGCCTAAAGTACAGGAGGCATAAACATTCTTACCCCAGAGGTCAATCCTGCATGATTACTTGTCTGGGGGAAGGGAACTAAGGTGCTTTGGCACCATAGACCTGTCATGGGCTGCCTTGATGACAACAGAGTCAGTTTCAGCCTGGGCAGCGAAATAAGGAAGGCCTTGGGGGCATTATACAGCTTGACTTCCCACCGTGGTATAGCTAGCACCATATCTGTCCTGTGCCAGGCTGCTGCAGTAGCATTTTTCAGGGCTGGCAGAATAGTAGGGATAATTTTAGGTGGAGATTCCGAGACCTCCAGGAAGTCCACCAGGTCTTTCCTGGTGACATCATCCTCCTCCTCCTCCTCCTCCTCGGTCTGAAAGCCCACAGTGGCAGACAATTGCTTCATGACATTGAAGAAGGTGGCATCCTCAGGAGGAGACCTCGAGGTGTGCATAACTGAGACCTCACTGACCGAAGAGGCAGAGGACTTGTCAGAGAGGTGGACATCCTCCTCCTCCTCCTCCTCTTCATCCTCTATGTCATCAGGGAAGATGAGATCAAGATAGTGCTCCTACTCAACATCGACCTCCTCATCTGGGTCTGGCACTGGAGCGGTCATCAGTGGCCCATGTGGAGGCTCCCATGGGTGACAAACAAGTATTGACAACAAAGCTGCCATCGACAGTGCCGGCAATGAGGCCCTGTTGAAGGCATTAAACTGCTGAACGAGTATATTAGTGAACTTGACCAGTACTTTGGTCAGATCCATGGTCATCGACGGAGTGGGATTCGACACTGCAGTAGCCGAAAGCCAACCTATCTGAGAGCCCAACGAGCCTGTCGCCCTCAGAGAGGAAGGGGCAGGCATTGAAGGAGTAACCATTGATGATGAGCCTGTTGTCGACGGAGGAGGAGTCTATGACCTGGAGGTTTACCGCCAGGTGCCCTGGGAGTCGGGCGGAGAAGCTATCAGTATGGTCCTGGTAGAGACAGAGACCTGAACAGCTGGCCTCTTCATCGAGGCAGCCACCACTATCGAAGAGACCCTCCCCGAAGGAGAGGCTGATGGGGAATGGGATGGCCACCAGGGGGAGCTGTCACGATCCCGATCTTTTCTGTGACTTTTCCCTGACGACTTGTCTCTGACCTTAGAGGCCTGGGAGCTTGTGGAACCAGTGGGCGATGAAGTGGCTGGGGCTCCAGAGGAACCCTGCCCGGAGTTGGCTATCTGCTGTTCATCAGGAATTTTTTGAAATCCTTCTTGCCTCGCCTGAGGGATGTCTGATTAAACTTCTGACAGAGCTTACACTCTGAGACGTCGTGGCCAGGTCCAAGACAACAGACACAAACAGAATGTTCGTCAGTAGAGGCAATCTTCTTTGCACATGGGCGGTGATGGAAATGAGAAGAAGGAGGATTAACTCTCAACAAAAACAAAAAAAGAAAAATCTCTGAAGGAGATTTTTGTAAGTATTAGGAAAAAAAAATCCATCGACCAAAAAAGGTGCAAAACATTGTGACAACTCTTCCACAGAGACTGTGCTTGCAAGTCGATGGCAAGAAAGAACTGAAGAGGGAGTGGGGCCGCCCACACATATAAAGGTTGCTGACGTCAGCAGACGTCAATGGCATGGGCAGCCTCAGCTGTACTGCTTAAAATCTTCCATGTGGATTCCCCTTCACCGACAGCGAAGGTTCCTACGGTGTAACCTGAAGACTGGGATACCCCCCGAAGAAAATCTTTGGCTATTTTCTGTGGAAAAATAGAATGTTTAGTCATTTCCTCTCTCTCGATCAAAATCAAACACAAAAAAAAAAAAAAAATGTTTGAGAAAGTGTGTTCATCTGAGAAGAATGCTTTTAAATTTCAAGTACCTATCCCCAAGGGTGACAAAGGTATAGCATGAAAAAATGGGGGGGAGGATTTACAACATCGAGAATGAGCTTCTGGCACTGATCTGCAAAATGTATACATTGACTTGGGGGGGGGGGCAGACAGATATTTACAATTATTAAAAATTTACAATATTAACCATGGACTTAAAAGGTCTGCTTGTAAACTCCCTACCACCAAAGTATACAGAAGTGGCATTTCAAATGTATGCATTGCTTAAATGTTGTTCATGCAAAAGCATTTCTATCTGTAAGCTTGTCCTGTCCCCTCACAAAACCTACTGCCCATGTGTTGTTATAAGCAAGATATGTGCAAGACAAGATCTCTGCAATGTCCTGAATTGTCTACAGTAAGGGAGACTGTAAACATTTTGAAGTTATTAAAAAAAAGACTCAGCAACCTTAACAAAAACAGACCTCAAAGATCTGTTCTTAAGCCCCGTACCTTTTAAGTACAGAGAGATTAGAAGACAATTCTGTACCTCTGTGAACTTCTTGCAATTAGCAAAAACAAAAAACAAAACCAAAAAACCTGCACATGCATTGTGATTTAGCTATCCGCATTTTTTTCGGGTTTCCACTCCTGTGCATGTGCCAACTTTAAATACCAATTATGCAAATTTGAGACATTTTAAAAACTACAGTAACACCAAAGGCATCCAAGTTAGACCAATCCATAAAACATTAATGACAAGTTTTCTGCACCATATCTTTTTTAAATTCTACTAACAATTGTCTAACATTCTGGGCAATATAGTCTAAAATCCGACATTTTTCAAAATGTACACCTGATTTCACATATTTTTATACCAGCTATTTTGTTTTCAAGTTATATACTTATATAACAACAAAATGGCTTTTGTGAAAAACTACTGGAGTATCTTTTTTATTATTTATTTTAACGGTTTCTCCCAGTCCATATTAATCAGGTCTATACCCTGTCCCCAGGGACGTCCAGTTCTATAAGATCCCCTTCTTCCTCCTCATCATCATCAAACTACATTCTTCCTCCTCCTCCTCCACAGGCATTGGAGCCTGGGGTGGGGGGTGGACGGCATGGTCATACAGACACCCATAACTTGGAAAGCCTGGAAAAATTGCCACTTTCTACTCATATCTTTAAATGAGGGGACGTTACCTTTGCTCACTGGCACTGGCATCTTCATTGCCTTGTCAGCAGAAAGGGCAGTGACATGCTTTTCTTTTTGCGTTCTCTTAGTAGGCACCATCCCCAATATCTGCCTACTGTCCACTCGCATCTCCTCTGCCTTTTCAAAAGAAGAAGCAGCGACATGCCTTTTTTTTTTGTGTTTTCTTAGCAGGTACTGCCTCTGATGCCTGCCAACTGTCCACTGGCATCTCCTACGCCTTTTCAGCAGGAGGGGTAGTGACATGCTTTTCTTTATGTTTTTTCTTAGCAGGCACTGCTTCCGATGCCTGCTCAGCAATTCTCTTAATTGTTCTGTTATCAGGCTTCCCCTTTCAAACACCCTGGTATCTGTGCCATGCTTAGCAGATTTGTCCTTCTGCTTACTTTGATGGGCTGGACCTTCACCTGAGCCTTGCTGTGATTAGGAGTCATAATGTGAGACCATAATTTCTTTAAATTATAAGCCCTCTTTTAATAGTTTTAGGCAAACTCAGTGCAAGGTCACAACTGATAAAATGTGGTCAGGACACACCTAATACATACATCATGGTGATCTGCCTTCACCAGAGAACCAAAACAAAACAAAAAATACACATTTTTCTTTTTTCAACTGCAGGTCTTGCACTTTTCTTAGGTGTAAACTGAAGAATGGTTCAAATAGAAAAAAAAAAACAGATGTGGTTCAGTTCCAATAACCATAGGAACTGAACAGGATTTAAATAGTATTAAAATAAAAGTCTAAAACAACACGCTCAAAAGAATACCGTCCCGGTTCCAGAACCAAAATGGAACCAGGACTAGGAGCAAAATCCAGGAATAACAAGAAAGCATTGCAAAAACCCCTGCTGTCGTTTTTCTTTTCTTTTTTTTTTTTTTTTTTTTATTTAAAAGTAGATCCTGAAAGAGAAACCACATCCTAGCAGGCCATCTCCAGTTCCCTGGAATCAAAAAAGGAACTGGAGACACACACTTTCACCAGTTAAAAAAAATAATAAGACCCCAAATATGAAGACAATGCCGTACTCTTTA
This sequence comes from Neoceratodus forsteri, assembly GCA_016271365.2. Classification (NCBI taxonomy): domain Eukaryota; kingdom Metazoa; phylum Chordata; order Ceratodontiformes; family Ceratodontidae; genus Neoceratodus; species Neoceratodus forsteri. The sequence continues at coordinate 1,537,158,671 of CM028131.1, read as the reverse complement.
CTTCCCACACAAACCCTGCCTCCTTAGAACTCTCTCTCTCTCTCCAGAATGCCTTTACTGATGCTAAGTCCTGGTTTATCAAGTACAAGCTTGTTCTGAACCAAAAAAAGTCCAAAGCCATGATCTTTTCACACCATCAAAATAAACTCAAACACTTCCCTCTGCACATCAAAACTTCCATCCTGCTTCCTCTTGAACAGGTGAATACCTTTAAGTACCAAGGAATCACCTTTGACCCTGCTCTTACCTTCCATGACCACATTCACCTCCTTTGTACCTCTTAACTCCCAGCTTGGCCTACTTTATCGACACCAGAGCTGTCTCCCCCCCCCCTCCGAAGCCTCCAGCTCGCCATCTCGTCCTCAGTATTGTCTATCATTGACTATGGCATTCTGATCTACAGGGCTGCTGATAACACTGCCCTTCTATGAGTAGAAATTGCGTTGAACAAGGCCTGTCACCTTAGCCTAGGCTGCCCAAAATCCACCCACACCTACACGTTCTACAGCCAATCGAACTGGCTAGATTTTGATGGCAGACTAAAATACCAAACCTGCCTCCTAGCCAGAAAGATATACACTGGCCTAACCACCCCCAGCCTCTCCCCTTCCTAGAACCTGTTCCCACCACCATGACCACATGGAGCTCACTCAAACCCACCCTGCTAGTACCTTGACTCAAAACCTCCCTTGGTCAACACTCTTTCTGCTACAGACCCCCTCCTGGTTCAACTCCCTCCCTCCCCCTCAACGTAATCCAGGAACCTAAGTTTGGTCGGTTCAAATTCCTACTCTGAGACCACCGCCTCTCATCTCACTCCTGTATCTGCCCCTGACCACCCCCCCGACAATGGATTTAGCATCCTACCTAGTCTACAATTACTTACTCATTAATTATTCCTTGTCATATGCAGATTGCCACATGTGCTCGCTACTCAAACCTGACACTGGCCCTTGTCCTGCTTTTTCTCTACTTCTTACACTTGCAGTCCTAGGTCCCTTTTTAATCCTGTCAGTACAATATCTGCTATGTTTTAGAAGTCCAGTCACGTTATCATGTTTATATTCTTATTTTATCCATTATTGTATTTTCCTACTTATATGTATGTTAAATTGTATATAATTATTTTATCCATTATTGTATTTCACTACTCTATGTATGCTAAACTTATCTTTCTTGATGTGGAGCCTTTGAAAAGGAGTCTCTGACTCAAAGGATTGTAATTCTGATACCTTCAATAAATAAAATAAACAAATAATGTAAAGTTTCATTTCACTAACTAGAAACAAAATCAAAAGAAACAGTATAAAAGTTAAAGAAGTATCACATCTCTGAAGTGGATCAACTTTGGGGTGATACTACTTCTCAGGTAGAGAAATAAATCTGCTGTTACAGGGCAGAAGTGTACGTGACCACACAGCAGAGTTTTCAGCTTAATTCTAACATTCCTTAATTTACATTAAATTCTTAAAGACTCCAGGGTAAGCTCAATCCAGGGAATTGATGGAGTTGTTAAACAACTAGTGAGGGATTCCTGGGGTTTGAATACATAATCAACTATACGCCTAATACCGTTAGCTATCCCAAGTGTGAATGATGCATCTAAGAAGGCCTGGTGTACAGATCAAAACTGAAAAAATTAGTAAGACTAAAGAAGTCCAGTAGTCAAAGAATGCCATGGAGAAGATAGAAGAAGGTTAAAAAGATAAGTCATATAAACAATACCAATCCATACAGTGTGGTATTACAATAAATGGAAAGAAAATTATCTGTATGTTGGGTCGTCAGCTATAACGCTCATGCCATTGTAACTCACCCTACCCTGTAGACACTGACAAGTCTTGGGGTGTGCTTTGGGGTCTTTGGGTGTTATACTTACCCCATTCCATAAGGAAATACACTGACGTGGGTGCAGTACAGGAGCGTGGGGTGAACTTTGTGGCCGAACAGTGCAAGGCACACCACGATGCCTGTCAGTGGCTGCAGGGTGGGGATGGGGGGTGGAATAGCGTGAGCATTACATCTGATGATCCCAAGTCACACCCCTGACAACCGTCAGTCTGTACCGGGTGGGCTGCTACAGTTGGAAACCCTAACATCGTAGGCATGTGGTGGTAGTTTCACTCCACATTTTCAACATGGGTTGCTTGTCTGGCCACCCCATGAAAAGCGACACAATTACTTTGTTAGCTGAAAGGTGGTTTTGCACAGTGGCTGTGCCATTTGGCGACAGAGGGATAAAAACACATTTTTGGGCAGGATGTGGAGAATGACAACTGTATTGTTCATGAGGAGGCGTAAAAAATGGCAACACTGAAAATCTGGAGTGACAATATGAAATATTAGTGAAGCAATGAGCATGCATACAAACTACGCAACATACGTCCATAACCCAATTATTTTTGGGAGTTTTGTAACCACATTTGTAACATAGGCATTTTGGGACCTCCCCTTATGAACAGTGGCGGTGCGATTTTGTTACTCTGTCCCAAACGTTGATTTCCCACAGCGACCACGCCATTGTGGGTCACAGGTGTGGAAACACATTTTGGGCAGGATGTGGAAAATGACAGCTGTACTGTTCATAAGGAGGTGTGAGAAAATGCCAGTGCTGAAAATCTGGCATAGAAATAGTGCAAATTTACGAAGTTACAAGGGTGCGTGAAAACTGCACAACGCACGCTTGCAACACAGTCAGTTTATGGACTTTCACCACCAAATTTTCAACATAGCCATTTTAGGACCTCTGCTCATGAACAGTGTCACCGTCATTTCCTCAAACTGTCCTGAAAAGTGATTTCGCACAGCGACCGTGCTATTCTGCGCCGGATGTGCAAAAACACATTTTGGGCAAGATATGTAAAATGAAAGCTGCACTGTTCATCAGGAGGTATAGAAAAATGCCAAGTTTGAAAATCTGGAGTGAAAATATTGCAAATTCATGACGTTACGAGCGTGCGTAGAAATAGCACAACGCACGTTCGTAAAACAGCCATTTTTGGGGAGTTTTGTCAGCAAATTTGCAACATAGGCTTTTTGAAAGCCCTCCTCATGAACAGCAGCACTGTCGTTTCATTACTCAGTCCCAAAAGGTGATTCCGCTCAGTGACCATGAAATCACTTTTCGGGACCGAATAACACCATGACAGTGCCAGAATTCATGAAGAGGGGTCCCAAAAAACCCATGTTGAAAATTTGGTGCCACAATTCCAAAAAATGCCTGAAATATGCATCAAAGTTGAAAAACCCCTATTTATTCCATTATACTGCTTATCGGCATTTCCTCAGTTGGCAGTCTGCTTTGAAGAGTGCAGACATGTTCCCAGTCCACCAAAGATCGTCATGCTGGACTCCGAAGGTAAGTATGGGGTGAGGGGGGTATGGGGAGGCAGGGTGCGCAGTGGGTGGGTGCGGGTTGTGGGAGGGGGACAGGGAGACCACAGAGGGACCGTTTCCTTTTCCCACAGGTACAAAAAAAAACAAAAACATTGCAGGACCATTTTTCTGCTTACAGGGGCATGTGGCATGCTGGGGTGGGCTCACAGCATGCCAACGGAGCCTTGTTTTTTTGGGGGGGGCAGCTGTAGCCGAATGGAATTGGGCACCCTGGCCAGCACACAACAAAGGGGGGTGGTTACTTTATGCTGGCGGGGATTGGGCACCCCTGTCGGCACACAAGGAAAGCGAGGGGCAAGAGCCGAGGATTAGGCACCCCCTCGCGCATATAACAAATGGGGGTTCTTTATGCCGACAGGGAGTGGGTTCCCCATCGGCAAATACATTGGGGGCAGGGTAAGCCGACAGGGGGATTGGGCACCTCCGAAGTCGGCAGTTTGGCGGGCAGTGTGCCGCCATGTTTGTGTTTCCAGGTAAGCACGTCAGGAGGTCCGCTGTGTGTGACGAGTTTTGCTCGCATTGCAGTGGACCTTTCCTTAGATGTGCTCACCCAGGTGGTGTGGTACCGGCATGCAGGCTGATTGGGGAATGATGGAAGCACCTACTAATGCGTGCCTGCATTCGCCCAACAGTGACCATGCCTCCAAATCTGCACTACCGCAAGATGTTGGCTGCACAAGCGCGCCAACATAAAAGTAGTGTATGAACAACCATACAAACAAGGCCCGGGTTTCTGTTTCCGTGTTTGAGATGACATCAAAGGGCTTCGCATGCGAGGTCCTTAAAATGTCATCTCAAACCCCTCAATGGAAACACACACAGCCTTATTGTGTATGATTTTCAAGAAGCTGTTCTGTATACTGCGATGAAATGGATTCATATTTGTATGTAAAACTAAAAAAAAGTAATTTTTTAATGTTTTAAGTGGGAATACATTTAAAAATATAGTTCTCTTTTTTTAGAGCACTTAGGTGGCACTGTTGTGAGAATGGCAGCATAAAAAGGCAAGGTTTAGACCAGTTTCAGAAGCAGCAGTTTGTTTCCTGTTCCCCTCTCCCCAACACACACCACTACTGAGTTTTTCCATAATAAGGTCATGCTGTTTGGGAGTGGATCAGAGGCAAATTGGAGAAGTGGGCAGCAGTCTGGAGCAGTTTTTTTTTAATATTGCGTAGAGTACCAATTTGTTCCCTTTCAGCCCCCTCCCCCCCTTGTGAGAGCAAGCTGTGTGAGCAGTTTGGAGGCAGGTTGTGAAGCTGGTAGTAGTTGAGAGGGATGGCCCAGATATTTTATTTTAAATTTGTCAAGGACATATATCCCACAGTTAGCAGTAGGTACATGATAGTTAATACAATGTGATGTGTATGAGCGGTGGTTGAGCCGAAGCAGGAAAGCAGCAGAGCAAATGCTGTAGTCGGAGCTGAAATAGAAAAGCGGGTGAGCGAGTGTTGTAGTTGGTGCCAGTAAAACTGCAGTCAGCACCATTACTAATGTGCAGTGCAGTGGCTGAAGCTACGTTTGGCAGGAACCGTGACAATTATGTGTGTGAAGCTGTTATCAATGGTGGCTGCAAGACAACTGAGGTACTAAACTCCATTGTGCAGATATCCTACTTGTAGGTGACCAATAGGCACATCAGTGGAATAATGTACAAGTAAGTAACAAACAAAAACAAAAAAAAAAACATGAACTATTGGCTTGAGCTATTTTCTACCTGTGGTTTTATGGTTCATTATGAAATGGGCTGAAGGAATGCTGGCTCCTGATTGTACGAGAGCTACTTTCACCTGGGCCATTATCTGAGCACAACAGCCCAGCTGAAAGTAGCTCCTGGCAATCAACACATACCAAATACTCCTACATGCTTATCTAACAGTGAATTCCCAATAGAAACTTGGCTGCTCATCCCACACACAACCTTAACTTTTGTCTGATACCAGTAGCCTGACAACAGTCCACAAGTCATCCTGCACTTGCTCACCAAACAGCTCACTTAAAAATGTTTTATATTCCCTTCACCACAACCATTATGTGTCTCAGTCTTGCAGACTGTACCAAGGTGACATGAAAGGCAACATACTCGCTGTTTTGAAAAAAAAAAAAAATCACAGACATACTGGTTCCTGATTGATACCTACTGACAGGCTAACATTAAAAAACTTTGTCCAAACTGGACTCTTGTTTGTATCTAAAATATGAATTCAAATATGAAAAGACATTTTGTATTAATAATAACACAACATTTAATTTACTACAATAGACCCATTTCATAATCACATAACAGGTACTCCAGGGAGTATGTTACAGTGGAAAGAAGACAAGAAGACTTTTCCTGAGAGGTGGAAGCACTAGGCTTAGTCTCATGCTTCAACTCACACAAGAACAACCAATAACCCACCATTATGCACCCTCTGTCATGCCCAATTGCTTAATCATCATGTCTCATTGACTGAATGCCTTCGTCTGCATGGGAAGTGTGGTTATTACACAATAATTGCACAACCTGGAATGGAATAGCACTTACAAAATTAAAGAAATGTATCTTTTTGTTTAATGAAATTATTTCAAAAGGTAAAAATGAAGATATTTCATTAAAATATATTTCCATTTTTACCTGGAAGACAAAAAATAGTCCCTATCCTGGTAAGAGGGAGTGAGTAGCTTAAAACAATACTGTGAAAACATGCACACTAACTACATGATTTGCTTTCCAAACCAATTCGAGTACATCTGAATGTCTAACATGTTCAACAGCATTGAACCTGCCAGGTTGGGGGTAAATGATGTAGAGTTCTCCTTAAATGGTTCACCCTTCCCCAGTTCCATTACCTGTGCATTTAAGAACTAGATTTTTTTTTTCCGGAAGCAGTTTTGATTTGCTCTATGCATTTACTTGCACCTCCCCCACTTTTCCCCTCACTTCATTTCTTATAATGAACGAAATAATTTATTGTTCGGCAAAAAGCCATTACAAACAAGTAAAAAAGAGAATACATATACTTATAAAATCAGTTCATACAATATTTACATCAGTAGTCATATTAGTGTACAAAGACAGAAATGCCTACTATTCCATATGTTACATCATCAATAAAACATGTTTTTAAACATATATCGTTAGGGATATCTGTAAAAAACCATAAGCACATCATTGTTTTGCATCTTGTATCGTAAATCAATGAAATCACAGTTTCAGCAAAAGCAGGTAATGTGCCAGAGCATTTAGAATTTCATAATTATTCGATGTAAATAGCTCAGTGAGTACATGGTTTGGAGAGAGACCAAGTTCAGAAATTACTGAGCCGAACCAAATCTTTTGTATAATGGACATAATAAAACCACATGCTTTAAATCATCATGCATTTTCGTATTGCATTTACAATATTCAGTTTCAGAACGTTTTTCAATAAAATAAGTGTAGTCTGCTGCACATAATTCTAACCTAAACCTTGTGATGATTCTACCTTTTTTTGGTTCGGTAAGAATTTTAAGATACGTTTCCAATTTATGGTCTGTTTTTAATATTGTGTACTATTTACATAATTTCTTAGTTTGGATAATTTCAATGTCCTTAGTAAGAGAGATGTTCATTACTCTCTCATTTAGTTGTAAAGCTATTTCTTTAAATGATCTATAATGTATTTGATAGAGGTGTCATCCCAGACCCATAGGATACACGGAGGAGGTTATATTCTCCATCATAGGTGAAATGAATCCCTGCCCATTATATTTTATTTATTATTCAAGACACGTTCTTGGGAGTCTATGCTCTGGAAGAAGAAATAGTTTCAGAAGAAATGTAAGCTTCCTTTCAGGAATTATTGCAGATAGAGTTAACTGACGGAACTCCATTCTCAAAATCTCTGGGGAAACCCAAAGAATATAACGCAATAGCTTGTTTAATTGTACCTGTAAAACTTTTAGATGATTTGGCGTTCATATCTCAGATGTATACATAATGCTCAATCTAATTTTAGCATATATAACTTTAAGAGAGGAATGACTAGAGCCATCCCCCTATGCGTGCAGAAAACCTTTTAAAAGCATTGAAGACTGTATTAGCTCTAAGTTTCATTAACTCTATGTGGTTAGTCCATGTAAAGTTCTGAGAAAAAGTACCACAAGTAATCATAGGTCTTAAGAGTATATATTCTTGTTTCCCCTATAGATAATGTTTTTTTTTTTGTCTTTTTTCCCCAAAGATTGCCATATTTGTCTTCGAGAAATTTATAACCGAGTTATCATTATTACATAGTTTGTAGAAGTGATTGACCTTTCTTTGAAGGCCCAGCAGAGAGGTAGATATCAATACTAAGTCATCAGCATACGTCAAATTTGGTACTCTTTTATTTAAAACATTTGGTGAGTGAAAATTTTCTGCATCCATTTCATGGATAATAAAGTTTATATATAGGTTAAACGTGAGGGCAAGCAAACAACCTTGATGGATGCCGGGATTAGTATTTCTTGGGGATGAAAGGTCACCCACTGATTAAATTTGACTTTCATCCAGGTATTTGTATGCAATCTGATAATTATGTCTAATAATGTTGGTTCAAGATTACAGCATTGTAGTTTGTACCATAAGTGTACATGGCTGATGGTACCGAAGGCTGATTTCAGATCAACAAAACAACAATACAGTTTTGCCTTCTTGACTTTTACGTACTTCCAGATCAGGTAAGTCAGAGAAAACCAATACTGCACTGTTGACCGGTTAGATCTGAATCCATTTTGGAATTCACTGAGAATGTGTTTCTCTTCTATCCAAGATTGCAGTCTGTTCAATATAATTTAAAAAAAAAAGCTTTTGTGAGTTATTAAGGAGATTGATTGGTCTATATATAAAGGGATATGCTGAATTTCCCCTCTTCTTGTATATAGGATAGATAATACTACCCTTCCAGTTGTATGTAATTTCTGTACCCTGTGTGATACGGAATATTGGTGCCCATCATTTAGGGTAATATTTATAAACCTCCAAGAGTATAAGGTCGGGACCTGGGGCTCTATTATTTTTTAACCAGGTTAAGACTTCCAAATTTCTCTTCTAATGTAAAATAAAGAGGTTTTGGGGCATAAAATTTAGCCACTGTTGATATAATTACTATTTCCTCTGTCTGTGGAAAAATACAATGAATGAAAATGCTGTTCCCATATCAAAGGTGTGATTGCTACATCTACTGAACTTGAATATTGCAAATACCCTTGGCCCACTAGTGTCCAAATTGCTTATTATCTTTGTTTTGTATTGTCTGTCTAAGCTTGTCCCATTGCCCTATTTGATATTTATCTGTTTCCTTTGTTAATAACAATTTGTATTATTTCCTAACTTTATTTAGTATTTTATGATTTTCTATTGAAGGGTTAAGTTTAAAGTTTCTGTACCAAGCTATTAAGTTTTTTTTTCTGCTTTGATACAAGTACTGTTGAACCATGTATGATTTTTAATACTATTAGGTTTGTTCGGAAACAAAAAAAGGTCTAATATAATCAGCTATCTGCTGCCATTTGCCAATAATTTCCTTCATAGATGTTACTTAGTTCAATATATCCTCTCTAAGATCCTTAATTAGAGAAGCATAGAAAAGATTTGTCAAATTATCTTTTACATCATTCTATCATCTGATCCTGTTGAGATTCAGTAATTCTAAATGTTGTCGTCCCTGTATATTAGGGTTTGAATAATCCTGAATATTAGTTACAACATTAATTTCTAATGGGTGATGAGCAGATTCTGGACGGCCCCTTACAGTTAAAGATAATAAGATCTTAATTGCTTCAATATTGGCCCATACTTCATGTATTAATGATGAGCCCATTGGCCCATTAAATGTTTGTGCTCCCTCATAGTCTTCATTTGTTCTTCCATTCATTATATAACAGCCTGTGTTCTCCATAGACTGTAAAAGGAGTTTACATTGCTTGTTGGTTTTATAATCTTTAGCTCTCCTTTTGAGCATTATATTTGGGTTAATCTGACAGAGGTAATCAAACATTTCATGTTGTAACTTTTTCCCTGAGATCTTCTTGCAGAACCCTGACATTAAAATCCCCTATTATCACTAAAGGGCATAATTCATATGTATCAGTGAGCAATTCAATATACTTTGTAAATTCTGACCATTCATGGCCTATTTTTTTTTTTTTTAATAAAGGTGGAATATAAGTATTTATTATAATAATCTTGAAATTACTCATTTCTAATAAAAGTGGAAGTATGGTTTTAAAAGGAATAACCAATAGTGTAACTGTCATATTTAAAGCTACTTCTATGTATGTGGAAATGCCCGCTAGGTTTCTGCCTCCTTTTGTTGATTTTGTTGCTGGTAAAACATAGCCTGTGTAACCAGAAATCATAGGAGGATCCCTTTCTATACTTCAAGTTTCTACAAACATATAATATTATGATCAGTTAGAAAGCCCTTACATTCGGAATCCACTAATTTTTGTGCTATATCCCAGGATAAGATTGTTAAAGTTTTCCAAGGATAAATGTTTCGATTATTAGATATTGGTTGTCATTCAGTGTCTACTGCAGAAACAGGGTTAAATATATTTACTGTAGTTATTTGGTGTATACTCCGATTACCACTGAAGTTTATCAACAAATTCAAATCTGTTACATATATCCCTATACTGTCCAACAATGGAGTCATTTCCTGCATTGCAGCTGCCATTCGGGGGTTTCTAAATGTAACATATATTTGTGGATATGATGTTAGCGCCTCATGTACTTTAATCCACTCTATGACATTTGTCCCCAGGGGTCTATTTAGAATCCTAGAAAAGAAAGCTACCAGTTCATTCTTTATTAAGCTGTAATTGCACTTCTTTTGGACATTCCAGAAAAATATTGTAATAGTTCTGTTTTCCCAATTAGCTTATTGTGATAATTCATATTCTGAGATCAGATTTAAAACTTTATTATTACAATCTGTTTATCTTGGTTCTTGGTCACCCCCTCATTAATTTTTGGTACAGTTTTGGGGGTAAGATGTTTACACTTTTTGCCCTTAGTTCAGGTCAGGGATTGACAAATTTCAAATGTACAAGCTAGTCCAGGATAACTGGCCTATCAAAAAACGATAGTCCCAGTGTAGTGAGTGGTAGTCCATGGACGAAAGGCTATATTTTAAGGATTTTTTTTTTATGTAGCAACAAAATACATGGTGTGGGGGTTGTATTATTAATATTATGTAGATGTACGTGAAAGGCTGTGGGTTTACAGATGGACACCAACACATCAACTGTAGAGATGCAGTCTTCCTGCAGATTTTGTTTCAGAACAAATTTAAGTGAACTATACGTCAAAATAATAAAAAAAAAAAATATAAAGAGGATTCCAGAAAATAAACAGGTATTAACATTTCATCATTCCATATTGACATATAGGAGTAGTAAAAACTTAACTCCCGAGGTGTTCTTAGTGCAACACCTATCTTCTATTTGATCTGATGCTGTTCTTGGTCAGACATATATAGGGGGGCCGGACATAAAGATTGGTCCACCCATCCATCAAACAAACCTATTACTGTTGATTATTTACAAATACATTTAATATGTTTCATTGTAATAACACTATTTAATCAATATAAACAGCAGATACATTTTCTTAGCGATAAAAGAATCCACACATAATATTTTCTAAATGCCAAGAAGCACTGCCCCCAGCTCCCCCACATAAATATTGAATGAGTAAGGCTGGTCGGCTCTAAAGAAAAGGATTGCTGAGGCAGTGCTGTGACATTCCTCTCAGTGGATTTAAACAACAAAATGAGTCTTATAATGCACAAATTAAGTTACAAATAATTCATCTGTGCCTCCTGAGCCCATGGAGACCTGCATCCTAGTATTCCTATCCCCACTCTGTCCTGCAAAACTACACGGTAGGATTGGTACGACTGTATGCACCTTTGAGCAGGGAACAGGAGAGAACCACAACAGCGTAGTGACTCATTTCCCAAATGTCTCCCAAACAGCACCAGTAGGTCCTGTATCTTTATTTCTCTACCAAATAAAAACAGTTTTTATCTGCTTTACCTGGGTTTGAGAAGGAGCATAACGCCTTGCTCCTACAGTACACAAGAAGTCCTTACGGCAAGTGCATAAGTACTTCTAGGCGATGCCAGAGCAGAACAGAAAGCTCTTTTCTCAGTGATTTAAATTATAACAAAAAGCGCCATAGTGCTTATTCAACGATAGAAAGGGGGGGTTATTTGTACCTGCACCGCAATAAACAGACACTCTGAAATAAGACATTCGAGCAGTGTTCTTTTGTAAATATATTAACTTTAGCCCTAGTATTAGTTACCCCAAGTGTACCATGGGTACCTGGTTCACGTAATTCAGCTTAAGAGTTTGCGATAGCGTGCAAAGGATGGTAAGTCCATTGCTTGCTATTTGCACAAGGGACATACTGACTCACAAATACAAAAACAGTCATTCACTCTCATGCATTCCAGACAGAAACATAGAAACATAGACTTTGATGGCAGATAAGGACCGCTAGGCCAATCTAGTCTGCCCATTTCCCTACCTACAGGATAGGCCGCAGATCCTAGTTAACCAACAGCCTATTTCTTCCTACCCCCCACAAGAATTGCCTTATGTCTGTCCCATACATTCTTGAATTCTCCCACAGTTTTAGACCCCACAACCTCCTCAGGAAGGCTGTTCCATGCATCCACTACCCTCTCTGTGAAATAATACTTCCTCACGTTGCCCTGAACTGCCCTCCTTCTATCTTTAAATTGTGTCCCCTTGTTCTTGCAAGTCTCTTTTCTGAAAATGCTACCCTCTTGGACTTTGTTGATTCCACTGAGGTACTTAATTATTAATATATTTAATACAGCGTTGCTACAAGGAACAGTACCACAATGTACTGCAGGCTATTGCAAATGTTATTGGTAAATTTTACTACTCTTCTGCATATTGCTTGTCTGGTCACTTTTTTCCCAGTACTAATAAAATGCATTTTTGTGTTAATCACAGTGTGTGGTGTGTCTCTTTTACTGGGAGTGGTAGAGGTACTACACTGGGAATGGGAGGGGGACAGACACTAAAAAATAATGTTCATTGCTGACAGCCTCTAGGCTGTGTACTAGGCAAGGCAGGCAGGACGTAGGACAGTGTTGCTTTGATGCTAACATTTGTATTCCTTATTTCCTAGCATTGTTTTAATTTTTTTTTTTTTACAATCTGCTTTTTGTTTTGTCCTGTAAGCCCCACCCTCACCTGATGACACTGGGCCAGACAGTTCCCTACCTATTTAATACCTGTTTAACCTAGCATATCCGGATTTTTTAAATATATTTATGGATTGTTTTTAAGATTTTAAGTTTTTTGTATTGATCTGTAGTTAAAGCGCCTTGGTTTTGGTAAGGCGCTTCTTAGAAATAAAGTATTCCTTCATTCATTCATTCATTCATAACGAAACAACACATATTTTTTTATCATGAGTTTCAGTTCCTTAACTCTTAGCTTAGGCACCCTTTGCCCTTTTGTTTTGGTCAGTTCTTTTTCACCTTCCAATTGTTATTTTTCCAGGGCAAAACACTGCCTGATGCCTAAATCTCCTCTCAAAACTGCCCAGTCTCTGGACTGGTCCAACCCTTGCCTTGCCTTGTTTGGAAACATTTTGCCTTTCTTATTTGTAATCTTATATTTTAAGAATTATGGCCTTTTAAAGCTTAGGAACCTTTGGCTTATTTTGGTTGCTTTCATTTTTCCCCCAAACAAAGCCCAACCCTGACCCTGGTCTTGTTTCCCGCACCTCAGTTCTGGTCATAGCGGTCCCTATTTTCTTTCCTTTTGTAGGTGTTATTTCCTCAGGCAGTTTTTAGCTATTTATATTTCTTTTGTTTCTTGCTCAGTAAGTCCTTTCCCTTTTCCACAAAAGGCACTACACTCAACAGCTTACTGTGTTTTGTTTTTTTTGTCTTTTTTGCAATTCACTTGTTTTCATCTGCTTTGGTCAGTTTAGAGGGCAGTCCAGTCCTGACCTTGCCATTCCGAGCATACCTCATGGCCCCCACCCAGTCAATCAGATGCTCTCCCTACTACTTTTCAGCTTTTCTGATTTTTATTCTCCCCAATATTTTGCCCAGATTAACAGCTCACTAGCTCAGCTCTGCTTCACCCCTTAATTAAATGACAAAAGACTGACACTTCCTTCATCTGTCTGTGTCACAACAGACAGCCACAAGCCACAATGTCCTTTCCTCTTGATGGAGCTCTTCAGTACTGGATCCTGCCTACCCCAAATCACACACATGCGCATTATCTTTTCTTTCCTGTCAACCTGGCTCTTTGGTTAGTGTGATGAGTGTGGGCACTGGCAGCCGGCAGACCCAACCTCACAGTTTCTGCCTTTCCTCTCTGTTCACACCAGTCAGTCACTCTCACCCTCCCTCGCTTTCTGCTTTTCATTTCTGACACAGCCAAGCATTTCCTTTCCCCCTCAGGACTGAGTTAGAGCACGTTCCCTTCCAGATCATCCTAACCATCCTAGTAGTGACCAGTGATCACTCCCCCCACCAACTCACCGTCACAGCCTGTAGGTCAGATCCCATCCCCCATGTACCTGATTTCTTATGCTCTGCAGCGTGACTTGCTAATCATGCTTCTTTTCCGGAACAATTTTTGGCTTTGCCAGCTTGCTTCTCTTTCTCTCTCTCTCACATACACTCAGTCTCCATCATGCAGCAAAGCAGCGGGTGCATTCCTGACTAATCCTCATGTGACTCTGCTCCTCAGCGCTCAGATGAGTCATTTGGCCATGGAGAGTGGGAGCACACCCTATGGACAAAAAAATTAAAAAACGGCAAAAACATGTTTTATTCTTTTAGGCAGTAGTACTTGTCCACGGACTACTAGCTCCATGAAAAATACTTGTCTCTGACTCTGCACTGATAGCCTGGGATGTCGGGTTATCGGATTTGTTGAACCCTGGTTCAGGTTCTTTTTGCCAGATGTTATCTGCTAGTTCCTTTGAGATACAGTATAGAAGAAAACAATCAGGTTTATTCGGGTTTGGTGGGCGAGTAATGTACATATTCCTCTTGTTAAAAAGCATGTATAATATTTTACTCAACCATTCCTGGATTTTCACCATATTTTCTTGATACAGAGGTTGCACCCCATACATTTCCATGAAGTATTCAATATTATTCTGCTGATCTTCCTTAGAGCGCATTAAACATTCATTATTGTTTTGCTTATTTTGTTGCCTATGAGCCTTAACATACTGCTTAGTATTTCCTTCCTCAGTCTCTCTCCATTTCCAGGCATCCAAAGTCAGATTTTTCCTTCTCTCCGTAGAGGGAAAGGAAAATAAAACTTGTCTATTTTCTTCGCTACCAGTTTTGTTTTGTGTTAGAGGGTCTCTTTCTTCTACCACAATTTGTTATGACAGATTTCTTTCTCTTGCTTGGTTTCCTTCATTTATTTTTTCTGCAATCTTTCTTGTGTTATGAGGTACAGACTCTGTTATCTTGGTATCGGTTATTAGGTCCTTGATTTTTTGTTCTGGATTAGTGACCTTTTTGGTCCTATTCTTTTTCTTTTTTTTTATAATTTTGTAAGTACTATTTTTAACTTTCTTCTGTTTCCCTTTTAGTTTCCATTTGCCTTTCTGTATATTCTGTTTAATCAAAATGTCCAGATCCTCCATTTCCCTAATAAGGGGTTGTGGTAGATTCAGTTGTATTCCTCTGTTTGTTTTTTCAAAGTTATCACTAACTTCCATTGATGTGTTTCCTGTAAGAATTTTTCTTAGATTATCAAGATTGGCTTTATTATAAAATACATCCGAGCTAAGATTTGCCAGCTCTTCTTTTAAGACCCACAGGTTCTCCAGTATAATCACATTTGCAAAGTATGGATTCTTGATTGTCTCTAACATTTGTTTAGATTGTGATGAACAGGCAATAATATTTTCATTTTAATTTTTATCTTCCTCTAGACCATTTATGAAAATTTGTCCTTTTAATTTATCATTTTGTGTTATAATATTTGAATCTATGGTTGCTGGAGAAAACAGTAGTGATGATGAATCAGTAACTCTAACTGAGCTCCTAAAACACTCTCTTTTTATCTGCTAGTTTTTTGGTTTTTGTAATCCTAGTATTGTATGATCCAACTCCTGTATAACTGAAGTTAAATCTTTTGGATTAAGATATAGCTTAGCACCTTTTTGATTTTCTTTCTTTTTAGGTGTTTCTCCTACAAATGTACACAAGGAAACGGCTGCCTCTATTTTCACTTCCAGGAGAAGCCCAGATCACAGGGGATCTTAAAATAGAATCATTATTTTTACATTGGTGTAGTACGAGGGAGTGGTCTTCAAAAAACTTATACTGTAGGAGTCTAATGGTAATGGTTCTATACATAAGGTTGGTCTGGTAGCATTATCTATTTTTGAAGATCCAGCTGCCTGGTCTATAATTTCAATATTTTTACTAGCTACTTGTACAGACTGCTGCATGCATCTTATTTTAAGCTACTCAGTGGTTTTTGTCTGTATTTATGTCCATTATATTCTCCTTTCCTACCTTTTCTGTAGCTATATCCTCTAATATAATGGTCTGTATTTGTTTAAGTCCTCGTGTATCTGTTCTTTTGTTTTTTATTTTTTTTGTTTGTTTTAATTTTAGTAACTTCTGAGCTATTTGTCATTTCTGGTGTGTTAAATTTACCACTTCTTGTATTTGCCATCTTTTAAACTGGGTCTTTCCCAAGTAGCACCAGCCAAAACTATTGTCCAATTAGCTGTCTATAAAAGGGAGTCCGTCATCATACAACAATCTAGTTTCCTTTCTTACAGCAATTTAACTTCCTTTCAATGGAATGATAGTCAATCAGAGAGAGACAGGTTTAAAAAAGACCCAATAATGCAATATAATAGCTCTATATAACATACAATTTAACTTTCTTTGTGTAATATGCTAAAATATTAAAACTAAGTTTAAAAATCACCAATGATACACAAAGGTATATCTCAATACCACCCAGAAAGCTTAAAAGTCCATCAATACATAAGTTTTCTGAATCTTCTTCCCAGTTCTCAAAAGATATTACAGTGGTCAGAAATGTTTTTCCCCTGCACAGATGGTCGACAAGGTAGAAAGGTACACTCCATCAGCCCCTCGCTGTAGTTACAGATCGTCCAATAAATCAATCAAGTCTGAGTCTAAACGTTTCAAGAAGGGGAAACCTATGTGTGCAAATATTAAATCAAAGCAGTACTTTCTGTACTCAGCAAGAGATCTACACTAAAAAATAGAGTAAAAGTAAAAATAAATACATATCTAAACCAGGTCTAACTGGTATATATTTTACATATCATATAATAAAATAGAAAACAATAAAACAGTAGGGTTTGAGTCATACATGTTAGAATATGCACTTTCGCACTTTATGGTGTAAGTCAGTAACTATTTCAACTAAATACTGTTATGCCTGGGTTATATACCACCAGCTAAATCACATGTAACCGTAACCTTATACACCTACAACTATTAGTGCCTTACCACAGTCTCATAATGTTTTACCTATATGATATGTTTCTGCCATATATATGCTGTTTCTAGTTTCCACATATATTCTGCTATACCGATAATCACTCATATTCTGTAGTTTTCCATTATTGTGACACGTTGTGTGCTTTTGTGATTATGCTGCAAGTATTTCTAGACTCACTGTCTGGAAATAAGAAATGATAACAAGTTGCTGACTATGAATTTCCTTTGTTCAGAGATTCACAGATTCTTCCTTACTTTGCAACTTCCTTTCCTATGTAATTGCCCAAAGGGAGCTGCCTTAGTTACATGCCTTATCCAATGCTGTATGTTTATCATATCTGTAACTGCACTCTTATCAGTCATATATAATTGTATGCACACCAGTTCCTCGGAGAGAAAGAGACCATACCCGAGGAATGGTGGGAAATTGGCTCCCTTGTGATTGTTTTGCTTCACTTGCTATGCCATGAGTATTGCAATAAACTTCTTTTATTACTTCTACTTGTTGTTACTTTCTTTGTCCAGCATAACATGCAAAGAACCTAAGGTGTGATCTTTTTATACAAAAAAAATACAGCGGATAAATATGTGTGTCTTTGCTTGCAAGTATATTCCATAATCTAGTATGAATTGTAAATTTTCAATAAAATAATCTTTTAATCTTAGATCTTAAATATTTTTAACTAACTAAACCACTAGAAGTGACTTTCAAGTTTTACTCACACAGTAAAACTAACACAAAAATATCTTTCAGCATACAGCAGGCTTTGTCACAGATTGACTTGTATTAAAGTAGACCCATCTAATTTTCAAATGCTATTTACCTTTCTTGATCACATAAGTTTCAAAGACAGCATTCTATTCTCCAAAGTAATAAATTCAGAAGCATATAATTTGAGCTACCAATTTCAGAGGTGTTGCGACTCTCAATTTTCAGCTTTCAGCACTCTAATGCTTTATACAGAGAGACAGTCCAGAATATTCAAGCACAAAAAACAGCAGTCCGAAATAAAATATATATGATATCATTATCTAGGTGGCTCATTTGTTAGGCTTAAAAATGTTGAAAGTAAAAAAAACGTTAAAAAGTATTTTACTAGGAGAAAGAAATTTAGTAGGAGAGAAAGAGGAAGGTAACAGCATATTCTCACAATAAAAGTGAGCTCACCGGATACAGTTCTTTCCAGTAGAGTAGGAAGTCTTTAACCTTTTTCTTTTATCTGCACACAAAGGAAGACTGCAACAATACAGTCTGTCATTACAAAAAAAAACATGCGAGTGCAAGAGCTGCACTACCTGAGTGCTCAGTATCTCACTGAGAACTAGCAACAAAGATGTGGGCTCTATATCTGTGACTAAAAGGAATGCTAAATTATCTAGATGATGTTGGATAATCTGATAGATATCTGATTGTACGCAGTTGTAAAAATCTATCAATCTGTCAATTATAGGCTGTGACGCTAATTAAGGTAAGCTCAAGTATCCCCCAAAGCAATGAACTTTTCCGGTCTTTAATTGTGTTATATTTGAGTAATTTAGATGCCGTACTTATGGCTTGTGTGATCAAGGATTTTAATCAGTTTATATTTACTTAATTGCTTAGATCCTGAAGATCATGCAGTTGTAATTGTAATTTATTAGAAGTAAAGATTTCTGAAGTGTTTCTAAAGTTGTTAGTACTTTATACAAATATGCAAAGAGTCACAATGCACACTAAACATACAGAATATCAAATAAAAAGGATCTTTGCAGAATATCCGATAGGATAGGATGTTAGAATGCCTTTGTCAACACAAGTTTTTTTGTGGGCCAGATATTCTGACCCGTATTTTTATCACTCTGTTTTATCATTCCGTTTAAGGAAACACAAGCAACATACTAAAAACCAGTGGTCTGATGATGAGGGTCCTTAGGAAAGGTGAACAGAGAAAACTCCATTTTGTGGGTATTGCCAAAACTGTCTGCAACACATCTAGATAGCAGATCAAACACAGTACCACTTCTGTCACAGATGCAGCAGTGAATAAACTGTTTTGAAGAGGATAAAAAAAAAACACACACACACACACACACCGAACACACTCATACCATACTTGTTTTTCTTTTCTTTAAAGCACAGTTTTCAGTTGGCCTGGTGGCACTGAGGGTTGAGGTGCTGGACGCCACATCTTGCACTATGCCAGTGGCCTGGGTTCAGGAATGGACCTCGGTCATCGGGGTCAGGAGGGGACTGAGCATCCAGAGGACTGCTCTCCTCTCTCGGGGATGGGCTTCAGGGAGTTCACAGTGCTGCAGTGGCCTCTGGTGGAGACTGGGGGCAAAACAAGTGCATGGGACATAGAAGGGGTGGGACAGCAGGCTTCAGTGGCAGGAGGCGTAGAGGACAGCTGCGTGGGAGCCATTGCACAATGCATCCCAAAGTGGTAAGCATAGAAAATCCATCTTCGATGAGCATCATGAAGCCTATGATGGGGGACCTCCCCCACAAGTCAAACAATGCCCAGAGTAAGCCAGAGTGGGGTCCCAAGGGTGATATGGTCTCTCCCACAGAACTGGGCCACTGGGGGGGGCCCTCCATGGAGGGTAAGCCACGGTCCTCCCCGACTCTGCTTCTATTTTGGAGGCTGGCTTGTGGGGCAAAGTTGATCTCTCACGCACAAGGTGGCTAGGGGATCAAGTATGCCCTCACCGTCCATAAGGAGCATAAACAGAAGTTACATACACACAAAAAAAAATTACAGATTTCAACAAAAGCCCTGCTACAAAATACTCCTCTATAAATCGCAATTAATATATAGCACACTGGAATTTCCTGCTACTGAGAGCTCATGAGCAGCCAAGAGCTGCCACTGGGGGATTCAGGAGGCGGTGTCACTTCCAGTCTGGCGTCTTACACAGAGCAGCTGCGGCAGTCAATACCAGTGCAGTGGACAAAATAAAGAATCTGAACACAAGAACACAATATTAAAAAAAGGATTTTATTGCAAAACAGCTAGTCAGGAACTGTGTGTGTGGAAGGTGGGTGCATATCACTAACAACGGAGCACCAAAGACTCACTTTAATATTTTTTTATTTATGTATGTTTGTAGCAAGGGCTGATGAGGGAGAAAGGGCATTTATGTATTCACAGTTTTATTTTAAGGACCTAGTTGGATGTTTTTAGTGACCAAAAGTGGCAGCCTTGCATGTGCTGGCAATCAGGGAGAAGTGAAATGGCCCACAAATCTCCCTGTAAGTAGCCCAGCTATAGGAACACAAGTTCTAACATTTTTCAGCCTGTGCGGTTGTGGTCTAATAATAGAACATATATTATATGGCAGAATATAATAACAACTGAGTTTTTGTGCCCATTTTATAATGCTTTTTATACTGTATGGCACCATTTACACTACCACTTGTCAGTTATGGTATTGCCCCCTTGCTCGTGGAAATAAAGTGCATATTTTGAGTCGGTCTACCTAATGCATACTCAATTTATACATCAATTTACTTGTCATAGTTCTAGAAACTTTGGTTTGTATGAATATTTCTATGATTTCTACTGCTGCTTCAGTGCTGCATCTGGTTGCTGTAATGTCAACAGTCTTATGAAAGCTGCTCTCAGATTTGTTCCACATTCTGTTGTGATATTCCCTGCTGCACTATACTGTATCAGCTGTGACAGACTCAACAATGCAAGTTATCATGATATCGTGCAAAGAGAGTCCAGAAATATTGGTTGTGTCATGCAGCATTTCCCTCAGCACTTGCTGAATAAATATTTATAAAGTATGGTTGCCTTTCCCCATAGAAAAGCCCATGTATAGAACTGGGGGGAGCAGGGAAAACTGAAGTAAGGTGCCTGCCTGGTGCCATGGCTTGGAGGAACAGGAAGCGCATCCTCAGGA
Organism: Neoceratodus forsteri; assembly: GCA_016271365.2. Lineage (NCBI taxonomy): Eukaryota > Metazoa > Chordata > Ceratodontiformes > Ceratodontidae > Neoceratodus > Neoceratodus forsteri. Next base: position 1,537,137,864 of record CM028131.1, on the reverse strand, counting down.
TCACGGGAACAGCTGCACGGGAGTCTGAGCTGGACGTCAGTGTCCACCTAGGGACAAATGACTTGGCTCACCATGAGATTAGAGCAGTGCAGAAGGACTTTATAGAATTGGGAGGCCTAAGACAAGTAGCACACACAGTATCCTTCTCAGAGGTGCTGCCTGTCAATGGCATGAGTGGCGAAGGTACTTTGCACCATGCAGTTTATTGAATGGTTGAAAAATGGTGTGGAGCACAGGGTTTTGGCTTCATTGGGGACTGGGGTTCTACCTGGAGGGACACCAGCCTATACTGGCAGGATGGTCTGCATCTGTCCAGGAAGGGAACAAGTCTTTTGAGTAATCAGTTTAAATGCTTCATTGGCAAGCTTTTAAACTAGTCAAGGGGGGAGGCACTGATAAGCAGCAGGAAAATCCCGGCCTCCCCCTACAAAACAGGGTACTAAATGAGAAAAAGACCAAGGTAGAAAGGTCAGTGGGGGATGCTGCAACAGAAGGTAAAGCCATCAAAAAATGGAGAGCAATGAGTATCAATGCCCATAGTCTGAGTAACAAGCTTCCTGAATTAGTGGCCTTGATGGAGGAAGAACATCTGGATATTGTGGCAGTCACAGAAACATGGTACACACAAAACCATGACTGGGATGTAAACATACCAGGATATACTATCTACAGGAGGGACAGGGAGGGTAAAAGAGGAGGAGGAGTAGCTCTTTACATAAGGGAAGGAATCAAAGCAACAGAACAAAAGGGTAAACAGGGCAGAGAAGAAGCACTGTGGGTAAATTTGGAGACCAGCAATGGCACCACAATACACACAGGGGTTGTATACAGACCCCCTTCTCAGGGGGAGGAAATGGACAAGGAAATGATAGAAAGTATACTTAGAATGGCAGAAAAAGGGGAGATATTGCTGATGGGTGATCTGAATATGCCAGATGTTAACTGGAGTGCAGTTGCAGCAGCCACTTCTAAGAGTGGGGTTATTCTAGATGCCCTACAGAGGCATGCCTTGAACAACTAGTATTGGAGCCCACTCGAGAGGAGCAATCTTAGACCTGGTTCTCTCAAATGGAGATGAAGAGGATCACAGATGTGAAGTGGGTAGCCATCTGGGAACTAGCGACCATCGAACAGTATGGTTCACAATAAACACAGCAATAGAGTCAAGCCATACAAAGACAAAGGTACTGGATTTTAGGAGGGCTGACTTTGTCAAAATGGTGAGTGCCTAAGGAATGCACTAGCAAATGGGCAGGAAGGAGGGTGGAAGAACAATGGGGAATAATAAAACTGCCATCACAGAGATATCAAGCCTTTGTGTAAAGCAAATAAACAAAAAAGCGAGGTAAAAACCACTATGGTTCTCAAAGGAAGTGGCAGTGAAGGTTCAAGAGAAGAAGAAAGCATTCAGGAAGTACAAGGAATCTGAGAAGGAACAGGACAGAGAACTGTATCAGTTAAAGCAAAAGGAAGCTGGGAAGGCAGTCAGAACAGCAAAGGCCCAAACCGAGAAAAGATAGCCAACTCAGTTAAGAAGGGGCATAAAACCTTTACAGGTACATCAGGAGTGAAGGAAGACCAAGGGAGGGATAGTGAGGCTTAATAAAGGGAGAGAGGGTGGGCAGAGGGTGACTGTGAAAAGGCAGAGATACTAAACAAATATTTTTGCTCAGTATTTACAAAGGAAGAGGGGGAGGTACCTAAAACAAACAGTAGAAACACTCTGGATACAGAGGTTGATACCAGCCCATTTACAGAAGAAAGGGTTCTGAAAGAACTCTTAAAACTGAAGGTGGACAAAGCAATGGGGCCTGATGGGATTCATCCCAGAATTCTATAAGAACTAAGGGTAGAACTAGTGACACCACTGACTACCCTCTTTAACAAATCATGGGAGGATGGGGTGGTACCCGAGGACTGGAGGAGGGCAGATGTGATTCCCCTTCACAAAAGTGGGAGCAAGGCAGAAGCAGGAAACTACAGACCTGTTAGTTTAACCTCAGTGGTAGGGAAAATGATGGAATCACTTCTGAAGGAAAGAATTGTTAAATATCTAGAGGCCAGAGGGGCACAGGACCCAAGGCAGCATGGATTCACAGCGGAAGGTCATGCCAGACAAATCTGATAGATTTCTTTGACTGGGTGACCAAAGTAGTTGATCAGGGAGGGCTGTGGACATGGCCTACCTAGACTTTAGCAAGGCATTTGACACAGTCCCACACAAAGATTAATATACAAGTTAGCCAGCCTGGGAGTGGGTCCCAAGATGACAGCCTGGGTAAAGAATTGGCTGGAGAATAGGACACAGAGAGTAATAGTAAATGGAGTCCACTCTGAAAAAAGGGGGGTTAGTAGTGGGGTTCAGTATTAGGACCAGTCCTCTTCAATGTCTTTAGAAGTGACATTGCAGAGGGACTGGAAGGAAAAGTATGTCTCTTTGCAGATGACACAAAGATCTGCAACAGAGTTGATGCACAAGGTGGAGTGGAAAGGATGAGAAGGGACTTGGCAAGGTTAGAGGAATGGTCAAATGTATGGCAGCTTAGATTCAATGCTAAGAAGTGCAAGGTAATGCACCTGGGAAACAAAACCCAGGGGAAGAGTACACAATGGGGTGAGATACTAACAACAACAAAAATGGAAAGGGACCTGGGGTAGTCATATCAGATGACCTAAAGGTGGGCAAGCAATGTGAGAGGGCAGCAAGGAGGGCTGGGGGATACTGGGATGCATAGGGAGAGGAATCACCAGTAGAAAACAGGAAGTTATTATCCTCTGTACAGACAGCTGGTGAGACCCCATCTGGAGTACTGCGTGCAGTTCTGGAGACCAATATCCATAAAGACATAGACAGGATGGAAGCTGTCCAGGAGGAGCAACTAAAATGGTGCAGGGTCTGCACGGAAGACATATGAGAGAGAGACTTAAGGAGCTTAATATGTATAGCCTCGAGGAAAGGAGGAGAGGGAGGACATGATAGAAACTTTCAAGTACCTAAGGGATCAACAAAGTCCAAGAGGTAGCATCTTTCAAAAAAAGAGGTGTGCAAGAACAAGGGCACAATTTGAAGATAGAGAGGCGGCTCAGAGGTAATTTAAGGAAGTATTTTTCACAGAGAGGGTGGTGGATGTATGGAACGGCCTTCCAGAGGAGGTTGTGGAGTCACAAACAGTGGTGGAATTCAAGCATGAATGGGACAGTCATAAGGCAATTCTAGGGGGTAGGGGTAGGAAGAAGTAGGCTGCTGGTTAACTAGGATCTGCAGCTTATCCATCAGGTAGGGAAATGGGCAGACTGGGTGGGCCAAGCGGTCCTTATCTGCTGTCAAATTCTATGTTTCTATGTTTCATGTGTTATTTCTCCATACTGCAAACTTCCAAATCTAATGTAATGCTTGAAAAATGTGTTTTGAAACCCAGCCAATTTTCTCCTACCCTCGCTTCCAGATTGTGACACCACAACCAACACCCGTCATGTCTCATTACTTACTTAAAATACTAGCACATGCTATAGTGGCAGCCAGTGACATGATGCAGAATGCCCGGATATATTGCAATATATCATGTGAAATCCACATTCCAGAGGCTGAAACTAAGTTTTTCAGCCACTAATCAGCAGGTCTAGTGACTGAAAAAAATCTACCAGTCCCAACAGGCTTTTCACTATCCCAGCACAGAAGTGTCAGAATATTAAATAAAAGGCCTTAATACAAATTATGTGCTGTGTCCTCCCCTCTGCAGCCAGCACTACTGCACTTCATGCAGTTACATGTGTCCTGAAATTATGTGCTTAAACATACAACTCTGTCAGTGACAATTTACTCCCAAGTAAGCTTGATTGAGTTCATCATAGTGGTAATTGCAAATGGATTACTAATCCATTTGTAATTACCACCATCTGAACTCAAACAAGTTTACAGGGGAATAATTTGTCATTGAAAGATCTGACTGTCACATGTATTTCTAAGCACATGAGAAAGCCATCTACAGCAGCAGCTGTTTTTTATAAGCAAAACTTTTTTGAAAGCTCCTGGAAATATTCCATTTATGTCAGCAGTCTAAAGAGGAGTTCATCACCACCTTCACAGCCTGCCATGCAGCTGATGATGACTTGATGAATCAGCCTTCTTACAATAATTCAGCTCAACTAATGACGTCCTCTGTCACCCACAGACAACTTCTGGTAAAGGAAAAGTGCAGAACAATCTTACTGGAACGCAGGCTCACTTGGATGGCACGCACTGCAGTTTTTGACCACGCTGACTCCCTCAATGGCAATGTGAGGATCATGCAAGGTGCTCCCTACTCGCGACAATGTGACGAACAAGCCAGGAAGCAAACTCATGCTCACTGTTGAGCATACTCCATTCTAGCTTCCTACTGTTGCCGACACTCTCGTGTGTGCTGGGGCAGTTGCGGCTCTAGCCATAAATGGTTACCAGGGCACAACTGGGGCACAATAGATGGCAGCCAGGGCACTGATATATTGTTACTAATAGAAGCTCTGCACCATATGGGGCAACAACATGAAGGAAGCTCTGCACCATATGGGGCACCAACTGGGGTGCAGCATTTTTTCACCAAGGCACGTGCCCTGGCAGGCCCTGGTGTAGAGCCACCACTGGCAGGGGGTCTTCAGGAGCTCCTGAACTCTTTTCAGTGATTTACATCAGCTGCAACTAGTGGCCAGTAACCAAAATTGCAGCAGCACCTACAAAAAGAAAAATGGTCCAGCCTCCAGAAAAGGTACCCAGCGGGTGCTCTATTGCGCTAATTTTACCAGCCAACCTGAAATCTACCCAGATTTGTTTGGCAGGTGACAATTTCGAACCCTGAATTCATTTCAGTTTGATTTTTTGTGATAGCTGCCCAGTATATCCAGATATATAGTGAATTTTGTCACTGACTACCACAGTACAACCACACATTCTACAGCCTCTGCTTTTTTCAGAACCAATCAAAGAGTACAAAGAGTAGCTTGCACAATTCTAAGAAAACCTGTCCTGTCCTCCCACGAAGCCAGCTGCTGAACTCAAAGTTAAATCTTCAAACAGCTGATTTAAAAGTTATAACTTTTAAACTGATATTAAATAAATCAAATGCACAGTGGCCTGACTCAAAATACAAAATTTAGCACCACTTGTGAGGGAGTAGAACTTCGTCATTTGTAAGTTACGGTCCCCCACTCCCAACTCAAGTTAAATTCTGTACCTTGAATCAGGCAATTACATACATATAGTGCTTTAATAAAACAATACTAAACAGGTGCCTTCAGAATTATTTGCATCACTTCAACTTTTAGGAGGACAGGTTACTAACCAGTACGTCAGACAAAGCCACTGAACAGTGCAAAACATCTGAACTTCAGAGTGAGGCCAAGAAAAGGAAACTGAAGTAAACGGGAAATATTACAGAACAGTTAGGAGCTGAGGTCTGAAATCCCATACACTCAATTACAATACTGCAGAGCTGGCAGACCTGCCGTCTGGTTAGATGGCACTTTTATACTCCCAGTAGTGTTCCCAGGTTGCATCTCAAACGTTCCCCTAATGGCCTTAGCCTCCTCAGCTGTTGCTGTGCCACAGTGAGGTTCCTGTTCAGCAGTATGCCGCATCTGGGCCTGCCAGAGGGGTTCATTTCCCATCTCCAGCTGGCACACCATGCTGACTCTGACCAGGCCTATACTACTGCATCACATTACTCAGATTTGAGGACTTAGGCCCTGTCCACACTACACTGCTCCGGCCCAGTAACGGATGCAATCTGTTACGGCCGGGGGGTGCTGCAATGTGTCCACATTGCAGCGGTGTCCGTTATGGGACTGGTACCACTGGTCCACACTAGGGTGCCGGGCGACCGTTCTGGGCGGCAACCGTTCCCAGGGATGCAGCTCGCTGCGCCACGGGCCCTGCAGGGGACCGCTACATGCGTCAACACTTCGCTTCCTGTAATGTTACCGGGCGAACTGGTTTTATAGCGGTTGAAACCACCTCATGTGGTTTCAACAACGAAGTATGAACGCTTCTGTAACGCTACAGGTAAACGCAAACCGCTGCGGTAACGGCTTGGGCACTCTGTAACATTACAGCGGCGTAGTGTGGACAGGGCCTTAGTGATGACTGTCAATCAGGCAGTGGAACAACCTTAGTGATTTTCCACTATCCAGGAAAACTTAAAATATAATAGTACGTGCTTCTTGGGTATTACCTTTTATGTACTAACTGAAGAATTTTTTTTACACAAACTTCCAAGACATCTAATGTCTCTTCACATGTGTAGAGGAAACTAACCAGCATTTCAGAATTATACAGGTGTTTGTGTCTCACAGATTAACAAAATGAGAGAGGGCAGGAAGTAAAGACATTCGATACTATGAAAGCAATTGCTAGAAATATAATAATGATATACAATTTATCTTATATTTTAGCTTGTATTTTAAATATATTTTTGAATTTATCTCCCACTCTCTTTTTTTGTGAGAGCATTTGCATAAAACAGCGCAACTGTCACCTAATCCTTACCTCTTCATCTTGCTTTAACCTCAGACAAAGTCACAATCCCCTGTTTGCACCATCACAATGTGTGACTGTGGAAATTATTACACTGAGGGTTCTGTCTTTACCGTAGGTTAAAGCATGAGGTTGTAGGTGCAATGATCTGATCTTTATGCAAATACCCTCAGTAATAAAGAAAGATGAGAGAGGAATACCAACCCTGAATGAAAAATAAGCTGACTGATATCTGCATATCATATTAAAAAAGTTTTCAAGGATACTAGAAAATTAAGGCACTCCATCTGATATACAAGGTAATTCCATTCGGCCTAGCCTGGATGACTGTCAGAAAGGTCCACCTAGGTGGGCATTTTGTTCAAAGTTAAGCAATGGATGGTTTAAACTTCTAACAGAGCTACTGGAAGTATTAAGTTCATAAGGATCCCATGGCTCAAAAAAAAATTAAAATAAATGAATCACCAGTAGAAAACAGGAAGCTATTATCCCTCTGTACAGACAGCTGGTGAGACCCCATCTGGAGTACTGCGTGCAGTTCTGGAGACCCAATATCCTCAAAGACATAGACAGGATGGAAGCTGTCCAGAGGAGGGTAACTAAAATGGTGCAGGGTCTGCACCGGAAGACATATGAAGAGAGACTTAAGGAGCTTAATATGTATAGCCTCGAGGAAAGGAGGGAGAGGGGGGACATGATAGAAACTTTCAAGTACCTTAAGGGAATCAACAAAGTCCAAAAGGGTAGCATCTTTCAAAAAAAGAGGTGTGCAAGAACAAGGGGGCACAATTTGAAGATGGGGGGTGGCTCAGAGGTAATTTAAGGAAGTATTTTTTCACAGAGAGGGTTGTGGATACATGAAACAGCCTTCCGGAGGAGGTTGTGGAGTCAAAAACAGTGGTTGAATTCAAGCATGCATGGGACAGCCATTAGGCAATTCTAGGGGGTGGGGGCAAAAAGAAGCAGGCTGCTGGTTAACTAGGAACTGCAGTTTATCCATTAGGTAGGGAAATGGGCAGACTGGGTGGGCCAAGCGGTCCTTATCTGCCATCAAATTCTATGTTTCTATGAATGATACCAGTGTCCTGGTGCACAGTAACTCTCTTAATAAAACAACGTCAAATGTACTGTGTCTATATCTTTGAGTGCAGTATATTGCTGAGGGCATAATTGCTACTCCATCTGTCTGCATAAAATAACCAACGTTATCCAAGTCTTTGCTTATGAAGCATTTGAGATCTATATACTATAAAATCCATATTCCATTTCATAAAATAGTGGGACAATTAGTACCCACTTGACCATGGCATGCCTTACGTTCCTATTCTCTTCCCAATGCTCTAGGGGGAGGAGATGTCCCAACCCACAGAACAATCTGGAGGTTATTATTATGCAGTCCTGTTCTCTTTCGTGCTCTCTCAGATTTAAAATAAAAAAACACCTTTTTTTCACATTGTTACTGGCTTGTAAGTGTAATACTGAGTAAGGTAGTAGAAGCGATTATTGGGGTGGAATAATGGAGCTCTTAGTTGAAGCCAGGGTTCTTGCCCCCTCTTAGCAAGGCTTTATTAGGGACAGATCATGCCAATGCAACCTGACTACTTACTTTGAGGGGTTGACTTGGGGAAGGGGGTGGACAGGGGCAGAGCTGAAGACATCATGACATCAGCAAAGCCTAACACTCTGGCGCATGACAAGCTTCTGTGCAAAGTATGTGGAATACATGATGAATGCACAAGTTGGACTGCTAACTGGCTTGGGGATAGAAGGCAGAGGGTGCTGGTAGGTGGACACCACTACAAGTGGAGAGTAGTACTAAGTGGTGTCCCCAGAGATCTGTGCCAAAGCCACTGCCTTTCGACATTTTCATCAATGATCTGGATGCTGGTGTTTCAAGTATGTTGATGACACTACACTGGCCAGGGTAATGTAGTCCCTTGAGAATAGGAACAGACTTCAGGAGGACCAGAATAAGCAGAGTAATAGGCCTGGCTCCTAGATTCTTAAATTCAGCATAGTCAAATGCAAGGTGGAAAACATGGGAAGGAGAAACACAGGAAGGAACTTTACTCTTTGTGAGGCTCCCCTTATTCTAGTAGAGGAGGAGGAAAAGGTGCAGGGAGTCATTATTGCCATATGGCTGAAGCATTACAAGCAGTGCGTGGCTGATGTCAAGATGTGCAGCAGAATGCTGCATCACATGGGGGGAGGGGTGAACAGCAGCCCAGGAAAAGTAATCTCCCTCCCCCAGTAGTATTTTATCCTCCTGTCTTGGATCTGCTCGACGGCATCCTCCAGCCCCGTCACTACCTTTCTCATGGACTTACCAGTTATCCAACACTTACCCAGGACCACAATGGGGTGGGTGTCCAGCCATGTTGGCCATGTGATGGCCTGCAGGGGGTGCCAGAATGAAGCAGCCTGGCCATTTTACTCACTTTTGTTTCCTCACTAGGGGTGCTGTGTGTGGAGGTGAAAGCCCCCCCTTACATGCCAGAGTATGCAGCAGCAGCCCCTGCTCTTGTGCATGCCCCATCTGTGCTGCCAGCTGGTCTCCACCAGGTGGCAGTCCCACAATGGGAGTCTTGTCTCCCTTCTCTGAGGAAGAAGAGCAGTCTGTGGATGCTCAATCCTTCCTCACCCCCCATTGCCCCCCCCCCATGATCTGTGCTCATTCCTAAAACACGGTTTGCCAGAGTAGCAAGCAGTAGCACTACTGCTGTGATACTGGACCAGCCTGATAAGTAATCTTATCTTGCAAGGCTCTGAGCAGACCCCACCCAGAGAACTGTGCACAGATCTGGACTTTGCAATACAAAAAGGACATTTAGGTTATGAAGAGGGTGCAGCACAGGGCCACCATCAGGATAAAGGGTTTGGGGGACAAGAGCTTGGAGGAGAGGCTAGTGGCTATTAACTTGTTCACCCTGGAGACAATGAGACTACGGGGGGGACACGATCGGACTTCTACATACTCAAGGGTACTGACAAGATTGGAAAGCTGCCCCTTCCTCAGAGCCTTGGTTGTCTATAAGTATACTCAATGTGGGTGCAATTAAGGTGTCAGAGTGGCAGTGTCAGTGGCTCAGCAGGTTGCACACTCACCTCTGAAACCAGAAGATCAGAAGGCTGTGGGTTCTATCCCCACACCAGGCACTTGGGTTAAATCTCAATACTGACATTGCGGTGCAGCAAGGGGGGGCGGGGGTGCTCCACTCCTGAGGTGCCATCTTTCAGATGAGACATTAAACCAAGGTCCCATTTGCGTGTTCTGGTGGAACTTCAAGTGGATGTTAAAGATCCCATGGCACTTATCGAAAAGAGTAGGGGAATTTCCCTGGTGTCCTGGCCAAATTTACCCCATTCACTAAAAATACCACAAACAGCTGAATCAGGTTCAATGTCAGTTGGCATCCATCTTTATCCCCCCCCCCCAGGACAAGCCTGAAAATAGGAAGAATTGCCTAAATAAATATTAATTTGTTGGTGTTAACACACCTAGTAGGTGAGGCTGTAAGCTTGTTATCCTCAATATATATGGTTGCCACACCGCATCAGATTCAGTGTTCATATTTAACTGTGGGTTATCAATGAGGCATACTTGATGATTTACTGAAGACTGAGAAACTGAAAATAGTTGAGCATACCAATGTGTGACCTTTGGTGACCTCCCATTAAAAAAATTACCTACTGTGTTATAAACTGATCAACAGGTCATACATCACAAATGAAATGTTGAATCATTATGATTCTGAATGAGCACATTGATATTTAACCTTTGGTGACCTTCCAAGAATTTGCTAAATCTTATACCACATTATGCGCCACTTGTAACAGACTCAGATGTACCAAACGCCCACTTACAATGGACGAAACTCCCTTGCCAAAAGCCATTTCCTATTTGCCTACACTCAACCCAGCACTTCTCTACCACCTACCTGTTTCTCACCCCCTTTTCCCATCCCCCCAGCTCCCTCTTCCCATGCCTGCCCCGCCTTTCTATTACATATGTTCCCCAACAAACTTCTCAACACCTTCTGCCTCATCTCCCCATCCCCCCACCCCCCCATTCGACAAAGTGACCCTTAGCTTGAGGTTGCCGCCACCCCACTCCACTACCTCTACCTATTCCCCTTTCCTCCTGTTCAAGGCCTACTGTACTGCCTAACAAACCTTCCATCCTCTATTATTAATTATTTTATATTTTCGGTTTTAGTACAAGCAGCTCCAACAACTGATCAAGACTATGTAAATATTTCCCTTCAGCGTTCTCTGTGTTTCACATCTGTAACTTGTGTTGTGTACATTGTTTTCCTGTATGCCTGATGTGGAACCTTTGTAAATGAGCTTGTAGCTCAAAGGTTGTAATCCTAGATTTCAATAAATAAATAAAATAAATAAAAAACCATATGCTTAAAACGAACCTGTAATTCCGTTTGTAGTGGCCACCGGGGAGTGGTCAAGTTACTCAATGTCAGTGCAATTAAAGTGTCAGAGTAGGTGTTAGTTGTTTGTAACTGATTTCTCTTTGTTCCTTGTTAGGGAGGTAAGGTTTTTCTGAAACACAGGTCTGAACAATGTTTTGTGAGGGAGCTTCATTGTGTCTGAGAAAAGGATTTGCATTTCTTTGGCGCACAAGACTGAGATCTTGAGTGAAACTGACAAGCTGCCAAAACTCAGTCTTCGCAACCAAAGTGTGCACTTTCAAATCCTGAAGTCCACCATCCATAATCTAACTAAGAACAAAAAATGTCTGCTTTCTGAATGGCATTCCAACCAAAACCTTGACAGAAAGCATAAACGTGAAGGCATGGACATTGATGTCGAGGAGGCACTCCTCCATTGGTTTCCCCATGCCTGTGGAGGGGGAAGCACTAATCAGCGAGCCACTGCTCATTCAGAAATCTCAGCAGCTGGCAGTAACCCTTGGCAAATCCAACTTCAAACCCACTAATGGTTGGCTGAGTCGATGGAAACGAAGACATAACACAGGCTTCTGAAAAATACATGGTGAGAAGCTGAACGCTGACAGCACTGCAGCCGATTCCTGGCTAAAAGATGTGCTCCCAGACTTGCTAAGCGATTACAGCCCAGAAAACATCTTTAACACAGATGCAACCAGGCTGTTTGACCACTGTATTGGTTACGGCACATTGATATTCAAATCATAGACCTCCATGGGCCTCAAGTCAGGCACACATGGAGAGAAGGAGCTGTGGCACCAGTGTGTGGCGAGTCGCCAGTCGGGTGCACCCAGAGTGGAGGAGCTGCAGAGAAGGATTGGCTGAGTGGGGAAAATTCCCCACACCACCAATTTTAAAAGGAGTTGGTTCATTCCCACCAAGGATTATGGCCAATCAGGGGAACCTGGAGGCGGGGTCATTGAATGGAGCAAAGGGTCTGGAGCAGTGAGAACATGAAAATGAGAAATGAAAACCTGGGAGCAGACTGAGTCAACAGGGACCAGAGCCGGAGAGAAGTTCAAGGTGACAATGATCAGCAGGTGGTCAGGGACACACCAGCTGTAAGGTGCTGTTGACTTTGGGGCTTTGGACAGGGTCACACCAACAAAAAGAGCCGTCAAGGTGGGGCTTAATCTGTCGATCAGCAGCTGGTCAGGGACACACCAGCTAAAAAGGTACTGTTGACTTTGGGGCTCTGGTCAGGGGCACACCAGCAAAGGTTCTGCTAATCTGTGGGTAGGAGGGGTGGGATTAAAAGACCCCAACAAGTCGGATGGGATATACTTGAGCCATGGGAGAGGCTGTGTGAAGCAAGGGGTTGCCTGAAGAGCTTGAGTGTCTAATACTTAACCTCTGCATTATTTGTTTGGGGTGTTAACCCAACTGTAGGCTTTATTTCAGCCGTAAAACAGTTAAAGTTTCATCCTGGTGACTTAGGTGATGTAAAAAGAGACCCATACACTGTCAGCAAATGTGGATTGCCAGTTGTAGGATCTGTGATGTATAACCTAGTGCCTGGAAACCAGAAATTGGTTTAAGTTGGGTTGGGGAACAAAGTTGCCTATGGGCTATAACAAGTTGGGTGTCTAGCGGAGCAGATATCTGTAAGCAGTGGTTGGGGCTGGGGGGGGCATCAGGTATAGATTGAGTACATTGGGAAGATACTGCTGAAATGGGGGAGGGCTGGTGCAAGTTACTAGTAATACTGTGATACCCTGGTCGAGGGGCCAAGTGGTGCTAACATGGGGAGAACTGTGGGATGCAATGGGTGTGGGGCAGCAGTATGGATTAATATATTGTGGAGGCTGGGAGGATGTTCAATATGTCACAGGTTAAACAGGCTGGAAGAGGAGGTGAGGAGGATTAGAAGGGAACTCGAGGGGGTAAGCGAAAGGAGGATAGTCGGAGACAGGGGAACGGGAATATGGAAGTAACACACGGACATGGCACGGGGGGCAATAGGTCAAGGGAAGGTGGAGAGGTGTGGCGAGCATCAATAGGGACAGGCAGTCCAGCAATGAAGGATGGACTAAGGTCGGGTCTACCAGGAGGGGAGGGACGCAAGACAGGAGAGCAGAGAGTTTGCAAGCCAAAAAGAAAGGGGGAAGGGAACAGGTTTGATGTGCTGTTGACACTGGATTGGGAGGAGGAGAGGAGGAAGAGATGCGGAGGCGGGAGGGGTACAAGGGAGAATGTGGTGGTGGGAGGCCAAAGGGCTAAAAGGTGGGAAGAACCATGAGGGAGAGAGGGGGCACAGCAGCAGCAGAACAGGGGTGCGGGGGCAGCAAGCAGGGAGAGAGGGGATGGATGGGAGGGGCCACTGGAAGCAAGAGCAGAGATCCTAGAGGAAGAAAATCCAGGAATGAGTACACAGGGGGAAGGGGAGCCTTAAGTGGAGCAAGGGAGGAAGGGGGTGTGTTAGTGATGGGGGACTCCATACTTAAGGGGATCAGATGGGGCAGTAGAGTGGAATGGAATAGTCACATATGGGTGGAAGCCATACCAGGACTAAGGGCAGACAGTGCAGGAGAAAAAACTCTAAGGTGTGTAAGGACGGGAAGGGGGAGACTGCACATAGTGGTGCACCTGGGGACTAATGACCTGGCAGGGGAGACTGTGGAGGCGGTGAAGGGAAGGTTCAGAGAATTGGGAAAGCTGTGCAACGAGGTAGAGGAGACAGTTGTCTTCTCGGAGGTGCTCCTAGCACCCCGTGTGAGCACAATGAGGAAGGAGAGGATTAAGGAATTCAACATTTGGCTGGAGGAGTGGTGTAGATCAAAAGGGTATGGGTGTGTGGGGGGATGGAGACAGACCTGGGACGATAATGAACTTTATGCAGGGGATAGGCTGCACCTAAGTGGGGAGGGAAAGGGGGTATTAAAGCAGAAGCTGCAGGAGTATATAACAACAAAAGTGAGTTTAAACTAGCTAGGGTGGGTGATGGGGGCTCAGACGGTAGGCAAGGTACCCAGGGACCGTGTGAGCCCACCCCCCAAAGCTAGTAAGAAAGTACTACAGGATCTGGAAAAGAAGGGGAGGGTGTTGGGGTGGAGGGTGTTCTCTGTGAATGTGAGAAGCCTAGGCAACAAGGTGGCGGAGCTACAGGTGCTCTTGGCTGCAGGGATGGTGGACATCGTGGACATCATAGAGATGTGGGCCACAGAGCAGAAGGTCTGGGTTCAGACTGTACAGAAAGGACCATGGGGAGGGGGTGTGGTTGTCTATGTGAGGGAGGGGATCAAATGCACAAGGGATAAAAGGGAAGAGATGGGAACAGAGGCAATGTGGATGCAGCTCCTATACGCCAGAGGAAGGAAGCTGAGGTTTGAGTGGTGTATAGATCACCATCCCAGACAGTGGAAAGGGACAAGGAACTGGCGGACCAAATCAGTATGGTATGTAGGAGGGGTAAGCTAGTCATAGTGGGAGATTTCAACCTGCCTGGGGTGGACTGGACCATGCCGGTCACCTCCAGCGCTAGAGAGAGGGTCCCCTGGATGTGTTACAGGGGGGTTCCTAACACAGCTGGTTGCTGAACCCACTAGACTAGGTAACACACTGGGCCTGGTACTATCTAACAGTGAGGCAGTGAGGGGCATAAGGGTGGAGGATCCCTTAGCTGACAGCAATCATCTAATGATGTGGTTTAGCATCACAGTGAGCAGGGAGCCAGAATGATCAGTAATAAAGGTGGTGGATTTCAGGAAGGTGGACTTTGGGAGAATGAGGGAATTGCTGAAGGGGAGACTCGAAGGAATAAAGCGGGGGGTGGAGACAGCGCAGAAATGGGACATAATAAAGCAAGTAACCATAGAGGTGACAGAAACGTGCATCAGGCTACAGAGTCAAAAGAGTAGGGTAAAGAGACCAAGCTGGCTGAACAGTGAGGTGATAGAGTGGTGAGGGCAAAAAGAGCGGCATATCTGAAGTTCAGAAGGATGGAGAAGGAGGAGGACAAGGAGGAGTACACCAAATGGTCTAAAGAGGTGACCAAGAGGGTAAGGGGTGCGAAAGCCACAAGGGAACTCAGATTAGCGCAGGGAATAAAAAGGAGTGGGGAGAAATACTTTTTTAGATACATCAGGGAGAAAAGAAAATGCAGAGACAGTATTGTGGGGATAAAAAGGGGGAGGAGTGGGTGAAAATTGGGAAGGAACAAGTGGAGGCGCTGAATGAGTACTTCTGCTCAGTATTCACAAGGGAGGAGGGGTGGTCCATTACCACCCTGGTCAGGAAGGAGGGGAGACATGAGGTAACGGATGGCAGGATTGAGGGTAGCAGAATTTTGGAGGGGCTGAGGGCGCTGAAGATGAATAAAGCACCGGTGCCAGATGGTATCCACCACAGGGTGCTGCGGGAGATGGCAGAGGTTCTAGTGGAACCACTGGTGGACCCATTCAGCACCTCCCTGGAAACGGGAGAGGGGCCTCAGGACTGAAGGATGGCCCATGTGGTACCGTTGCATAAAAGTAGTCCAAGGGATGAGCCAGGGAACTATAGGCCAGTCAGTCTGATGTCCACAGTGGGAAAGCTCATGGAGACGACACTAAAAGAAAGGCTGGTAGCATTTATGGAGGGCAATGATCTGCAGAACGGGAGGCAGCACAGGTTCATTTCAGGGAGATCCTGTCAAACCAGTCTTATACAGTGCTATGACTGGGTGATGAGGGACCCATGCTGTCGATGTACTGTACTTGGATTTCAGCAAGGCCTTCGATTCAGTGCCCCTTGGGCGACTAGTGGTAAAGTTGTCTGGGGTGGGAGTAGGGACAAAGATGGCATGTTGGATCTCAAACTGGCTACGGGGTAGGCTACAAAGAGTGGTGGTGAGGGAAGTCTCCGAGCCTTGATCTGTGATGAGCAGGGTGACACAGGGCTCAGTGCTAGGTTCAGTACTGTTAGCGCTATTCATCTGAGACACTGTGCAGGGGGTGGTGAACAGGATTAGCCTGTTCGCCAACGACATCAAAATGGGTGCAGTAGTAGGCGATGAAGAGGGATGGATGCAGCTAAAGAGGGACTTGACCAAGCTGGAGGAATGGTCAGGGAAGTGGCAGCTGGGGTTCAATGCAAAAACATGCAAGGTGTTGCATTTTGGGGCTAGGAACCCAAGGAGAGAATACTGGTTGGGGGGATCAAGGTGGGGAGCACTGAGGAGGAAAAGGACCTGGGGGTATTGAGAACAGCGAGCATGACCAATACTGCCCAATGCAGGAGAGTGGTGGTGAAAGCAAACAAGATGCTAGGGTGCATAGCACGGGGATTCACATCCAGGTGCAGGGAGGTGATCTTGCCCCTCTATACGTCGCTGGTCAGGCCGCACTTGGAGTACTGTGTGCAGTTCTGGAGGCCGTACCTGAGGTGGGATATCAAGTTGCTGGAGGAAGTGCAGCGGAGGGTGATGAGGATGATTCAGGGGATGGAGGGAATGGACTATGAGATGAGGCTGGAGGAACTGAATATGTATGCACTGGTAGAGAGGCGGAAGAGGGGGGGCATGATTAAGACCTTCAAGTACCTGGAGGGTATCAATGGGGGGAGGTGGAGGGGGTGTTGAAACTAGGGGTGGGAGGGAACCTAGAGTGCAGGCTAAGAATAGAGGAGGGAGATGAGGAGGTATTACTTCACAGAGAAAGTAGTTGCGAGGTGGAACACTACCAGAAGGGGTGATATCAAGCAAAAATGTGGTTGGCTTTAAGAACACTTGGGACAGGATACAGGAGTGGGTAAGGGTGGGTGAGGAGGGCAACAATGGGAGGCCAAGGGGGATGGGGGGCAGATGCCTGCTAGGGAGATAGCTGCACAATCAAGCAGACTTTGATAGACCAGTAGGTCTGTTCTGCTGGCACCTTTGTATGTTCATATGTAAGAAAGCTAAGGAGTGCATTTCAGTGCTCATGACCTGTAAAATGTCAGGAACAGAGAAGAGACATTGGTAGTGATAGGGAAGTCTGCAATCTCCCAATGCTTTACCACCATAGAAAAGCAGCATGGATGACTGATGACATTTTTACAGCCTGGTTAACGGACTGGGACAGGAGGCTATGTTCAAGAAAAACTGCACTCATCCTGGATAACGTTAGCGGTCACCCCCCTGTGTCTGGGCTCCAGAACATCAAGCTTGTGTCATCCCCCAACAGCACCTGTATCATGCAACGTTTAGATCAGGGAATAATTTATGCTTTTAAAAAGCATTATATTACCCTCATGAGGGGAAGCCTGCTAGAGATATTGGATGACGAGGAGGATGCTACAGCAGCCAGCTGACATCTGTGCTAACATGCATGCTCGGGATCTCTGCTTTGCTTTTTTAAATCTGTATTATTTTTGCACTTCTAATGGTCATTTTTTTCATAGAAAGACAGTTATGAGTTCAGAATCAGCCGCTCTTTCAGACAGTAGCCTCAGTTACTATCACTATGGAAACGTTAAAACCTACTCATGCACGAATTTGGTGAGCATGATGACATGCATTCACATGCACGAGAGGCTTCCAGTGGCTGCGCTCTGGTGAACCGCTCAACTTAAGTGCAATAAAAAGTTGGTAAAACTCTTACAAAATATTATTATTTGACATATTGGGCACATGTACAACCCTTACTTTGTCAGTTCTGCTGCTAGAAGATAACAGGGCACAAATGACTAGCAATTTCATTAAACAGGTGACAGTGTCCCTTTAAAATTATACAGGCCTTCAAGCTATGCCTGGACAAACTGTTGCTTACCAAGGGTATCAAGCGGTACCCCGGGTCGTACAGTGGTTAGGGAATACCCTTTAACAGTATATTTTTAGAGACTATTCATAAAAATACAAATAGCTTAATCTGGTTCAATTTCAGTTGGTTTGAATCATTCCCCCCTTCCCCACCACAGATCAGGCTGAACATAGATAGTACTGTATAGCCCTCCTTTTCCAACCAACAAAAACTAAATAAATAAAAACATTTATTCACTTCTGCTTATGAAGCAGGGAGTGAACATGGTGGACTTACAGTCCCTTCCAACCTTATAATACTCTGATGCTATTTAAATGCATTTGAATGTTACAAATTGTCCCTGGCCCTGCAGTATTCCCTCTCTATCCTTTATTCTTAGATTAGGACGTGTTCTGAAAAGATCCCCTGGAGGGTACTGCATCAACACTAGAAGTGAGGTGAGCTGAGAAATGCTGGGAATGGGGGCCTAACTGTATATTAATGGACATCATGACTGGGGAGAGGTTAAAAAAAAAACTGTCCAGCCCCCTAACGTGCCTTGGTTGTGGAAGTTATATATGAAGGTATATTTTTGGGAGGAGGAGGAGGTTAAGACTTGTGACATGATGAAGAGAAAGTAAACTCCTTGTGTAAACATGGCATGGTCCTGAAATACACTCAAATCTAAATTATAGCTGTTTACGCTGGCTTTTATTTTGACAGCGAATTACTGAACGTTCCAGCTATGATCCTATAATTCAGGGGAATTTATTCCACTTTCAAATCTGACATGAACCCTCTGTTACTACCAAAAGTATTAGATGGGATATGTTAGTGCTTCTCAGGGTAAGCAACTTGCTCAAGAACTAGTAATATAACTTGCCTTATAATGCTCGATTTTCAAGAGGTAGGCTGCCTGAAAATACACAGTTGACAAGTGGCATATTTTTGTGTCCAGCTCCATGGGTATAGGTGATGGATCAAGGAGCTGCTCTGATTACAATGACTGACTGCCAGCCTCTCTTCCACAGAAGACACCAATCCCATAGCAGCAAAAGTATTTATCTGCCTCGCGATTACTGAGTGGAGGAAACAGTACAGTTCCAAGAACAGTTTTTATTTATTTATTTATTTTAGTCTTTGGTAACTGGGTAAGGCCCACTAGGCACAAGTGCCTGTTTTCAGGGGCTACCTGGGAGCACTGGGCAGTTAAGTGACTTGCTCAGTCACACAGTATACAAGTGGAGGTTGTGAGAATCAAACCAAGGTCTAGTCTGCTGAATGTACCAAGCTCGTTCACAGCTCATTACTTTAACCTCTAGGCTATACTGCCAGCCCAAATAATAAAAAGCAACAACAATAAAAAGTACAGTTACATAAGAACTTACCATAACAGTAGATCTTCGAGAGGAGCTCTTGCAGCAGGCAACACTGGTAGGACTGAAGCCACCAGGTGACAGGACCACACAGAAAACTTCAAGTAACAGTCTACCAAGGGGAACTGCCCCCTGCTGACATCAGCACGCTGACGTCCGCCTATCCTATAAAGGGTGCAGTCCCCCAGACTTACCTCAGCTCTCCCACCGGAGACCCCAGCACAGGAACAAAAAAAAAAAAGGGAGAACCAAGGCAGTTCCTCAGAGTCAAGAAAAGGAAGAATAAGAAAAAAGGAGAAAAGACTATCGGGGGAAGGAGCGCCTGCTGCAAGATCTCCTCTTGAAGATCTACTGTTACGGTAAGTTCTTATGTAACACCCCTACAAATGGGGTTCCCGAAAAGTCTTCCTTGAGCTTGCCTAAATGCTCACTGCCAGGCTGGTGTCCTGCATTTTAGCAGTTTAAATGTGATTGCCAGAGAGTGCCTGTATAGCCTCTGTGCGCTGTCTCTTTAAGAGCTGCCTGGACTGCAGTCATAAGTAATCTGAGAGGGAGCTCTGTTGAAAGATGTAACTGTTTGCTGATCATTCATTAGAGTAGTAATAATAATGTAGTTTGTCTAACCTGCCTTCTTTGCAGCAAGGACTGTTTTGGTTATCCCTACCATTTTGGCCCGGAACTGCCAAATTGGACCAATCAGTCTGGTGGGACCTAAAATGAAGCCGGACTACAGGAGCTGTCTGGAGTCAAAATCTGTAGGAATTGTAGTTTTGGGCTTTTGGTGCCTTTTTGAACCTGAAGGGGGAGCTCCTGTTGTGACTGACAGACGAATCAGCCAACCAAACTTTTAGATCTGAGGGAAATCCCCAAGCTGCCTGCTGTTTCAATCAGATCTCAGTTGGGAGCTGAATGAGCAAAAGTTTGAGACAGTCAAGCAGCTGTCTCAGTAGTTTTGAGTGGCAGAACTGTGGAAAGGCCCGAGTTGTGGCCTGCATGTCTGCCTGTTGTTCCTGAGAGGGAGAGAAGAGAATTATTTTGGACTAAATCCAAGTTTGTGAGAACAAAGTAAGCCACTGATTTTTTTACCAGGCTCATACCTGAAGAAGACGAAGATTTGCGGAATGCGATCGGCCTGTCAGGATTTCCAGCTGTCTTTGAATCCCCGGTTTGTGCAGAGACTTTGCGATCATGACCGGAGAGCAGTTTGCCTGGTACAGCAGAATTTCCTTACATGTAAATGTGCTGTGTATTGAAAGTGGGTTGTGATTTGGTTCACCACTGTGTGAACTGTGTTCTACTTGCTGGAAGCTTTATCCAGCCTAATCAGACTGAATCCGCATTCATCTCCATTCGGCCTGGGCCATGCCATGCTGGCCCTGCCAGACTACCCCACTGCACAGAGAAAGCCACCGACAAGAGACTTGCCTGGGGATCAGCCCCCTGCTCCACGCTTGAACAGGAATGATGCCTCAGCAAATCGTGTGGACCCTGCTTCTCCTGGCACTCCAGATTAACCACCTGCTGTCTCGATTTTCGTCCAGCCTGTGTCCAGTCTTGGGTATTTTGAGTAATCATCAGGGTAGCTCCCTACAACAACAGCCTAATCTAAAAAGTGTGTCATCTGACTGTCTTGTTGTTTTCTTTTCATGAACTGAGCCCTCCGGCTCTGGATTACAAATAGTGTGTGTTGTGCATGTTGTTTTCTTCCATCACAGGGCCCCAACCTGCTGCAACGTTCCTGGCTAGCCCACCATTCTCCATCTGGGTACCCAGAGTGTGTGACTGTTTATGGACCCTGAAGTGCATGCTTAACTGTTTGACTGACAGAGCCTTTAAGCAAATTAACCTGATTATGCCCCTCCCTTGTCCAAGCCCCTTAAATAAATCAGATCCAACTCTTTTTTTGCATTTACCCTGACTGTGGTTCCAGTTTGTGCAAGAGTACTGTACTGCTGTTTTTTGCTGTGTATAACCTTATTTTACAGGGGGTCCTCAGGGTTGGGCCAGAGGAAAGCCCCGGTGGTAAGTGCAAACAGTGTGGGTACTCATGTGGTGTATTAGGGGTATTGTGAAAGTGATTACTGTGTATTGTTCCAGCCACTAGTAAGGAGGCAGTAGAGGCAGCCATACCTCCGGTTTAGTGTCCCTTAACCACCCCAGACAAGGGCTTGTTGTACTGAATTTAAGGTAGTGGTAAACAATGCAATTTGCCAACCGTTTCAATAAACACTGTTTCCAAACAGGTGCCCCTTCTCTCTTGGGGCAAACAAAACAAACAACTGATCAGTCTTTCTCATTGGTTGGGTGAGAGTGGTATAGTAACGAAGCACCCTATGGATGTCCAAAGTATGTAGTAAGGCCTCCCCCGATTAGAATACTAAGGGAAATAAACAGGTAGGTAGGTGGATGGATTGGTTTAGTGTAAACTCGGACATCACCTTAGGCAGAAATTTAGGATTAGTATGCAAAGACACGCTGTCTTTGTGAAAAATCAGGTAAGGCTTTACACATCAGATCCTGAAGCTCAGAAATCCTTTGAGCTGAGGTTAACAGCAACTAAAAAACAGCGCTTTCCATCACAGAAAGCGCAGCTCATAACTCGCGGCCAGTTCAAAGGGAGGCACAGTGAGCTTTTTCAACGTGAAAAGAAGGTCCCATGGAGGAACAGGGTGCTGAATGGGGGCTTCAGATGCAGAATACTCCAAAATAATGTACGGGATACCTCCAACTGGTTTGCCTTCAATAGGCGCATGGTATGCAGAGATGACAGAAAGGTACACCTTAAGAGAGGACTACTCCAGGACTGAGTCCAAAAGGGAGAGCAGGTACTCCAAGATCAGATTCAGAGTAGGTGAACGGATCAAGGCGGCAAGCAGCAGCTCATAGGGAGAAGCGCTTTCATTTCGCAGCATAAATGGCTCAGGTGGAACCTACCAGGTTACTCCGCTGTATGTAAGAAAGTATATGTCATAAACGCACAACAGGCACCACGCAGGTAGGAATAGCAACAGGGTGCAAAACCACTTATCATCTGTGCTCAGCTGTGCACCCTGTCACTGTTCTCTGGCAGAAGCTAAGTCCTCTGCTGGGAGGAGGGTCTGCTGAGCAGCTGCCGTGGCTCAACAGGATGAGCCACAGGCAGCAATGGAGGCGGGGTGCATCTGCGGACCGGGTATCGAATCCCGGTCCCAGATGCATCCGAATTTTTCTTTTTTCACATTTTGCGCCAATGTAAGTGCCCCACGATACGATCATTTTAGTTGGAGGGGTTTGAGGACAGCCCCCCATAACAAGGGGTACTGGGGCAGAGCCTCGCAAAACATAGAGAAATGCCACTGGCAATATATTGCACTGTACTGATAGTATGGTATATTGCTGCGGCATTCTGTATTGTGACATTATGACCCTGTGCCATGGTGGAAGGCTTCCTAGCTGCCACCAGGACATCAGTGACTCTGGAAGAAACCTCAAAGCGGGCAATAGCTAAGTCTTCAGGAGCCACACATGGAGATGTAGAGACTTGAGGTCAGAATGGACCAGAGTGCCCTGTTCCTGGGAGAGCAAGCCAGTGCACAGGGGCAAGGGTACTGCAGGTTCCACTGCCAGCTGCTGCAGCAGAAGGAACCAAATTGGATGCGGCCAGTAGCAAGCTATGAGAATCATTTCTGCTCCCTCTGACTGGAGATTGAGAAGAACCCTCTGCAGGAGTGGGAAGGGAGGGAAGGCATACAGTAACCTCACTTTTCAGGAGAGGAACAACGCATCGTACCAGAAAACTCCAGGCCCTGGATCAAGCAAGAAGAAAAGCAGCAGTTTTGCGTTGAGTGGGGATGCAAAGAGGTCCAACTCTGGGCGACCCCACCTGTCGAAGAGATCTTCAACCACTGAGGACAGGAGCTCCCACCCATGAGTTCTTGACCTGGACCAGCTTGGACTGTCTGCCAGGGCATTCTGAATGCCTGGAACATGGACAACAGAGAGGTCCAGGCCATGCTCGATGGCACAGTACCAAACCCTCATTGCCTCCCGACAAAAGGGGTATGAGTGGGTGCCCCCCCTGCTTGTTGATGTAGCATACTACAGACATACTGTCCATCTGAATCAGCAGTGGGCCAGGAAGAATGTGGGTCTGGAAGGCCTACAGAGCATAAAGAACTGCCCACATCTCCAGTACATTTATATGGAAACTCTGCTCCGACTGGACCAGGTTCCCTTGGTCTGACAGTCTGCTATGTGAGCACCCCAGCCCAGACCGGAGGCGTCCATAGCGAGAATCTGCTGAGGGGACACAGTTCGGAAGGGAACCCCCACAGGAGATTGGCAGGGTTCTGTCACCACTCCAGGGTCATTCAGGTCATCGGTGCGTTGGTCCCATTGGACCTGCAGAGCCCACTGGAAGACCTTCATATGCAGATGGGCCAGGGGAACTGTGGCTATAGCTGATGCCATGTGCCCAAACAGGTGGAGGAAAGCTCTGGCTGTTATCTGACGGCTGGAGGATACCAGCCAGGCCTGCGCTATCAATCGCTCTGCTCTGTCCATCGGCAGGAAAGCTCTTCCCTAGGATGAGTACAGGACTGCTCCAATGTACTAGAGGCGTTGGCACAGAGAGAGAGATAAGACTTTGGCAGGTTGACTGTGATCCCTAGGGCCTGGAAAAGCCAAAAGGTACCTTACTGGGTCTGCAGTAAGAGGTCCCTGGAGAGGACTGCCAGCAGACAATCATCCAGATAAGGGAACACATAGAAACCCTGTCTACGCAGGGCCACAGCCACCACCGCCAGGCACTTGGTAAAGACTTGGGGTACCGAGGAAAGGCCAAATGGGAGGGCCCTGAACTGAAAGTGGTCCCCCTGGAAGCAGAAATGGAGGAAATGGTGATGGACTGGGAATATCTGGATATGAAGGAAGGCATCCTGCATGTCCAGGGAACAGAACCAGTCCCCCTGTTGAATGAGGGGCAACAGCCCTTGGAGAGTGACCATCTTGAAGCACTTATACTCTATGTAAAGATTCAAGTGGCTGAGGTCCAGAATTGGCCTTAAGTCTCACGTTCTCCTGGGGATAAGGAAGATGTGGGAGCAGAACCCCTTTCCCCTTTGAGTCGGATGGACAGGCTCTATGGCTCTTTTTTGCAGGAGTGCTTGAATCTCTAGTCAAATGAGGGAGATGTGGGCCTGAGGGTAGTGGGAGGGCAAGGGAGGGTTTTCCGGAGGGAACTCCAGAAATTCAAGAATGTGACCCCACTCGATAATCTGCGGCACCCACTGATTTTTATTTATTTATTTATTTTATTTATTTAGTTTTTGTTGACCGGGTAAGTGCACTAGACAAATCCTGCCTATTTTCAGGCACGACCCGGGGGATATAGATAAATGCCAACTGACCTTGAACCAGATTAAGCTGTTGGTGGTATTTTTAGTGAATGAGGGAAATTTGGCCAGGACACCGGGGAAATTCCCCTACTCTGCTGGCGCTCTGTGGCCAGAAGAGGGCTGCGATAGCTTTGCTGCATGGCAGAAGCTCTGCAATTCTGTGAGGAGATGGACGCTAGCGAAGAAGCTCCCGCTGGCAATGCTCCACTGCTTAGTTTGGAATCCACTGTTTCGAATGAGGACACTGAGGGTACAGACCTGGAGATGTCGCCTGCTGTTCTGGAGATGATCGGTACGATACCGATTCGGGAGGTATTTCCCAATGCATCCAAAAACCCTGTATGTCTTGATTCTGTTATGGGATCTTCAGATTCTGCGCTCACTGTTTCCACCACGGACGGCTCTTTGCAACGTACGCTTCCGGCTACGGCGACGGAAGGTCCGACGGATTTGGAGGCCTGCGCTGTCCCTGATCAACACTCTTCCACGTCGCAGGTTTTGAGGCACCGATTCAGTTTGCCATCGCAAGACTCTTCTGATTTTCAGGACTGGTCAGAGGAAGATTCTTTATCTAAAGCTGGATGGACACAAAACGCTTCGGGGACTTGGGTGCCTGACCCTACTTGGAAACCTGTTTCATATTCATCACCTAAGCATGCCACCTCCCTGAGCTCAGGTATAGACATTGCTCCTTCTGTTTCTCATGATGTTACTGGTGCGCACCTATTGTTAAAGGACTCTGAGGCGGATTGTAGCCCCAGTATGTCACTTGGGGGGGGGGGGGGAGAATTAAGGCTACTGCTGCAGCAAGTGATGGGTTTGGCTCCTGCAAGGGCCTTGAAAACCTTCCTCACATCCCTATGGCTGACTTGTGCAAAAATAAACTTGAACAGGCTCCCAGGAGGAACGCAGTTCGACTAAGATATAGAGGGGGTTTGAGTACACATCCAGATAGGTATTATGTTGCTAATACTTTGCTTAGAAGTTCAATGTCATTTCTTCCTTCAGACCTGTTTGCACTTATTCATGTTTCTGGGGAGGATTCTTTCGATGTAAGCTTCAGATTTAATCATAGCTTAGAAAAATTTTGGGAAAAGTACTCCATTCTAAAAACTAATCCTTTATGGCTTCCCTTTTTAGCCATCCCACTGACTAGGCCACAAATTCAGTATATCACTGTCATGTTCAGAAATGAAGGGGTGAATGTCAACGACATTTACCATTGGCTGCAAAAACGTTGTGATATCCTTGGCCCTCCTGAAGCTTTATTGGACTTAGAGGGTATTTGGACTGGGGGCTGGAAGTTCAAGGTTAAACTGTTTCAGGTGAATTCTGATATTATTCATCTCCCAAATAGTTTTTTTTTAGGAAAAGACAGAGGGGTGTGCTTTTATAATGGTCAGCCCCGAGCTTGCTACAAATGTGGCTCACGCATTCACATTAGTAGTTCTTGTGACATGATGAAATGTTCACTGTGTGGGGGGTATGGACATTCGATGGACCTCTGTCAGAATATTTTTCAGTGTAACTTATGTGCCGAAAAGGGGCATGCCTTTCATCAATGCCCCTGGGCCAAAAGAAATAGAACTGAAGGATGGGATCACGATGATTTAGTAATTCAAGCTCAGGTTAAATTGAACAATCCTGTTATTATTAACACTACACCAGTTCCTGATCTGCATGCATCGGCTGTACCGAAGCCTGTGCCCATGGTGGATATCTCTGGCCCTTCTTCTACTCTGAATCAGGCCTCTGAGACGGAGGGTGTGTCTGACAGGCCCAATATGCGCCCCACTTTTGAGACTGTTAAGGACGAAGATTTACAAGGTCCTCACTGAAACTTCCCACTCCCTGCCCTATTCTCACTTCTAATATTTTTTTACCCCTACAAGAGGATTTTGGAGATTCGGATTTAGAATCTGACACATCTCATAGATCTGAGGTAGTCACAGAAGATGAAGAAAGTAAATCCACAGAACTGGCTAAAGAAAAGAAAGGAAAAAAAGGAAAAAAAAAGAACGCAAGTAATAGTTTGAAAGGGGGACTTTGCTGAACAATAACATCTTATGGCCACTTTACGACTACTAACCTTTAATGTCTGCAGCTTAAAATCGTATAAAAAACAAATTTCTGTTTTGGCCTATTTTGCAACCCTTCCTGTGGATATTATCTTTATTCAGGAAAGTCATATTTCCTCACTAGCTGAGGTAGATAATATTAAAAGAAGATGGCACTGGGGACCTTCGTTTTGGTCCTTTGGACTGGGACCTGCGGATGGAATCGGCATTCTTTTTAAATCCACCGATTTTCACATTTTTCGGTTAATGGATATTAGTCCTGGTAGAGCCCTAATTCTGGATGGCTCTCTAGGAGACTTTTCTTTCCGTCTTATCAATCTTTATGCCCCACAAACTAAATCAGCCAGGGTTGCATTATTTGGGGAAATTAAACAATTTCTTTTCACTAGAATGCATGTTGTTTGGGGAGGGGACTTTAATTGTACTTTGGATACCCCTTTATCTAGAGCTACCCAGAAGAAAGTATATTGTGACTCTAATGCCTTGACACAAGTTCTTGCTGACTCCAGTATGAAGGATGCTTATCGTGCATTACACCCCAGGGGCTCCGGTGCTACTTATCATAGGTTTATTTATGCCACAAGAATTGATATGTTTTTCTTCTCTCAACACTTACATCCCATTTCTTGTAAATCACAGCCCTCAGAATTTTCTGATCATAACATTCTTTTTTGCACTTTTAGTTTACATTCTCTCCCTCCCAAGATATTCTCAAAATATAATCGGTGGAGATTAAATATGTCTCTTCTTGATACCCCCTCTCTTTATTCTCAGACTGAACTTTTTTTTTGCATATAGGGAATCTGTTTTCTGTGCCTACACAAATTCTTTGAATTGGTGGATGGACACGAAACGGGAACTAAAAAAAGCTTATGCTCTCTTTTGGAAAAGCTAAAGCTAATTCTCATTATAAACATTACCTGCTTATACGTAATCAACTATACAAATTGATGTCCTCCCCTTTCGAATATAACCGTGATTTGCTTCCTCAAATTAAAGTCCTGAAAGAACAGATGAAATCCTATCAATATGATAGAGCAAAGTCTCTAGAATTAGAATTTAAATTTGGAACTAAGAATACACCAGCTTCTGACCCCTTTATGGCATGTAAACAAAGACTACAGGCCACCCTTATGACCCAGCTGGTTTCACCTACTGGTCTCTTGCTTACCAAAGACGTGGACATGTTGACTTTGGTTCAACAATCAATCAATCAATCAATCAAATCTTTATTTATCCAGGCGATCACCGTTGAGCAAGCTCATTTGCAAGGTGGACCTGCAGTTAGTCATAAAGGATAGACATACATATGATGCACAAAAAATAGAAATTAGGAATACAGACTTACATGTGTAAGGTACATTATAAACATTCCATTCCATTGCACTAGTGGGGAACAGGTAAATAATGTCAGGAATACATATATAGGAATACAGATTTACATGTGTAAGGTACATTATAAACATTCCATTGCACTAGTGGTGAACAGGTAAATAATGCCAAGCAATAGTTATACAAAGTACATTCTTCTCTATACATGATTGAAGTCGTGGCTACTAGTATCAGCCAGGGGAGGGCAGATCATAGTCATTACATCCCCTAGGAAATAAATACGGTTTCTGCGAGGTTGTAGGAACCAGAAACCAACAGGCAACTAATTAAGAGTCATGAAGGAAGGTTGGGAGTATGCCAGGGACTCTGAAGGCCAGGCAGGACTGGCTACTTAATAAGTTAGGGAGGGATTTACAGTGTAGGGTATATAAATGAGGGGTGGAATTAAGCGCTACATCCACTTGTAGAACCACTAGAAGCTGTGGTAACATTTACAAAGTTCAGTAAATGTTATGTCATAAAGATGCCTGAACATAGCAATACTGACAAGGGTACTGAGTTTCAAGGAACTTTGGATCTCTCTCCATAGTGTGGGCAAAGCATGACTTATGGCAGCCCTACCAAAGTGGTTGTTAATCCTGGGAATTTTTAAGGAGATTAGTGAATGACTTCTAGTGCCAGTAGCTACTAGGTGGCGCTTGCAGGAAGGCAAGCAGTAATGTAATCCGGGAGTTTGTTGGAAGAGCTCAAGTGTCCAAATGGCTGCATTTCTATGCCTTCTGAGTTGAAGCGATGGCCACCCTACTGCAGTATATAGAGCAGATGGTGCGTGGAGGATGGAAGTCCAGTTATAAATCTTAGAGCTCTGTGGTACAATCAGTCCAATTTGGCAAGATGGGAGGCAGGACATTGGCCATATATAATGTCAGCATAATCAATTAATGATAGAAATGTAGAATTGACAAGCTGTCTTTTGCTGACTCAGTAAGAAGGTGTTTAATTCTGAAGAAGGAAGCCTTTTGCCTAAGTTTTTCATTAGTTCTTCAGTATGCACTTTAAATGAGAGTTTGCTATCCAGCCATATGCCCAGGTATTTAAATTTGACACGAACTCAAGATTTTCACTAAGTAGAGTGGATACAGGAGAACATTATTATAGGCTGTAGAGATGGCACGGTGTTAGAAGGGCAAGCAGCATTGCCTTGTTTTTTGCATTTAATAAAAGTTTTTTATCAATGAGTTGATATTGCAGTATATTGAATTCATTTTGAATTGCAGCACATGCTGCTCCAGGGGTGTCTTGGCTTAGGTATAACACTGTGTCATTGGCGAATAAGTGGACTTTGGCCTCTGTAATTCCTAAGTTCAGGTTGTTAATATAGATGTTGAACAGCAGTGGACCCAATATAGAACCCTGAGGGACTCCTCTCTTTATTGATTTAAGTGGTGAGAGCTCTCCTTCTGCCTTTATTTGTTGCTGTCTGCCTGAGAGGTAATTCTGGAACCAGGCCTGTGAAATTGAGTCCAATCCTAAGCTGTTTAGTGCTGAAAGAAGTAGGCAATGGTCGACGGTATCAAAGGCCTTGCTTAGATCTAAGAAAACCGCACAAACAAATTTTTTTTTGTCCAGATCCCCGAAGCCAGTCGTCAGTAACTTTGGCCAGTGCAGTGATGGTGCTGTGTTTGGTTCTAAATCCAGACTGCATGGGATTAAGAAATTTTATGCTGTCCAGGAAGGATCTTAGCTGTGTGTCCACGATTTTTTCCAATATTTTCGAAAGTATAGGCAGTAGAGAGATTGGCCTATAGTTGTTCAGGTCACTGGGGTCCCCTGATTTGTATAGCGGGATAACATGAGCAGTTTTCCACTCTGCAGGAAGGGAGCCTTGAGTTAGGGACAGGTTAAATAAATGCATTATTGGTGCTGCTAGTATATGATAGGCTATTTTCAGAAAGTATTGATCAATTGAGTCAGCTCCAGCACTCTTCTTAATGTCCAACTGTAATAGCAGGTCTTCAACTTCTTTCAAGGTGATTGATGAAAAGGCGAATGTCCTGCCATTATTAGTTGCTTCTAGGGACTGGGCTTTGAACTGTGGCCGCCGAAGGCTGCTTATTGGCGCTTTATCAAAAGCCAGGCCAGCTGTGGCAAAGTGATTATTGAAGGCTTGCAGGATTTCAGATTTATCAGTGACAGTGACATTGTCAATGGTTATTTTGGATGGGACGCACTACTAGGTGGGTGGCCGAGACTTCATAATAGTGGACCAGAACTTGGTGGGGTTATTAGATGCAGAGAGCAATTCGGTTTGATAAAAGTAGCCTTTGCTTCTCTAATCATTTTGTGCAGGCATTCTGGCTGCTCTGAAGGTACACCAGTCAGCTTCTGTATGTGACTTCCTGCCTTTTTCCATAGTAGGTCTCTTTTAGTAGTGCTTTCTTCAAGTTTGGTGAGAACCAGCGGCAGGTCATAGTTTTTATTCTAACTTTGATTATGGGGGCATGGGCGTCTAGTGCACCAGATACGATTTCGTGCAGGATACTATAGGCATCACTCACTGATTTAGCTAGGTGAAAACTCTGCCATTTTATAGAGTCTTTTAGGTAGCTGAAATAGGCCAGGGGGTCAAAGTTACGTCTTGATCTTTTGTTGGAGAACTTTGATGTGGATAGTGGAATTGGGATCATCCTAATGGCAGCTATATGGCAGTGGTCACTAACATCGGCTGGTAGAATACCGGAATGAGAGAAAAGATGAGGTTCACTGACAAGTATCACATCCAGAAGGCTGCTGTTGGCTGGGTTTTTCTTGTTTATGCGTGTAGGCTCAGAAATTAGTTGGGTGAGACCATGTGAGTCACAGAACTGTTTCAGGGGTAGGGACCCGCTAGATAACCAGTCGTAGTTTAGATCGCCTAATATAATTGTCTCTATGGAGGAAGTGTCCATTTGTTCAGTCAGATGGGTTAGGAGTTGAGGTCCTGCTGCAGGCGGTCTATAGCAGCCAATCACTGAAAGGCCCTTGAATGAGGTGGCTCGATTTTAAGAGACAGGCATTGAAACCTCCTGCATGGAGGTGGCATCTAATACAGATACTGTGTAAATGTTTTAACATAAATGGCTACCCCGGTCCTTCTATCTGCTCTGAAAAGAAGGTAATTAGGGATATTAACCTCGCTGTCAGTTGTAGATGCTCGGAGCCAAGATTCTGATATCACCAAAATGTCTGGTGCAGTATGTATGATCCATGCCTGGACAGATTCCAGCTTCTTTAACAGGCTGCAAACACTGGCAAGCAGGAAACTGATACCCTTCAGTTGCTTAATTTCAGCTGGAGCTGAGAGCAATTTTGGGGGACCAGGGTTCAGTTCAGTGTCACCCAAACAGAGTAGCAAAAGGAGGAGAATAATATTCAGGTTGTGGAAGAAGGTTTTAGAAACATGATTCTTACTATATCTTTTACATTTTGGAGCGCCTGGATCCATAGATCGAATCTTATGTTTGTTAAGCCCTATGGATATATAGCTTAGGAGCCAGGTGGGGCAGTAGCAGCCATAGCAGAGTTTAAAAGTCTGGGGTTTGAAGACAGGTATAGAGGAACTGGATGCTGTACCACTGACTGGAGTTTCCCTAACATTCTGTGGGATTAGGGGCAGACCAAGGTAGTATAAGGAGTAGCTATTGTTGATGTGCTGGTATAAAGTTGGCTTGGTACAGGTCTCTAACATTCAATTGTTGCTGTCGTGGGTGCCAGCCCTATCAAATAGCAGAAGGGTTAAGGCTGTTAGGCAGAGCCACTTAAGGCTTGCCATGTTTAATTAACACGGGGCGTTTAATAAATATGTATGAAATTCTATTATGAGGAGCCGGCCAATGAAAGAGAAGGAGCAGACTGTGGGCGGAGCAAGTGGGCTATAAGATAACACTCGAAAAAGGGGCGGCTCGGGTGGGCAAAAAAATGCGGCTTTGCCGTACCTGCCTGGCTGTAGGGATCCGGGGCTGTGGTCTCGTCGGCGGTGGCTGATTGGGCGCCGTCTGCCCCGGTGGCGCTCGTCCAGCGGCCGTCGCCTACACAAGTCCCTGAGGAGACAGAAGGAGGGACTAGTTATTTACAGTCCCAGTCATCAGAGGGCGGGCAGTCCTGAGGTGTTTCTGAGGGCAGAAAAATTAGCAGGACAAAGGAGGCGATTTCCTGGGCGCCCCTATGTCTCGCTACACAAACCCAACCGAAAAGGGCTGTATGAACTGGTCTGACCCCTTCCCTAACACCTGGAGCTCACAAATCTTGGGTCACACACAATATAATTATTTAAACAGTACAAATACAGTAAAAACAGCTCCTTTCTAAATTCAAGTCAAAAATACAGGTTAAGCAGTGTGACTAATGGGCTTGGCAAAGAATATTGCTCGCGCTCGATTACCTTCTTGACTTTGCCGTACCTGCCTGGCTGTAGGGATCCGGGGCTGTGGTCTTGAGCGGCGGCTATGGAAGCGCCGTCTGCCCGGTGGCCGCTCGTCCAGCGGCCGTCACCTGCACAAGTCCCTGCCTGGCTGTAGGGATCCGGGGCTGTGGTCTCGAGCGGCAGCTATGGAAGCGCCGTCCGCCCGGTGGCCACTTGTCCAGCGGCCGTCGCCTGCACAAGTCCCTGCCTGGCTGTAGGGATCTGGGGCTGTGGTCTCGAGCGGCGGCTATGGAGCGCCCGTCCACCCGGTGGCGGCTCGTCAGTGGCCGTCGCCTGCCAAGTCCTGCCTGGCTGTAGGGATCCGGGGCTGTGGTCTCGAGCGGCTGCTATGGAAGCGCCGTCTGCCCGGTGGCCGCTCGTCCAGCGGCCGTCGCCTGCACAAGTCCCTTAACAATACGTTAAGGCTTCTTTTCAGGATAGGTCTGATCCTACATTACCTGATCTTTCTAGTTTCACTGCCCCTCTTCCACAAGTACCTACCCCTCAAGTAATTTCATTAATACAAACTATTTCTTCCCAGGAAGTAGAACAGGTTATATTACAATTAAGTAAGGGTACTTCACCAGGGTGGGATGGGATCCCTAATGAATTCTATAAACTTTTTTTGCCTTACATGATTTACTTTTTGCCAAAGGTATTTAATTTTTTATTGTTTTCCTCTACGGCTCATTCAGGGTTTAGCACCTCACTACTTTTTTTTTTCTATACAAATCAGGGGACAAAACCCTATTGTCTAATTGGAGACCTTTGAGTTTGTTAAATAGTGACTACAAAATTCTGACTAAAATCCTTAATAATAGATTGTTACTGGTAGCAGGTTCTCTTATTCACCCGGCCCAAACATGTGCTATCCCTCATAGGTGTATTCAGCATAATTTATATCTTTTAAGAGATCTATTCCAACTCAGTAATACAGGTCATATTTCTGGATATATTGTCGCTTTAGATCAAGCTAAAGCCTTTGATAAGGTCAGACATAATTATTTATTCTCCATACTTTTACGGTATGGCATCCCTACACCGTTTATAAAATGGATTTCCATCCTATATGAGAGCGCTAGTAGTGTTCCCATGGTTAATGGCCTTTTTGGTACAGAGATACCTATATCGATTGGAGTTAGACAGGGTTGCCCATTGAGTCCACTTTTGTATTCTTTTGTTTTGGACCCTGTTATCAGGCAGATTGTATGGGACACAAATATTATTGGACTAACACCCTCTTCTACTTTACAAGTTGAAAAAATAACTGCTTACGCGGATGATATCACTTTATTACTTAAAGATATCCCTTCTTTAACTACTGCATTACACATTTTTTCTAACTTTGAGACACTTTCAGGAGCACAGATTAACCTGCATAAGAGTTTTACTTTTTTCTATTACATCCTACACATTCAGATCCTTCTGAAATTAAGGGTATTCTGGTGGTTTCTTCTCCCCATAAGATTCTGGGCATTTGGTTTGGGGCAGGGGACTTAGCCACTTATAATTAGGAGAAACAATTATACATCGGAGAATTTAAAATCCACCGTTGGAAAGGATGGAAATTTTGGGGAAAAAAAGGGTTGCAAATATTAAAACATTTTTTGTTGCCTGTTTTTTTTTATATTTAAGTTATGTGGTTCCACCCCCTCTTCATCTGGAAACCAGAATATTAAGTTTTTTTTTTTCAGATGTTATGGGGCAATAGACTAAACCCAGTGCGTAGGGATATTACTTATCTCCCCATTAATAAGGGAGGATTAGCCATGATCAACCCCATTGTTTTCTATCACTCATTATTCTTGTTTGAATCTTTTTCTTATATTTGGTCTTCTACCAATATGACCTGGCAATCCAGGTCCAATTTTTTGTGGTCTACATATCTAAATAAATGGTCTCTGTTACCTCCTAAAATATTATCATCAGATTCCTTGCCATCTTATGGTATAGCTACTTTGAATAAATTACAGCAATGGAAAATGTCATTTCCACATTTGCTTACTCTTTCTAGAAAAACTTTTTACACTTTTATTGTGTTTGAGGTACAAAAATGTGTTCCTCGCTTCCCAGAATGTATACCCTCTAAAATGTTTTTTTCGTTTAGGAAATTGACAGATTTTAGGATTCCCCCACATATATGGGATATTGTATGGATTTCTATACAAGGTAGGTTAGGGGTTCGAGGTAACCTGAAATATAAACCCACTACAGAAAGATTTTGCTTAAGGCCCACCTGTACTAATTGTGAAGAAACTATGGTTCATTTTTTTGATACGTGCCCTTTTAGTCAAAAGTTTTGGCAGGACGCTGCTGTACATTGGAACCTCCCCTTTTTAGTCACTGTTACCTATCAAACCATAGTTTTGGGTGATTATACAGGGATTTGGCGCCTATATCACAGAAGTACCTTGAATGTTTTTTTTGCCTTTATACAATATTATCTCTGGCAAGCTCGTTGCCAATTTATTTTTCAGCAACAGACAGTTTTATCTAACACCATGTTTGTACAAATTGAGAATGGATTAGCCTCTGTTAAAACTAGAGATATGGTTAAATTCTCCAAACCTAAAGTTGATTCCTTTTGGCAAAATTTTATATATGTATAACAAGATGTTATAACATGTTTTTTTTTTTATGTCCTTTTTCTTTTTGTTGAATGCTTATTTCCTTTATATAATATTGTATTTTGCCTATATTTGTATTTCCTCTTTGTGATGTTATATTTTTCTTTAATAAAGCTACCCCTACTCTTTTCGATAAGTGCCATGGGATCTTTAACATCCACGTGAACTACCACCAATCCAGGCAGATGGGACCTCAGTTTAACATCTCATCCGAAAGACGGCACCTCAGAAGTGCAGCACCCCTCTCATGCTGCACTACAGTGTCAGTACTGGGATATTAACCCATGTGCCAGATGTGGGAACTGAACCCACAGCTCTCTGATCTCCCGGCATCAGAGGCGAGTGTGCTGCCTACTGAGTCACTGATTTGACCTTACTGTGTGCCACCCATCGGGGTAACAGAAGAAATAACCCTGACCACCTACCCTAAAGTCTTCACTGGAGGGGGTGTTGGGCAAGGAGTCAGGTAGTGGATCCAGGGGTGGGCAGAGCTGCTGCAGGTGCCCTAGGGGCAGTTGCTCCAGCTGGTGGGATGTTAGCCTTGCATTTGAAGGACCCCTTCAACTCCTGGCCTTTGGAGGGCTGGCGAGAAGACTGATGAAAGGACTGATGTTGGGAAGACCTAGGCTGGGACCGGTAGGGGGAATGCACTGACTTAAGGGCCTTACCCAATTCTTGGAGGTAGGAGATAATACCATGGGCATCTCCTCCAAACAAGACAGAGCCCCAAAAAGGGGCATTCATTATTTTGGCCTGAATGTCAGGTGCAAAGCCAGACACCCTGAGCCATGAATGGCGGCTAAGGCAGATCCCTGCCGCCTCATGCCCGGAGCGGAGGTGTCAACAGTATCATATGCCGTCCTCAGGACATGGTTGCCCATGTCTGATCCAGACCTGAGGAGTTTAGCCAACTGTGTTTTGGTAGACTCCTCAGGGAGGATTTGGACCAGATCCCTGCCCCTGGTCCCAGAGAGCATGCTGGTATTGCACCATGTGGACTAGATAGTTAAGAGCCTGAATGATCAGTGTGGAGAAGGCAAACATACACTTGCTTAGCTGGGTTAGCGAGACTCCTTGTCAGGAGAGTGGGTACTGAGAAGCTTGGGTTTCTTTGTATGGTTGTGTGCCACATTCATGACCAAGGAGTTAGCTATGGGGTACTCACCAAGTAAGGGCTTGCTCACCGGCACATGACAAAGGCGATCCAACTTCTTAGCCAAAGCCAGGGTGAAAGAGGGGTGGATCCATGCCGCCTTAGTGACATCCTCATGAGAGTCAATTAATGGAGGTACCACTAGGGGGAGGGTCTCCTTTTTCTGGAGGTATATGGCCATGCGACATCGCTCCGGGTCAAGCTCCTCAATTTCCCATCCCATAAGGGACTGGATATGGCACATAATGTCGAGAAAACAGGGATCATCAGGGTGAGACTTAGGGATCTCCTTGGGAAGCTCTTCACCTTCTGAGGAACCCCTGGAGTCCTCAGAAAACTGTGAGGAGGAGGAGGAAAAAGAGTTGTCCCAACTGATCACTGTCAGGGACCAGCATTGGAGGGTGATGGTCACCCATATGCTGACCTAAGTTCCCAGTGTGTCCCCTGGAGGACCCTGTGGTATGGGGGTTGCTAGGTCCTGCCCAATCTGAGTCCTGAGGAGGGGGGTCCTGGGGAGGACGAGGAGGAGAATATCCCCAAGGTGCATCATTATTCTGCATGAAGGACCACCAGGCTGAAAACAAAGCATTATAATCCACCAGTGGAGGAGGATTATAGGGCAAATAATGATACTTAGGAGGAGGGTACGGGTACTTCGGTGGGGGGACCAGCGTAGGCCCACCTGGCACCAGCTGAGGATCCCGAGGAGGGCCAGCAGGCGCTGGTTGTGGTGAAGGTTGGGGCAGAGGCGACAACAGTTGAGTCGTCAGTGGGGGTGACAGCATAGCTAGCACCTGCCTGAGAGGTGAAGGATGGTGTCGATCAGGTGAAGCAGACGACATTGGCCCCAAAGGTGAGGCAGTCGCCTGTGGGGAAGAATTCCCATGAGGCAGGGGCAGAGGCATCGCCTGCATGGAGGAAGACGCGAGTGCTTGCTCCAGGCAATTTACTGGAAGAGCTAGTGCCAGCCCTGGAGTTGAGGACCGATAAAGGCAATGCCACGGCCGGGGGGTGATCGGCTAAGACCCGCCACCCGATGTACCAACCCCAGCCAAGCCACTTGGATGAGGACCCATGAAGCTAAGGGCCTGAGTGTCAGGGGCTGGGAGGCAGGGGACAATGTCCACTGCCCCAAAGAGCCACTGCCTGAAATGGAGATGATGGCGGGTGGCTACACCACCGGCAGCGTGGAGGGAGTGAGGGCTGCTGAGAGAGAAGGGACCCAGAGGCAGAACCTGGTTTGTGTGGTGATCACGAGTGAGAGGCTAACCTGGGACGGTCCTGGTGCTTGTCTCAGTGGTTATGCTTCCTACTCAATTTCTTCTTCTTCAGGGACGAAGAAGAAGATGCCCTGGAAGACTGAGCCAGGGAGGATGAGGAACCCTTGGCTTGAAGCTCTTTCTCCATCATGGCCATTTTCTGGTTTAGCAAGAGGCTTTCTAAAGTCTTCAAGTGGCATCTCCGTGTGGCCTGGTTAAAGTCCTGGCAGTGTTGGCAAGCCTCAGTGTTATGGTTGGGGCGTGAGCAGGCAGGAAGAGGGACCATCTTTGACAACTATTTGCTTGCCGCAGGCACACTTCGTTGGCTGGTCGGTAGACGAGGCTGGAGAAGAAGACATAAACCTTTTAAAGAAAAGACAGATAATTCGATGTTTACTAACAGGAAATGAAAGAAATAAATCATGGGTAAAACATGAGCGGAATGGTGGTTAACTGAAGCAAGCGTCCATGGAGATCCAACATGTGTGGGTCGACGGCAGGAAAAGAACTGAGGTAGTTCTGGGGGACTGACCCCTTTATAGAACAGGTAGATGTCTGCATGCTGACGTTGGCGGGGGTAGTCCCCCATGATAGACTGCTTGCTAGAAGTTTTCCATGTGATCCTTGTGCCTGTCAACATCAGTCCTACTAGTGTTGTCTGCTGCAAGAGCCCCCTCAAAGTAAGATCTGGGTTTTACTGCTTGCGCCGTTGGTCCTTATTTTTTAATATGGTCTTACATATATTTATATATATCTTGCAATATGGGTGGCCTATATGTGAAACTGGGTTTTATTGCCTATGCCATAGGTCCTTATTTTTAGCACAAACTAATCTCTTCACCAACTGCAGCATCTTATTTCTCATTCTGGTGGCAGCCTTTACCAACAGCATAGTTGTTGGCTGTTCTGTCACTGGCAACCAGCCATGTGGCACAATATGGCAAACATTTTGAAAGCACCACATATATTCTGCCTCTTAAATAGCCAGGGACTCAGTCAGAGTGTCTTATAAATTAGTAAAAGTAAGCCCCTTCTGGGAAGTCTAGTGCTCAAAGACTGGCACTATAAGCTTAATTTTCTAACACCTTGAGCCAAACGCATTAGTTTTAAAAATTTAGGTAGATTCCTGCTCTGTAATAGTACAGAACTGAATTACTAGAAATTGGACTATTTTTGTTGTTGCAAATGTTGCGTAACTGAGTTTTGCGAAATACCAGCTGTGATTATTTTGTTGGTAACTGACCCTCTTTACAGAAAACAGGAAAAAGCATGTCAGAGGAAGACAGCCCCACCATGGGACCCCTGAATGCAGTACCCATAAATAATGTATAGGAATCCATGTAAAAATGGCAGTGCCACACTTGTGAACATCAGAAATTTCAAGTCAGCACCTCTCAAATGAGGGAGAGTTCCTGTTTTGATCCTAAAAATGAGAGAAATTTTCACAGTAACCCTAGCTGCATGCTCATTGAAGCATAAGATGGTAGAAATGCTAGACCTACCAAAAAGACAAGAGAAACAGCGAGCTCTTTGAGTCTGATAAATTTTAGCAAATCAAATAGTGCTGTAAGAAACAATGACAATGTCACTAAATAGGTAAAGTCAAGGAACCTGCCTGAAAACAGGAAGACTTGGAAGGTATGGAATAAACTGCAGGAATCCATGAAGAAGTGGAACAATGTACCTAAAAATAACAAGGAAGCAAACCGCAAGGAAGTCACACAATATCCCACTACAAGCCAAAATACCAACAGACAGATTCTGTACGATAAATGTAGGATACTTTATTATTAATATCACCCACTAATTACCATAATGCCTAACAAGAAAGTGCTGTAGAGGAAGTAATAATAATTGTAAAATCAGCTCCATGCTCTGAACAGTAAAGCCAATCCAGCAGTGGTCACACCAGTGCTTTGTCTGGTATAGGACATTGTCAAGGGGATGAGACCAACATCAGCAGATCCATTATATAGTGCTTCAACTAGTCAGTGTGTTAAAACTTCATAGCCCTTTTTAATAAACTGCATCCCACTTCTGATACTAAAAACTAAGCACCCAATTTCATCCCACAGGAAACTGTCTGCTGGTATTGTTTCTTGCAGAGGAAAATTGAATGCCTTCCTTGCTGTTTGCTAACATGCTATTTTCAAGGACAGTGCTCGACTTCTACATGGACTGATTTTGATTTCCACCTCTGACAACGTCCCATTCTGGAGGAAGCACTGGGATGACCACTGCAGGGCTGGCTTACTGTTCAGAACATTGAGCTGATTTTACTAGAGATTTTATCTTTTGGAAGAGATGGTGCTGTCTCATCTGTACTCACCTCTCTGAGTTGTGGGCAGAGGTTGCTGAACTCCCGGCTGAACTGGCAAGATTACTGAGGACCTTCTGACCCATCCAAGGCCACTAAGTCTACCACTACTCCCCCAGATGATTCCTAGGCAGAGACAGAGCAGATAGAACTTTGTGGGCTCTGGGAAGGTGAGGGAGGTAGGAATTGTGCATCCTCCACTCAGCACACACAGCAGAATTCCTCTGTCATGCTGGCAGGACAGGGCTGCCGAGAGGAGGCACCTGCAGCAGAGGGTAGAGAGGAAGCAGGGATCCTCAGAAGGGGAGGCCCTAAGGATAGCGGAAGATGCCCCCAACCGAGGAGGAAGCGACTGCTGGTGGAGGACTCTATTGTTAGGGGGTCGGACTTCAGAGCAGGGGAAGAAGGGAGAGGAAGGTGAAGTGCCTGAGATGTGCTTCAGCTTGGAGGGATTGAGAGCAGATCCTGAAGATCGCTAGGGCAGCAGGAGGTGGGAGGGAGCTAGATATCATTGTCCACCTGGGGACAAACAATCTGACAAAGAGCAGGGTAGGGGTAGCACAGGGTAACTCCAGGGAGGTGGGGAGGGGCCCCAGATAGATGGTACACATGGTGGCTTTTGCTAAAGAGATACCTATGTATGGACGAAGAAAGGGTACTCCATGCCACAGGATCTAACAACTGGCTGAAAGCATAGAGCATGGAGGGCTTCGGCTATGCTGGGGACCAGGACCAACCTAAGAAATTATGACCCTCTACAGGGGAGATGAGCACTTAAACTAGCTGGGGGGGAGGCTGTAAAACCAAGGGAGGCAACAATAGCCCTCCTGGGTGATGGAGGGCTAGAGATGGAGGGAGCGAGGGACTGAGGGGAGTAAATTCTCCTAGGACGAGGGTGCAAGAAGGCATGGATGGGGACATGACAGAGGAAAGGGGGGTATAAATCAGGTAAGTAAAAGTAAAGAATTAAAGAAAATGGGGAAAGGTTAAGGTAAGAGGGAAAATGTGGGTCAGGGGGAGCTTTGGGGGACAGCACAGGCAGAAAGAGGAGGAGGAGGCAGGGAAGCAAGCAGGGAGGGAGTACTGTGAGTTAATGTCTTTAAAGAATATCCCCACAAGGTCTAAATGAAGACTCGCACCTATAGCCTTTCATGTGTGACGCTTGGCCAGCTGGTTATGATTACTGTATGCTATTTGTAAAATAAAAATATAGTATGGATTGTCTCACATAAGACAGCCTGGGCCTCCATGGGTGCCCCCCCCCCCACAGGTTTCAGTGAAGCTACATGATGTAAATGACCAGGAGATCTCTGTAATGTAATTAACTTCCTTGAGAAATTGCATTTTTATGGCCTTTTTATGACCTCCTGCCACTGAAGCTAGGAAACTAAAATATACATTGTATGACTTCAGAAACAGGACATCATTAAGCTGATGCCTGCCAGCTATCTCACACCTGGGTGACAGACTGAAGGGTTGTAAACCTCAAAGAAATCAGCCACCAGTTCAATGGAAATGCTTGTGTAACCCCCCTGCAAATGGGGGTTCCCAAAAGACTTCCAGGAGCTTGCTTGAATGCTCCAAGCCTGAATGGTGTTTGGCATTTAAGCCATTTATCAGTGAGTGTTTTTAGAACCTCTGGTACTGTCTCTTTAAGAGCTGTCTGCTTGCAGACATAATTAGTTTGTATGGGGGACTGTGTGTTTCTTTGATTGAGTACCACTCAAGCTGCTGCCAATTCACTTCATTTTGCAGTCACTAGGAGTTCAAAGGGAACCTATCTGAAAGATGTAACTGTTTGCCAGAAATTATTTAGAGTAATAATGAAATTACAGTTTGTCTAACCTGCTTTCTTTGCAGTCAGAACTGTGTCTGCTAGTTCCCCATTCTAGTTTTGAACTGCTGAACTGGACCAATCAGTGTGGGGTAAGCTAGCTCTAAAATGGTGCCTTGGACGAATCAGAACTTGGACTCATAATCTGAGCCAGCCACAAGAGGATTGTATGGGCAGTGACTCTGGGAGATGTAGTTTAGATTTCAGTGCCTTTTGGACCAACAGCAGCAGTCTATTGTGAGTGACAGCCAATCCAGTCAAGAACTGGGAGGAACTCAAAGGAAGTGCCAGTTTTGTCGGTTGGAGTTTCAGTTGAGCTTTGGCAGTGAAGAAGGAAGGAGCCCTGTGCTTTTTCAGTGTGCAGTTTTAGTCAAAAAACATGTGTAAGGCCCAGAGTTCCGGTCTGCAGCTTGTGTAACAGCTTGTTAGGACTGAATCCGTCCTGTGAAAAGAATCAAAGGATCTCTGAAGAGTAGAAACCAGGCTCACCCTGTAGAAGACTGGAGGAATTGCTGAAAATTGCACTCGGTCTGTCAGGAACTGAATCTGCTGTGTGTTCTCCCGGGTATTGTGCAGTAATTGCGATCGGGATACAGATGCAGCCTGCCTGGTGTAGTGCTTTCTTTTATATGGATGTGTGAAGAGGTTTATGTACCTCAAGTGAGCCCTGCTGACATTGAAGGACCCTATCTTATTTGGAGGTCGTGAGTACTAATTCAGGAGTCGCTCCTGTTGAATTGCCACATTAAATCCAAATGGAATTACTGTACTGCTGACTGTTTAATTCTCCTTTTCTCTGTGTGAAAGGGCCCTACCAGCTGCCACGGTTTGGACTAGCCACTAGGGCTTGGGTACCCAGGGACAGTAACTGATAGGGATAGGCCTGTGCACAGAGCCATAAATGAATTATTAGAGTGATAAGCTAATTAACCTGATTTCCCCTGTCCTTGTTATATCCCCTAAATAAATCAGAGCTGCTTGTTTCAGCAAAGTTATACTGCCTGAGGTATTTGTCTATGTTAAAGTACTGTACTGTGATTGTTGCACTGTATCTCATTTCACAGGAGGTCCCAGTGCGGAACCAGACCTGGGGTAAGTGTATACTGTGAAGGTAATTCTGATATATTGTGTGGGCCACTAGTGGGAAGAAAGGGGGGTTGCAGTGTCCCAGAGGGCTGTGACCAAGTTAGTTTAACTATTGCAAACCCTGACCTCTGGGTGGAGGCACCCGCCATTGGATCCAGGCCCCTCAACCTGTTAGTGGCAAATCAAGCAGGGGTAGTAGCCCCTGAGATAGCGCCATCTAGGGGTTACACTTGATTAAAGACTGTCATAATTTAGGAGATGTCTTTTTCCTTCTGTAGACACATTTTTTTTAAATATCTCCTGGCAGGAAATCATGTTTGTATTTTTTTTGGTTCTAAAAGGAGGAGCTAGATGACTCATAGAAGGAGTGTGGAGACACAGAGTTTAAACTGAAAACTTGTGTCTGAATTTTGAGATATTCCATCTTGGAACTCTAGAAAGACACAGCTCAAATATAACCACTTCCAGGTAAGACATTAGATAGAAAAGATTTAACTGTATGTTGGTAGGAGTTTGTTGTGTAGTTTTCTTTGCTTTTCTTTTAAGTGATTGTATGCTCTTTGATATATTGTTCTGTGTTTACATTTTACATATTTTTATCATCTCTTAGTAAAATCTTTTTTTCAAGAGACTGCCTGGTTGTCTGCCAGTTCTTTTTTGCATGTGATATATAGATGGTTAAGTCTGCCAAAATTGTTCAAGGCCTTGATGGTGTTACCAAACTGGGAAAAGGTAAGAATATACCCAAGGTCTCTTATAGAGTTTTAAGGGTTCATTTTGGAAGCCTGGCTGGGTGCCTCTGGCATAAGATTGTACCGTAATCCCCAAAGAGGGTAAGTATCTGAGCCTGTACATTGGGTACGCTAGCATAAGTTTCACAGTTTGAATCCCCCCCAGAACTTGAGACTAAAGGTGATTTGGACCCAAAAACAGACAGGAAGGTTACCCTGTCTGTTACATGTTCACGCTATTGCGCTCTGAGGTTGGCACTGTGGGAGCAGAGGGCCTAACCTGCTGAGTGTATTTGTGACAGATTTGGTTAGCAGCAGTGCAATAAATTTGGTAACACAAGCTTTAACTGTTCAGTGTGTCAGCTTAATACGATACAGCTCACTTGCAAAATAAGGTAGTGATTTATTTTTTTTAAAAAGGAAACAGAACTAAATAATTTTGCTTACAGTCAAGTTCCTACCTTTTTTAATTTTTTCAAAGTGCAAGTTAGAGTAGCCGTAGTTAGGGAAGAAGATGGCTTCCAACTACAGTGAGCACGATACAGACTACCTGAAGCAGCTGTGCAAAGAAAGAGGAGTCTTACACAAGGGGAGAGTCACCAAACAGAACCTCATGGATGCCCTGATGGCAGCAGATGCCCAGAGCATCGAGTCACATACTGTGACTGTAAAGGACCAAACCTTGGGCTTAGAGGGGCTAGCGGCAAGTGCAGTGTCCAGATCTGGTGGGAAGGACAGCAGGGCCAGTGTAAGTGAAGGGCCACAGCAGCAGAGGAAGGTCACCAGCATTCTGGAGCCAGAAGCAATTAGGCTGCAGACTGAGTTGCGCAGAATGGAGCTGGAGTTCCACAGAGACGGCCGAAGAAAACGATGAGAAGCAGAGTGAGAGAAACGAGCCACAGAGGAGAAGAGGGAGTGAGAACAGTGAGCAGCTGACCGAGAGGAACATGAACACCAGAGGCAACATGAACTGGAGAAGCGATGACTCCAACCACCAGCACCAGAGCAGGTAAGTGGCTTGGGTTTAACTGGAACTACAGGACAGGGTTACAAACTGAATTCTAAATTGATAGCTGAATTTAAAGAGGGGACCATATGGATGCATTTTTAAATTCCTTTAAA
This sequence comes from Neoceratodus forsteri, assembly GCA_016271365.2. Taxonomy (NCBI): domain Eukaryota; kingdom Metazoa; phylum Chordata; order Ceratodontiformes; family Ceratodontidae; genus Neoceratodus; species Neoceratodus forsteri. Next base: position 1,537,093,467 of record CM028131.1, on the reverse strand, counting down.
AAAGTTCATATTCAGGTAAATATTCCTAGAGGGTCCTGGAACTTCCAGCTATCCCTGCTACTTACCGGGAAAGCTCGGGATGCATTGGGTCAAGTGGACAATGAGGACAGTAATGATTACAGTAAACTTAAAGCTGCACTTTTAAAAAAGTTTGATTTAACTACAGAAGCATACAGAGCTAAATTCCATAAGCTCAGGAGAAGACCTGACATGAGCTACGAGGAACTAGCCATGAAATGACGTCAGTGTTTAAAACGTTGGTGGGAAGGAATTGAAGCAAACTCTGTAGATAAAATTGAAAATGCTATATTGTTAGAGCTGTTTTTTTGGGGCATGCCCATTGGAGCTGAAAATCTGGCTGGAGGATCGAGATTCCAAAACAGTGCAAGAGGCTACTGAACTCTCGGACTGCTAAGCCAAGAGCGGACCTGCTCTGAGAGTGAACGGGGCGGGTGGGACAGTGTAGAAAGGGAAAAGCACACCTTCAGGGCAGCTAAAACCCTTACTGCCTCCACCAAAACCAGTTAGCCCCAGGTTTCAAAGAAAAGATTTCTCTGAGAAACGAAACGAATGTTGGGTTTGTAAAGAAACTGGGCATATTGCCAGACAGTGTCCCAAAAGGATGAGCAATATGCAAAATGGGGTTAGGAAAGAAGTGGGTTGTTTGTGTGTTCCTGGAAGCATGCCTGTGAACATGAGGGAACACATGCACCCAGTCACGGTGAATGGTGTATAGACACAAGGGTTAAGGGACACAGGGGCATCCCTGACATTGGTAAAAGGGGATCTGGTAAAGCCTGGTCAGCTTATACCCAATGAATTCGTAACTGTACAAGACTTCACTGGGGAGGAGAAAACATTGCCACTCACTAGTGTTCTCCTAGACTAGGGTGAAATAGGGGGAACTGTGCAACAGATGGCTGTAGCCAAAACTTTAGCAGTTGATGTCATCCTTGGCAACAATCTCAAATAGGGCATGGTGTGTGCAGTTACCCGTAGCCAAGCGGCAAGGGAAAATTATAGTTCCCTGGACCCCACAGAAGCCATTGTGGAAACCACTGGGAGGCTGGTTCTCCAGCCTGTGTCTCCTGATATGGAGACTAATGAAAAGGTGGTAGAAATTTCCCTAGTAACAGTTAACCACACAGCTACGGAGGGTTACTCTGAAGAAGGGGTGACCCAGTGTCAGAGGGTTAGGGATGACAGTGATCCTCACTGCCCTGACACTAGTGCTAGGGACCCTAGTTTAGAGACTGAAGGGGACCTGTCCCATGCCTTGGGAATGTGTCAGGAGTTTGCAGCTGCTCAGAAAAGTGACCCTATGAGACGCTGAGGACTTGGGCAGACTCTGATGGAGCACAAGGAGGTGAAGGTAAACATAAGGTTTATTGGGAAAATGGACTGATGTATACTCAGGCTGTAAAGACAAAGGGAGGGATGATAGGCAGGCAACTTGTCATTCCCCAGGTGTACCGCGATCAGTTGCTCAAGACTGCATATGATATTCTCTTGTCCAATCATCTGGGAATCGCATGCACTATGCAGCGATTGGCCCAGAATTTCTATTGGCCCAACTTCACCCAGCAGGTGAAGGAGTATTGCAGGTCTTGTCACCAGTGCCAAGAAATAGGGAAGGCGGATAAGAAAACCCAAGCCACCCTAATACCATTGCCCATAGTGGAGAAGCCATTCCAGAGGGTGGGAATGGATATTGTGGGGCCTTTAAATACCCCCCAGCTCCTCCGGGAAGAGGTTCATCCTGACTGTGGTGGATTATGCCACCCAGTATCCAGAGGCAGTCACCCTATCCTCACTGAGGACAGACAAAGTGGCAGATGCCTTACTTGGGATTTTCTTCCATGTTGGGTTTCCACAGGAGGTTATCACCGATCAAGGGGGTTCCTTCATGTCGGACCTGATGAAATGTTTGTGGGAGAAGTGTGGGGTGGTGCAGAGGCACACAACACCTTACCACCCACAAGCCAATAGGTTTGTGAAAAGATTTAACGGTACCCTGAAGTCAATGTTCCAAGCATTTACTGAACAGCATGGGATAGACTGGGAGAAATACCTTCCCCACCTGTTGTTTGCATACAGGGAGGTGCACCAAGAGTCAACAGGATTTTCCCCCTTCGAACTCTTATATGGACGCCAGGTACGTGGGCCCCTAGACTTGATCCGGGAGGACTGGGAAGGCAAGCATGCCACCCAGGGCACTCCCATAGTAGATTATGTCCTTAGGTTTAGGGAAAGGCTGAAGGAGCTTATGGGGACAGCCCAGAGCAACCTGGCAGCTGCCCAACAGAAATAAAAAGTGTGGTACGACCGCAGGGCCAGAGCTCGCTCATACACAGTGGGTCAGGAAGTCATGGTCCTTATCCCGGTCCAGAAAGACAAGATGCAGGCTGAGTGGGCCAGACTGTACAAAGTGGTTAGAAAGGTAAATGACGTGAACTATATCACAGAGTTACCTGCCAGAAGACATAGAGAAAGAATGTACCATGTCAACGTGATGAAGCCATATGCTAATAGGGCTGACATGGTGTTTGCCGTATGTAGTCCTGGGGAAGGGACGGACAAAGGAGACCCTCTTCTGGACTTGCTGGAAGAAAGCAAGTGGGAGTCCTCCGTGGAGGCAGGTAAATTGTCTCCGCAGCTGGCCCCATACAAGATCCAGGAAGTAAGGGAAGTTTTAGCAGACTTTGCCCCACTGTTTAGCGCCAAACCTGGACTAACCCCCTTAGTGACGCACGATGCAGAGACAGGGACACAGGCGCCCATAGGGTGGACAGCATATCAGGTGTCAGAGGCTGTCCAAAAGGACATCAGGAGGAAGATGGAGGAAATGCTGTATTTAGGGGTAATCCAGAGATCCCACAGCCCCTTGGGCCTCACCTGTAGTCCTTGTGCCCAAGCCAGATGGCTCTACACATTTCTGTGTGGACTCTCATGGACTGAATACAGTCATGAAGTCAGATGCCCACCCAATGCCCTGGACGGATGAACTCCTGGACAAGTTAGGAGGGGCAACATACCTTACGACTATTGACCTGACAAAGGGGTATTGGCAGGTAGAGTTAACTGACAGAGCTAGGCAGAGATCGGCCTTCATCACCCTGATAGGCTTATTTGAATTTAAAGTAATGCCTTTCAGAATGAAGAACGCACGGGCCACTTTCAAAAGGTTGGTGAACCAGGTGTTAAATGGTGCTGAGGAGTATGCCATGGCGTAACTGGATGACACTGCCATCTTTAGTGCCAGCTGGGAGGAACACCTGTCCCACCTTAGGGGAAGTGCTGGGCAGGATACAGAGGGCCAGACTCACTGTCAAAGTTGAGAAGTGGCAGGTGGCCATGGCTGAAATAGCATACCTCAGGCATGTTGTAGACCGGGGACAGCTCCGTCCTAACCAAGTAAAAATAGAGGTGATCAAGGCATGGCCCAGACCAGAAACGCAGAAGCAGGTCAGGAGTTTTCTAGGGACTGCAGGGTACTATAGGGAAATTTGCACCCAATTATAGTGCCCTGACTGCTCCTCTATCTGACCTGGTAAAGAAAAGATGCCTAAGAAAATTACCTGGGAACCAGCCTGTGAAAAAGCCTTTACCAGACTGAAGGAGGAACCATGCAGTGCTCCTGTATTGACAAGTCTGGACTACAGCAGACCCTTTATAGTCTAGACTGACACCTCAGACGTGGGTATTGGAGTAGTACTGAGTCAGACATCCAACCAAGGGAAAGATCGCTCTGTAGTGTACCTGAGTAAAAAGTTACTTCCCAGGGAGCAGGCTTACTCCACTGTGGAAAAAGAGTGTCTTGCCATAGTGTAGGCCCTAGAAAGTTAGAGCCATACTTATATGGGCAGCATTTTGAGGTACAAACAGACCACAACCCCCTGGTTTGGTTGACCCAAATGGGAAAAACTAATGGTAGACTATTAAGATGGAATCTTGCCTTGCAAGGGTATGACATGACAATCTTACATAGGGCTGGAGCGACCAGTCAGAATGCAGATGGCTCATCGCGTCTATATGAGGAGTGAACTGATTTGTGGAGCTCATCCAATGCAGGGGATAGAGCCCCAAATTCAGTCTAGGTGGGGAGGAGTGTGACGCTTGGCCAGCTAGTTATGATTATTGTATGCTATCTGTGAAATAAAAATATAGTATGGATTGTGTCACATAAGACAGCCTGGTCCTCCATGGGTGCGCCCCCCCCCCCCCCCCCAGTTTCAATAAAGCTACAGGATGTAACTGACCAGGCGATCTCTGTAATGTAATTAACTTCCTTGAGAAATTGCATTTAATGGCCTTTTTATGACCTCCTGCCTCTGAAGCTGGGAAACTAAAATATACATTTTATGACTTCAGAAACAGGACATCATCAAGCTGATTCCTGCCAGCTATCTCACACCTGGGTGACAGACTGCAGGGTTGTAAACCTCAAAGACACCAGCCACCAGTTCAAAGGAAATGCTTGATTAATTTAGGAAATGTCTTTTTCCTTCTGAAGTCACATTTTTTTTTTTAAATATCTCCTGACAGGAAATCATGTTTGTATTTTTGTTGGTTCTAAAAGGAGGAGCTAGATGACTCACAGAAGGAGTGTGGAGACACAGAGTTTAAACTGAATACTTGTGTCTGAATTTTGAGATATTCCATCTTGGGACTCTAAAGGCAATACATTAGATAGAAAAGATCTAACTATGTTGGTAGGAGTTTGTTCTGTAGTTTTCTTTTAAGTGATTATATCCTCTTTGATATATTGTTCTGTGTTTACATTTTATATTTTTACCATCTTTTAGTAAAATCTTTTTTTCAAGAGACTGCCTGGGTGTCTGCCAGTTCTTTTTTGCATGTGATGTATAGATGGTTAGGTCTGACAAAATTGTTCAAGGGCTTGATGGTATTACCAAACTGGGAAAAGTTAAGAATATACCTAAGGTCTCTTATAGAGTTTTAAGGGTTCATTTTGGAAGCCTGGCTGGGTGCCCCTGACATAAGATTGTACTGCAATCCCTGAAGAAGGTACGTATCTGATCCTGTACATTGGGTACACAAGCATAAGGTTCACAGCTTGAATCCCCCTCTCAGAACTTGAGACTAAAGGTGATTCAGACCCAAAAGCAGACAGGAGGGTTACCCTGTCTGTTACCTGCTTACACTATTGCACTCTGAGGTTGGCATTGTGGAAGCAGAGGGCCTGACCTGCTGAGTGCATTTGTGATATCTTGTAATCCTGATGTCCTTTTGAATGAAAATATCAACTGTATGACTGACAGAGAATGATTTTATACAGTTTATGATGATACATTTATTGCATGATTGAAGTACTGTACATCTTGTTTCACTGTTATTTTTTTCTTGGTAAGAACTGAAATGCAAAATATGAAGAAGAAATGAAATGTTGATGCTTAATTGTTGCTGTTTTGTCTGGTGTCTCTAACCAGATAAGTGTTGTTAAAGAATTCATTATTAGCTTAAAGGCTCTCAGCTTTACTTTTAGAAACAAAACATTTTTGTATAGCTAAATGTGGTATCCGTATATCACTTTTTAGTCACTGATTGGTTGCACATTTCCTGTTGCTTTATGGTGATGCTAAATATATCCGTTAACTAAAAACTGTTATTTGAAGTACAATCATTTAGGCATAAAATGGTTGTGTGCATTACATAGTATTAGCATTAAATTAAAGAGAATGGTAACAATGCATTTACAAGTTTATGCTGTTAGAAAATGACTATAGGCAGTAATTACTGGGGACTGTACAATGGCTCTATAGCTCCATGGCTCTGCCCTGAGGAAGTTCCAGAGAGCACAAGCTGCTGAGGTTTGGTTGAGTAGTCCTCTGTTCTGTGCTCTGTGAGTCTACACTGTTAAATTTTGACTCCAATTTGTACAATAAACATTTAATGTGAAGTACCTAGTACTTTACTTCTCATTTGACTGAAGTTTTCTCTAGTACTTAGGGGGTGCCCTGTGCCTTTGCGTAAGGAGGGATAAGGTATGGAGAGCTACGTGCGCCAATGCACAGAGTCTGGGGAATCTAATCTAAGGAATTGCTCTCTTTGTATAAATAAGGATTACGTGCCTTGCTCAGTGATTTCACTGGGTACTAGGGGCTTATTTAGCAGCAGTTATTTATTCCTGAAGCAGGGGATCGTAGCCTTGCGAGCGGGATGCCCGGTATTAATCACGTGATTGTGACTACGGGTACCACCTATAAAATGCTTGCAGCACGAGCGGAGCTGCATTTAGTCCAAAACAAAATTGTACTTGTAGCTTTTCCCTACAACTATCCTGTGTGCCAAAAGCTGTGTGACAGGCTCCAGTTACAAGACAAGCACTCTCTATAATTTGAGTTTACACCTGTAAAACTGTGTAAGGGATTTTAGTTTCAGTGTCTTTTTAACAGCTAATTTCTTGTGTGGGCACTGTAGTCCTTTTAAGGCTCCCTCTACTCTAAGGAACTGCTCTCTTTGTATAAATAAGGGTTAGGTGCCTTGCTTAGTGATTTCACTGGGTACTAGGGGCTTATTTAGCAGCAGTACGTGATTGTGACTCCTGGTCCTGCCTATAAACCGTTCGCAGCATGTGCAGAGACACGCGCATCCTGCGCGCATGTCTAGCATGTCCAGCGTGGTCAGAAGGTCCAAATAGGTACTGAACTCCCTAGCTGATCAAGTAGGTTTAATTTACAACTAAATAGTACAGTAGATTATTTAGTCCTCAATTGCAAATGGAGGTAACCATATCAAAGACAAGCATACTCTCTCTTCAGTCAGGGGGCTGTTTAGTAGTATGCAATATTTGTAATCATGTCCTACTTAATGTGTTTTCAGCATGCTCTGATATATGCTGTTCTTATTGTCTGGAAATAGAGTCACTTAAAAGTCACTTAAAAGTAAAATTGTACTGCTAACCAGGGAACTACAAACTGCAAAGGAAATTAAAGAACTTGAAAACTTTTTAGATGACATGGTTAGGAATCTTCCCATAATTCATGCCCCAGTAGATACTGCACAGTAAATTAACTCTTCTCAAACTACTGATATAGGCACTGGAGCTAATCATTTATCATTATGTGAAAATGCACTTCCACCTGTTGTAACAACTCATAATGAGATACTGCCCTGTGTAAGTCAAGATTCACAAGAATTAGAGCCCAATCTTTTTCCAGTTTCCCTGACTCCTATTAAAAAAATGAAACCCCCCACTTCTGATATTAGTCGTAATGATAACTGGGAAAATGTTCCCAAATGAAAGTACAAAAAGAGAAGGAGAGCAGACTATGTTCACTCAATACCTCTAAACCATGACCCTGTAACAAAATCCAAGCAACAGGACTATTTTTCTTCCAATAGATTCAATAAATTAACACATGACAAAACCGAGTTAGAATCACATGAAGATAATGTCTTAGCTAATTATCCAATGCTCATTATAGGTGACTCTATTGTGAAATACATTAGTTCTTATATCACTAACTCTGAGAGCAAGCAGATTTCAGTGCACTGCTTTCCTGGTGCTAAGATAGAAGACATTAGTCTTAAAGTTGATTCACTAATCAAATGTCCGTCTAATATAATTATTCACGTTGGTACTAACAATGTGGGTTACTTACATGAGAAAGACATATGTCTTGAATTAACTGAGCTAGGAAAGAAAATCAAGGCCAAAAATTGAATAGCGTTTTTATTTCTGGCATTCTTCCTATTTTTAGGGCAAGACTAGAAAAAATAACACCATAGAAAAATTAATGCCATATTACATAATTGGTGTTTTTAATGATCTTATTTTTATTGATCATTGGTCTCAATTTAATAACTCTCCTAGGATGTATGCCCGAGATGGTCTCCATTTGAATAGACTGGGCGCAATTAGTCTCAGTCAGATGTTTCAATCTAAAGTTCCCAATATTACTTTAAACTAGTAGGGGTGGGGATGCACAATGTGCCCCCATATCAACGTGACAACAATATCAAACAAATAAAGATTCAGGATGTAAAGATTCTTTTATTGAATGCTCATAGTTTAGGGAACAAAATGGACAAACTAATTTTAAGAACAGCTTATGAAAACATACATTCAAGTATTACTAAAACCTGGTGGTCTTCAGACCAGATTTAGACAGATTGTATTCCAGGCTACACCTATTTCATTTAAATAGAGCAAACAGGAAAGGAGGAGGCTGCATTTTTGTTTACTCATCCTTATAGCGTATGATAGTTCTAATAAAATTAAAACAGACTATTCGCTAACTGAAACTGTTTGGTTGAACATCAAACTTCAGAACAATAAAAATGTTGTTTTTAGTCTTTGTTATAGATCCCCTGACTCAAAATATGAATTACTAAATGAAATTATTTCAGAAATGTCAGCAGCTGCTGACATAAGGAACATCCTGTTTATAGGGGATCTAAATTTAGGTGACATCAACTGGAAAAACAAATCAGCTAGCTCTAAGATGTCAAAAGAATTTCTGAATATTAGCAAAGAGCTGAATTTAATACAACATGTCACGTTCCCTACTCGTGGTTCTAATACCTTGGACATCGTACTCTGTAGTGAAACAGTTAACATCATAGAATGCACTGCTTTGGCACCATTAGGGAGCAACGACCACTGTATTGTTAGTTTTAAACTTCATTGTTTACACTCAGAGTCAGAGAGGGTTACCCAATTATTCGCCTTTCATAAAACTGATTTTCAAGGTCTAAATAATTATTTAGCGGGACTAGACTGGTCTAATAGTTTGAATCAGGATAACACCGATGAATTGCGGCAATCCTTTACTTCCATTATAATGGATTCTGCAAATAAATGTATTCCAAAAATAATAAAGAAAAATCTTATCCTAATCCTACATGGTGTGATATCAATTTACATAAACTAATCAAGAAAAAAAACATTACAAGAGATATAGATAAGTAAATGTGAAAGAACCTATGCTAAATTGAAATCAATTCAAAGGAATTTTGAAAAAGAGATTAGGAAGGCAAAACTTAATATGGAAAAATCTATTGCATTGCAAGCACAGAAGGGCAATTGCAAAATGTTGTTTAGTTACATTAACTCCAAAAAAAAAACGGAATGTAAAGTAGGTCCTATAACCACTAATGAAACACTTGTATTTCATCCAAAAGAAATGGCTGAGTTCTTTAACTCACATTTCTGCAAAGCATTTAGCTACAGTACTAATGCAACTATCCATACAGTTCCTGATAATCAGACATCTTATAATGTGGATATCTCCCAGGTATTATTAAAAATAAGTTAAACGCAGTCAAGAAAGGCTCTTCTGCGGGACCTGACGATATTTCTGGTAACTTATTATTAATAATGAAAGATCACATCTGTGCACCTCTTAAAATTCTTTTCGACAAAAGTTTAAATACTGGCACTGTCCCCTCTGAATGGAAACATGCAAATGCGATTCCTCTGTTAAAGAAGGGAGCAAAAAGCTCACCAGATAACTACCGTCCAATAAGTTTAACTCCTATTATTGGTAAATTGCTAGAGTGTATAATTAAAGATGAACTGGCACCTACAGTGCAAGGAGGTCTAGATCCATCCCAGCATGGGTTTGTTAAAGGTCATTCATGTTCAACAAATCTAGTGAGTTTCTATGATTTTGTAAGTAATCAGTTAGATAAAGGCAAACCATGTGATGTCATCCTCCTAAGATTTTAAAAAAGCATTAGACTCAGCTCCTCACTGGGCTTTAATCCACAAGTTTCAGCTTTGCAGCATCAATCATTTATATATCAGATGGATCATAAATTGGTTATCTGATAGAAAGCAGAGAGTGAATATAGATGGACATACCGTGTTCATTTCAGGCCACGGGATCGCGCCACTGGTGCGCCCGACATGTGGCCTGACCCATCTTCATATTGTTGCTTGGGTCTTTTGCCACACCTGCAGCTTTAAGAATCCTGGGCGCGCGTACAGGGCACGCGTGCACTTTAAGTTCTCCACAGACACAGCGCACTGAAACTGTCTTGGGGAGGGCGTGTCATGCTAGAAAAGAGGAGGGACAGCTTGTCGGCCCAGGATTGCCATCCACAGACACAGCACAATGAAACGGTCTTGGGGAGGGCGTGTCATGCTGGAAAAGAGGAGGGACAGCTTGCCGACTCAGGAATGCCCCCGGCCCCAGGGGGCGTGTCGGGTTTACAGACCGACTCTGATCATGCCAAAGGAAAATTTTGTAACCCCTTGGGGACATATCAGGTATAGAGGCAGAGTTAAGAACAATGCACTGGACAGGATGCCGACCGTAGGAATGCCATGGCACAATGCTGAATAGATGGATTTGTTAAATCTTTGTTTGTTGTAAATCGGGAATCAAATTACGTGTGCACCAACCTGGCACTGCTCTGAGTGCAGACACAGTAAATTGTTATCTCTCAACCGGAACACACACACTAAAGGGGTAAAGGCAGAGATGTATTTTCTAAGTACTGTTATGTTGCTGGGCTATGTTTAACCTTTTATCTACTAGCTTTACATGTCAGGTAACAATCCGAAGTGGCAACCACACAATTTTCCTGTTTTAGCAGATAATTGCCTTTGCGTGAGCTGAGCTCTAAGGGATCTGCTAAGGAGAATGATAGATTTGTGTGGTTGCCAGTTCGGAGTGCTGCCGACATGTAGTTAGTAGATAAAAGGTTACATAGCCCAGGCATACTGTAGTACTAGAAATACGTCTCTGCCTTTAGTGTGTGTTTCAATCGAGAGATAACTACTTATTGTTTCTTCACTCAGAGCTGCGCCAGGCTGTTGATCATGCTGTTTTCACCCACTGCAGCAAACAGAGATCAGCATGTTTTTGGGGTAAACAAGAAGTTTGCAGATCTGAGTGAGCATTCAATTTGAGTGGTAGCTTTAACTACTGAACTGCAGCAACACACTCATTGGGGAGGGTGTTTCTGACAGTATTCAACCACCGAATGGCTGATTTGGATGCAAGGGGCCGGCGCTTCTGTTGTGGACCATGTGATGTGCACTGAGACACATCACATGATACAGAACAGCGCTACCAAAACCGCATCATTTCCCTTGTTGCGTAGTTTGGAGTCACCTTCGTGGAGTAAGCTGCTTTAGCTTGTAGTTCTTTAAAGACTGAGCTGTAATTGCATTAGCGCTTATAATCGCTGATTCTGATAGTGTATACTACCAGGCTATTTAGCTGTGAGAGTCTGAGAGAGTAGACTTTTGATTATTTTGTGAAATCTATATTACAGACAACCGGACTGATACTAAAACAATTGTGATGGGGAGGGTAGTTGAGACTGCAGCAAGGCAGAGCTGTGAGACCTCTGCCCTCTGAACCATCTACCTACTAAGAAAAGGCAAAGAAAATAAATTGCTTTTCCAGAACTACTTAAAGCGAAGAAATATAAAGCCAAAGGGGACATTTTATAGAACAGAGTCAGATCTCAGTGTGCGGAGGGTTGCTCTATCTCACCTAATAGCAGAATTCAATTGCAGCACAGGAAATGTAGAAATTGAAGCAAAGAGTATTGTGGGGGCTGTCTAGTTAAGTTAAAAAGCCACAGTAGACTTAAAAGAATTAAAAAAAAATAAACGAATAAGAATATAGGAGAGGGGTTGTGTGTGTAAAGGGGGGGCTGTCTTTTTCACCTTTTTTGTCTCCATCTGATTACACTGCTTGAGCAGTCAATATCCGATAAACTGAAGGAAAGCGGATTAATAAATATCTGTCTGAATTCCACCTCCTCCCACAAAAATTTCAAACTGTGTGTGAGGCAAGCTGCAGGTTTCATAATCATTAATGAAAATAAACAGCAGCCACTGACTGTGAATTAAGCCAGAGTGTGGGGGTATATTAACAGCATCCACTGGCAGGAACCTCAGAAGATTAAAACAAAATAAAATATTTTATCACAGCAAGGAAGTGAGGGGGCTGAATCTTGAACTTCTGATCTCATGTAGTTTGCAGGTAGAGAAATAAAGGGATATGCAGGAGTGCATGTGGGATATCAAAGTTAGTTGGTACAGTTGCCCAGACTCCGAGTAACCCTGCCAAAATGGCTAAGCCACGAGTGAGGGATACGAGTGGTCACTGGCAACTGAACAAATAACTTTGTTATCCCACAGGCAATACACCCCTGTATATTTGATTTATGCAACAGTTTTTTGGGGGTTCTAGTTTGTCATTTTTTTTTTTTAGTGAAGTTCCTTTTCAGTTTTTCTCTGTGCCTGGTTGCTGTGTTTGGTTTGCAGGATTGCTGTGCTGAGAAAGAGGAAAAAATTGCTTTTTTTTTTTTTTTAAGATTGTTTTCATTTGAAAGTGGTTCTAGTTTGGGGGGTTTGGTTAGGGTGTGCATTTTGTGAGTGTTTGGGACTGTGATAGCTTGGCTTTTAAGAGCACTGTGAGGGGGGGAAGTGAAACTGAGAGACAGTGCTGGTAAGAAGGCAGCACAGGTGGTGGTAGTGATGTAGTTACGGTGTGGATAAATGGGTGATGATGTAGTTACTATGTGGATAAATAAATTTATCCACATAGTAGCACCAATAAATGGATTTATCAGTGCAGATTTATTCAGACACCTGTTGCATAAATAGATTTATTAAGAGTGAGTCTAAGAAGTGAACTTGAAATAAAGAAGCAAGGAGCAGGGCTCTGTCTTTGCTTTTACACATTGGAGTCAGGTAGGGAAAGCCAGAGAGTTGCATTTTTAAAAGGAACAGTCAAAAAAAACATATATCTGCAATTAGAAAAGGAAATAAGACGCAGCAGAAACTTTAATTTTAGGAAAAAGCAGGGTGGGTGGGACCGACAAAAATAAAGGAGCAAGCAGACAGTGACTGACTGCTAGAGTGTGTGTTCTGAATTCCCTCCGACTGTACTCTCTACCTTGTTTGCATATGGTGTATTAATGTAAAAATAAAATAAAAGACTCAGACAAAGGACATTTGTCAGAAATTGTTTTTTATTAAACCATCTTGTCAGTGACACACCAACCCCATTATTCGGCATTCTTACTTACTTCCTCAGTCGCCATCCTCGTAGAAGTAGAACATAAAAAAAAAAAACAAGGCCTGCTGCAGCTTTATAAAATAAAGCAGTCATGGCAAAAAACAAGTGAACATTAAAACATTTTTCTGGTCTTCTGCCCCTAAGAGACTATGTACTGCTGCATCAGGATCAGGGTCTTCTAAAAATTCAAATGGGAGCAATGCGGTGCCAGTTCTGTCCTCCGAGAGGCAGACTGTGTTGTCCTCACTGTGGCAGACACACAGTTGGGACCTGGTGACAGTGCTAGCCAGTCACAACTTGATTTAGAAGTCCGCTGCTTGTGAACTACTCAGTAGCCAGTCCCATGGGCCAGTATCAAATATAATTTTCAGGGCCGCTGGCTCACAATGTACAGGTGGTTGAGATATAATTCAGAAAAAAATGTGATGACTTGTGCTGTGTGCATCAGTAGAAAGAAACAAAATACTCTGACTTCTGGCATTGACAATTTCAGGACAAACACCCTGACTAGGCATGCTGACTCGGCAGATGACAGAGATGCTATGGCAGCCGAAAATATGCAAGGGGATTTGCAGCATGCATTCAGAAAAGCTATATCTGAAAAAGAACAAGCTGTTCTAGTGACCATGAAGAGTGTTTATTGGCTGGCCAAAGAAAACTTTCCAGTTCATAAATATACAAGTTTAATGGAATTTTTGTCTAGTTTAGATTGTCCTTTTGTTGACAAACTGTCTGTGGCCAAGAATGCCTCATTTTTTTTTATCAGAAACTACAGCCATTGACATCCTCAAATGCATAGCCTTGGTAATTAGGCAGGAGACAAGTAAAAAATTAGAAAATAGCCCATACATCACATTAATTTGTGATGAGAGCACAGACATCACTGTCGCCCAAAAACTAGTATTGTATGCAAGAGTGGTTGATCCTGAAAGTTTTGTTCCATCTACTCATTTTCTAGAGAACTTACAGATCTCTGATGCCACTGGAGCAGGGATAGCTAAAGAATTAAAGCAACTCCTATCCAGGAAAAAAATTAGCATGAAAAAAGTAATGGGACTGGGAAGTGATGGAGCAAAAGTCATGACAGAGACTGATGAGGGAGTCACTGGGCACATGCTGCGTGAAAACCCAATGCTAGTAAATATACATTGTGTTGCTCATAGGGTTGCACTATGTAGTTCACAAGCAGCAGACTCTGTCCCCTACCTAAAAGAATACCATGAGGTGCTAACTGGTATTTTCTACTGTTTAAAAAATCAACCAAAAGGTTAAACTAAAACAAATACAAGAAATGCTGAAGGAACCAACTCTAAAAGTGAAGGAGGTCCATGATGTGAGGTGGATAGCAGTTTACAAAGTGGTTGAGACCATCCATCACACCCTAGACTCCCTTCTCACTTTTTTCTGCAATGAGACGGATGCTAGAGCAAAAGGTTATGCCTTAAAAATGTCCAAATATGACTTTATAATGACAACCTATATGCTAATGGATGTACTTGCTGTAATCACCCAGCTTAGTGTAGTGTTTCAGAAAGAGATCTGGACATCTTGACGGTACATGTCAGTCTGGAAAGTGCTTCTCTGATTTAGAAAAATAAAATCTGGAACAAAAGAAAAATGTATCTACATGAAGTGGAGAAGGATATCCAGGAAGATGAGGAGGGAAGGCTGGTGTTCAAGTGGCATCACATACTAAGGGAGGCAAAACCTTTCAATCAAGGACCATTTCATTGATCAGTTGGTTGCAAATTTAAAGACAGATTCCCTGGGTATGACAGAAACAAGTTGGCTGCTTTTGGAGTACTGGGTCTTAGGCCTGTCAGTAGCCTTTCTAAAGACTATCTTGAAACCTGAGAAATTAACAAATTCATGTGCTGTTGATCATTATGGTCAAGAGCAGAGACACAAACAGTTTGATATAGTGGCACCACCACTTGTGGATGTAGACTACAACAAAGCAGAACGGGAACTGCTGAAGCCACTTGTTGTGAGAGAGGGATACCGAGGGACAACATGCAAACTCTTTGGGGTTCATAAACAAATATCATAAGTCAGACTTCCCAAATCTTTTGACACTAGCTGCATTGGCATTAACTGCCCCAGTCCATACAGCAGACTGTGAGAGGGGCTTCAGTGCCCAGAACATTGTAAAAACTAGCATGAGAAATAGACTGTCTGCTACTAGAGTCAATGATCTGCTGACTGTTGCGGTTGAGGGACCTTGCCAGGCTGAATTTGATTTTCTTTCTGCAATCAATATTTGGAGGGAAAAAAAACAGAGGAGGTTATTCCAGCATGGGGACTGCACTGACTGACTTATAGTTCAGCACATAGCCAAACTGTGACTGATATTTTAATTTATCCCTCTTTTTTTTTAACTTTATGTTTATTGCATTTTGACAAAAGCAATTACATAGAGTGCAGTCGTCTGTAAGGCATCATCTAAGAAGAAACATTCAGATAAATCCAACGTATATAGAAGTTATAAACCTATACAGAATTGTATTAGGCAGTAGGGGGAAAAACAAAGTGTGCTTCATCAAAAGATAAAACTAAAAGGCTACAGCCATCTAAGGCTTTTGGGGCATAAGTCCAAAATACATCAGCCTAAAATATTAAAGACTCAGCAACCAATGTTGATAAGTCCCCGAGTCCAGAATGGTTGCCTCTGCATAGTAAATGCTCAAGAAAACTGCCTACACATCCCATCAATAAGCAATTAGCAACAAGATACCAGGGTATTTAACAAAATACTCTGGGCATCTAACTCCACATTGTTAATTTAATGATGTGCTACCATATTGCCAGAAATACTCATTTATATAATAGAAGTAAGACTTAAAAGGTACTTAAAGTTCGGGTAAGACACAGAAGTCCAAAAATGACTCTGGTTCAGGTCTCTTCTTCCGATTCTTCAGTCCATTGTCCCTCCGAAGCCTGGAACTCTCGAGCTATGGCCTCCACCTTTTTCCCGGTTTCAACTGGGTTGCTAAATTGAAACGTGTGCCCTCCATAATGGAAATGGAGCCTGGCCAGCATCAAGAGAGAGTGAGAGACCCCCAGGCCTCTCAGTCTGGCCCGAATTGCATCAAATTTTTTTCTCCTAGTGCGGGTGGCAAAAGACAGGTTGGGGAACAGATGAATCATCGCCCCTTCATACGATAGCCAATCTGCTGATCTTGCAGCTTGGAGGAGTTTATCGCTGGTCATAGAGTTGGCCATGATCAGCAGGATCACCCTCGGCGAATCCCCACATGTCCCAGCAGATCGGGGGGTGATTCTAAAAGCTTTCCAGAGGGAATCAGCCAGTAGATCCGCTGGTAAGTTCAGTACTTCGGGAAGCCAAATTTTAAGAAATGTTAGTAGCTCAGCCCCTTCAGTCCCCTCGGGAAGCCCAATTATTCTCACATGAGAGGCTCGATTGGAATTCTTTAAGGCCTCCAGTCTGTATCGTAATTGGGCATTTTCCTGGACTAGTTTAGAGGTCGTGGCCAAAGCCTGAGTCGACGACTTCTCTGCCATCATCGCGGTGTTAGATACGACCTCTGTCCTGGCATCTTGCTCCACAAAACACTGGAGTATCGACTCCACCTTTAGATCAATAGCCTGCATAGTTGATTGTGGAACTTTCCAAGGGGGCTCTGATCCCAAAGTCGACATAGTGGTTGCGGCCTGGTCTGGTACAGCCGCCGAGGTTTTTGCTCCACTTCCAGACATTTTCTGGTTCCGACCCATGGGTAAGTTTGGTATCTACAAACTCCGGAGACGTTTGCCTGCTCAAATCTGCAACTTCTAATCACTTTTGTCCCACTTGTTGAATATGTTTTATTGGTTTTAGCCACGGGATATGCAGAGCTGTCTCCAGGCACGTCTTGCCAGATAGCTGCTCAACAGTACCCCCAATTTATCCCTCTTGATATCATGCCACATATTAAAGCAATAATAGGTTATAAATATCTTAATATAGTTAGCCTGATAACCTTGGATCTGTAACTGCTTTCAGGACTTTAACTAGGGCTGTTTATTAATGCCTCTGTGTATTCTTCCAAAATGATTAATATCTCTTATCTCTCCCTCATTAGAGTGCAAGGGTGGTGCTTTTTTATTTTTTTTGCTGGCAGAAATTCACAGTTTACCACATTGCGAACAGACACTACTGCTGGATGGACACAAGACCTCTGGCTGTTGCCTCAGGCCTATGATCCTGATTGATGCTCGGCAGTGGCAGAGACGTCAGTGCCTTCTTGTAAACTGCTATCCACCTCTGACATCACGTAAATGACATTTATTTTCTGACTCACAACTCACACCTCCCTGTTGATCTGCACTTTCTGTAATAGTTCATCAGCTTATGATACTGATGCCGCATTAATTAAAATTCTGTATACAATTTTTTAAAGAAATGTCATGTATGACCCACATTTTTCCTGAAATGACCCACCTTTTCAGTGGCCAGTGGGTCATTTGACCCACCAAGTTTGGTTCCCAGAATGAACACTGGACATACATCTATTTGGAAAAATGTAGACAGCGGTGTTCCACAAGGTTCTGTCCTAGCTCCAATAATATTTCAGATTTTTATATCTGATCTATCCTATAACATTTAAAGTAACATCACAAAATACGCGGATGACTGTAAAATTGTAAACATCTGTACGAACATGGAAGAGTACATGGTCATTCAAGAGTATTTAAGTAGGTTAGAAGCATGGTCAGTAAAATGGAACTTACTTTTTAATATATCAAAATGTAGTGCTCTACATTTTGGTAAACATAATCCTTAGTATGTATGCCATCTCTATAACTCTCCTCTGTTAAACAAAGACAGTGAAAGAGACCTGAGTATTATGGTCGGCTCTCGACTAGATTTTGACACTCATATCACACATACAATTAGTAAAGCAAATAAAACCTGGTGGGCTATTCACCATAATATAACATCAAAAAGTTCTGATATTCTGTTACCCCTATATAGGGCATACAAAAGACCTTATTTTGACTATGTCTCTCAACTATGGAATTCCTCTAAAAGAAGGGACATTGCCGGAATTGAACGGGTACAAATAAGGGTAACCAAATCTATTATTTCCAATAAAACCATCTCTTATGAGGATAGACTCGCTAAATTTAATTTAATGATGCTTGAAAATAGGAGACTGAGAGATGATCTCCTATTTGTCTGGTACATCATACATGACCCTTATCTATTAACTGAATGTGGTCTCGATTTTAAGCAAATTCAAGTAACTACTAGAGGACATCCACTGCAACTCACAAGAAATAGGTGCTATTCTGAGAAAAGGGCTTACTTCTTTTCCCAGAGAGTTGTCCGACCCTGGAATCTGCTTCCTTTGGATATTATCATTAGCAGTAATATGACTACTTTTAAGAATAGACTTGATAATTTCATGAGATCAGGAAAGCTCTTACCATTCTATACGTAGCCTTGAAGCTCCATGGGCTTATTACCTTTTGCTTCTTTCATTTCTTAGTATGGTTCTTAGTATGGAGAACAACCTTCCAGACCTGGAAGCCATCATAGAGGAGGTTATCCTGGAGTTGGCGACCATAATGGCGTCATGGTGCACTGAGCAACACGACTGGGACATGGCCATACCTGGCTACTCTCCGTTCAGGAGAGACAAAGCAGGGAGGAGGGATTGTATTATATAACTATATGTGCGGGTGGAAATCAAGGCCACGGAGATACAGGGACACCCAGAGGAAAGGAAGGGCTGGAGGCACTGTGGGCCATCCTAGAGACAGGCACTGGAGCTGCTGTCTGTACTGGGGTAGTATGCAGACCTGCAGCACAGGGAAAGAGTTGGATAAGGCCCTTAAGGATGCCATCATCAGAATGGCTAGCAAGGGGGGAATGCTGCCAGTTGAACACTTTAATCTACCAGATGTGGAGTGGAGCCTTCCAGCTGTGGCTTCGGCAAGGATCAGGGCCATCCTTGACTCTCAAAGAGTAGCTTTTCTCAGGCAGCTAGTCAAAGAACCCACTAGAGATAAGGCAGCAATGGACCTGGTGCTTACAACCAAGGATAGCATTGCAGACGGGCAGTCCCCTCGGTACCAGTGATCAAAGTACAGTGTTTAACATAAAGACAGTACCAGAGGCAAACCTCATGAGGAAGAGGGCCCTGGACTTTAGGAGGGCAAACTTTAAAGAACTGGGAGACTACCTCAAAACTGCCTTGGGGGTCCAGGGGAGTACAGGCACAGTGGGAAAAATAAGGGAGGGCATAATTAAGGCAACCAGCCTATGCCGCGAAGAATGAGTAAAACCAGAAAGCGAGAGAGAGGGACCATTAAGGTTCTAAAAAAAAGTGGTCATAGTGGTGAAGGAAAAAGGGTGGTATTCAGGAGGTATAAGGAAACAGAGAGAGAGAGAGGAGAACAGGGAGACATACCAAGTAAAGCTGAGGGAAACAAAGGAGGTGAGGGGAGCAAAGGTGCAAACAGAGGAAAGGATATCCAAAGGAGTAGCAAAAGGGGATACGACTTTCTTCAAACACTTAAGCAAGAGAAGGAAAGCAAGGGTAGGGACCATGAGAATCAGAAAGGTAGAAGGGAGGACTGCACAAAAGAAGACCAAGAAAAAGTTGCCATACTAAATAAGTACTTTTGCTCAGTCTTCACAGTAGAGGTAGTGGATGATGACCCACCAGGGGAGTAGAAGGAACAGGAGGAGAGTGGACAATTCAGTTTTCAGAGGAAAGAGTCCAGATGGGACTTGCAGCTCTGAAGGTGGACAAAGCTGTGGGATCAGACAGAAGACACCCAAGAATATTAAAGGAACTCAGGGAGGTGCTAGCTGGCCCACTGACAGCTTTTTTCAACAGTTCACTGGAAACGGGCATGGTTCCATAGGAATGGAGAAGAGCTGATGTGGCCCTTCTACATAAGAGTGGAAGCAGGGAGGAGGCTAGCAACTGAAGGCTGGTTAGTTTCACTTCAGTGGTGGGGAAATTAATGGAACCCCTGCTAAGGGAAAGAATGGTTCAGTATCTTGAATCCAATGGACTGAAAGACAACAGTCAGTATGAATTCACGGGGGGGGGGTGTCATACTGGATGAATCCGATTGATTTCTTTGACTGAGTGGCCAGGGAAATCAGGGAAGGGCAGTGGAAGTGGCCTATCTGGATTTTAGCAAGTCCTTCGACACTGTGCTGCATAGGAGAGACTGATAAAGAAATTGAGCAACCTAGGGGGTGGAATCCAAAGTGGTGAACTGGGGTAGAAACAGATTAATGGATAAAAGACAGAGAACAGTGGTTAATGACATGGACTTTAATCATGAGAGAGTGACCAGTGGGGTGCCACAGGGACCAGTCCTCTTCAATGTCATCATAGGGGACACTACAGAAGAACTGAAGAGAAGGTATCCCTTTTTGCAGATGATGCCAAAATCTGCCGTGGAGTGGAAACTCAGGAGGTGGTGGAGAGCAAGAACAAAGATGTTGGGAAGCTAAGGAGTGGTCAAAAGCATGGCACTTGGGATTTAATATCAAAAAGTGCAAAATCATGCACCTAGGACATAGGAAACCAGGAACGGAGTACAGGTTGGAGGGTTACTGACAGTAACTTAACAGGAAAGTGACCTTGGTGTCATCATATTTTAGGACCTCAAGGTGGCAGAGCAGAGTGACAAAGCAGTGGGTAGGGCTAGTGGGATGCTGAGGTGCATAGGGAGGGGTATTTCCAGCAGAAGGAGGGAGGTGGTGTTGCTACTGTATCGTATGCAGGTAATACCTCACCTGGAGTACTGTGTCCAGTTTTGGAGATCACACCTTAGAAAGGACACAGAAAGGGCGGGAGCAGTCCAAAGGAGGGCAACTAAAATGGTGCAGGTTTCTCACGACAAGCTCTATGAGGAGAGATCTCAACATGTACTCCGTGGAAGAGAGAGGTAACATGCTGGAGACCAACTTGTACCTCACAGAGGTGAACAGGCTGCTTGGGGGGGAAGAGAGTCTATTTCAAATGAAAAAGAGCACCAGGACAAGGGGGCATGCAATTCAGCTAGATGGGAGCTCAAGAGAGATATGAGGAAATGGTTATTCACTGAAAGGTTGATAAGACGCCTGGAACAGACTGCCAGCAGAAGTGGTGGAAGCTTGAACAACAAGGGGGGGTGCATAAAGCATACATGGGATAAACATAGGACTATATTAGAAAGGTGGCAGGGAGGTGGGAGGGTCGCCGGAGACCAAATAGTGTTATCAGAAACAGATTAGATAGGGAACACCTGGGCAGATTGAGCAGGCCACGCAGTCCTGTTCTGCCAATGAATTCTATGTTTCCATGTTTCTACATGCCACCAATATAATGAAAGTTTAGGTCATCCTTTCAGGTTGCACTTAAGTGTCTTATGTTTTGCAGATGCTTACTTGAAATAAACAGCCAATCAGAAAGGGAAAAAAAAACACTGAAAGGGCCAATCTGAACAGTTCAGTTTCTACTGCTTTAGTACATATCAGAAGATAGCTTGTGAAAACGACAATACGTAACAAAGGAAGAAAAAATCTCAATCAACCTGCTATGACAGCTGACCAGAGAGAAGAGGTCAATACAATTAAACTTTTAGGTGAAAGGTAGCTGGAATTTTCCCACAATGCCTGACCTGTGCTACAGTCCAGCACAGTGGGCATGTCAGTTTAGGGCTTGGGCTTCTTCCACACCAAGTAGAAGCCTAACCAAGATAAACCAACCATTACTTTTTGATTAAGAAAGGCGCATCAGTGTAGAGGAAGTGCCATATTTGGTGGATTCCCTGGAGTTCATTGTGGAAAACTGTAAACATAAAGAGAATGGATTACTTATGTAACAAATAAAAGTTGATTCCCTTAAATTTTTCTAATATGATTCTTTCCCTGATGACATTTGCAGGGGCTGACTCAAACTTAACAATACCTTTTTTGGTGAAAGAATTTGTTCACCAGGAAAAACAGAAAGTACAGTAATCAAAATAGAGTGAAAAGATGCTATAAAAATTATAGCTGTAAATCACCTGAACTGCCATACGGCTGTACTTTTCAATTAATCTTTTCCACACTTCAGTCCAAATGTTAACATTTACTACTCTATCAATGTCTCTTCTGAAATAGCACAAGACATTTCATTAGCCATTAAAGGGGTGCATCTGAGGGCACAGTTTCAGCAAAGTTTATTATCTGGATTTAACTTCATCCAAAGGTGACAACACTACAAGGATGATGATGATGCTTTTAAATCAAGGTTTAACACTTCTTTTTCACCAATTCATATATTGCTATATCCTTCCTTGGGCGCGCCCTGTACAAAGCAAGCAACCCAAGCTGAAGCAAGTATACTGCACAGCTGCTCCCACAAACCACCCTCCGAGCCCCGTTTGAGCCCCATCATGAAAACTTGTCTGTGGCACCCCCAGGTGAAGTGATGGGCCATGAGTAATAGAGATTTATAACTTACTGGGGAACTGGAGAGATTCCAATGTGGGAATCTGTAGAATCTGCAAGCAGATAAGGACTGTTTGGCCCACCTAGTCTGATTAGTAAGTAGCATTAGGTAGGAGAAAGAGTTAGTTTTAGCTTGGTTTTCAGTCATACTATAAGACTAATTAAATAATAGTCATCTCTACATTGCTTGGTGTGCGCCCAGTTCTTTCTCCTGCCTAGTGCTATTTGCTTGCTGGTGCATCTTTAAGGACAGTGGTGTGCATATCTCCTGCAATTTTTGTTGAGAATCAGTAGCAGGGCAGTAGCCGAAGGAAAGGCATGAGTGGTGGGAATAAGGTGCCAACAAAGGAAGTATTCACTTCCCAGTCTGCTGAAAGTGCAGTTTCTAATCATAACAGTAAATCTTCAGGAGAATCTCCTTTATTGAGCCTCACCAATGGAACTGTACATCATCAGCATCAGGAACACTCAGAAACTGTGCTGGGGCCCAAACTGATATACATTGGTGCCTCCTATATAATTTTGGAGGCCCCACACTCCTTCCTCAGTTCACCGCCACAGAAATATTTAGAGGATTATTAAACTGGCAGGGACCCAGAAAACCAGAACAAACACCAGGCCCATGGGCGAGGGCATGGAACTGAATAAAATGCCCTAATAGGGAAGAGGAAGAGTACACAGTATGCAAGAACAGGAAGGACTTCCAGTAAAACCACCAAAGTACAGAAGGTGGGAGGGTGAGCTGTGGCTCAATGGGGGAGATTATCTTGAAGATCTACTGCTCTGGTAAGTAACCGCACTATCTTATTCAAAGTCATCCCCCCCCCACACACACACACTGAGCTATACCAATTGAATGATTCCCAGGCAGTACAGTATTCACTGTGGGAAGCAGGAAAGATCAGTATGACCCTAAGACAAAAGGCCTTACAAAACAGTAAGGCCAAAGCTGGCACAACTAAAGTAGATAATGTTCAGGCTATAATGTTTATTGAACTTGTGAACGGTACTCTAAGTGGCTGCAGAATAGATGTCAGCAGCAGACACACTGTGGAATCAAGCCACAGAAGTAGTCATGCTATGAGTGGATTCGTCAGAGACAGTACCAGGAAGCTCTTTGTATTGCTTCCACTAACAGAAAATAATATAAGATCTCAACCACATGGAAAGGCATTGCTTAGAAACAGGGGAGCACACTACCCTGGAGACAAAAGACACAAAACAGTTACGTGGATTTTCAATTATCCTTGGTAAGATCTAGGTAGAAATGTAGTGTCCTATGGACATTTAAGGACTGCAACAACCACTCCCCTCCATTATTAGGGAACGAAAAATAAACAAGAAGTTGAATAGGTTGATTCAGTGTGATGTCAAACAACATCCATCAGGAAAAAGGAGGACTGATCCTTAGACTGACTCAGTCCTTGTGAAAATATAAGATAACCAGGCTCTGTGATTAGAGATTGCAATTCAAACACACTTTGTGCCAAAGAAATTGTCTCCTGAAACCACATCTTCCACAACAAGAATGCATGTCTCAGGTAGTAATGGGTTCAAATGGAGGTGATTTAAGAGTCTCCAAAACCATGTTAAGGTCCCTCACCAGAACAAGTTTACAGATCAAGGGATGAATATGCAGAATACCATCTAAGAAACCTGTGGGGAAACCTCAAAATTGACCAGCCAACTTACCATCCATGAGGGCCTGAAAAGTTGAAACAGCAGCCAAATACACTTTCACAGAGGAGTAATGGAGGCCCACTTTGGAAAGGAAAAGGAAGCAATCCAGAACAAGACTCGCTAGACAAGTAAAAGGTTCCAGGCTATGGGAGGTGCACCATATTGAGCTGCAAGGAGACCATCAACAAACGCAGGGGAAACCCTAAAGAGGGAGAGTTCTACATTCTCAGGACTTGGGCATGGGGAAGATCCAGATGCACCAGAGAGCTCTGCTACTGTAATTACTGTAACTGAGGCCTGCTTAAAGAGGAAGAGGAACAGGCAGTACCACTGCCAACTTCTGTAGAAGAAGGGTTCAAATTTGTGTGGGTCAGAGTCGGGCCACCAGAATCAGTGTGGCTGGTTCCATCCAAAGGTTGACCAGAGCTCTCTAAATAAGAGGGCATGAAAGAAAGGCTTATAGGAACCTCCCTTTACAGATGGGGGCAGTGCATCTTGCCAACAAATGTCATACACTAGACAGAAGAAGCAAAACCACTGGTGTTTTGCCTTGTGTGGGGGTGCAAAAATGTCCAACACTGGATGATCCCATCTTTCAAACAGGCCATCAAGGAAGGAGTCCAGAAGTCCCCACTCATGGGATCGAGTCACGAACCAAATGAGATGCTCCACCAGAATGTTGAAGGTGCCAGGTAGAACCAAACTGTGAGAACCAGAATGTGTTCCACAGCCCAATCACAGAGCATCAACACTTCCCTGAAGAGGAGACAGAAATAATCACCTCCTTGTTCGTTGATGTAATGCATCACCCAAACATTGTCTGAGCCAGTAGGGGCTGACCCTGGAGAAGGACAGTGAAGGCCTATAAGCCAAGTAGAATAGCCCTCATCTCCAGAATGTTGCTGGGGAAAGAGCGACAGAGAGAACTGAAAACCTCGTGTCTGACAAGTCCCAAGATGGGCACCCCAACCAAACCTGGCAGCATCCACTGCCATGACCATCAGGGGCATACAGCAGAGAAAAGGGGACCCTTTGTTGATGAGCAGTCCAACCACCACAGGATTGTTCAGTGAGAAGGAGACTTGACTCTATGGCCCGCTTGTGCAGTAATGACTGAACTTCCTCCAGTAGGACAGACAAGTGACCTGGTGGTAACAAGGGGAAGCACCGAGGGGCAGACAACCATTCCAGGGAATGCTCCCTTTGAACAATGTCCAGGACCACTGTGTCTCTAGTGGTCTCTCTCCACTTCAGCAGGAAGAAGGAGATGCAGCCTCCACCAAGATCTTGGGGAACTTTAAAGGGACATGGGGAGGCAGAAGGGCATCAAAAGGATCCACAGCAGGGTTGCCGCCAGCACCCGCACCCTTGGTGACCCTGACATGGGCACTAGTAGGCAAGGGAGGAGAGGTAGGGGTATGCAGGGACCCACACCCTGGGGTATGAGAATAGGCACAGGCCAAACGACAGTAGAGCCTATGAAAGGAACCTCCGCTACAACCGTGAGATGGAGGGGTGAGAACCTCCTGGGTGTGCAGAGTTATTTGATAAAACTGCAGATCCTGCAATGTCATTTCATCATCATGTTGTGGCAAAATAATATCTGGCCACAGAAAGGGGCATTAAGCACTGACTGCTGAATATTAATAGTAAAGTCAGCCACACTAAGCCAGGAGCACTATTGGAGAAAAATTCCAAAGGCAGCAGCATGGGCAGAAGTTTTAGATGCATCACAGACAAGCCACAGAAGATGCTTCCCAACATCCAGGCCATGGGTGACAGCCTACTGAACCTCAATTTTAGTAGGTCCACCTCGCAGCTTGAGGGCCACAGCTGAGATGGACTTTCACAGGCAAAACAGTACCTGGCTACAGAAAGGGGTATTATGCAATGACTGCTAAACATCAGTAGCAAAGTCGGCTACATTAAGCCAGAAGCAGCATTTGAGAAACATTCCAGAGGCAGCAGCATGGGCAGAAAAGCTTTAGATGCATCACAGACAGACTGCAGAAGATGCTTCCCAGCATCCAAGCCATGGGCGACAGTCTACCTGACCTCCCTTTTAGTGGGTTCATCTGGCTTTTTGTAGCCACAGCTAAGACAGACTTCCACAAGTTATTCTAATATTTAATCATGTAAGACTGATAATTAGCAATCAGAAGGCCAAGGGATGTTGAAGCAGAGGTCCTCTTGCCCATACCATCCAACCTTCTGGATTACTTGTCAGGGAAAAAGGAAGCTTATATGACGTGGTGCTATAGACCTGTCATGGGCTGCAATAATGGCCACAGAATCAGTCCATGGTTGAGATAAGTACAAGGCTTTAGTGGTCGGAGCAGGATACTGCATATCTGCCTTGCGAGGCACAGCAAGAAGGACACTAGGTCTGTACGAGGCAGCCATAGTGGCATCTTCCAGAGAAGGGACTACTGGCAGGATGAGCACAGTAGGAACCTCCAGGAACTCATACAGGTTCCACTTAAAGGAGTCCTCCTATTCAGATGTGAAAGCAAGAGAGTACTGCATTAACCTGAGGAGAGCCTATAATAAAGCATCCTAAGGAGGAGACCATGGGGTACTGAACACACTGTCTTTACCACAGGAAGAATGGTACATCTGGAGTCAATGCCTTCAGGCAGGGCAGGTCACCCTCTTGCTCTTCATAGTCCACTTCCATATACTGGAGGCCAGGATCATATTCTTTCTCTTCTTCATCATCAGGCTGCATTGCCAGAGAAGGCATGGAGTTGACAATGGAGACCAAACTAGCTGGACCCAGTGGAATAAATAAGGGGAGTAAAGGAGTATTTTACTACTGTTTCTGCATGATTTACTCCCATTTTCTGATTTTAGGAATTTGTTTCCCATCCTGCAGATTTACTGTATGTTGGTCTATGTTCATATCTGATGGCATCATATAATGCTACCAGCTTTGTATGCACACACTCACAGAGTTTAAGTAGTAGTGGTGGTGACAGAAACAGCATCAGCATCAGTTCTGTACAATGCTGGAGATAGTTTCAGAAGTGTTTCAACTGCTGGGCAGAAGGGCAACTGCAACGCAGAAAATTTTTCAAAACAGGGTCACAGCACTACACTGCAGTAAGTAGGGAAGTATGTCAGGATACCACAGCAGTATCAGACAGAGGAAGGCAGTGACTGCAGGCACACAGTATGTTTGAGATTTGGTTTATAGGTGGGGTTGGGGGGGGAAGAGTCTGAGAGGTTAATGGATGGTATTACTACCATTAAGGTGAAAATACTACCAGATGGATGTAGTTAGCAGTAAATACATCCCAGTCAAAAATATTATCTGGACCAATGGCTGGACCCAAGGCCAGCAATGACAATGTCTACAGACTGGCCTGAGGCATCAATGGCACAGGCATCAATGGCACAGGCATCAACTACAGGGCCTCAGGCAGGAGCTACATGAATAAAGCCTACACGGTCTGTAACATGACCTGTGCATCAACAATACCTAAAGTAGGGGTTGAAGATGAACACTTCAAAGGGCTGAGGCATGACGGTGGTATTGACCAATATTCACTTTTAGCAACAGAGTCGGTTCCAGACCCTGACCCTAATATACTGGAGACAGTCAGCAGGGGGCAACAGAACCTGAAGTTGCAGACACAAAGTGGGTCAGGAACAGTGTAATTCAATGGCAATTAAGTCCATTTATCATGCAGTATTTTGTGACATGTCATGTACTACAAGGTACTTCAAGGTCCAGTGCTGCACCATAGCTGGCACCCTGCTGTATGTTCAGACTTACTTTTGTTTCCAGATTTCAGGGAAGACCATGAAAAAAAAAAAAAATGGCCCTTTTTGTTTCTGGACCACAAATGGACAGGAGAAGTGGCCAACCAGGAACCCTTGTGTGTTCCTTGGGGTCAAGACTTCTCTGAGTCTGCAGAAGGCTTTTCTTTCACTTTTTCCTTCAGCTTCAATGTCACAGCAGAGATTTCTTGGCAGTCACTGGCTGGACAAAGGCGCAGAGCTGGTAAAGTTGGCAGATGACATCAGCATTGAAGCCAGCATCAAACTCCACATGTTCTTTGGACAGGCTTCTAAACACTTTCAGTGGCAGCCAAGAGCCCCTGACAATATTCCTATAAGTCTGCTGATTTAGTTTCCCTATGCCGTGTTAATGCTAGGTATGATTTTTTTTTTACTGCCATTTCTAGATGTCACAGGTCCATTATCATTTCCTTGATTTTATTGCTGTTTTGAACCAGTCATCAGTCCGAACGGTGGGTGACATCATACAGTAGGTAGTACTGAGTCCATGTTTCTCACAGCATTGCCGAGCAGGAGTGGAAATGCTTTCAGTTACTGCTATTATTGATCTGTGTTCTGCGATTTACAGTGTATCACGTATCAATGGTTTCTATCTCCTGTGAATGTTAGACTCCTGTTCTTATTCCTGCCCGAGAGCCCAGTTTCAGATTGGGTGTCAACATTTTCTCATACATGTTACTAAAAGCCATTATTTCCTCACCAAAATTTAAACAAGAAAAATCCAGCTTGTTACAAGCACCTCATATCTGCACAAAATGTGTAGCAAGTTACTCAGAAAAACATTTGTTTCTTGGGGGAGTGCGTGTGGGGCTGACACTGTCACTGGCAGCGCTCTCTTTCTGCCACCCTCACTCAATCACATTGCTGACATGCTAATAGGAAAATGGGAAAGTCATCCTTCCCTCACCAAACATTAAGGCAAAAGCTTGTTTAAGACCCATCAAAGTCCGCACAACATGTGTTTTTCGGGGGGGGAGTGTCAAAAGGAACACATACTAACCAGACACTGTCAATGACAGTTCATGCTCTCCACCACTTTCGCTCCTTCACATCCTTAATATGTTAGTAGGAAATGGGAAAGCCGTATTGCCACACACACAGGAAGATATAAAAATAAAATCATGCCAGCTTGCTACGGTCACCAGCTAGCTGCAAAACCAAGGTGGCAAGTAATGCTGTGGTTTGTTTTTAGGGTGTGGGTAGCATTAATTGGGACAACAGTCATTGCTACATAAAAAAAATAAACTAAAAGTAAAATATACTGTTTGTGTTAAAGATGATTAACAGAGACAAATAAAACCAAGCTAAATTCATAAGTCTGTCAGTGTTAGCACCATCTGGGTCATTATCTGCTTCTTTAGTATCACTTTCCTCACTTGAATCTGTGAATCCGGGCATCTAGTAATCTTCCGGTTTTATTAGTTTTTTTTTCATAACTGTATAATTGTATGATGGCAACATACAGTACCATGCAATCACTGTGAGGTACTTAAATGGTCTGAGAACTACTAAACCACTCCCCCTGATGAAATCCTACTAGTAAAGCGCTAGGGGGTTTTGACTGGCCGTACGATCAGAGGGCAGGTAATATGTGGGATTACCAGTATTTTGTTTGCAGTCTATAGATCATAGTTTGCACACAGTTTAGCTGTCAAGCTGATGTCTTTGCACATTACTTCATGCCCCCTGCTTTATGTATTATATGAAGTTTATGCTACAAAGCTGATGCTGGAGCTTTAAGAGGCCAATATGTGCTCTGTGGAAAAGGTGGGGATGTGCTCACCTAAGACCTGGCTATGGTCTCAGTATGTCAATGTGTTCCAAAGCAATGCAGATGAGCGGAAGGGCAGGGTTAGTGGGGATACTCATAATATGTACCAGCTGCACCAAGCTTTACCATACAACACACGCAAGTAAATAAATACTTCTTTGTGCAATTTTATTGTGCTTAAAGCTCCAGTATCAGCTATGTAACATAACCTTCACATAAAACACAAACCAGAATGCCTGAAGCAATGTGCAAAGAAGTCAGACTGACAGCCAGACCGTGTGCAAACTATGATTTATAGTGCAAAGAAAATACTAGTAATCCCACATGTGCATCAAGCAGCCTATCAGGCGTACATAACCCTACGCTAAGAAGTGGGAGTGCCACGGATATACAGTAACCATTACTTGCCATCCGATTATACGACCTGACAAAACCCCCTAGTGCTTCACTCGTGGGGTTTTGTCAGGGGGGGTGGTTTAGTAGTTTTCAGACAATTATAGTACCTCGCAATGGTACATGACATGTCTGTAAGGTGAATCCTAAAACAAGTATCCTCAAATGTTGGGGGTAATAAAAAAAATTGTTTAACAAGCATCAAATGTTCGGCATTGACAAATGTGTGTTTCCTTAGTTTTGCTGTTCAAGTGTGGACTGACTGACTCAATTTTACTGACACTACATATAGCTGCCTTACTAATCCGCTCTTGTCGGTTAATGGGCTGACCTACTGTATTTAAACTAAGGTAAGTCGCTAAAGTACCCTCTCTCACACTGAAATCAAAGCAAAGAACTCAAAAGAATGTCACAGAAGCACTTCACCAGAATCACAGAAGCACCCTCCCTTACAAAGAAATCAAACCAAATAATCTCACATTGTCTTATAGGGCACAACCCCTTTCCTTCACCTGAACAAATGAGACAATGTGCCTGGAGGAAATGGCCACAGCCACGTATTTGTTATACAGCTGATTAGCATTCAAACTGGTAAACTGATAAGGTATATATACAGCAGTAGTCGTACCAAATATATACCAGTACCGCGCACCGTGCATCAATCTTGTGGTGTGATATCCTATATTCAATGGGTGCCACGTTTGCACAAATGCTTGCTATACCACTCTACTGGTAAACTTTTGTGCAATTACCACTATATGTGTGTATATATACAGTATATAATTATTTATGTACTGAATGCTTCAGATTAATACCTTTGCGCTAAAAGCTCTATTACAAAGGTTCCATGTCAAGTACAGGGTAAACAAACATGGGACACATGCAGAGGGGTATATACATGTAATGCCCCTGCAAATGGGGGTTCCCAAAAGACTTCCAAGAGCTTGCTTGAATGCTCCAAGCCCGAATGGTGTTTCATGCTAGTTTCATTTATCAGTGAGTGTTTTAGAACCTCTGGTACTGTCTTTAAGAGCTGTCTGCTTGCAGACATAATTAGTTTGTATGGGACTGTGTTTTTTGATTGAGTACCACTGAGCTGCTGCCAATTCACTCCATTTTGCAGTCACTAGGAGTGCAAAGGAACCTATCTGAAAGATGTAACTGTTTGCCAGAAACCATTTAGAGTAATAATGAAATTACAGTTTGTCTAACCTGCTTTCTTTGCAGTCAGAACTGTGTCTGCCTAGTTCCCCATTCTGGTTTTGAACTGCTGAACTGGACCAATCAGTGTGGGGTAAGCTAGCTCTAAAATGGTGCCTTGGACGAATCAGAACTTGGACTCATAATCTGAGCCAGCCACAAGAGGATTGTATGGGCAGTGACTCTGGGAGATGTAGTTTAGACTTCGGCGCCTTTTTGACCAACAGGAGCAGTCTATTGTGAGTGACAGCCAATCCAGTCAAGAACTGGGAGGAACTCAAAGGAAGTGCCCGTTTTGTCTGTTGGAGTTTCAGTTGAGCTCTGGCAGTGAAGAAGGAAGGAGCCCTGTGCCAGTGTGCAGTTTTAGTCGGGAAAGCGTGTAAGGCCCAGAGTTCCGTCTGCAGCTTGTGTAACTGCTTGTTAGACTGAACTGGCCCTGTGAAGAGAATCAAAGGATATCTGAAGAGTAGAAACCAGGCTCACCCTGTAGAAGACTGGAGATAATTGCTGATTGATTTCGGTCTGTCAGGAACTGAATCTGCTGTGTGTTCTCCGGTATTGTGCAGTAATTGCGATCGGTATAGAGAAGCAGCCTGCCTGGTATAGTACTTTCTGTTTTACCATATAAATGTGTGAAGAGGCTTGTGTACCTCAAGTGAACTTGCTGCCATTAAAGGACTTTTTGCCTGTTATTGTTCACCATATAAATGTGTGAGGAGGCTTGGTTAGCTCAAGTGAATCCTGCTGCCATTAAAGGACTTTGCCTGTTGCAGTTTGCCATATAAATGTGTGAGGAGTCTCGTGGAGCTCAAGAGTAGCCCTGCTGACATTGAAGGACCCTATCTTGTTTGGAGCTCGTGATACTAATTCAGGGTCGCCCCTGTTGAATTGCCACATTGAATCAAATGGAATCACTGTACTGCTGACTGTTTAAACTAATTTTTCTTTCTCTGTGGGAAAGGGCCCTACCAGCTGCCACGGTTTGGACTAGCCACTAGGGCTTGGGTACCCAGGGACAGTAACTGGTAGGGATAGGCCTGCACAGAGCCATAGGGTAGATAAGTAAAGTGATAAGCTAATTAACCTGATTTCCCCTGTCCTTGTTATATTCCCCCTAAATAAATCCGAGCTGCTTGTTTCAGCAAAGTTATACTGCCTGAGGTATTTGTCTATGTTAAAGTATTGTACTGTGATTGTTGCACTGTATCTTACTTTACAGTAGGTCCCAGTGCCTGAACCAGCCCTGGGGGTAAGTGTATACTGTGAAGGTAATTCTGATATATTGTGTGGGCCACTAGTGGGAAGAAAGGGGGGTTGCAGTGTCCCAGAGGGCTGTGACCAAGTAAGTTTAACTATTGCAAACCCTGACCTCTGGGTGGAGGCACCCGCCATTGGATCCAGGCCCCTCAACCTGTTAGTGGCAAATCAGGCAGGGGTAGTAGCCCCTGGGATAGCGCCATCTAGGGGTTACATACACAATTACAGGATATACATTCTAGTACCCAGTACAGCGAGGTACTGCATTTACACAATTACTTTACAAAGTAATAATTACAGAATACCAGTATATATTCATTAATCTGGCGTGAAGTGCACATAAGGTAGTCACTGCTGATCATTTGTTAATCGTATCGATCACTACTTATAGGCTCTTCACTCCCCTATGAAGGGGGCTGACATACTAGGTACAACTTCACGTGGGACTCTGGTCTCCAAGACATAAGGGATGGCTCTTAGTGGGCCAGTCTCAAATGTTACCTCCCCTGACAGAGTGCGCCACAGGCTGTGGGCCAAAGCCCAAGAGTTAACCTTTGCCTATGGCTAACAACCCCCCTGGTACTAGCCACAAAGTCCTCACCTCTCCCCAGCATCAGGGCAAACTGCCAGAAAAGATGTGATAAACCCTGTTAACCCCTCTGTTCATTCCAGTGAAACAACCATGCCGCCAATCTTGCAAGACTACGATGCTGCAGTCACGCCTGCATGACTGTTACAACTTGTCTATCTAATAAATGACAAAGCATCCTCTTGGCTGCATTAACATACAGGGTGTGAAAGCCTATTCTGAGTCTCTCCCCTCCTGACTTTATGTGAAGTAATGACAATCCCTCCCCTGGCTGCTTTACCTCCTGATAAATTAGTTCCTTAAACCCACAGCACTCACCATGTACCTTGGGCTGTACTAACTGCAATATGTACCTATACATGAGATAGCTTACAATTGCAAATAGTCTGACAAATTGCTGTTATTTCTTGCATTTTTTGTTTCTGTACTTGTGCACCCAAGCTCTCTAACTACTCTTCTGTGTTGTCCTCCTGTCAAGACGTGGAACCTTTGAAAAAGAGCATTTTGCTCAAAGGTTATATCCAAATGAAGAAATAAATAAATAAATAAATAATCACCTGCTAGTAACATCCTGTCGGAGAAGGCTTAAAAACTGAAAACCCAGTGGGGGAATAAAAATGGTAAAATTCCTTCCCAACACCTAAGGTGATCCCCCATAAGGGACAATGGGTTTCCTACCACATGGTTCCTCGCCCCTGCTTTTTTGAGGGGAGGGACTTTGAAGGTATCTGCTGAAGCAGTATAAGCTGAAAGAAGGCAGAGCCTTCATTTCCCCAGCATACAGTCACAACCAAAGATATGGTCAGATATTTCCTGAAATTTCTGTGATATTTCTAGAGAAGTCTCCTGCTTTCTGCATTTCCACAGTAGGGGCAGCAGAGAGAAACTCTTTAGAAATTTCGGGAAATAGCTGACCATGTCTGTGGCTACTACTGTAAGTTAACAACGCTCCTCCCCACCAGCATGTAATAGCTCTGCCTCTGGGAATCTGGCCTACCTGCCTAACCCTGACCCTAGAGGGCAGAAGCTACCCCTCCCTCCTGTCTGCTCAGTTGTCATTTATAGGCATGCCCACAGACAAACCTCGCTGGCAGCTATTCACTGCAGGCTCTTCCAGAATGGCACAAAGCACTTTACAGAAAGCACCCTAGCTCACACAGGAATCAGACCAAAGAATGCCACAACATGTCACAAACACGTTATCCCAATCAAAGAAGCACTTAAATGCTACTGGCATTACTTTTCCCTACCCAACCCACTGGTGCAAGAATACAAGAATGGACAAATGCATAGCCTCCTTAAATGCATAGTTTTTGGCAGTCCCAAGAGTATGTGTTTAATGGAGCTGCACTGTATAATCACCTAACATGTCCCCATGTTAAAAAGGAAATGATTAACAATAAATCCACCCACTGCTCTGGGTGGCGGGGATGGTGACTTTCAAACACCCTGCTGCTCTCAGCTTATAAGCAGAATAATAAAAAGTATCTCAAGTGTCTGTTTCATCCTCCTCAAAGAAACATAGACTTTGACAGCAGATAAGGACCACTTGGCCCATCTAGTCTGCCCATTTCCCTACCTGATGGATAAGCTGCAGATTCTAGTTAACCAACAGCAATTACTTCCTCCTACCCCCACCAGAATTGCTTTATGTCTGTCCCATGCATTCTAGAATTCTCCCACTGTTCTTGAATCCACAACCTCCTCAGGAAGGCTGTTCCATGCATCCACAACCCTCTCCATGAAAAAATACTTTCTAACATTACCTCTGAACCATCCCCCTCTATCTTCAAATTTTCCCCCTTGTTTTTGCACATTTCTTTTTCTGAAAGATGCTACCCTCTTGGACTTTGTTAATTCCCTTGAGGTGCCTGAAAGTTTCTATCATGTCCCCCCCCCAAGGGTATACATATTAAGCTGATTTAGTCTCTCTTCATATGTCTTCTGGTGTAGACCCCACACCATTTTGGTTGCACCTCTGAACAGCCTCCACTCTATGTCCTTGAGGAGATGGGGTCTCCAGAACTGTATGCAGTACTCCAGATGGGGTCTCACCAACTGTCTGTACAGAGGGAGAACAACGTCCTGTTTTCTACCGTTGATGCCCCTCTCTGTGCATCCCAGTATCCCCCCAGCCATCCTTACTGCCTTCTCACATTGCATGCCCACCTTTAGGTCATCTGATATAATTACTCCCAGGTCCCTTTCAATTTTTGTTGTTAGTATCTCACCCCACATTGTGTACTCTTTCCTTGGATTTTTGTCTCCCAGGTGCATTATCTTGCACTTCTTTGCATTGAATCTGAGCTGCCATATATTTGACCATTCCTCCAACCTTGCCAAGTCCCTTTTCATCCTTTCCACCCCACCTTGTGTATCAACCCAGTTGCAGATCTTTGTGTCATCTGCAAAGAGACATATTTTCCTTCCAGGTGCTCTCCAGTGTTGCTTATAAAGACATTAAAGAGGACCAATCCCAGTACTCAACCCTGCGGTACCCTGTTAGTTACCCTCCTTTCTTCACTGTGGACTCTGTTTACTATTACCCTTTGCGTCCTGTTGTCCAGCCAATTTTTTATCCAGGCTACCACCTTGGGACCCACTCCAAGGTCAGCTAACTTGTATATTAATCTTTTGTGTGGGACTGTGTCAAATGCCTTGCTAAAATCTAGGTAGGCCATATCCACAGCCCCTCCCTGGTCTATTACTTTGGTCACCCAGTCAAAGAAATCTATTATACACATCTGGCACGACCTTCTCGCTGTGAATCCATCCTGCCTTGGGTCCTGTGCCCCACTGGCCTCTAGGTACTCAGCAATTCTTTCCTTCAGAAATGATTCCATCATTTTCCCTACCACTGAGGTCAAACTAACAGGTCTGTAGTTTCCTGCCTCTGCCCTGCTCCCACTTTTGTGAAGTGCAGTCACATCTGCCCTCCTCCCGTCCTCAGGTACCACCCCATCCTCCCATGATTTGTTAAAGACAGTAATCGGTGGTGCCACTAGTTCTACCCTTAGTTCTTTTAGAATTCTGGGGTGAATCCCATTAGGCCCCATTGCTTTGTCCACTCTAAGTTTCAAGACTTCTTTCAAAAACCTTTTTTCTGTGAATGGACTGGTATTGACCCCCCTATCCAAAGTGTTTTTCTTGTTTGGTTTAGGTACCTCCCCATCCTCTGTTGTGAATACTGAGCAGAAATATTCAGTATCCCTGCTTTTTCACTATAACCCTCTGCCCACATTCCCTCCCCTTTATTAAGTCTCCATTTCCCTCCCTTGTCTTTCTTCACTCCCTAATGTGCCTATAAAAGGTTTTATCTCCCTTCGTAACAGAATTGGCTATCTTTTCCTTGGTTTGGGTCTTTGCTATTCTGACTGCCTTCCCTGCCTCCTTCTGCTTTAACTGATAAAGTTCTCTGTCCTGCTCCTTCTGTGTTTCCTTATTATTTCCTGAATGCTATACTCCTCTCCTTAACCTTCACTGCCACCTCTTTTGAGAACCATAGTGTTTTTTTCCTTCATTTTGTTTTATTGATTCACTTCACACAAAGGCTCATTGCCTCTGTGATGGCTGTTTTGATTATTCCCAGTTGTTCCTCCTCCCCTCCATCTTGTCCATTTGCTAGTGTTTTTCTGAGGCACTCTTATTTTTCCAAAGTCAGCCCTCCTACAGTCCAATACTTTTGCTTTTGTATGGCTTGACTCTATGGCTGTGTTTATTGTGAACCAGTCTGTTAGTTTATGTATTTATTTATTTGTAAGAATCAGTTTACAACCTTTGAGCCAGAGGCTCGTTTCCAAAGGTACTTCATCACATAAAGACATACATTGTGTTTTTGGTTACATAGCATAGCTTTGCAAAACAAAAGGTGTTCAACAGAGGCATACGTCACACTGTGGTCAGACAAATACAATTAGGTTACAGGGTACATGTAATTGATAACAGGTGTTACACAAGTTGGTATCAAGTGAGCAATCTAGTTGGTAAACACTGAAACAGCTGGCACTGGCCAGGTTAAACATAGGCACGGTGTACAGGGAACTGGTGGTGGGGATGGCTAGGTGGAGAGCTGCCCGGAGGGCGTTGTCAAGAGAAGCAGAGGTGGAGGCTACTTTCAGAGACAGAAGCAGTTACAAGTGCTGATGATGTGGTTCCGAAGGGTGGTTTTGTACTTAGAGATGGTGGTGGCATTGGTGATGGGGGCAGGGAGAGAGTTAAACCAGGTTGGGGCTCTATAGCAGAGGACCTCTGGCAGTCTGGTTCTTGACCTGGGGACCATTAGAGTGGTCTTGTAGGAAGACCGTGTTGCAATAGTGGGGGGCTCTGGTGGATGGATGCCGTTACCCAGGGGAGAGCCAGTAGGGTTTTTTTTGAGGAGACAGGTTTGGTATCGGAGCCGCTCATCCAGGGTAAGCAGGTTAGCCTCTACACAGCTGACAGGTGTGTGTGAGCCTGGGGCACCAGTAATCAATCTGCAGGCTTTATTCAGGGTTAAGTGAATTTTGTTGAGTGCAGTGGTGTCGGCAGCACCATATACTGGTAGACCATAGTCTGCAAGGGACAGAACGGATGATGTAACAGCGAGCCGGAGAGCATTTGGGGGAAGGCAGGTTCTATGGCGGAAGAGGATGCCAAGCCGTGTGTTAGTGGCGGATGTTAGGGTGTTGATGTGGTTGTGAAATGTGAGGGCTGAGTCGAAGGTAACCCCAAGGTATTTGTAGGAGCAGACTTGTTCCAGTGGCTGATCAGTACTTGGAAGGATATAGAGTGGGTGGTTGCTAGCTTTGTTTTGGGGGTGGGAAAAGAGCATAGCTTTGGTTTTATTAAGATTGATGACGAGTCTGCGCTCCTTAAACCAAGCCTCGGCACTGTTGAAAGACTGCTGTAGGGAGTCCTGGAAGGAGATGGGGTCTGTTTGGTGGTCGCTTGTTCCCAGATGGCTACCCACTTCTAAATCCGAGATCCTTTCTCAGTCCCTATTTGAGAGTACCAGGTCTAAGATCGCTCCCTCCTAAGTGGGTTCAAACACTAGCTTTCTGAGTCATGCCCCTTGTAGGGCATTAAGAATGACCCTGCCCCTGGATGTGCCTGCAGCAAAGGTGCTCCAGTTAACATCTGGCATATTCAGGTCCCCCATCAGCAATATCTCATCTTTTTCTGCCATTTTAAGGATGCCTTCTATCATTTCCTTGTTCATTCCCTCCCCTGAGATGGGGGTCTGTACACAATTCCCATGCTGATTGTGGTGCCATTTCCTGTCTACAGGATGACCCACAGTGACTCATCTACTTCATGTTTACTCTTTAGCTCTGTTACTTTAATCCCTTCCCTTACATTGATCTACTCCTCCTCCTCTTTTACCCTTCCTGTCCCTCCTGTAGGTTGTATATCCTGGTATGCTGACATCCTAGTCATGGTTCTCTGTATACCATGTTTCAGTGACTGCTACAATATCCAGACATCCCTCTTCTATCAAGGCCACTAGTTCAGAGAGCTTGTTACATGGACTAAGAGCACTGGTACTCATCACCCTCCATTTTTTGATGGCCTTACCATTTTTCGCCCCATCCCTGTCCTTACTGCCTTTGCCTTTTCTTGCATTTACTCCTGTCCTGCTCCCGAATGACTTCTCTACCTTGGTGTTTACCTCGTTAATTACTGTGTTTTGTGGGGGAGAGGCTGGCATTTCCCTGCTTCTTTTCAGTGCCTACCCCCTTGACTAGTTTAAATGCTTGCCAATAAAGCATTTAAATCTATCACCTAGGTTCCCGATCCCCCCCCCTGTACAGATGCAGACCATTGCACCTAAATAGGCCTGCATCCCTCCACATGGCTCCCCAGTCCCCAGTGAAGCCAAAACCCTGAGTTCCACATCAGTTTTTCAACCATTCATTGAATCCCATGGTGCTGAGTACCGTAGCATCATCCTTGCCATAGACAGGAAGCACCTCCGAGAAGGTTACCGTACATGCTACTTGTCTAAGACCCCTCCCCAACTCTACAAATTCATCTTGCACTGCTCTGCTCTGATACCATTCCCAGCCAGGTCATTTGTCCCTAGGTGGACAATGACATCCTGCTCCTTCCCTCATGCAGCTGCTCTCATGATCCTGAGGATTTGCTTCCTGTCCCTCTGAGCTGTGGTGCCAGGCAGGCACCCTCCCTCCCTCCCCCTTCTTCCCCGACTTCTACCCACCTAATGACTGAGTCCCCACCAGGAATTATTTCCTTCCCTGTGGGGTCTCGTGCCACCTCCTGTGGGTCTCCTTTGAGGAGGTTCCCAGCATCCTCTGGTCTCCACTGCAGGTGCCTCCATAGAGGAACCACTCTTTGCCAGAACAGCATATGAATTGTGGAGAGGTACAGCTGGAGGGATGCACCTCTGTTCCACCACCCTCTCCCTCCCTGAGCTCACCTTGATCAACAGCTCCTCTTTCTTGGCAACCTCTAAGGAGTGGCAGTGTCCTAGTGGTCCCAGGTGGGGGAAGAGGTCTACAGTCTAGCAAGGTCCGCCTGGAAGCAGGCAGCCTCCTCCCTTGGACCAGAGGTGTCTGCAAATAGGGCAGCATCGCAGCCTCCAGAATGTCTCCGGAACACTGCCACCCCACAGCCACTGCACCACTCCCATCATGACTTATTTTGTGTCCCTCTCCTGTTGCTTTGTATGCTTACACTCCTCCCTCTATGTATTTTCCACCTACTTTCCTACTGCCTATGTACCCTACAACCTCGCCCTTCCTGTTCTGGGACCTTCCTGAGTCTTCAGTAGTCTCCTTCCACCTTACTTTGACTCAGACCTCCAGCGGCTGGGGGAAGAAAGAGCTATATTTTTCCTTCAAGGCTGATGAAACTAATGTGTCTTAGTGATCCTTTCCTTCCTACTGCTAAACAAGAAGTTCCTGTTGTCAGTCAAATCCAGTGGCTATAAAAGCAGAACTGGCTTAGGGTAGGAGTGTGGAGGGGTGGAAAGGAGGGCAATTAGTAAGAAAATCCATAGCTTTTTTAGTCAGCTGCTTGCTCCAGCCTTATATGTTTTTCAGTATCCAACTCCAATTTCACAGCCAGGTTACCTGCCTCCTCCGGGTTAGTGAACTGCTAAATCTTACCATCCTCATCCACTCTCAACCGAGCAGGAATCGATAAGAAGAAAGGAATTTTCAACTTCTTGAGATGCTGTTTGTTTGAATCAAAGTCCTGCAATGCTGCCGGGTCGAACAGGGCAAACAGATGAACTACTGCCTCCCCCATACAGCAATTCCTTCTGGCATCTGGCCACTTGCAGAGCTTGTTTTTCAATACTGGCCCTTGCGGGCACTATTAACATTATAAGAGAGGGAGATACACCTTCACTGGAGCCTTCATGGGCCTTAAAGGGTAAGCTTTTTCAAGTAACCTAGGGACAGGAAGGGTCTTCAGTTGTAAAGTCCACAGCAACCAAACTGCCACACATCCAACCAGTCATCATCCTCGATCCCCTCTGGAAATGTAGCCAACCAAATATTTTGGTCACTCAAGGCCAGCTTAGTAGCATCCAAGTGTTTTTTCAAAAGCAGTTTCCAAAACAATGCAGGACACAGAAGTCATAACGTCTTCTGCTTGCAACATAGGAACTACCAATGAATCAGAAAGTCCAGTAAAAGACTTTTCAACTACCTACAGCCTGATAGCGATATTGTTCAAATGCTTCATCATGATCTGTAACGATTCTTTCATTTCTGTAAGTTCCATCGATGCAGACGGTCCCCGCAATGCGGCTCTGACTTACTTGTTCCTGGCACTGCTTGAAAAAGTTGGTCGAAGCCTATGGCTGACTCTTGGGCTTGCCCATTGCTGCAGGGGCAACTGCACAGACACTGCAGCAGTTTTTGAGACAGAAGTCCACAAAGAGAGCAGAATATATACAAATAAAAAGCTTGTGAAGCCGGAGCACTTCAAAAACACATCTACTGAGCAACAGCTAGCTTCGCTTGTCACCCCCTTCCCACCCCAACAACTCTCATTTTCTGATCAGTGCTAGCACATTTTCAGGAGAATGCCTGTACGATTTCATATTTTTTGCTGTAA
Organism: Neoceratodus forsteri; assembly: GCA_016271365.2. NCBI lineage: Eukaryota > Metazoa > Chordata > Ceratodontiformes > Ceratodontidae > Neoceratodus > Neoceratodus forsteri. Next base: position 1,537,052,254 of record CM028131.1, on the reverse strand, counting down.
AGGATGATGTATAGCATTTTTTATTTATTTATTTATTTGAGGTATTAGATTTACAACCTTTGAGCCATCGGCTCATTTACAAAGGTACCTCGTCACATGGAGGGCAGTAAAAAACAGAGATGGTACAAATTACAAAGGAATAGCCGTCATGTATAGGTTACAGACATTGTTTACAAACATTATATGCAGTTTTGGATACAGATATTTACACAAGCACAGCAAAAACATTGTTACCATGACAGAGCATCCATTACAGTATAATCCATCACATTCATGGGCCAGAGTTGGATTAGACATTGTTGTAAGAGGTTGCAGTCCATAAAGGACTTTGTCAGAGGTTTGGACCCTAGTGGGCATGACAGTGCAGGCTAGTTGCAGTTACAGGAGCGGACATGGAGGAGGTGGTTGCGGAGAGCGACTTTGAAAGGGGCAATCTTGGGTGTGCTAGTAATGGTGGCTGGGAGTGCATTAAACCAGACAGGGGCCCTGTAGCAGAAGGATCTCTGGGCAAGGGAGGTTTTTGAGGCTAACGTCACACTTCACCCCTAAGGCCCACCCTTTGACTCATAGTTGGAAGCTGAATTTCTGACCCATGGAGAACACAGTGAAGAAATAAACTGCTTCAGTCTTTGAGTTACCAATCCTTCCAACCTTGCAGAAATTGTGGCTTCTTGGAAACAGGAGCAAAACTATAAAACAGCCTTTTATGAGTGGTTTAGGCACTAGCAAGTCAAGGACATCATGGTGTCTGGTATTACAATGCTCCTGCTACAAACAGATTTATCATGATAATCTGCAGCATTTCTAAAAACATCCCAATTTAAGAAGAAGAACTGAAATTTGATAGGGGAGAATAAAGAACCATGGTTGCACTCTTGGAGGGGTCACTACCACAGCAACACAGCTGAGAACTTAAGGTGGTGTATTACGGTATACTGTGCTGCTCACAAACTGCAGTCTTGTTTTTCACAATGATGCAATATCAGTGGGAGATATTTAAGGAATTATTCATGGCAGGGTGTGCTTTATTGTTGGATAATGACATGCCTCAGAAAGTAAGGCATGAGGCAAGGCCAAGTGCCTTATGCACCACAGAAGTGCTGCTATGCCACAATTATACACACGCTGTACTGCCTTATTAAAATTATAAAATGCTTCCTCTGATTTTTATTCTAAAAACAGAGTAATGAGGCTCGGGACATTATTTCCGACCACTGGTGTTGTGAAATAATGCATGGTCATGTGAGCATATCTTAAGAATTGCAGATCTTGGTTTCTCTCATTCATTTCATACTATGATTTAGAACATGTCTGATCGTTCTGTGAATGACCCACAGCTGTGTCTTCTGCCTCGGAACCCAACCTGGCATGTAGGTATGGCAGCACTGCTGAATCCTAACTGGTGATGGCAAGGAAGGAGGATTAGTCAAAGAGAGCTCACTGGGACCACAACCCCCTGCCCCCCCCCATACACACTTTGTCACCATAAATTACTGTATTGACAAAGCTCTTACCAAAAAAAAGGAAAAAGAGAATGCTGGGCATTAAAAAAGGGTGGAGGGTCATTAGTAGAAACAGGCAGCATGTCTTTAAATTCTATGAAAACTACCGTATGTACTAATGTATACGGCAAAAACAAAAAAACCAAAACAAAACCTTTCTTAGTTGTCCCCCATCACTGGTCATGAATAATGTTCTCGCTGCTTACCACTGCTACAAATACCCAGAGGCTAATAACAACCCAAATAAACAATGTATGTTTAAAGCAGCCATTGCTCACTAACCGGAACATTAACTAAATGAAGTGTCTGTTGATACTGTCTTCAACAGTGGTGCAAACCTGAATATGTTATATAAACCCCCACTTGGAATAGCATCTCTTCATTTGCACTTGAATAGTAAGACTACTGCCTATGTTAAAAGAAAATGCCTGCAGATTCTACAAAGCAAGACCTACAGTACCTTTTAGGGAGATTCTGATTCACAAAAACTGCCAAACGCATCTACTATTTAGTTCCTTTTTACTGCATGACAGGCTGCAATAAAAATGGAAAAACTTTTCAGGAGTCAGCTAGACTTCTCGATGGGAAGATCTGGGTATCCACATTGATGGTGGACAGTGCAGCAGGAGTGGATGTAAAAATTAAGCTGCCAACAGAAAGGTTGTCCAACACTGAATGGGGCATGGCTTCAGACCATATTTACAGTACTTACAGATTAACATGTTAGCACTGTAAAGTTTAAAGCATCATCTTTAAAAACTGCATTTTGGATTTTAAGACATACTTCATACAACCTACAGTCTGCCCTGTCAGCTGGTTTGGTGGCAGCGAATAACAGTGTGGGGACCTTTGTGTTTGGGAGCAACCCTGGGTCTCTCAGTAGCCAGGTCAGAGAAGGAGATGCATACAGTGGAGACACTGCACTGAGGATTGAGTGATAATGTGCTCACAAAACAGGGGCATCACAGCAGAGAGCGCTGGGGGCAGGGGGTGGACAGTGAGATTAGACCACAGCAGAAGGAGCCTATTAAGATGTCTTCTGGTGGAGGAAGGAGAAAGAGGCAGTTCAAAGAAGCAAAAAGAGTACAAATGGTGGTGGGGGCACAGGTAATGAGAAAGTTGAAGTAGCAGAGGAGGAACCAAACCAGAATCTGGATATGAGACAGATGCAGAGGGAGACACACCTACCTAATGAGGGGACAGTAGGTAAGATTAAAGGGTGTGGCAGTGGGTGCTAGGAATGCAGTTAACAGCCAAGTGATGGAATCAGTAAAAGGGGGATTCAGTCTGGCCAGTGTGGTCTTAGGGGTGACACTGTATGAACTACATCCATATAATCAAATTCTAGGAGGGTAATTCTGACAATAATCTCAATGCAGAATAGGAGACGAATGCAGTCTTGTTGTCATAAGGAGCACCAAACCAAGGGAGCAGCTTTCTGTGGATGGCATAAATGTGGCATAAAACATCAAGAGGACGGGCAAGCCACACACAGAGCTAGTTAAATGAGCAATTCGATGTGGTGAAGGCAGGGGCATCATTAAAGCTGGCCAGATGCCAGTATGCTACCCAGTGCTTAAGGTCATGGAGACTGATTTTTTTGGCATTTAGGGAGAGTTGCTGAGCACTGAATTAACATTGGACATTGTCAATCTTCTGCTGGAGCTATGTTGCCAGTTCAGGAGCTGAGGGTCACTTTGCAGGTGCAAAATCAGTCGGAACGCAGATCAGACAACCACATGGCTGGAGGCCACTGGGTGAGTGGATTCTAGCTCACAAACAGAACTGTCTTGCTTTTTCTGTACAAACTGCTACAATGTGCTGAAAGAGAGGGAGGTTTGGTGGGTTTGGGAAGAGGGTAGGCTATGCAGACACAGAGCAGGTTCCAACACCACAAGGGCTAATTGGAGAGGGGAAGTAAAGAGATAAAGAATGGCTTTTAACTAAGCCTAACTTGTAGGTGTGCTCAAGTCTTTTTTGTAGGGGCACAGTGAGCCAGAATACCAATTGGATAGCCATGTGGTTGGAAGCCAGTGGGTGAGAGGATTCCAGCTTGCAAGCAGAGCTGCATTGCTTTTTTGTACAAAGAAACTGCTACAATGTGCTAAGAAAGAGGGGTGTTTTGGTGGGTTCGGGAAGAGGAAGAGCCATGCAGACACATGGTGAACTCCAGTGCCACTAGGGCCAATTGGAGAGGAGAGGAAGGAAAAAAAGAAGGCCCCACAAGTGAACCCTCATGTGGGTGATGCCAAGCGTGAGTGCCACAAAGCAGAAGTGTGGCAGTGCCATGAAGCAGGAGTGTGGCATCTTACTAAGTAGCACCTGCAGGGCTTCTACAGGAAGAGTCTGTAGGCCACAGGGGACGCTGCCCAAAAAGGACCAGCTAAAGGGCTAGAAAAGTAAGGAGAGTCAAGAGGTACTGACTGACAAACAGACCCCAAGCAGATAGGCCTGTGGAAACACGGGTGGGATAGTATTTGGGAATATATCCTATCTGAGGTAGGCCTATGAAAGCAGGTGGGGATACTGATTTGAAATATTCCCTATCTGGAGTACGCCTGTAAAGGTAAGTAGGTGCACTGTCTAGAACTACCTAGCTGGGGTAGGCTTACAGAAAACAGCTGGGGTAGCGCAGAAAGAATACTGAGGCAGGAGGCAGGGGGGTGGTGTTCTGTATGGGGTGTGGGGTTGTGAGAGGCAGGGGTTGTCCTGTGTGTGTAGGATGCTAGTTTTTTATTGACTTAGGAGCAGCTCTTCTGGACGTAGCGGAAATAATGGCAAGGAGACAGAGGAGCAGGGTTGGGAAAGTGGAAGGAACAAGGAATAGAGGAAGGTTGGGGTCAGGGGTCCAGTTGCACTGTAATCCACTGCCCCAGAAGAAGCCTGGAGAGGATGGATAGAGGTCCACTGAGGAGAGCATGGGTTCAACAGAGGAACAGAGAGGAAGGCACAATCGCAGGGGTACCAGTAAGGAATTGCTTCAACTACTGAGTACTACAGGGGAGTGGGGGCCTAGGTGGGGCACAGATGGCAAAGGGGCAGCTTGTCCATAGTAGGGGCTGGGAAGAGGACAGACAGGAGGGGAAGAGGGGGTGGAGTACGGGCAACAGGAAAAAAAGGGGCACCCTGGGAGGAACAGACAGGAGGCAGAGGTAAGGAGAGAGGAAGGACAAGATTCAGCTTGAGCTTGTGAGGCAGTGAGAGGAGATGAGAAGGAAGGAGGAGACGACAGGGAGACAGTGGTGGAGGGGAAGGAAGGAAGGAAGGAAGAGGGAAGGTAGCTAGAAGGGGGGACAGTAGGATGGGGAACAAGGAAGGATAGCTCCAGATGGGGGAAGTAAGGCAGCAGCGCTACAGTCACAGCAATAGGGGATTCAATAGTGAAGATTAGATGGACTAGAAGTGGGGGGAGGCACCAAGATAGGCAAGTGGTGTGCCTCCCGGGAATGATCACAGAATGCACTCGTCTGATGGTAGGCCTACTCACACAGGGGATGGGGGGAGACTGCATTAGGTCATCCAGCTAGGTATCACTGTCTAATGACCTAGCTGTATGTTAGTTAGAGACGGTGCAGGAGAGGTTTAAAGTGGTGGGGCAGGTTGTGGGGGAGCTAGGTTGGCAGCCTTCTCCAGAAGTGCTGCTGGATAGTAATGTGTATGGCTGGGAAGCTATTTTATTTTATTTAGTTTTTGTTGACCAGGCAAGTGCACTGGACAAATCCTGCCAATTTTCAGGCACGACCGGGAGGGGGGTACAGATGAATGCCAACTGACCTTGAACCAGATTAAGCTGTTGGTGGTATTTTAGTGAACAGTATAGAGGAGTTTAATGGCTGGCTGAGGGAATTGTGCAGGGGGAAGGATTTGGGTATGCAAGAAACTGGGAAGGATCCTGGAATGATAACACCCTCTATGCACCCGACAGGCTGCACTTAAGTCAGAGGGGATCCGGGCTACTAGGTGAATGGATTAAGGAATATGTCAGCAGGAATCTGCATTTAAACTGAAGGGGAGGCAGAAAGGGTCGAAACACCCAAGGTTTCCAGGAAGAGGTGGCAGCCAGGCTCCCTTGCTGGTAGATAACATAAAGGGTTTGAAGGGGAAGGAAGTGGGAAGTGAGAAGAGGCACAGGGTGAAGATTTTAGAAGGTGGGGGCAGTCAGATAGAAAACATAATAGGTCATAGCGGGGAGGGTGACTGGAAGGAACAGAAGTGGGCTAGGACAGGCAGAAGAAGGGAGGTGGAACAGGAAGCAGAAAGAGGAGAGGACTGACTCCTGTTCAAAAAGTAAGGTGGAATATGTCATTTCATTTTATTATTTACCCTGAAAAGCGCATTGAGCAATTTGCCCTTTTAAGTGTGACCAGCATTTACAAAATAACCACTACATAATGTAAAATACAAAATATACAAATTATTTACAACATGTAGACTGTGCATCTAAAATACTTGACAAATGTTTCTTAAAGACAGGTATAGATGCAATGGACTTGACTAATCATGGCAGACAATTATAAGTGCTTACCAACATAATAAAAAGCTCTTTGCTCAAAACAAGTTCTTCGAATGGGATATTAACCAGAGTTAAATCCTGTGACATAGTACAAGACGACTTATGCTGTAATGTAAATAATTCTCTACTGAATATGGAACCTGCCTGGAATCCAGGAATGGTGGAGGACCAGAGGATGATGAGGAACAGGAGAGCAGAAAGAGGAGAGGACTGTCTATTGGTTAAAAAGAAGGGTAAAATCAGGAGTGGTGGAGAGTAGTGACCCTGAACACCACAGATGTCTAGAGAACAAACTGGAAGACCTGCAGGCCATGCTGGCAGAAAGGAAGGTGGATCTGTTGGCAGTTACAGACACTTGGGCTACTCAGAACCATGAACATCCTTTCCCGGGTCGTGCTTGAAAATAGTCAGGATTGTTGCCTAATGCACTTACCCAGTTACCAAAAGCTAATAAATAAATGATAAGGACCTCACCATACTAGGGTATATTGTTTATAGACAGGATGGGGAGATAGAGAAGGGGGTGGGGTGGCACTATACATCAGGAAGGGCATCAGTGCCATCAGGAAGGAGATCGGGAAAGGAAAGGTGAAGGTGCTGTTGATACAGATTCAAACAGCAACAGGAAGGAAAGTGAGGTTTAGGGTAGCCTAAATCCACCAAAATAAGATGAGGATAATGACAGAGAATGGAGTACCATGATCAGAACGGCAGCAGATGAAGAAAGGTGGAGGTAATGGTGGAACTTTATTTGCCTACGGTGGATTGGAGTATCCGTCCACCTCCTGTGCCAGGAGCCCACTGATCCTGGACACAATGCAGGATGGGTTTCTGGTCCAGGCAGTGATCAAACCTACATGAGAGGGTGCCATCCTGGATCTGGTATTAACAAATGGTGACCATGTGAGGGACATCAAGTTAGAGGAGCCCTTGGGGAGCAGCACCCACTGCACAGTGAGTTTTAGGGTTACTATGGAAAAAGGAAAGCTGGACTAGTGGAGTGGAGGGCTGAGGTGTTGGACACCTTACCTTCTCCCATGCCAGTGGCCAGGGTTTGGAAAAAGAGCCTGAGTCACCGGGGTCAGCTGAGGGGGGAAGGAGCTAGATTAAGCAGCCACAAGGCAGATCTTCTCCAGGGGAGGGACGTGGGCTTCCCAGGCTCTTGGCTGCCACCAGGTGGAGGCTAGGTGGCAGCATCCAGCCAAGAGGGAGCCAGGCATTAGGCCGGGTGGCAGGAAGAGGCTGTCACCAGAGCTACAAAGCACATGCATGCCCCCACGTGCATGCATGACTATGTTTTGGGGTCCCAGGATAACGGGGGGAAGTGGAAAAAAGGGGCACATGGGGAGGCTCAATGAAGCCCTGAGAATGGGGCAGATTGAGATCCTCCGAGGGAAGACCACAGCTTGCCTGCCCCAGAGCCCCAACAGGTAAAAAGCTATATGACAAAAATAAGGAAAAGGAACAGCGAGAACCAAGACAAAAGTGCTGGACTTTAGGATGTCCCACTATAGGAAGAGGAAGAGAGAGGAAACAGATACTAAGGGGACACTTACATAGTCTTAAGAATGGCGTGGGGGCAGATCAAAAATGGAGAGTAATCAGGAAAGGGATAGCGGTGGCCGCTAACACCTGCCTTAAGCAAAGGGAGAAAACTCCAAAGCCAAAAGGCCAAGCTGGTTCGATACAGAGGTGGGCCAGGCAAGGAGGGAAAAAAAGGGCCACATATAGGAATTTAGGAAGTCCCAAAGGGAGGAGGACTAGGGGATCTACCTGAAGAAAGCTAAGGAGACTAGTAGGGCACACCAAGGTTTGGAAGGAGCTGCAGATTACATAGGGAATCAAGGAGAAAGAGAAAACCTTCTAAAGAGGGACAAGAAGGGGAGCACAGGACAGCTAAAATGTGGAAAGGGGTGGGTAGAAGAACCAAAGAGAAAGCAAAGATGTTGAACAAATACTACTGCTCTGTCTTTACTAAGGAAAAGGATGGACCTTTGCTGCAAGATAGGATGATGGAAGGGGAGGAGGAGGAGGAGGACATGGATGAGGACAGGATAACAGGAGACGGGCCATAAAAGGGCTCCCATCTTTGAAGGCAAATAAGTCCCCACAATTAAATGGAATGCACCCAAGGGTGTTGAGGGAGCTGGCAGAGGATCTGGTGGGTCTGCTGGCAGATCTGTTCAACAGCTCATTGGATTCAGGGGTGAGACTGCAGGAGTAGAGAACCACACATGTGGTACAACTACGTAACAGTGGGCCTAGGGATGACCCTGGGAACTACAGGCTGGTTATTCTGATCCACTGTCTGTAAGCTGATAGAGGCCATTCTGAAGGAAAGACTAGCTGGGTTCCTTGGAACAAACAGCTACACGATGAGAGACAGCATGGGTTCATGTCAGGGAGATCCTTTGAAACCAACCTGATTAGCTTCTTTGACTGATTTATTTCTTTTTTTGTATCCTGTACTTAGCTTAGGTTTTCAGCAAGGCCTTGACATGATACCCCACAAAAGGTAGATCAAGAAATTGGAGAACCTAGGAATGGGAAACAAAGCAACATGGTAGGAGGCTAATTGGCTCAGTAATAGGACAGAAAGGGTGGTGGGGAGTTCTCAGTTGTAGGAGAGTTGTTTAATGTAATCATAAATGATATTGAGGGAGGCATTAAAGGCAAAATCTGTCTTGTTGCAGATGAAACCAACGTATGTGGGAGGACAGACAGACAAATGGTGCGAACCTAAGTAGGATGAAGCAAAGCTAGCAAGGTGGTCTGGCATATAGCAACTTGGTACAATGCAAAAAGTGCAACATCATGCACACTGGAAGAAAGAACCAGAGTACAGTTTAGGGGTGGGGTCAAGGTAGCTGAAACAAAGGAAGAGAAGGACTTGGGATAGTCATCACCAGCAAACTTAAGCCAGCTATGCAGTGCAGAAGGCAGCAGCCAAGGTGAACAGAATGATGGGCTGTATTGCTAAAGGGTTCACAAGCAGAAGGAGAAGGTTATACTGCTGCTGTACAGATGTTCGACACAGCCGCACCTGGAATACAGCATACAGTACTTTAGCCCCTACCTGAAAAAGAGATCAAGCAGCTCGAGGCAGTCCAAAGGATTGGAGTACTAGTAGTAGTAGTAGATTTTATTTTGTCGCCCAAAGATGATTCATAGGGCAAACAAAGGCAGGGCACATGAGGACAGGCTGAGAGAGCTTAAGATGTACTCATGGAAGGGGAGGATGAAGAGAGGGGACGTCACATACATAGATACATAGATACATAGACAGTGTCGGCAGATAAGGGCCTATGGCCCAACCAGTCTGCCCATTTGAGCTTGTAAGTTCAGTTTGTTTTCCTAGAAGTCTGTTTCCCCTTACCCCTGCCCTCTAGAATTCCTTTATGTCTATCCCATGCATTCTTAAATCCCGTGATTGTTTCAGGCCCCACCACTTCCTCTGGCAGGGTGTTCCACTTGTCCACCACCCGTTCTGTGAAGAAATTCTTTCTCATGTTTCCTCTGAATCGTCCTCCCTCCAACTTCATCCCATGCCCTCTAGTCCTGAAACATCTTTTTCGCTTAAAAATAGTGTTTTCCTGCACCCTGTTCCTCCCTGTAAAATATGACTGAAACCTTCAAGTACCTGAAAAGTATAAACAAAGTGGAGATCAACCTTTTTTGTCTCACTGAAAAAAGACCATGAGGAGGCATTGCTATAAGCTGTTGAGGGGAAGAGGGGAAGGTTAAGGAATGTGGTCAGGAGACGCATCTTTACAGAGACAGTAGTTTCAGGATGGAATGACCTCCCAGCCAAGTCTGTCACTCAAAAGAGGGTGGGGGTGGGAGGGTTCAAGGGAGGGTGAGTCAGGGCTGAGAGGATGAGGTGTGGGGCCCACGTAAGCTCTAGATCAGGGCCCCAAAACTGAAGCAGACTCGCTAAACCATAAGGCCTCTTCTGCTGGCTTTTAACATGTTTGCATAAGGGTCCACAGGCAAAGATCACACTGTCATCGCGAGATGAGAATGTACAAGGAAAGGCAAGCATCAGGAAGGTTGTTTAGCAAAATTGATAACAGGATGGAACCAGGAACGGAGCCCCTGGGGACACCAGAACTGATTCATAAGACAACATAAAACAAGTACACTAAGAAACACAAATTAAACAGGTCTCTCGGCAAAAGTTCAATTTTCAGGGTCATGGACTCAGCGAAAACACAACTGGGGAGTCCTGGGAAAGCTTGAAAGTCCCAGGCATGTGCACTTGTGGTAAAAAGTGTAAAACTGTAGAAAAAAAATTTTGCAGTTCAGTACTCTTTACTATGATAATGTGAACAATTACCATTAAAGGGGGAAAAGTGTCGATCGTGGAAACAAATCGACTAATTTGGCAATGCGCGTGACAACTGGGGGAAACTGTGTGTATCCCGGGAAGCACCCTACTCCTGAACAGTCAGCTGTGCATAAAGATACAGGTACTTATGCCCCCAAAATCCTACTAAATCCTACTTACTTCTGCTCTGTTTCTCGAATTCAGCTCTAAGAGTGCTTATCATGAAAAGAAAAATGACTTACTTGTACATCCTTCTCGCTAGCAACAGAGAACACTGACTGACACAGAAACACTAAACTGCTAACCACCTTCCCTAAGCAATTGGGTAAGTCTCTTGCTGCTTTAGATGGTGATATTCTGTCTGCTATTGCTTTACATTAGTGTAATAAAAATAAAGCTAAGGGTAATAATCCTGATATAATATTTATTTTAATCAACAGCCCACATTTAGAAGGCTATTGCATGTCTTTTGACTTTCTTTGTATCTTCTCCAAGCAAACTTCCTGAGTTTCAGAGTAATAAAACTTTAAAATAGGAGCAAGACAGAAATATCATTAAGGGACACAAGTTCCATAATAAATCCTAATTCAAAACACAGTAACTAAAAAAAAGCATGCAATTAGAAACAATTCCCTGCCTCCCAGTCAATAAACACAACAGAAGCTCGCACCCCTAATAAAAGGTTAACAGTACATATAGCCTTGAGGGTTCTTTTGGACAATGACAATTTCATAATCATTTACACAAGTGGCAACCCAGCCACATCACTTGGGGACAGCGACACAGCCTCGACCATCAACAAACAAATCATGAAGAAATAACTAGCTGGAATAAACAGAAGCAGATGTAGTCATGGCAGGGTTTTAAATAATTGATTAGCAGTTTTTTTCTTGGGACAATACTAACTGTACAGAAAGTATTTATATAGGTTTTCTAGAAGTGTTATGTTTGTTAAGCACAGTGAGGCAAGTGTTATGCATTTTCACAATGTTTTAGCACTTTTATGAGAAAAACGCTAATCAATTTTTAGAGTTAAATAAAACCCTGTCATGGTAGTCTAGTTTCACGGTATACTATGAACTACAGTCATGGTAAGCTTTGCTTTACTACATTTCATGGAATACCACAGTTTTCAATCCCGATACTGATTCTACCCACGCACCAACAGCAAACGCCCTATTTAACAATATGTCTTACACACCACATTACCCAATATTGTCTGTGTGTGCAGGAGAAGAGGAAGTGTTGCTAAATAGAGCTACATAGCCTCACCCATTGTCAGGATTCTGATGACTGGGGGGTTAACTTGGGGGTCTGGGGGTTGTCCCTCAGATACATTTTTTGATTAAAGGCCCATAAATAAGCAATACCTGGTATTTTGGTGGGTAAGAATAATGGACCCAGAGTCCTGAAATAACTGTTTGAATTGTTTATGCATTTTTCCCAAAAGGGACGGCAGGAAGGGCCAACTAAGTTTCTTGTCCTACACCCCCAGATCTATTGCCATGATTTTTCTTGGGGGGGTTGATACAAAGTTAACTAGGTATTTTATTTGCAGTGGAAGCGCTAATGAACATTTCAGAACTTTGGAAATTGTTTTTCTTCATATACTATAGCATTTAACCTCCCCGACCGGCAGTTTGTCCCCAGGGGTATACTCTGTTCAACAGGTTAAACCCTGGTCAGGTTGAACAAGCCATCATTTACACAACTACCAAGGTTTTCTCCCTCATTTTTCTCCTCCCTTCATTCCTGAAGGGGTTGATGCCTCTAGCCACCTCGACAGCCACTATCCTCCCTGCAGCAGGAGCAAGCTTCCAAGCCCTTCTTCTGCCGAGATGCACTGCCAAATAGCACTTTTTTTTTTTTTTAAACCAGGAGAGACACACTAAGCTGAAGCTTGTTTACAGGTGCGACCTGGGAGCACAAGGAAGTTAAGTGACTTGCTCAGGGTCACACAGTATGCAAGTGGGGGCTGTGGGATTCAAACCCAGGTCTCCAGGTTTGTAGCTCAGAGCCTTAAACCACTGTGCTATACTGCCTCCCACTTGTCTTAGCCTTGGCTTGCCCCCATGTGACTTCCTGGGTTCGATTCCAAAGCCAGGTCATCTGCATGGCAGTGCAATACACTGCCGCTGGGCCAATCGGGGCAACCCAGGAACACTGGAAAATTAATTACTGAGACAAAGCACCTGAAGTTTACATTCTGGCCTGCACAGTCTCACCAACTCACAGGAAAAACAAGCTGCAGCGCTGTCCCTGACAAGTCATTAACTGACTCATGGTGTGGCAGAAGACAGACTTCTTAGGCTTCAGGCAGCTCACGCAGCACGGAGGTCAACAAACAGACCTGCCTAGCAGGTCTGGTTAGGATTCCACTTCGTGGTGTTTTCCAGTCAGGCTGTGTCTAAGCTAAGTGTAGTGCATCTGTACAAAAAAAAAAAAAATTCTCTTGGCATGGGTCTGCTCAGCCTCTGATATAAGTAGGCAGGTGAACTTTTTTTTTATACAAGTAATGACATCTAGAAGCTAAATTACTATTTGCAGACATCATACAATGAAGATTTACAGTACTAAAAATAGCTGCAAAAAATATTACAAAAATCCGAATACAAAACATTATGACAAAGGATCTACTAATATGCTGGTCCTGCCTCAAAAGACCTACTGTTAGATCCATGTTCGCTTAGGCCCTACTGTTTGCACTGATGGCTTATGTTTCACACCTCTGTTTAGAACTAGTAACAATCGATGTAATATAGTGTTGCCTAGTATCTATGTCTTTAAATTTTGTATTGTATATACTAATAGTTTACTTCATTTCACCTTTGTGTGCATGGTTTACCATTTGATGACCTGTTGTCCAGTCTGTATCTGTACTCTGTAATACTGTGACGTGGAGTCTTTGTAAAGGAGTCTCGGACTCAAAGGTTGTAAATTCCGATATGTTTTAATAATAACAAGATGATGTGATAAAAAAGGAAGGAAAAAAAAACACTTTAGTAAGGAGGATCACATACTGACATGGAATATTGCCACAGTAATCAAAACACGATATACATACTCTGTCATTACAAGTGATGGGTTTACAGCACTCTGGGCTTAGGAACACAAGCGAAAAAGTTCAACTCGTTATGACTTCGATGAACATTCATGAATGGTTCATGCACATCCATAAAGGTTTGCCAATTGTTCTTTAACTCAGGTCATGAACCAAGATCATGAACTGTTCATTACCACAAAGTTCATCAAGTTGCTGAACCTTAAAGGGCCATGATGAACAGAGACACAAAGTATTTGCATAACTAGTTTGCATATCATAATGCACAGTTTCACACTATAAGATATATAAGACAGTGTAATAAATATATCAGTACATAAATACATGTCTGCTCCATAACCCTGTTGCTATGACAGCAGTCAATAGTCTCAGAACTACTGCTCTCAACCCAGTTAATAGTCTTCTGGGCTGTATTTTCAGGCCATCTAAAATCGGCGCAGGTGCGGGGAAAAACTGTTGGAAGTGGGGCCTCACTTAAAGAGACGCAGTTTTCCTCGCACGCATTCCCCTCACACACCACATTTTCAAAACATGAGCTGGCTTATGACTGGCTTCCTGATTTACGTATAGCTTGTGGCTGTTTGGGCATAATACATCCCTGCAGCAGTGCTGGCTCAAAACACATATCTCCACAACAGCGGAGATTTTGTCCTGCAGCGGTGGCTGCGGCATGAGACTTAGTCACCAACCGTTTTGAAAATCTAGCCCTTTGTGTATTAGCATGTATTCATTAACCTGGCTGCTGATCTTAAAAAGCTGCTGCTTATCTTAAAATTTGCTTCTGCTACTTCTGCTGCTGCTAAGCAAAAGTTGCTGTAATGCAGCTGATACTGTAGTTAAACTGGACTACTGCTGCTTGTAAGGCATTGTTGCTGCTCGTTAATGTAGCTCCAGGCCATCAAATGCAGTTGTGGGTAACAGAAAGAAAAAGCTGCACTCAAACAGAAACAGAAAGCTGCACTACAATGTACAAATCTGTTATTAAAAAGGTTTAAAGGCCAGCTCAGTAGCGCAGAGGGCTGAGGTGATGGACACCACGCTCCAACAGTTCGGGAGCCAATTCAGATCGCAAAGGGGTCGGCCGGGGGGGTGACTAAGCATCTGAGGGACTGCTCTTCTCTTTTTGGGAGGGTGGTCTTGCTACACCACTCCAAGACTGCCACCACATGCAGGTGTGGTGGTAGCAGAAGCAACAGGCTGGGGATGGCTGGTGGCTGGGCATGGACACCTGCATCGCCTGCACGCTGCTGGACAGGGGAGAACAGGGAAAACCATATCTGGCTGTATGTTCTTGGGGGAGAAATCCACGGGAGAAATCGCTCTGCAGTTGAATCTTGGGTATAGGCAGTAGTCAGCTGGGGCAAGCTAGGCCAGAGAGGGGACGCTGGCTCAAGGGAAGAAAAACCATTACTGAATTTGAAAAAACGTTCATAAAATATAAGCAGGAATTATTGGCTAAGCTAAAAACTACTGTCCCATGGGTTGAAAATATGGCACAAGGCTTCTGGCAATGTTTAATGGTGGCGTTTTAGTTCACTTGAGACTTTCAGTCTGAATCTCTTTTACAATATTCAGAAAAACTAAAGAAATTAAGTAATACTCCATGACTGCAGGGGTCAATTTTAACATTCATTTACTGCCCTGGGCATATGGTAAACTGCCTGGGTCCAGTGTGACTTCCCCTGATTTTCCCCCTTCAGGTTAGTTGAGGGGGGGGACTCCGCCACCCATCTCGGGCCCACCACCCTCACCACCCATGTCCCCTTAGCCAGAAAACTGGCCCACAATATGGCAATATTAGAAAAAAAAAAAAAAGAAAACAGCACACTGCTAATCCCATTTAACAGTCCACACTGCAAGGCCAGAATGCCAGCAATCTCTCCCTCACACTATATTGCAAAGCACTACTGGGAGACTGCGGCAATCAGGCCCGACAGGAGACTGTTATGACAGAAGCAGTGGGTGCGCCATTTCAGGACTCTTTTAACACTGCTACTTGTTACCTTATGGATACGTTTTTGACTAAGGGACATGGGGGTGGGGTGATGAGACTGTCATTGGTGAGAAAAGGTAGTAATTACTGTTGTTTTTTGGCTATATTGAAGTTGTATGACTTAGACAGCAGTTGGCCAATATGGTGAGCAGAGGGTTTGTGCCAGTTGCCATCAGGGACCAGGGTTGTGGGGCTGGGGTGCTCCGTGGGTGGGGGTGCTACTGGACACCACAGAGAATGTTTGGGGATGAGGGGGCGAGAGGAGGGGATGCGGCAGGGAGAACTTAGTGGGATATTGAGATGGAGGGGGGTGTCATTGGAAAATGAGGAGAACTTATGGGGAGAGGTAGGGGGTGCCACAGGACAGCAGGGAGAAATTAAGAGGATGGGGACAGAGAGGAGCCACTGGAAACCAGAGAGTAATTGGAAAGGGATGAGGATGAGGAGTAGCCCCCAAAAAAAAAAAACTCCATTATAGTGCGGGATCACTGTAAATTTTGGGAGGCCAGTACCACTTTCCCGGCTGGAACAATGCAAAAAAGTTAAGTGTAACCCATGTATTAGGTATGCCAGGAGAATATTGCATACCCCAGGTGAACTGCACCTGGGAAGTGCATCAATTCTCTAAAAACATATGCCCAAGGAATGGGTTATTGCACTTATAAAATGAAAAAGATTTTTTTTCTTAATGGAAAAAGGGGTTTATTTCTTTGTAGTTAGGCTGTTGCCAGGTAGAAAATGTGAGTTTGGTAACAAAGGAGGAAAGCCCTTGAACGTACCCAAAAAAGAATTTATTTAAAAAAAAAAAAAAAAAACTATGCCCTGCTATGGGTTATTTTCATTTAAAAAAAAAATGGAAAAGGTTATTTTATTGGAAAAGGGACTTATTTTGTATAGTTAGGCTGTTGCTTGGTAGATTACGTTAGGTTAGTTATAAACTGCACATTTACTGGGAATTAATGAACAGTCACATGATGTGTTTAGACTAATGAAGTTGCTAAGACTCCAAAAAGTCAATTTTATAATTGGGTTATAAAGTCATAATCTGGCTCAGCTTTCAGAATAAAACACAACTTCAGGGTCAAAAGGTCATTGTGAAAATGAAACAAAAACCACATGACAAATCTCCAAACAAGGACCCTCCAAGCTAAAGAACAAAGATCTTCCCAGAGCAACACAGAAACAATACTTCAGCTTTCCCACAAAAAGCAAACACTGAAAACCACACACCAGGAAATGTAAGTGAAAACAGATACTCCCTTCAGCCTAACTGTGTGTATATTCAAAAGCAGCAATACAAGTGCTGCCAACGTCATAGAATACCCAACTCTGAGGTCAGGCTCTCTCTCCATTTCTTCCCTGAAAAACACAGAATATCAAACATGAAGCAGAATTTTGTCGTCATCCCGTATTCTTTATTTTGTTACTTTTTCGGCCTCTTCTTGTCTCTAGCTCCAGTCTCCCTCAGGAACAGCACGGTGTACCTGATCCCTCTGTGCCTTTTACCTGGATGCGATGGAGCCCTGGTTATTCTGCACAGGTGGAGCCCTGGTTATTCTGCACAGGTGGAGCCCTGGTTATTCTGCACAGGTGGAGGATGGGATAGGGGAGCCATATTCTTGCGTACTGTACGTCACTGGGCGGTATCCCAGGCAGTGGTGGTGGGACCCATCATCTCCGGAGCTAGGGTTATTTTCTTGTTTGCTCCCATCCTTGTGGACATCGTGCACACTGATATCAAGGGCACATGCATGCAAAGCACGCCTGTGCATGGACATCCGTAACCTCCCACCCTGCCTCCCTTGGCCTGCCAACCCCGTTACAACCTGTGGTTACCGAGGTGGCAGTAGCGGGAGGAGGACCTCATCTTGCCTCCACGGATGCTCAATGCTCCTTCCTGTAGTCAGGCTCCAATGACCCAGGCTTGTTCCTAAACCCTGGCTGCCAGCATCACACATGGTAGCCTAAGAACTGCGCCAAGTGACTGACACCCCGGGACTCTTTAAAAGGATGACCACACAAACTTATGCCCTGAATGAAAGTGCCCTTTAAAAATACTTTGATTGCTGGCTCTATGGCGCAGATTCGTGTGATAATCGTCCATGGTTACACATCCCTGAACTGTCTTACTGAACATATAAAATAGATTTTAAAAGTTAAAGTAGAGAGCTGCCTGATGATGGCCCAGCGGGTGCTGTGCTACACTACTGTGCCAGCGACCCAGATGCGGAAGCTGAACAGGGAATAGGTTCAGGCAGCTGATGTGGCTAGGGTAGTGTTGTCGCTCAGCAGGGCTCCCAGCAAGGGAGCGATGATGCTGGGTTCCTGCTGCCACGATGACTTCTGTGGTGAGCAGGGAAGCATAACTACTCTGCTGGGGTTCACTGTGTGCCTGTGAGGCCTGATGAGGCATTACCCAGCATCAGAAGGAGATGGGCAGGACTTATGGGACTAGGGAACAAACACCAAAAGCCATGTACCTTGGTCAGTTCTCCTGGGGCCCATCCCATGTCACTCTCCACTGATATGACAATGGGGTAGTCACTGGTAGGGCTGAGAGGCCCCTGGCAGAAGGCCCTGAATGTCAGACAAAGGTGGCCGCCACTGGGCAAAAAGGTTTATACTAAAAAAAATAAATAGAAGTAAAGAAACACAGCTGGTTCCATGGTGTTGAGTTGTGAGGGACTGCTTTGGCATGCTGCGATACCAGAATCTCACCCAAACCTTGGCTGTCAGCAGCAGTGACCAGGAGGGAACAACTGAGTTTATCACACCATGAACTGAACCATGATGCTCAGGAGTGAAGTGGCGAAGTGAAGTGTGGTGTGTTCTGAAACACACTCAGAAAAACAGCAATAAAGCTGTGATATTTGCACTTATTTCTTGAGTGAGTGTGTAGTTCTTGCTTCTGGAGTGCTAACTTTTTGGAGACTGTGTTTGTCACCAGGGGCTGGCTGCCCTTTGGTTTGCATCCACACCCTTCGGGGAGTTTGTGCTCCAGTTTGTGTGGAACTGATTCAGGAGTGGGATGCCCTCCAAGCACTGGCACATCAGTAGTGATGTGATGATGTGCCTATCTGACAACACTGTGGGAGGGAGAAAAACAGCTGGGAAACAGGACAGTCACTGAGCAAGCAGACTAAAGCCCACTCTGCCCATATGTCAACCTGCCACTCCACAGGTTTCTCTCCTCAAGCCACACCACTCTCAGAATCGGTCCCTGGCACACACAGATCAGCCTGCTAGTCAGACCCCACTGCAGGGGGACAAGCTGCAGGGCTTATGGCACCAGTTGCTGGGTGATAGAGCCAACTAGCCAATTTCCAATGCTGCCAGGGAGAGAGGTTTCGCTTGGGCAAGTCAACAGGGTGAGGAGGAGTAAACGGAGAATAAAACAAAGGGCAGAAATAAACAAACTAAAACATTTATATAGTTTTCTACTAGGCAGTAAGACCTTACCTATGAAATTATGCTGAGATCTTTACATTGGTTGAAATATCTTTAGTCAGTCAAATTCTTCTGCCTGTCTTAGCCATGTTATTTGTAAGTAACAAGTCATGACATGATGTGCAGTAAAGGATTTTAATGCATGCCCCAGAATTACGAGGCCAAAGACCTAGTGTCTATGTAACCTTCATCATTACACCTTGAGTGATTTATTTGTGTGACTCACCACTCGAGTGCTGAATTTAAAGTGAACAATTTTAATATAATTGTTTAACATAACATTTGCATGAATACATTTTAAATGGCAAAATTATATACATGAAATAGTCCCAGATTTTTTTTTTTTTTTTTTTAGGTGACAAGGTTTTTTATTTTCTTGGTAATGAGATCTGACCGTACATCTCTAGCTTTTTAATGCACGGTCTGGTGATGTCACTCAGCCAATGAGGTTTCAAGATTTTCCCTTGCCATTTTATAACACAGCATAATTCTCATTTTGTTATCTTATTCCTTACATAATGCCACACTTAAGTATGAAACCTCAAAGTGACATCATCCCACAGCTGTGTACTATGATTATAAAAATGTACCTGTGATTTTAATTTGTAAAAATGAGCAATGAGGTTAAAATAGTAAATCATTTCCTGTCTGCACTGTCCTGCTGGAATAATGCACAGTCACGGGATCACACCTGAGAAACCACACTTCCTGGTTTATGTTATTAATTCCATAATATAAGTTTTTATTTTGCAATGTACTGCAGGTGTTAGGAAGGCCAGAAAAAATAACTAGTTTGAGCCTCAGATTTTTCCAACCATTTACCTATAGCTGTGAGCAAATTTTATTTTCCTTCCACAGGATTAAAGAAAACATTTCTCATCATTTTAAAAATCAGAAAACAAGCCAGCCCGGTGGCACAGAGGGCTGATGCCGGACATCTTACCTCGCGTCACGCTGGTGACCCAGGTTCAGGAGCAACCTTGGGTCGTTGGAGAGCTAGCACAAGGGGGGAGCTGGTTCGAGCAGCTGAAAGGCAGCTGTCCTCTCCCAGGGAGGTTGTCGCCCCCCCTCCATAGTTCCACTTCCACGGGTAGAGGTTCAGTGGTGTAGTACAGGTGGGAAGCAGCGACATGCAGTGTGAGGGAGCCTCAAGGCATGGCATCTGGCGTACCTCCACACATCACCTTGGCATAGTGCTAGAGATTAGGGCAGACAAAATGGGGGTAAAAAAAATTGACAAAATCTATGGAAAAAAAAAATTAGGAAACAGAAAATCGAAGACGCTCCCTTATCTTAATGGCAGCTCTTCTGTATACCTTTTTAGAACTGTTCGAGATTACTTCTGCAGGGTAAGCACTGTAATTTGCCCCATAGGGGCTAGCCACATGATCCCTTTCCACTCCCTTATCACTGGCTCTGCCCCATACTGACAGTTTTATAAAATAATTATGAAGAGAGAGCAGGAGAGTGCTCTCCATGCAAGTCTGTGGGGCGTGATATTTAAAAGCTGTTTTTGGATGTTTAACCGGACATTTGATTAAATCAGGCCAGGGTTCAACTAACGAGGACTCTTGTTAGTTGAACCCTGGCTCTGATTTTAACAAATGTGTAGTTAAACATCTGAAGACAGCTTTTGTAAATCACACTCCACAGACTTATATGGTGTGTGCCCTGGTACTACAGTTACATCACATGATGGCAGAGCAGGTGATAAGTGGAAAGGGATCATGTGGCTATCCCCCTCGGGGCACATTATGATCCCTTCCCTTCCCTAGAGAGGTATATTGAAAAATTCTAAAAGTGGCATAGAGCAGGTCCCATAGGGGTAAGAGAGAATCCTCTTTTTATTTTGCAGCGCTGAGAAAGGTGCCCATTTTTTTCATTACGTTCTAATGGCAAATTAAATTCTACCTTTTATCTCTGGGGGATATCAGCGTCAAAAACTCCATGTTCACCTCCCTAGATATAATAATCTAACAGCTAATTATGCAAAACACACTGTAAAAAATATATTTCTTTCTTAATTAGAATAATAGGTAAATCCCACGGATTAACTTGAGTTTTGCCATGGCATAAGACAATAGTTCTTAGTGTACTGCATGCGGATTTTAGTCATGTGCACAAATTTAGGAATCACTGAGATACTTCTGCTGTTTTATACACAGTTCTTTTCTGGCTGATCTAATATTCTCAGTTTTTGCACACATCCTCATATGTTGTATCTGATAGGGCTGTGCAGGAACCGAACAGTATTTCCCAAATACTCAGGAGTCATTCCCGAATAGAAGACTATTCATATTGCATATTCGGGAAGTACTACTCATTCCCAATTTAAAAAAAAAGGCAAAGAAAAATTCCACACATAAAAAATCCTGTAAAAACATGCATACTCCACCCTCCGCTGAGTTCACTGCAAACCCCAGACATTAAACATTTACCCCTGTCCCTCCACCATTATCTGTAACAATTCTCCCCCACAGCACCCACACAGGCATACAATTATTAAAAGCATAATAACTGGCTTTCCTTTTCCCCATAGGAAACCTGTGGCATAATTATATAAATTAAAATATGGGGTGGTGTGTAAACACAAATTTTGGATGCCTAGATTAACCCCTTGAGTTTTGCTCTCGGTGTTTATGTGGCATCCAGCACCTTGGGTGTGTGTAAAATTCTTGTTACACACACCACCCCATATATTATTCTATACATCATGCCATATTTTTCCTCCCACGGTGGAAGACTGACAGAACCCACCCACCTCCACGGCCGGCCACTTTGATGAGCAATAAAAAGCGCACGTTCATGCTATTTATAAATACTTCCAAGTCTCCCCTAGCCCCCAACCCTGGCAGCATAGCTTTTGGTATTCAGAATCCCAAAACACAGGGATCAGAACACAGTCTCTTTGAGTCTACTTCCCAGTTACCACAGAAGAACGGGACAGCAGTTCTGTGTTCTAATTGGCCAAGAGTAATGTTTTTGCGTATAATTATAGTTATTAGAATGCTGAAACAATTGTATGCTTGGTTTCATTTTGTTTTTATGAGTGGTGTGCTTTTATTGAATAGAACATGTGTTTCCTTAAAGTGTATTGATGTTCTTTAATCCCAAAATTGGTTTCAGTCATTAAATACTTCTGAAAACTGCAGTTTCTATCCGAGATTCTGAAGTTTATCGTTCACGCCAACATCCTGAGAACTACAACTTGTAGGGTACCTGGCTAGGTTAAGTGGGCTGATATCAACTTATACATTACTCAGTCTTGGTTGTGATTACTGCTTAGTGCTAACAACTCTAGGTTTCTGTCAAATATCCTGTGATCTAAGGCCAAAGCCAGGGTATCTCAGGAACTGCAGCTCCCAAAATGCATTTTTGTTTTGCTTGGGATGATGTTACGTGTTAAAAGGATGTGTAAACAGTAATGGAAATCCAGGAGTGTGAACATCACATTTTACACAAATTTGGACATCTGCACTGTTCAAGATGTAACTTTATCATACAGAATCAAGCTTTAATTTAAAAGAAATTACATTTCTATCCCTTTCCATTATGAAAATAATCTCCCCAATTCAAACGTATATACTGTGGTTCAGTAGTTCAGCTTACTGCCAGGAGCTAAAGAGAAACAAAATGTAAATATATGAGCATTTTCTTTCTCCAAGTAGAATCTACCAGGCTTGTCCCACTGGAATTTAATTACTTTTAGAAAATGGCAATGGAAAAACTAGCATCTTGACTGGCTAGCTGCTTTCCATTTGCTGGGCGGGTATTTTTCGATAGAGCCCTGTCAGAAAGAAGTACCAGGAGCTCCGTCTCAAACTGGTATCTGTGTGCCAGTTTGAATTCCATTTGCTGCCATTTTTCCCCCGCCCTGTAACGCTGCCGACAGGATACCGGTGACACAGTACACAAAAATGGTCTAATATAAATAGAATCCACCCCCCCAGAATCCCCAGCGAAACATAGTGATCTTTTTTTTTTTTTTTTAAGATAACCGCTGCAAAGTGTCTGATGACACCACTCCCAATCTCTGCAAGCCTGCCCGCTCTAGTAACCAGCTACCCAACATCACAACTCAACATCGGGGACCCTGTACACCCGTCCGCCTCCTCTCTGTGCTTACCATCCTGCTCCCAAACTCTCGGCACAAAGCGGAGAAAAAAAAAAGCTAGTACCTCAACATAACCACTTGCGGGGAAAATGACTGACTTCCATCCACTCCTCACTCCCCGATTGTTCCTTTGTTGCCTTCAAAAAAAAAAAAAAAAAAACACGGAACGAACTAGGGCCATTTATACAACAAAGTCAGCTGCCTTCCCCATGGTTGTCCCATTGGACTGCAAGTCCCAGGAAGCCACGGGGCAGCAGTGCAGACTGTAGTAAACATCAACACCATCTACTGGCAAAAATGCCACACTGCAGGGACCACTTGGAAAGAAAAATTATTTTTTTTATTTGTCAGGCATGTTTTTCCAATTTTTTTTATTATTATTTAAAATGTCACAAACAAGCCATTTTCTAAGCGAAAAAATACCCTCCAGGGTGGGCGGTATTAGGAAATATCGGACCTTCCATGGGGCATGAGGCCCTCGCCTGCAGGCATCGGCCCACTACGCCCCTGGGCAGTCTGGTATTTCTCATCACCCCACCTGTTGGGTATTATTGTTTACCTATTTGTTTTGTTCAATGTGCATATTCACCAGTGTCTCAAAGTCCATTTAAAGAAAAGAGTTGGATGCTGTACACGCATGAGATAAGCATGACAAAATCAACACCTATATGTCCTCTGCAGGCTTCTGTAGTGGCAAGAACCAGACTGTGACACATCAGCACAGAATCTCTTACCAATCTGCACTGTGCTACAGTATTACACTATAAAATAGATTATAAATCATTAGTGCTGATTCTGTCAATCAGCACTAACAATCAACTGCAGGTGATGACCTCTTACAATCATAAGAATGTGGACCACATAAAAACTTGAAAATATATAAATGTGACTTTTTTTTTTAAATATCTTCTGTTTCCAGCACCCAACCCTAACCTGGAAATCACCTACCTTCCATCTCCCTCAAGGTCTCATTCCATCCACTTTGAACCGGAAGACTATAAAAGGGCTGATGTGATCCCTCTACCTAAGAGCAGCAGCAGGGAGGAGGCTGGCAACTATAGGCTGGTGAGCCACACCTCAGTGGTGGGAAATTAATGGAAACCCTATTAAAGAAGACTACAGTCAACTACAAGTGTATGGGAGCTGAGTGGCACGGCGCTGCACTTAGCTTTGAAATGGAAGTGCACAGCATGCACCATTTTGCGGAGCCATGGACTTCTTCAAAATAAAAAGAAGTAAGTTCTAACACCTGAAAAAAAAGGTGTTCTTTTTGCGAAACCGCTAATCGGAGGGTAAGCCTTTTGGGAATGGGGTATGTAACATTATGACCGCTTTCTTTGAAGACATGTTTTTATTCTGGCACCTCAATAAAATTGGCACAGTTTTTCATTTATATCAAGGAGCAGCGTTTTTCATCGGTGGTGAGTGCTGGAGTGTGTGCATATTTATCATTATGATAGCGACCTACAAGTACCTCACAGGGGTGAACAGGTTGCAGGAGCGCAGCCTCTTTCAAATGAGTAAGGGCACCAGGACCAGAGGACACTGGATGAAGCTGCGGGAAAGTAACACAGATGTGAGGAAATACTTCTTCAATTAAAGGGTGGATGCCTAGAATAGACTGTAAGTGGAAGTGGTTTAGCCAAAATGGGGGGAAGGGGCTTCAAGCATGCACAAGATAAACACAAGGTATATCACAAAGTAGGCAGGGAGGTGGGAGTGTCTGTGGAGACAGATTAGGCAGGAAACATCTGGGCAGACTGGCTGGGTTAAGTGGTCCTTTTCTGCCACAAAAGACTGTGTGTCTGTATTAACTACTTGAGACCAACATTTTCCTGTGATTGTTCCTCCTAACTCTGGCCCTTGAACCAATGGTTTATCCCCACAACTGGGGCTAGACCCCTGCAAACATACCCTCTATATTATGGAACTAGTAATGGAGAGATGCCCATGATTGGGTATGTGGTCATCATTTGGTCTGATGCTTAAGATAAATACCCTTGGGGTGGAGAGCCTTTTCCTGTCCATAACCTGTTTGGTCCTAGCAAATTTGAGACCAATAAATGACCCTCTCCCATCAGATAAATGAACAAATTAGATAATTTGATATATTTTATTGGACCAACAAGTCATTCACAGTGCACAAGCTTTTGAGCCTTACAGTGTCCTTCTTCAGGTGATCCATCTTATCAGAAAGAAAAAAAAACTTGCAGATTTGTTAGTTTAACAACTTATTGTTGAGAAACCTTTTTTATGTATATCAATTTTAAAGTAATTACCGTTTCATTTTCTACTGGAATTTTTAATCTAATGTAATGGAATGTGCTTGTGTTTGTACCTTAACTGAAAGGGACACCACTGGAAATGAGTCTTGATTCAAAGGCATTATCTCCCATCAGTAAATGTAAGTATTTTTCACTCGACTGAAGAGGAGACCAGAGAGAGGTGCCAGTAAAATGGAGGGAGACCAGGCAACCCAAGAGTGTGTGGTAAGATGAGTGAACTTTATCTTCCCACATCAGCACCCATTTTTACCCATAACTTTACCCCATCCCCGCAGGAGGTTTTTATGTGAAGCGACACCCATTTTGCCTATCAGGACTGTTGGAGGTGGTGGGCCCAACCCCTCCTTCCGAGTCTCCTTCCTTTTCTAAACAAGGCAATGCAGTAAACAAACATGCAGTAACATTCAACCAAGGAAGAGTCACTCCAATAGATTCTACTCAGAGAAAAGAACATTCACAGGTATTTCAATTTTGAGTTGCTCTCCTTTGTATAGGTGCTTGCAGTCACACCAAAGGTCAACAGCAGGTGAAATTACAGCATCGAATTACAAGAGACCACTTGGTGGAGAGGCAAGGGGTTAGGCTGGAGGTTTCTGGATTGCTGTGTTTTCGTTTTGATGCAGTGCTGTGCTAAGCACCTTGAATAAAAAGTATCTTATACATAAGTGGACCTCTGAGCTTTCATTAAGCAGCAAACATTCATTGGGTGACTGAGTGAGTATAGGTGCAGGCATTTCTTCATCTGTTCATCTTTTGCCTTACTTGTATTATGAGCCTTGCACATATGGCCCTGATGCGCCTATTAATTGCTCCTTGTCCACAGAATTACAACACTACAGCTTGTGTAGCACTGCAGACAAAGGAGGCAACCACAGATACTGCAATGCGAATTTGTAAAATTCAGTAGATGTGATGTGCACAGAGAGCATCAAGTGGCAACCCTATAAATGTACGAAGGAGAGGCAGGCCTCCCTCAAATCTGCTAAAGATTTCATTATTACTAGCACCAAATTAGTTTTACCACTCCTGGGATTCTGTGCCTACATACCTGTAGACTTAAGGGCGCGGAGTAAATGTATCATGCTATGGTGTTCTCAGATGCCTTCTTGCCTCGTCTGTAGCTTGCAGCAAGAAAAACATGCTAGATGATTGTTTCGCAGACTTTGTTGTTTGGACACAGAACATTAGCGTCTATCTGATGTTCAAAGTGTATAACAAGGAGCTGGCCAGTGGTGCTAAGGGTTGAGGCACTGGATGTCACACCTCACCAAGCTGGTGACCTGGGTTTGGTACAAGCTCGGGCCACGAGGTCTGCTGGAGGGGCGGGAGCAGATTGAGCAACCGGCAGGCAGCTCTCCTCCATGGGAGGGGCGTGGGGTTTCCCAACATGGCTGCCACCCAGTGGGCTGGTGGCAGTGCCATGCCAGAGGGAACCTGAGTAGGCCAGGAGGGCAGAAGGACCGTCACCAGAGGTGCAGCGGTGTGCATCTGACGCCTCCGTGGCAACCAGCGTACTGGGGCCTTGGGTAACAGGTGGAAAAAACAGAGAAAAAAATTGGGTCCATGGCTGGATGAAGCCCCCAGGCTGGCTCTGGTGGTCTGCGGGGCATGGAGGGAGAGTGACTCAGGCGACCATAGAGTCTGGTACAGCTAGCTGACACGGTGCCCTGCCACAGAGGATAAACAATGGATGGGGGAAAAGTGTATAACAAGCACTCTAATTTTGTGATCTAGGCCACAAGAAAAATAATACAATTTCCTGATCAAACAAACAGTTATGAAAGGTAGAAAGAGGTAGGCAGAGCTAGAAAGTCCAAGCAAGTGTGCATCACCACTGAATTTTAGTGAATCGCCATATAGGAATCCTGACCAAAAAGGCCACCAATTCACTGACTCTTCTCGCAGAGGTAGTGACTTAAAGGAGGAATCATCATGAGCAGAAGAAGCAGTATGTTTGGGAATGGTCTGATTGGAGCCAGGAGACACAATGGCTTTTATTGGTGGCAACTGGGGACACTACTCTGAGGAAACAAAAAACAGAGTAAAAGGGTATATTCAAAGGAAATTCCATGAGTCCACAAGGAGAAAAGCTCTCAAGGCTGATACCTGAAATGAGTGCTATCTCTTACGCCCTTGTGAAATCCTTCTTTCAGGAACTGAAAGAGCAGTGATACAGGAAAGTATAACCTAAATATGACGCCCTGTCCACACTACACCGCTCATGCCTGGTAACTGATGTAGACCGTTACCACCGGGAAGCGGTGCAGTGCGTCCACACCGTGACGGTGTCCATTACAGAACCGGCATCGCCGGTCCACACATCGGGAGCTGGGCGCCGCCATCCCACAATGCAGCTCACACTGCGCTTCCTGCCCTGCAGGGAACCTTTACCGCTCATCCATACTTCAGCCAGTAACGTTACCAGGGCAGGACCGGTTTCATAACCGTTGTTGAAACCACCTCATATGTGGTTTCAACAATGGTTACGAAAACGCCTCCTGTAACGTTACAGGTATAAACGCAAACCGTTGCGGTAATGGTTTGGGCACTCAGTAACGTTACAGAGGCGTAGTGTGGACAGGGCCTAAGATGGTCCAAAAGTAAAAAAAAAAAAAAAAAAAAGATATCCACCAAATTCTGAAATTAAGTTTAGAGGTCAAAACTAATTTTGTCAAAATCATCAGGTCACTGACCTCTGGGCAGTACCCCAAATCCACTAAGATGTCACTTTTAAGATACACACCATGAGGCATAGGTAGCTTCAGTGCGTCACTGAATCATGAGGCAGCAGATTGTCTCTGAGCCACAAGCATAAGAGACGGCCTTCAAATAGCCAGACTGGGTATGGGAACTACAGAATTCATAGCCAGCATGAGCAAACTGGAATGGCTTCCGTTTGGTTGTCATGTATCTTGTGTTGACCTTTTGATAGCAGAGGAGTTTGGGGAAACAAGAATAGGAGACCAAGCTGCTCGCAGTGTAACAAGAATGCATCCCAGACAAATGTCACTAGTAACAATTGATAAAGCACAGTTTCTGCACAAAACATCAGGTTTTCTTGGTAGTTCCCCTGGTAGCTACAGGTCCCGATCTGTGCACGATGGGTCTGTTGCCTTGTGCAGAGCCCTGTATATCATCTTTTTTTATTAAAATGTAAGGAAATAACCTGCAAAAAAACTGCATTAATGCATGTATTAGGATTGGGGCAAAGCATGAAAAAAGCAAAGAAATGAAAAATTAGGGTAAAAAGTCCCTGGATCTTAGGCGAATCTGTGGTGTGATGTTCCTCGGGTTTTGAACAATCATGCAACACAGGGTTGCTATTACCTTAATTCCGTCACTGTCTAACAAAGTAAAGCACTGACACAGCAATGCTTGGATAGTGTGTGCCAAAATTAGGCTAACGCCAGCACTGCATCACATGACAGTTCAAGCCCCAAAGAACACCACACCACAGATTTGCCAAGGTTCCAGGGACTTTGAACCCTCACTGTTTATTCCCTACTTTTTATGTTTTGACTCGATCCTAGCACCAGCCTTAAATTAGTTTACTTGCAATTTATATTTATGAAACATATTCAGGAGAAGTTACAATGAATTGCTTCCTCACAGCTAATAAATAATCAATGAAGTTACTCTAAAATTATTTATATTATTATTAAACTGCATAATCCTAGCTGTACAGTGAGCTGTTACATTAAAAGGTGACAGTCACATCCCTAAAAAGCTTATTCAGACACATATATATTTATATATATATATATATTTTTTTTTTTTACTTTGTTTTTGTCTCCATTTTATCTCACCAGCTGCCAGAACCTCCTTCCACCTGCCTAAGCCCTCTGCTCACACGTGATGTCCCAGATAATCCAGTTCATCACCAGCCTTTGCTCGACAACCTTCCGGTACCCGACTATAAACCATGGCTTATCCCCCATGGGCAGGACCCCCAGTCCCTCTCAAAGCAGGAGGAACATACTTCACTCGACAGCCGAGGCCCATGGGGTGGAGCTGGCGAGGAGGAGGAGAGTCAAGGAGACCCTGCTGTGGCAAGGGGGCAGGGTAGCTTCATCTGCCCAGAGTTGCTGGGCATTTTATTCCCTTTTCCTCCCCTCACCCCAGGGCATTCAGACAGAAATATAATTTAGTAAGAACTTAATGCCAGGTTATCAAAATCCCCAGGAAAGGTCTTCTTTATACTTCTGTTTACTTTCAACCTCTGGTTTATGTCCTAATTAACATATCAGTTCTCTGTACAGAACATCTACCTGATCCTCTGTTCATTTAAGACATTTCGAAAGTCAGGATGCAAAGGACCTTAATGAGTAATTGCAGTCTGAAGTTACCAAGACAGATAGAGCGTTTCTACCCTCCCTGACTGTAGTTATAGTACATAACTACTAAAGGTAGTTTCTGCAGTCTGTGGGGCTAAACTAGTTTCGATGTTCTTAAAGAACACAGCAGCGCTTGAGCAAGTCACATGCAAGAACAAACCTACAAGTCTTATTGCAGAGGCAGTCCCCGGGTTACTGTGAAACTGAAAACTAAACTCAGTCCCATGCCTTGCGTAAGATAAGGCAACTTTTTTTCCCCCTGAAACAATGATAAGAGCCACGTCAGTCGCACGTTGTGGAACTGCCTCTGAAGTTCCACTGCAATCAGCAATACTTCACGTTGAGTAGCATCCTGTTGTGGTCACTGCAGTTACACTTGTAATAAATTTGCAGACATACCTTGGTATTCTGTATGTTTAACTCCACCATCCTACCCCTCCCCCATGCAGTATACTGCTTTTCTGAACCTAACTGAGAAGTTGAAAATGTGTTAAACACAGAACATAATTTCTTATTTAAGACATCTGAACACGCTCTAGTTTTAATGACAATGCATTGTTAGTGCATTTGCACTCTCCTCAATGTTTACATGCTGGAAGCACACTCAGTACAAATTGATGGGTGCCTGCATTTTGATATACCCAAACTAATATGGCACCTGTTAATTAAAGGGGAACTGTCATCATTCCCCAAACAAAAACATGGGACACATGAGTCCCGAATAGGTAAACTGCACTGGGTTACCAAGCTCTTATTTGTAATTCATCTGGTTGATCCTGCAATGCTCCACTCACCATTACCTAGTTGAGAGTCCCCTGCAGCAAGCCCTTTGATGACACAACTGACAGGCTGAGCCATGGGGGACTCCTATGTGACAGCACAATGGTTAGGAAATATCAAAAGATATTACAGCGCAAGTATGCACTTCGGGATCCGGTGCCGATTGACCAAGGAAAGCGTTTTCCTCATTCGATCAGTGCCAGAGCTAGAAGTGCAGACATGCACTGTGTATCTTTTGATATTGACACCATCGACCGGGTTCAGAAACATGCCCAGGAGATGGAGGGATGGCCGGGGGGGGGCTGAGAGGAGGTTCGAGCATCAAGGACTGCTCGCCTTCTCCAGGGAGGGAAGGGACGAGGCTCAGTGCTTGACTGGCCTCTGGCAGAAGCCAGAGGGCACAACACAGAAGCCATTCTGAGGGGTTGGGTGTGAAGGACATCGCGTAAGGACCTTCAGTCTGGGCATACGTCACACCCCCGAGAACAAGGAAAAACAGCTCCTGAGCACTGGGAAGATGGAGCGCTTGGTGCCGACCCCACAGCTCTCTCCTGCCCGTCCTGCTGGGGGCCCAATGAAGCTAGAAGTTCAAGGTGTATGGGTCCCACCTCATCCCCACCTGGGGGGGTAGAACAAAGGCTCCACGGGGGTCCACCCACATGCTCCAGGTAGATGAAGAGTAGGGACAGACAACATAGGAGTCTCCCGATGGTGAAAGGCTCAAGGAGCAGGGGTAGTACAAAAGTGCAATTAAAAAATATGTCTCTGTTGATATTTCCCTGACCACTGTGCTGTCACACAGGACTCCTCTGCAGCTCAGCCTGACAGTGTCATCAAAAGGCTTCACGGGGACTCTCAGATAGCAGCAGCGAGTGGTGTATCACAGGATCAACCAGATAAATCACAAATAAAATCTTGGTAACTTATTTAAAAACAAAAATCACAGACTGACCTAATCGGGACCTATAGGTCCCATGTTTTTGTCAGGGGACAATGATGACAGTTCCACTTTAAAAAAAACACAAGATACAAGGGGCGTGCTTCAGACAGTTGGTGAAAGAGCCCACATGGGAAGGAGCAATACTAGATGTGGTTCTCACAAATGGCAACAGAATAACAGATCTGTCAGTGGGCAGCCATCTAGGGACCAGCGATCACCATACAGCATGGTTTAAAGTAAAGACAGTAGCAGAGTTGAGCCACTCAAAAGTAAATGTCCTGGACTTCAAGAGGGTAGTCTTTGCAAAAATGGGGGAACACCTTTGAAAAAACCTTACAAAGGGGGAGGAGTTGAGGAACAGTGGCAGAAACTTAAAGGAGCAATAGAAGAGATAATAGGCTCTGTGTAAAGCTAATAAAAAAGGCAAAAAGAAAGAAAAAAAACATTATAGTTTGCAAAAGAGGTAGCAAGGAAGGTTAGGAAAAAAAAAAACAGGCATTCAGAAAGTACAAGGAAACACAGAGGAAGGGAGACGGGAAAATCTACCAGGCAAAACAGAAGGAGGTGGGGGAAACCAGTCAGGTCGCAAAGGCACAAACTGAAGAAAGGATAATAGCGAAATCAGTGAAAGAAGGAGGTGACACAACCGTCTTCAGGTATATCAGAGAAGGAAAGAAGACCAATGGAAGGGATTGAAAGGTTGAAAAAGGGGGGGTGCAGAGGGGACCTAGAAAAAGCAGAAACTGTAAACAAATACTTCTGCTTAGTATTTACAAAGAAAGGCGGGACCAAAATTAGGGGTAGAAAACACACACAGGGGAGGCGGACACCAGTCCATTCACAGAGAAGAGAGTCCTAAAGGAACTCTCAAAACTGAAAGTAGACAAGGCAATGGAACCGGATGGGATGCATCCCAGAATACTAAATGAACTCAGGGAGGTACTAGGGGCACCGCTAACAGCCATATTTAACAAATCACTGGAGGTGGGAGTAGTGCCAGAGGACTGGAGGAGGGCGAATGTGGTACCACTACAGAAAAGACGGAACAAGGTGGAGGCTGGAAATTACAGGCCGGTCAGCTTGACCTCAGTGGGGGGGAAAATCATGGAATCCATGTTAAAGGAAAGGACTGTGGCATATCTGGAGGCTAGTGGAGCACAAGATCTGAGGCAACATGGATTCACAGCAGGGAGATCTTGCCAAACAAAACCCTACAGCAAAGGAGGGAGAGAGGTGATATGATCAAAACATTCAAACACCTTAAGGGCATTAACAAGCTGAAAGAGTCTAATATGTTTCAATATAAGAAAAATAGCAGGATAAGAGGACAAAGCATGAGATTAGAGGGAGGCTGATTAAGGGGGAATGTGAGGAAGTTCTTTTTCACATAAAGGGCGGTGGATGCATGGAACAGCCTACCTCAGGAAGTGGTAGATATGAATACAGTGCAGCGGGCTTCAAACTGGCATGGGACAGGCATAAGGGAGCAATAAAAATGAATATGAATAGATAGGCCACTGAGAGTACAGGCCTATGGCACATTCATAAGGCAGAAAAAATGGGCAGACTGGATGGGCCTTGCAGTCCTCATCTGCCGTCAACTTCTATGTTTCTATGTAAATCTGCTAGATTTCTTTGACTGGGTTACCAAGGTGGTAGATAAGGGAGGGGTGGTGAACATGGCCTACCTAGATTTTAGCAAGGCATTTGACGCCGTCTGACACAAGAGGCTAGTAAACAAGTTGCACAGTCTGGGAGTAGGTCCCAAGGTAGTACAATGGGTCAGAAATTGGCTGAGCAACAGGACACAGACGGTGGTGGTGGTGAATGGAGTTTAATCCCAGGAGAGGGAAGTGACTAGCAGGATGCCACAGGGTTCAGTTCTGGGGCCGGTCCTCTTCAATGTCTTCATTAGAGATTTTGTGGAGGGGCTAGAAGGGAAGGTGTACCTCTCTGCAGATGAAACCAAGATCTGCAATAGGGTAGACACTCCAGACAGGGTGAAAAAAATTATATGAGACCTAGGTACTGTAAATTGGAGGAGTAGTCAAGAGAGTGGCAGCTGAAATTCAATGCAAAAAAGTGCAAATTCATGCACTTGGGCAACAGGAATCCTGGAGAGGAATACAAAAGGGGGGGAATACTAACAACAACAAAACTGGAAAGGGACTGGGGGGTAAACATAATGGATGCCCTTAAGGTGGCCAAGCAATGTGAAAAAGTGGTGGGGAGGGCCGGAGGGATGCTGGGGTGCACAGGGAGGGGCATCACTAGTAGAAAACAGGAGGTGATGATGTAACTGTACAGACAACTGGTTAGGCCACATCTGGAATACCGTGTTCAGTTCTGGAGAGTGCATCTCCAGAAGGACACTGACAGAAGAAGCGGTCCAAAGAAGGGCAACAAAATGGTGAAAGAATTGCACCAGAAAACATATGAGGAAGGTGAAAGACCTCCATATGTATACCCTGGAGGAAATGAGGAGAGGCGGATATGATAGAGACATTCAAGTACCTCAGTGGAATCAACAAGGTCAGGAGGGCAGCATCTTCTAAAAAAAAAAAAAAGATGCAAGAAGAAGTGGTCACATGAGGTGGGGGACTCGAAATGTGAGAAAGTTGTTTTCACAGAAAGGGTGCTGGACGATGGAACAGCCTCTCATGGAGTTAGTACAGGCTTAAATGATTGGTGAGTTCAAGAATGCATGGGTAGATAGAAGGCAACCCTAGTGGTGGAAACAGAGGGTAAGCTGCTGATCATTTAGGATTGGGAGTTAAGTAGGTAGGAAACAGAGCAGTTCACTAGAGGTGGGTCAGGCAGTCCTCATCTGCCATCAAAATCTATGTTTCTATGATTCACTGCTCGTTGCTGCAAATGTTTTGAAGAATTTAGGACCTGAAACTTGTGATGATGCCTGTTCCTAAGGCATCTGGTTATACGTCTCAAACATGTTAATTGTGACTGCTTGTAATCAACTGCAAAACTATTGTCTTGTCCAGCTAGTATTCCTATGTTAGATACCTGTATTTCTATGTGAATTGTACCACTGTAACTGTTGTAACTGTTGTATTGTCTCTTGACATGGAACCTTTGTAAAAGAGCTCACAGCTCAAAGGTTAATTCTGAAGTGTTAAATAAATAAATAAGCATCCTTCAGATGCTCGTTTCTTTGCTGCAGTCCTGCAGCTGTGTGGCTCCCTCCTCCCACACCTAACTTCAGTGTGCTCTGTGGTGTCATTTGTGTGTTTTCTTTGCCATTTTTGGGATCAACAAGTAGCTGCAGTTTCAGCAGCTTGCTTGATTGATATTATGCTTCCTTGTTTATTTCTACTCCCTTTAGTAGTAGTGGGTTCTGGGAGGGTGAGGGTGGTGGAACAGAGGCGAATCCCTCTAGTTGTACATCTTCACAAATCATATGCCAGTATGGCAGAGCAAGGGTCCTCTATGATGACACCCTCAGTGGAGACCAAGAAAATGCTGGAGACATCCACAAGGGAGACCCACAAAGGGTGGCAAGGGACACCAAAGGGAAGGAAACAGCTTCTGGTAGGGGACCCAGTTGTTGGGGGGTAGAACTGGAAAAGGAGGGCATAGGGAATTAAGGTGCCTGCCTGGTGCCATGGCTTGGAGGGACAGGAAGCAAATCCTCAGGATTGCAGAAGCAGCATCACAAGAGATGAACAAGATATCATTGTCCACCTTGGGACAAATGACCTAGCTAGACATGACATCAGTGCAGTGCAGGATGAGTTTGTGGAGTTGGGGAGAGGCGTCAGACAGGTAACAAACTCAGTAATCTTCTCAGAGGTGCTGCCAGGCTATGGTAGGGGTGAGGCTAGGGCACTGCACACCATGCAGTTTAATGAATGGTTGCAAAACTGGTGCAGAGCACAGAGCTTTGGCTTCATTGGGGACTAGGGGTCCACCTGGAGAGATGAAGGTCTATACTGGCACGATGGTCTGCATCTGTCCAGGAATGGAACCAATCTCCTAGGTGATAGGTTTAAATGCTTCCTTGGCAAGCTTTTAAACTAGCCAAGGGGGCAGGTGCTGATAGGAAGCAGGAAATTTCAAGCCTCCCCCCCACAAAACATGGCAGGTAGTAAGGTAAACACTGAGGTACAGAGGTTGACAGAGGGCTGGACAGGGGTAAATGGAGAAATAGACAAAGGCTGTCAGAGCAGGGATGGGGGAAAAAAGGATAAAGCCAACATTAAATGGAGGGCAATGAGTACCAATGCCCGTAGTCTGGGAAACAAGCTTCCTGAGCTAGTAGCCCTGATGGAAGAGGAACACTTGGATATTGTGGCAGTCACGGAAACATGGTACATGGAGAACCATGACTGGGATATCAACATACCAGGGTACACAATCTACAGGAGGGACATTGATGGTAAAAGAGAAGGTGGAGTGGCTCTGTGCATAAGGGAAGGGATCAAAGCTACAGAACTAAAAAGTAAAGGGGGAGGACAAGAGGCACTGTGGGTTACCTTGGAGACAGGAAATGGCATCACAATCCACACAGGGTTGTATATAGACCCCGTCTCAAGGGAGGAAATGGACAAGAAAATGATAGAGGACATTCTTCAAAATTGCTGAAAAGGGAGATACTGTTGATGGGGGACCTGAATGCCAGATGTTAACTGGACAACATGTACTGCAGCCACATCCAAGAGCAGGGTCATTCTCGATGCCCTACAGGGGGCATGCCTTAGACAGCTAGTGCTGGAACCCACCCGGGAGAGAGCAATATTAGACCTGGTACTCTCAAATGGAGAGAGGATCACAGATTTAGAAGTCAGTAGCCATCTGGGAACAAGTGACCACCACACAGCATGGTTCACAATAAGCACAACCATGGAGACAAGCCATACAAAAACAAGGATATTGGACTTTAGAAGGGCTGACTTTGGCAAAATGGGTGAGTGCCTAAGGAATGCACTAACAAATGGGCAGGAAGGAGGGGTGGAAGAACAATGGAGAAAAATCAAAACTGCCATCATGGAGGCAACAAGCCTTTGTGTGAAACAAATAGAGAAAACAAAATGGAGTAAAAAAACACTATGGTTCTCAAAAGAGGTCTCAGGAAAGGTTAAGGAGAAAAAGGCTGCATTAAAAAAGTATAAGGAATCACAGAAGGAGCATGACAAGAAACTATACCAATTAAAGCAGAAAGAAGTGGGGAAGGCAGTCAGAATAGCAAAGGCCCAAACCGAGGAAAAGATAGCCAACTCGGTTAAGAAGGGGGATAAAATCTTTTATAGGTACATTAGGGAGCATAGAAAGGTTAAGGGAGGGATAGTGAAGATTAATAAAGGAGAGGGGAGGCGGGCAGAGGGAGACAGTGAAAAGGCAGAGATACTGAATGAATACTTTTGTTCAGTATTCACAAAAGAAGAAGAGGAGGAGTTACCTAAACCAAACAATAGAAGCACTCTGGGTAGTGGGGTTGACACCAGTCGATTTACAGAAGAAAGAGTCCTGAAAGAACTCCTAAAACTCAAGGTGGACAAAGCAATGTGGCCTGATGGGATTCACCCCAGAATCCTAAAAGAACTAAGGGGGGGGGGCCTAGTGACACCACTGACCACACTTTTTAAAAATCATGGGAGGATGGGGTGGTACCTGAGGACTGGAGGAGGACAGATGTGATTCTTCCCACAAAAGTGGGAGCAAGGCAGAAGCAGGAAACTACAGACCTGTTAGTTTGACCTCAGTGGTAGGGAAAATTATTGAATCACTTCTGAAAGAAAGAATTGTTGAGTACCTAGAGGCCAGAGGGCACAGGACCCAAAGCAGGATTCACAGCAGGAATGTCATGTCAGACGAATCTAACTGATTTCTTTGAGTGGGTGACCAACGTAATAGACCAGAGAAGAGCTGTGGATATGGCCTACCTAGACTTTAGCAAGGCATTTGACACAGTACCGCACAAAAGATTAATAATCAAGTTAGCCAGCCTGGGAGTGGGTCCCAGGGTGGTAGCCTGGGTAGCAAACTGGTTGCACAACAGGACACAAAAGGTAATAGTGAATGGAACTAATTCTGAAGAAAGGGGGGTTACTAGTGGAGTACCTCAAGACTCAGTACTGGGTCCAGTCCTCTTTAATGTCTTTATAGGTGACATTACAGAGGGTCTGGAAGGAAAGGTATGCCTCTTTGCAGATGACACAAAGATCTGTAACAGAGTTGATACACAAGGGAGGTAGAAAGGATGAGAAGGGACTTGGCAAAGTTAGAGGAATAGTCAGACGATGGCAACTTAGATTCGATGTAAAGAAGTGCAAAGTAATGCACCTGGGAAACAAAAACCCAGGAGAAGAGTACACAATGGCAGGGAGGTACTAACAACAACAATAATGGAAAGGGACCTGGGGGTAGTCATGTCAGATGACCTAAAGGTGGATAAGCAATGTGAAAAGTCAGTAAGGAGAACTAGAGGGATGCTGGGATGCATAGGGAGGGGCATCACAAGTCGAAAAAGGGAAGTGGTTATCCCTCTGTACAGACAGTTGGTGAGACCCCATCTGGAGTACTGCGTGCAGTTTTGGAGACCCCATCTACGCAAGGACATAGACAGGATGGAAGCAGTCCAGAGGAGGGCAACTAAAATGGTGCAGTGTCTACATCAGAAACCATATGAAGAGAGACTGAGAGAGCTTAATATGTATACCCTTGATGAAAGGAGACAGTGTGGACATGACAGAAACTTTCAAGTACCTCAAGGGAATCAACAAAGTCCAGGAGGGTAGCATCTTTCAGAAGAGAGATGTGCAAGAACAAGGGACACAATTTAAAGATAGGGGTGGGGCGACTCAGGGGTAATGTGAAGAAATTCGTTTTCTAGAGAGAGAGTGGTGGGCGATGGAACCGCCTTCCTGGGAGCTTGTGGGGTCTAAAACAGTGGGGAATTCAAACATGCATGGGACAGACATAAGCCAATCATAGTATGGGGGTTGCAGGAAGTAGACTGTTGGTTAACTAGAACCTGCAGCTTATCCAATAGGTAGGAAATGGGCAGACTGAGTGGCCAAGTGGTCCTTATCTGCTGTCAAAGTCTATGTTTCTATGTTAAGCCAGACACATGCTTTTAATGTTTCTGAAGTTCTTTTCAATGATTGTGCTTAAAATATATACTTCTAACACCTTCAAGCCTGGTATACACTAAGGTCCCACTCACCAAATGTATATTTTTCCTACAAATCAATATTTATTTTATCCTCAGTGTATCCTCCGTTCCACACAATGTAAACTATCAACATCTGCAAGACTGTTAGTTTAAGTGACCAGGACTAATGTGGAATGTACAAAGCAATAACATATATAAATACATTATCATATTTACTCCCAGCTATTTAGTCCTTATATACAACATGGATATATATTTCATAACTGATAAAGGTTAAAAAGCTCATTTTACCTCTACAGGATACTCAGAAACATCCCAATTATTTCATGTGTACTTTATTACTTGAGAAATTATATCTAAATAAAGTAAAATAAAATATGGGACATAAGACAAAAATTCAGAGCACTCTCAATGGGAAAAAACTATAAAGCACAGGCTAGTGCAAAGGCTTTTATTAAATGGGTGTCTCAGGTACAAACAGAGTGCAAACAAGGTAAAAACAGTGAGCCTCACTAGGTGTGAGATGTCTTCATGTCTACAAGAACAATATGTCTGCTGTTTTAAACTTTCAAGTTCCTCTATTATGTGAAGAAGTATTAAATCAATAAAGGGTTATACTTTTATACCTCTATATTTCATTTACTCATCCACTGCCTCCATTACCCTTATGTACTTTCAGGGTCTCTGTTGGGGAGGATGAAAACGAAGAACACATTATAGGTGTATTCCTCTTAATAAAAAACAAACCGATTCTTTTACCACTTTTTTATTATAACATTGTTTGCTTAATCACTTTTGTTCACCTATGTCCCTCATGATGTGTTTTTTTCTTCCTGATCCACTATTTATTCATCATATATCTTTCTTACTGTTTAAAAATACAAAGCTGAGTTTGAACTATTTAACTATCCCAAAAGTTTCAACGGTTATAATTCTGGTTTAAAAAAGCTCCCAGTTTCTGTTTTTTTTTTTTTTTTTTAAACAATTATCTTACCATTTATAAGTCCATATATCTCCTCTTGTAGGTGCTGTCCAGGGAGACTGCCTTCAGCATGCTGTTCGCCACATGTGGCATCCTTAAACAGTCACTTATCAGCTCCTTTCTACTTGAGTTGAAGGGGGGGGGTGACCATTGTGACATCACCCTGTCCCTGCGTCATGACCGGAGCATCAGACGTGGTTATCTTAGCGATTATTCATGTTGGCTGCATGACCTGCACTGCACGTGGCCCCTACCAGCTGGATGCTGGTATCGGGCAAAAGGTGTCAAAACAGGGTCAGCTTTTGAATAGATGGCAGTACATTTTCTCTTTTCAGTACTCTACACTTACACTAAAGCTCTACATGTTGAGCTGTTCTCAAAACCCTGAGAGACTTATTTGGTCAGTACAGGATACTTACTATCTTTGTCATAGCAAAACCTTACTACATATGAGCCTCTATTACACTACCCCAAGTCTGTCAAACAACCCAGCTGAAATAGGCTATACATTTAGATGCCCATGTACATAGTTTAGCTACTGATAAGTTTATATTCAGTATTCCCAACCTATTTACAATTAAGAACATCTAGTTTGAAGGCTAATATTTTCTGTGGGGGAAGGGATTGGGTTTGAACATGCAAATAATTTAAAAACCAAAACATTTACATATTAATTCTGAGAATTTACGCCCTTCACTGAAAGGATAAAAACTTAAATAACTGTAATAAAATGAAATGTTTATGTTTTTCTTCTTTTAGGGATAAACAACTTCTTAAAGTAATATAGATTGCCAGTCCAATTCCTCATTGAGGTCATATTTATTGTTCAATGCACTGAATCTATGTATCCAGTACGCCTCTTTAACAAGTAGTTGTTTTCCCCAATCTCACCCTTGTTCTGGCTCACACACCTTCTCCAGACAAAAAAAAATCTAGGTGAAGGTGTACCATGCTTCACCTCCCTAGTGTAACGTGCTTATGGTGAGCTCATATCCTCACACCTTACTGCGCTCTTATGTTTAGGTATCTTTCTTAATTCATGTTTTGATTTTCCTGTGTAAATAAGGTCACATGAACATTAAATGAGAGCAATAATATAGTCTGTGTTAAAGTTTATAAAGTCCCTTATTGCTATGGTTTCATTTTGTGACACATTTTTATGGTCTTCGGTCTTTAAGTAAGGTCACAGCTTGCACAATCACCACATGAACTAATCTAAATTTTTCTTACAACTGAGGATTCCCTGATTATCCATGCTGTGGGGAAATATTTAATGTTGACTAGACTAATAAGGAAGAAAAGTCTTAGGACAACCTAGACTCATACGAACTGTAATGAAGATCGCTAAATGTATCTTCACATTAATATTTGTGCTATATTCTGAACTGCTGGATTTTAATGTGTTGTTGGTATAACTGTAATATGTCTGTGTGTTTTAGTATGTGTACATGCAGCTGTATCCTTGTTTGTAAATTGCACTTTGTAACAATCATTTTTTTTTAAGACTGAACAAATAAAGAATGAACTAAACAATCACCACATCAATAGTTGCACATAATTTTTATAGTGCCCAACAAAGTCCTTAGTGGTTGTTGTAGTGCCCTGTGTACAGTACAGCATAATCTATCTTTTAATGTCTTACACCTCTTTGCTGCGACGAAAGGTTTCTCTCTGAACACAGCATCACCTTTTCTTAAGGTGGGTAAAATATGCCAATTTATGTGAACCGTGTCTTTGAGGCTTCCAGAATGTTCTCCAAATGTGCTTGGGAATACTATTCTGTCTTGCTGATTTTGCACTTTCTGTCATTGCAATAGATCCATTCTCTCTAGGTTCTTACTTTTTATTTTGTGCTTGTGCCTCTATGTCTGGATTGTACCCTCTATCCAGAAAACTCTTCTCCAGATTTTGTGCTGTATCTCAGAATCTCTCTTCTCCTTCCTCTCTAAGGTCTCTTCATTAAGCCCATTGTTATCTTTCCTGCAACTGTATATGACCCTTTTCCTGTTATACCCCCCCACTTGTTACTGTTTGTCCTTATTTCCCTCTCTAGTTTTGCTGTTTCTTGCTGTTTCACTATTTTTCCCCTTTTCTCATATAAGATATTGTTATATGTTTTTTTTCTAATTGCATTCAGTCCTGAATTGTCTCCAATATTTATGATTCCAGGTGTCTGTCTGTATCATTGATTTGATGTCTGTACTTTATTATCCTGATTAGTTATCTCCTCTATCCTGTCCCCAGGACACATCTGGAAACGAGCTGTGAAAACCTCAGCATGTATTTCCTGGTTAAACTTTTAAATAAATATTGCTTCTTCTGAGCAGTTCATCTTAACTCTTACAAATTGTCTAAAGGTATAGTGTCTTGAGCAGTGCATGAGGTGATAACTGGTGGCATGTGAGACTATTTTTATCTGTGGGTTTCTGTATACACCTGTAAAAAGACAATCACTCATTTTGTAGATCTTCATATCCAAGAATGGTACTGTCTTGCAACTGTGGTTCATACCAAGTCTCAGATTTTCTGTTACAGAGTTAAGATCATCATTAAACAGTAGCAGTTCCTGAGCTGCTACACCTCATATTTCTGATACATCTTCTACACACAATCTGAAGTGAAAAACATGTTCAAAGGCGTGGTGATGCCTTGCTCCAAACAAGGAATACAGTAAATGCAAAAAAAGGAAACAGCTCTCACCTCCCATTCATGG
This sequence comes from Neoceratodus forsteri, assembly GCA_016271365.2. Classification (NCBI taxonomy): domain Eukaryota; kingdom Metazoa; phylum Chordata; order Ceratodontiformes; family Ceratodontidae; genus Neoceratodus; species Neoceratodus forsteri. The sequence continues at coordinate 1,537,010,134 of CM028131.1, read as the reverse complement.
GTTTCTTAGAAATAACCAGTTGCTGCATGAAGTTCAATCAAGTATATCCTTCATTTATTTATTTTAACAAATATGTGAACACATTGTACTTCCAAGTTAACAGTAGATGGCTATATAAGAGACTACTGCCGCCACTAATCAAACGTTTTGTGCCACTCCCCCAGACACTTCGTCAGAGGTTAGAGGTCTCACTGGTGTGTGTGTGTGTGTGTGTGTGTGTGTATGTGTGCACGAGCGTGTGTGTTGAAATAGCTGGTGACATCCTCAGGTCACGCCCTCTAAATACAGATAATTTACTTTGTATATGCTTACACATATTAAGCGGGGTAGAATTACATTTATACACCCCCTTAACATGTGCAAGTGCCTATAAAGTAAACGATGTGTATTTAGAGGTTGTTGCTGCTCCCAATTGCAGTCTATAACTTTTAGTAGCCCTGCAGCCCCTTTTGCACTTTGCATCATCAAAACGCTGTTTTAGGAGCTGCAGCTGGCGCACAGCAGCTTTTAGAAAAGGTGGAAGAGCGAAGGTGGGTAATATTTAAATATCTTAAGAATGGCTGCATTAAAAGATTTAAGATAGGAGTGATTTAGGTTCTTGGCCAGGCAACTCCTTGGCATGAGTTGCCTGACTCGAAAAGCATAAAGGTTATCAGCTGCTTTTAACTAGCATATTTCAAATGATGTCCTATATGATGTCATAATCTTGAGCCCACTAAACACTTTTAAATATTCAGATGTGCAATGGTGCAAACATAAAAACATTTACAAGTTAAAAATATTGATATTCAGTAAATGGAGATTGTGTAATAATTCATATGCATCATAAATTTCATAAGTAAAAAGTGCTAAATGACAGTAACGTGTCTATCCAAATAATATGGACTCAAGGAAAGAAGTGTCTGAAAGGTTTATTTAAGGAGAATCTCTCCTTTATGATTATTTTCTAACAAATGGCACTTCGTATCTAATTCCCCACCTCCACCCTCTCAAAATGGCTAGTGAATGGCTACCAAAACAATTGCCACAACACTGGCTCAACTGCTGTATGCTAAATGGTGAACATCTAAACATAGTTCTGCTATAACCAACAAAAAGTCTTCTCTATAGAAAATAATAGGGTTTGGGACTTCTTTATTTGAGTGTAGTCATAATTAATGGACACATCCACAGATTTGACAGGCAGGTGCAACGCTTAAGTGCAGGTTAGGGGAGAAACAGGGTTACAAAGATAGCAACAATTTTTTTTTTTTTAAGTACAGTTTTATTAACCAAAACACAGTAAGAGTTACATATGCAGTATTAGAATAAACCGAAATGTTGGCATTACATATTCTGAGGGTTACAGATACACATTTTTACAAAGGATGAGGTCAATATTTCTGCAACAAAGCACTGACATACTTGAGACACTTCCACAGAACAGATTAACTATTGGCAAGGTTACCCAATCCCAATTCCCCCTATTCCCCAACAAGGTGGCACCCCATACACCCAGCAGGAAGAACTGTAGGAACAAAATCAGACTTTATCTGGGCCATGTACCATATCCATTTTGCTATTTTGTATTGAAAACCGCCATCTTGTCATGAAGAATAGCTGTCAACTTTTCTAATAAATAAATATCCTTCACTGTCAGTCTCCAATGCATTATTGACGGAAAGCTACACGTTTCTGAAAGGTCTCACTGCAGAAGTCCAAAATTTGGCAAACTAAGGTAGAAGTACTACATTCCTGATATTGTTGGTAATGTCTGAAAACAATTAAAATCAACATTAGAAAAGACAGAAACACAGCACACCATAGATCTACTTACAGTCTGTAGCTATTAAGTACACTGTTTACAGTATGCTTACATTTTTTATTTCAAATAATTGAAAATACACCTTTGAGTAGGACTCCTTTGCAAACATTTCACATCAGTGAATACAGAGGACAACATAAGTAGATACAGAGTGAGACATTACGTACATAGAAAAGTGTTAACTAAGATTGAGACACATATTCGGGCAGAACATGCCCGGCATCAAAATGTTAATAAAGAATATTAACAGATAAAAGTTACAATAGGGTCAGGGCCACAGGCCCGTTTCTTGAGTGCAGGTAGGCAACACAGGTGCCTACCCGCACTCAACTACATTACTCAATGAGTGAACCTTTAAAAGTGATCTATTTAAGAAAGGGGGCCACCCCGAATCTGTCATTAAGGCCTGGGTGCTGCAATGCACCCCACCTGAAAATCCAAAATTATTCCTGTTTAAACAGGAATAATTTCTAATTTGTAGCTGCTTATAAATGTATTTTCAGAAATACTTAACCCTCTGAATTATCCATATTTAACTGTGCCTGAATAAAAAGTGATATATATAAAAAAAATGGTACTTTGCATTGCTTTGTTTTCATGGACAGCATACAGTTACAGTTCTTTTCCTGGAACCAGTGATCTGGAGTTTTAACTATGTCATGGTTTGTTCACAGAACACTGAGCAAGGTTGTGATTGGTCAGCAGCTCATAATTAGCATTCTGTACATACACCGTGACATAGTGAAACTGCAAACTACCAGTCCCATGAAATGAAGTGTAGCATGCTGTCCATAAAGAAACACTGAAAACACAGGTTTTCACATTAGTATCTATTTAGGAAGAGTTAAATATGGATCAATTTGGAGGTATGAATTTCACTGCTGTAAACAGGAATATACCTATATGCTGCTAATCAGCACTTACCTTACAGTTCCCTTTAAGCAAGTTTTTAAAGTCCACCCCCCCCCCAACCCCTGTGGATTAGTTATGACTTTTTTTTAGTCCCACTGCCCTAACTCTGTGCTGTCTTGGACCTGCATTGCCATTTCCATGTACTGCCACTGTAGTTCACACAGAATCCTTCTTGAATATGTGCACAGGGCAACACAAGAAGGTGAAGGTCGACTGTCTTTTAACAAGAAGGCTGTTCTATATATGCTACAAGCGTTCATGCAATTATTTCTATGTGGGAAGAATGAAGTGCCGTTTCAAAGACAGATTGGAGGAACATTTTGGAGTCATAAAGAACAACGACAGGGACTATGTAGCGGCAGTGCGTGTACTGCAAATGATAACCAAGGCCCAAGAGGGTGCAGAGTCAGGGCAGTGGAACTAGAAAAGTCACATACCTAATCCCAGGTGGGGGGCAGAGACTTTGAAAACTTGCTTAACCAGTGTGAACACTTTGGGATTTTCAGACTGGGAACCACTTTTAATGGTTCACTTTTTGAGTATACAAGCATACTGCAAATAATATTATACTTAATATCTACAGATTGTAAACAGATCTATGGTGCTATGTTTCTATCTTTTCAAATGCTGATTTCAGTTTCTTTTAGACATCCCAAGCAAGATCCGGAAATGTGGTACTTCTATCTTGGTTTGCTAAATTTTAGACTTTCACATTGAGACCATTCAGATATTTGTTACTGTCTGTCATATCCTGTTTCTCCACTAGTCTGCAGTTAAGCATTGCAACTGCCTGTCAAATCTATGCACGTGTCCAATTAATTTTGACTATCATGAATAAATAAATCCCAAACTCCTGTTTTTTGTACAAAAAGTCTTCTGAAAGCTTAGCTAGAACTATCTTTACAGGTTCATTGTTTGGCATCCAGTAATTAAGCCAGTGCTGTGGCTCTTGTTTTAGTAGCCATCTACTAGCCATTTTCAGAGGGTGGAGGTGTGGAATTAGATAATAGTGCCATTTGTTAAAAATAATCATAAGGTATGGAGTCACCTTAAAAAACCTTCTGGACACTTTTATTCTTTATTCCACATTATTTGGACAAACGAGTTATTGTCATTTAGCACTTTGTTTTTTTAATTTATGATGCAAATGAATTATTATTACACAATTTCTGTTTATTGGATATTAATATTTTTAACTTGTGAATGTTATTTATGTTTGCACTACTGCACATCTGAATATTTAAAAGTTTTTCCTGTGGTGCTAACAATTTCATGATTATGATGTCATAGTGGATGATATTTGACATATGTTATTTAAACACACACACACACATATCAATGAGACCTTTAACCTCTTACAAAGTTCCTGGGGACAGACACAAATACTTATGTCAATGGTGGTAGTAGTTGCTTATGTAGCCATCCACTGTATGCGAAAGTATGATGTATTCACATACTTGTTGCAAAAAGTAAATAAATGGAAGCTACATCATCTGTAAACCTTTTCCAGATCTTAATATGCTGCAAGGATGGATTTCATTCATCATATATATGGGTTTCTTCAAATTCAGGATCCCACTGCATTTCCTTTTGTTGAAAATTATGTCTGCTCTCAAATCTGAAATGGTTTCTATGAAGAATCAAATATATCAATGCTAATAAAAAAAAACATTGGATGGTTGCCAAAACTGCTCAAGTTTTCCAGAAAATTAGAGGTTGCTTCTAAACCCTCACTGTGAGGAATGCTGGTATAATGGTCAGCTACATCAAACACGACCAGGATATCAGTGCCTGCAACTTCAGTATTCTCATTAATGCTTCCCCAATTGTTAACTTGTCCCCAGTGTCTTTCAATAACTCTTTGTGCCAGATATTAATGGCTTGGGGAGGGGTCAATGAATTGAGTAGGAGTTCTACAGCTGACCCAATCCCAGACATAACTAAGCATAGGGGTGGGGACGGGGGACCTGTTCTTATATATCTTAGGAAGACGGTACAAAAATGGTGCGACTGTTTTTTATTCATCAATATTTTGCTTCCCATTACATTATCCTCCGGTTTTCACTGGCATGTCGTATTACAAATCTCAATATCTTTCATTAGTTCTTGGTTGGATCGTATGTCAACACTTTGTAGCTCTCCCTATTGCTCAGCTGCCTCGAGCACTCATTTCTGTAGTCTTTGTAATCCTGAATGACTACTCCACCCCCCTTGTCCGCACTCTTGAGTGCATCCATGCTGTCACTTCCCAAAGACCTTTGAGCTCCAAATTATTTTCCACTTAGGTTGAACTTTTTTCTTCTATCAAGGTGTCTGCTCTGTCTTTCCATTGTGTTCACTTATTTTTCAATTTTCTTGACAGCAGTTTAAATCCCAGAAAGTGTATATATATATATATATATATATATATATATATATTTACATTACTTGTATATTTAACCTTGCCCCTTGGGAAAATAATAGCCTTTGAACTAGAGCGTTCTTATTTGTAAACCCCATGGGAATAGAGTATGCAGTTAAAAGTAATAAAGCATGTGCACAAATATTTAAGCAATAAGGATGGCAGGTGTGTTATTGGTATTAACGGCCACTCCTGGGGTGGGCTGAAGCACGCAGGCGGTTGAAGTTTCCACCACCCCAGGAGGACGTTATTACACGATAACACACATCCCTGGAGTGCCTATTGCTATTATACAATGGCTCGCTGTCATACAAAATTAAAAAAAAAAATGTATTTTAAGGAATCCAAATGGTCATCATCCATAGCATCCAAAAGCAATACAGTGATGTTATTGTGTAATAATATCACTGTCTCAGGCACACTTGACCAATCAGAGTCCAGGAAATTTTCTTGCCATTGTATAATTAAATTTATAATCTATTTCAGTTGGGTGGAAAGCCTGAGGCAATGTAATAGAAGCCTACATATATGTGTCGAAGGTTTAGATGACAAAGATGGTATCCAGTGCTGACCGGCCTCGTTCTCTCTCAGGATTTTGAGAATAGCTCAACATGTAGAGATCTTGTGGAGATGTAGAGTACTGAAAAGAGAAAATGTGCTGCTATTTATTACAGAGATATCCCCATGTTGGCACCTTTAGCCAGATACCAGCATCCACTTGGTAGGGACTGCATGAAGTGAAAGTCGGGCAGCCAACGGGTGAGTAATCAGCATGGCAATTGTGTCTGATGCTCTGGTCGTGATGCAGGGGCATGGTGACATCACAATGGTCATGACTGATTCTGTTCATGGAAAAGGGAACAGATAATGGCAATCTAAGGATGACACAGAGCATGGTGAACAGCTTGCTGAAGGCCCTCTCCCTGGACTGCACAAATAAGAGGGACTATATATACTTATAAATGGTGAGATAATTGTTAAACTGGGAGCTTTTTTCCTTTTTATAACAGAATTATACACACTAAAACATTTAGGATAGTTAAATAGTTCAACAGCAGTTTTGTAATTTCAAACAGGAAGGAAAATCTATAATGAATAGCGCATCAGGAATAACTATGCAAAGGGGGACATAGGTGAATAAAAGTGATTAAGTAAGCAAGATAATGATAAAAGAGTGGTAAAACTATCAGTTGCATTTTCTTATAAAGATGGATACACCTGACATGTGTTCTCCTTTTTCATTCCACCATTCCCCAACAGAGACCATGAAAGTTCATACTGGTAAATAGAGCAATGAATGATTGATTACGTGGAATATAGAAGTATAAAACCATAACCTTTAATTTGTTTAATACTTTTTTCACATTATGCAGGAACCTGAAAGTGCAAACCAATGGATATATTGTCTTTGTAGATAGGAAATTCAAGTCCATGTGGTCCCATGGATTGTGAGTGAATAGAGTTCCAACAGAATGAACTAACCAACATACAAAATGTATGACCCTGCAGTCACGGGGTATAAAGATCTAGGGAACAAAACTATGATAAAAATTACAAATTACACATTATTAATCTGGTACTGATAATATTTGACTTTATTTAGATAGGATTTCATAAGTAATAAAGCACATATGAAATAATCGGGACTTTCTAACTATCCAACTAGAGGTTTATACTGCGTGAAACTCTGTGCTGCCCCTCAAGACCTGCCATCACCTGCAAAGATGGTTCATTACTTGAGGATGTCAGCAGTTTCAAAACACCTAGGGGTATTGCTGGACCCCTCCCTTGATTTCTCCCTCCACATCACCTCTATCTGCAGATCTGTAACCTTCAAGGTCGGCCTGGCCTAAAGGTCAATCAATGCCTATTAGGTGCTGCCAAGCAATTCATAGCCCAAGGTATCCTCCTACCTTGCTTCACCTATGGCCTCCTGACTTTTATGGGTGCAAACAAACTCACCCTCTCTAGTGGGACACTACCTACAATAACTTGTCATTTTGCACTGGCCTCCCCTAAGCTTACGTAGCGCTGCCTCCTCTACACTGGCCAAGGCTTGTCCTCCCCCTCTGGCCACCAAACCTTTGCCCTAGGCCATTTTGAAGACAAACTACCAAGAACAGGCTCCCAAGCATCCCAAGCATGCTATCTACAGCACCCATCCCCAGCATACTGCCTATGGCCTGTGGACTCCCAGTCTCTCACCGTCCGTACACATTTCACCAGCCTGGGCAAGCTGGCATTCATTGTCTATGCCCCCACTTTTTGGAACTCCCTTCCTAACTTATGCCCATCTCCCAGTCACCTCAGTTTCGCAAACCCTGAAAGATTAGATCCTCTGTCTCCCTTGTCCCTGCTCTTACTGGTAGCTCTAGGACATTCTGCCCAACACTAAGCATTGCCCCAATCCCTGGTTTTGTGTACTACCTACATGATATCTGTACTTAAGCTATTGTATTATGCTCTTTAGTCTGTTATATGGGACCCTTGCTTTTTGGTAACCTTGTGAGTTGCTTTTAAATTGTACCATTGTTATTCATTAGGATATCTTATCTTTTTGTAACCAAAACAGAATCTGTAATCAACTCATGTGCGATTGTTGTTTGTTCTCCAATTATGTACACTACTATTTGTACTTATTCTAGGTGATTGATGCCTGATCTCAAATTGTGTATCTGATCTACTGCATGTCTTTCTCCTGTAAGTTGTCCATTCTAGATTGTAACTCTTCCAGGTCTTGCCTGAAAATAGGTGTACTTATGCCTAATGTATCTTAACTGGTTACCAAAATCTAATAAATAAATAGACTTATTCATTACTAGATCTATATCCAAGTTGTACATAACAACATTAATGTATTTTGTTTCCAAATATTTAGTCAACAACACCAGGTTCCCCTATGTGGAGCAAGGTCAGCACTTAATAACAGGTGGACATTATGTCTTCATAACAAAAGCAAAGCCTGTATTTGTGTATCCTTAGATTCATAGAAAACATAGTTACCTCACACCCATCTCGGCACCACAATAGGGAAATGCAGCACAGCTCACCTAATAGGGGGAAGTATGCTTATTGCAATATAGCTGCAAACAGCTATATCCAGAGTCGAAACGTAAGTGCGTGATCCACACCAGGAAGAGACGGCTGACCGTGCAAGCACTAATATTTGGAATAATGGCTAAAATAAGTCATGTTTTTGTTCTTAGCAATCACTAGTTACAAAAAAAACAGCACACTCATGAGGTGAGGTATATGAGTTTAGAATCGAACCATGCATTTGTAGGTTGTCTGGACTCTGGATTTAGCACATTTGTAGCTATGTTGTATGAACATGCTTCTTCCTACTAGGTGAGCTGTATCTCCCTTTATTGTGCTTATGCATGATGTCTTGGTGCTGTAGATGTGGGTGAGCTAGCCATGTTTCTTTATGAATCTAAGGAAACATAAATAAAGGCTTTGCTTTGGTTATGAAGACATAATGTCCACCTGTTATTAAGTGCTGACCTTGCTCCACATAGGGAAGCCTTGTGGTGTTGTAGTTATAAACACTCCCAGGTATGTGCACTTTGATTAGCCCATTTCAAAAGGTCCTGTGTTGCTTATAAATATGATAATGTATTTATACTGTATATGTGTTCATTGCTTCATAGTTTCCTTGGAAACAAATATGATAATACGAACATGTGAAAATTGCCAGCAGAAACAGGCTATACTGGTCTATCAAGTCTGCTCAAGTGTGCAGCTCAGTCTATTTTACTGGAACTGCCCTCCTTGCCCCCGGATTTATCCTCCCACCTCTCTTCCCCCTCCGTTGCCACTCTCCTTTTACCCTGTCCACTCCCTTTAAAACTTCCCACTGCTTTCAATAACACCACCTCCTCTGTCCGCTCATTCCACTATGACACCACCCTTTCTGTGAAAAAGTGCCTCCTCATTTCCTTTTTAAATCTACCAGTATATTTATACATATTATTATTGCTTCTAGTTTGCACATGGTAGTCCTGATGAAACAAATGAACAATCTTGCAAAATGCTGACAGTTTACACTGTGTGGAACAGAGGACATTTCAAGGGAAAAATTGATTTTAAATTTGTATTTTATTATTTTTATAATACATGTATGTAATCTCAGAGAGTCATTCAATGTTCATTATCGTATATATGCTAGCAAAACAGTGGCTGTCAGTCTCCTTCTAGTGTTACTTCATATAGGGGAAAACAAGATATTAACATTATTAGATAGGTTATCAAAATAAGCCAACATGCAGTCAAACGCGGGGTAAGAATTAACAAGAGATAAGCCATCGATTCATATTCCCTTATTGGATCCACCAGTGGTAAGTGGTTTTACCCCACTATCATATTTAATGGGAAATGCCAGTTCCCGTAGACTGCCAACTTTAACAAACATGGGCCAGATGGTACATACTGCTTCCCGACCACTTAACTTGGGAAGTTATAGTTAATTAAACTGAAAACTGTCTAGCGCTAAGCTATAAACTAGTTTAATGACAGAAAGGTACCACTTAAGAAAATGTATGTGCCGCAAATTTATTGGGCAATACCCAGATATATAGGAATGACGTTCAGTGAGCAGCACATGTCTAGTACTGCCATGGCAGGAGAAAGGAAAACTACTCCTCCTCTAGAAGAAGCCTTTGGCTCCATTTTAGGAGCAGATATTATTAATATATTTCATTTTGTAATTTATTCCATTAAACATTAGAGCTCACCTTTATTGTGCCTAATAGGCTACCTATTGTCTAATCTCCCTCCAGCTAAGAGCATTACAGCAGTTCAAAAAGCACTGTCACCACTATTAATTTAAACTTTGAGGGGCACATTTACTTATCAATCATTGTTTCAATAGTTCTGCTGATATACCTTCTTCCTCCTGGTGTTCAAACTCCTTCACTGTTTTCTTCCCCCATTTCCCTGCAGCTGCTGAATCCATGAATTGGAAGGTCTTACCTCCCATACTGAATCACAGACTGAGCTGGAAAAAGAAAAGAATTTACAATCCCAAGCCCTCTAAGTTGGTGTCTCACAGCATCAGATTGCTTTCTTCTTACCTGGGTGTTGTAACTGAGGTCCGGGAAAATATGAACAGCTTGGCCGTCTTGCTGCAGGGGTAAACAGTGTCTGGCCATGTAAAGGAGCATATCTCAGGTAGTTACACTGTCCATCACTACCAGGATAATTCTCTGTAGTTAGCAATTGTAAGCTCGACGAGGAGAGACACAGTATGCCACATTTAGGTGAGTGCAGATTCCAGTTGTAGATTGTCCAGCAACCACTTCTGCAGAAACGTAGGTGCTGAGCTCCCTCCACTTGTTCCGGCATCCCACTACTCTGATATTCTGAGCAGATCTGGTTTTCCAGGTTCTCCATGCAGTTCTCAAGGGCCATATTCTTCTTAATCATGTCTGTAGTAGTGCCCATAACTTTGGTAGCCCATTTGTCTGCTGCATCTACTTTATTCTGTAATGCGTCTAAATGTGCGGAATGACTTTGCAGTTGTACCAATATCGATTCCACTTTCTGATCGGTCCCTTGACTGTCAGAGAATAGCTTGCATTGTGGGCTCCCAGTCTCCCTTCACCAATTTTCTGGAAGCCGCTGCTGCTAGGGTCTGGTTGCTGTGTGGATGACTGCTTTGGAGCCCAGCCGCTGCTGTTCCTTCGGACGACCTATCTACCCCAAAGTTTTCTGAAAAGTGTACCAAACTTCAGCTATCTAGTCATCCAAAATGTTTTCTATTCATTGACTGCTAAGACAGTTTTATTTATAGTTGTTTGCTAGAAACTGGAAAGCCAAATAGAGATCCTGTCCTGTCTCGACCATTGCTCCTAGCACCCCAAAAGAGATTTTTAAAAAATAACAATTTGGGGTGGGTCCTTACTGTAAACCAGGCTAAGAAGCTGTGAATGATTTGGAGCACATTTAGTCTGGTTCGGACTCCTCCCGTGCTACCCCACAACAGGAACATGAGGCCACGATGACTTATCTTGGCTGTGCGGTTGAATATATACTTATCTCTCTCTTACAGTGTTATTGCTGTGAGCAAGTGGGAAGGTGTTTGGGGAACAGGGCTGGCTAATGCCCTAAAACAGAACTCCATCAGCTCCACAGAAAAGTTTGTTCCTTACTCTAAATATCTGACCTTAGCACTCTTAACAACAGTTGCACATATTATGCAATAGTTTCCTAAACTATATTAAGTAGCATAAGCAGCCAGCTGGGGGTTTTGGATGCTGGACACTTGTGCCAATTTTGGTTTTGGTAATTTATCATTGCACTGTTTGCTCTTTATTTGCAACAGCATTTTAATCGCTATGCCATTTGCACCAGGTGAGTTCAGCGCTATTTGCAAAGTTCGTCATTTGAACTTTAGTTAAGGAGCCTTAATTTTACATTCAGCACAGCTACTTTATTAATGAATTTTTGAACTGTTGCAAGGAAGTCATCTGTATTTTTTAACTACAGTACTTATTTATGTATAAAAGGATTTTCATGAAAGAAAGCACAAAGACATCTGGTAACTGTCTGCTTACGCTACTTAATGCAGTTAAGGAAACTTGTACCTAAAATATGCAATTGTCGTTAATGGTGCTAAGGTCAAGCACGTAAGAGCACAGGGAACACATTTTCTGTGGGGCTGATAAATACATACTTACCAACTTTGCTCAGTTCGGTTGTCTAATTTCTCATGTATCTGGCATTTCAGGTCAGCATGGTACGTGAGTAGATGCATTTCTGTTTGTCTGCTCTGTTCTACATTCGCTTTTGAACCATCATGTTTGCTCAGCTCTCCTTTTCTTATCTAGTCAACTATCAGGTTTGACATTCCCTTCATGAGGTGGCTCATGAAAGCTATCATTCCTGCATTCCCTGTCTATACCCACAATCTGTTCCGAACATAATCATATTATTGCAGCTCTCCTGGCCATCTGCATTCTGCTTTCCATTCTATTCCAAGCAGGCTCTCTTTGCTTCTAGCTTTGTTTTAGATAGATTAGAATCCCTCTATGTCCCATACCAAACTGCTCAGATCCAGGAACCACACTTCCCTAAGTATAGTGAAGCCCACCAGGATGAAGCACAGTGTCACAGGTTTGCTGCATGAAAAAAGGGATTAACTCCCATTGAAATTGCATTGTTTGCTGCAGTAACTCGACCTCAGAATTCTGCAGCACTGCACTTCATCCTGGTGGGCTTCACTGTAGGCGCGGATAAATCCTGGACTGGATTCATTCATTCCTCCTTTCTCTCCTCTAGCACTCATTTATCAAGTTTTTGCTTCTTCACTCAAGTCAGTGTGTTGAACTCTGGGTTTTTGTTTCTCCTCTTTGTTGGACTGGGTCCTTAGCCTGCTGCATTGCCCTGTACTTGTCCAACAGCCTGCCCAGGCAGTCATTCTGGCCCTCTCATTGTGGCTCATTATGCATATTATATGGGCCATGCATGCTTACAGCATCATATTTCATACTGGGCAATAAACCTTATCATTATCATTCATTTATACTTATCAAATCGTACCTTCAGTCGATAATATCAGTGTCATATGCTGTTCAATCCTGCCTCTCAAAGGCTGCTCCAAACTGCCTCTCAAGGGCTCATTTATTCTGATCCTAAAGGGCTACTGACAGACAGCCTTGCCCCTCAGGGGCCTAGCTCCATCATTTTATAACCGGCATTATTCTCGGACAGTATCTGAGCAGCCAAGCCTGAAGAAACTTATTGTCTTCCTTTGCTTCAGGATTTATTCAGCAGTCCCATCATTCCCTTGAATTGGCTTGGCCTTAGCACTTCCCCAGAAGTAGAGCCCTTCCACTCATGGATTCCTTTAGTTGCAAAGCCAGTCCTACGACACCCTCAGGAGAGGAGAAGGAGAGACTCCTCATTCCTGCAACTGAAGTGACATGTGTGAGGTCCTCTTCCAGACATAAAAAGTAATCCCCAGCCTTGAAGGAAGACAACATAGGCCTTGGTTCTCAGAGGTTCCTCCACATGGGGGTTTCCTCTCCTAAATAGAAAAGGTTATATTTATATTATACAGTAATTATTCTGCTGAGAGGTGGAGACTAATGGTTACATTTAAAGACCAATATTCCTGGCTGCATCTCTCTCTCTCTCTCTCTCTCTCTCTCTCTCTCAAGTGCTGTGTCTATTTTATAAATTATGTATTTTTTGACCCACTTCCTAAGGTACCTTCAGCTATAAGAGGACCTCACCCCTGCAGCCCCTCTAGGGGTGGAACCTTTTTCAAGAAGATTCTTGTGTCTTCATGGCACCCCCAAATGGTGGTAGTCCCTGCAGCAGTAACATAAACGTGTATGCCAAAGTTACATTTATGTTCACAAGCACTACATATTTACCTCCTATACCAATCATTCATTTTTATCAAGTACCAGTTATCATTCTATTCTTAGAAGCCTGATGGTCCACTGAATGCAACAGCTGTAGTTCAGTGGGGCAAAGAGCAAACAGCCTTGTCCCTTCACGGACCAGAACTTAAATCAAGCATACCCAAGTGTCCTTTAGATGCTCATTTCTTTGCTCCCACCATCCTCCCTCCTCATCCAATGGCTTCTCTCTTTCTTTATGAGTTTTGACTTTTCCTTATGGGAACTTTGGTAAAAGAGAGCCTTGCCCTCGCAACAGCTCTACAAGTGGAATTTCCAAAGAGGGTCATGTGTCTTGATCTGCACCAACAGGGGTGGTAGACCCTGTAGTAGGGACAGACCACACATATACCAAAGTAACATGTACACTGCACAAGGCTGTTGTATCTATCTCCAGTACCAATCATTCATTCTTTTCAATCACCAATTACCATTCCATTCATATCAGGAGCCCGCTGGTCCATTGAACCAATAACTGTGTACTTGTTCACCTCTTTTAACAATCGGCCCAACAAAAAGAGCAGTGCTCCCATTAATTGTTGTGCTTCACTTTCACATGAGAAACAGAGAATGGCACAGGGTAAGTGACAGTGCGCTAATGTTCTTCCAGATGTTACAATGGAAAGGTTTGTTAGTCTGCAATAAATTAGGGCCGTCAAAGACAGGCCTCCTTTAAGCGCTGTTCCTGCTGGCTCTTTTGCTCTGACATTAAACGGAGCCCAGTGGCTACAGATGGCTTAGGTAATGCAATGATAAGCTGTTCAGGGATCCAGGGACTCGGCTGGCTAACAAGGGCCCTGCTCACCGTCATGCCCCCAAGTCACTCTTGTTCTGTGTCACTGAAGCATCTGAACACCAGATGTCTGGCAATTAATGTTTCAGCAGTTCCTTCTAATGGGCAAAGCGAGCGTCACATCCTGGAAATTTCTATGTCTGTCTCCTAGATAAAGCAGCCACATGGGGGAAAGACATTTCTGTTCTCAGACAACATGGTTCCCCACACCTCAGCATAACAGTAACTCAATGAAATATTATGTGCTGGGCCTCTCAGAACTTAATTTGGAAAGCACAAGCATTAACCAATGAATACACATCTGTTTGTTGCGGGTTCCACACTTTTTGTCTCATCCATGAACACGGGGCCTGTGCAGCCTCTTTGAAAACTACACTGGATGCAGCTCAGGCAGCGGGGCTTTAAACACATTTGCTTTTACTAAAGCTCAGCTTCTAGAAAATCACCCTTGTCCTCTCATGCTTGATTTTTTTGTTGTTCTTTTAGGGCAGTGGATCAAGATAATTCATTTTCTGGGTAAAGACACAAAGGGAACCAACTAGTACCACATAGCATGCAATCTACTTAAAATAATTATCATATTACCAAGGTGCATAACAGCGGCTATGTGCTGGCATTGCTCCTTCCAACTCTCCCCCTAAGCTTCCCATTTCTCTGTAGACATGATTTATGGAAAACAGCTGGCCAATCCTTTCGCAGTTATTTCTCTTACATAAGTGACATCACAGAAGCTGCAACCTATGTAGGGTGCAGCCGAGATGATCAATGTCTGTGTCACCCACTTGACACTGCATGACTAATTAAAGAATTAACAAGGTGTTCAAGTAAAGGATTACAGTAACTAGTCACTCTTAATGTGAATACATTTCTAAGAAACAGTTTACAGAAAGGGATTCATTTTTAAAGGTGTCAGCATGACTCAAGCTGGTAGAACACTGATATCTGTGCCAGCAGGTCATGGGTTCTAGTCCCTCACTGGGCATGGGTTCATACAGCAAATGCTGGCACACCAAAGCAGTACTAGAGGAAGGGCTATACTATCAGAGTATGCAATCCTTTGGATAAGACATTTAACCAAGGTCCCTTCTATCCTTGTGGGTGTCCACAAGTGAATTCATCTTCTTCTTCTTCTTCTTCTATACGAGTAATCTGATTATTTCTTAGGGGCCAAAATTAATCTGGATTACCCTGAGCTACTTTTCTAACTGTACATAGCTAACCAGAACAACTTCAAGGATTGAGACAGTTCAGCACAGGGGCACTAAACTGATTTGTGGCCAAGAAGCCGAGAGCTATAAGGAGAGACTGCATTTACTCAATTTGTTCAGTCTAGAGATTACAGATTCAGGAAATGGTATCGACCAACTGGAGCCCTCCACTGATAGGAACATGAAGCACTCAAAGGAGCATCTCACATGTAACTGCCCTAAAAACAGGCGCATTTGTGGGACTTTTTCATCATGGTTTTAAAATTTATGATCAGCTTCAATCAATAACATGTTTATATGTCCCCCAATGGTATTACTACACATGTGGAGTGGTCTCACTCACACCTTTAGGGTGTCAGAACTGCTCCTCTTTGGGTCACATCTCTCACCATAAGAATGTGTGTGAGATCCTACACCCCAAAGAGGTCTGTTAGAAGATATATACACGCATAAGAGAAAGCAGAGAGGAGACATTATCATGGTATTCTGAATACTACAAGGGCAAGACAGGGTGGCATATGCATGCTTGTTTGAGCTGGTGGAGTGCAAGCAGAACAAGAGGGCATGCATTAAAACTGAGAGGGGCAGAATAAAGGGAAACAATAGAAGGCAATACTTCTCACACCAGGTAGTTACAAGAGGACTAGCCTGCCCAGTGAGGCTGGAGAAACAAGCACTGTTTAAGCTTTCAAAGTAGGGCTAGACAGATTCCTGAGGAAGAATGGCACTGAGGTTACACAGCATGACTAGGTGTAGCATTCTAGCTGTTAAACTTAGATGCATGTCTATACATCTCTCTTTACTAATCAAGCCACAAGTATCTCTCCTGCATGAAATTGAAACCATCAGTTTTAAACCAACAGAAAAATCACCAGTTTTCAGGAATCTCTTCTAAACATACTGTATACCTGAAGCACATCTATATTTTGCATTACAACAATTTTATTATATTTAAATATTTCCTAGGTTTCTGACTTCCTATCATTCATACCCTTATAATATTTCTGCAAATAAAAGCCATTTATCCATCCATATATTCAGAGACAAGTAGTGTAGAGCAAACCACCTCATAACTGCAGTTTATGTAGCACTGCTGTCGGGGTAATAAAAGCTGCATGAGTCATAAACACACAATGAGGTCGCAAACTCCACAACAATCCTTTTATATCAGTTTCATAGATGTGCTGGCAAAAATGCTTGCTAAACTCTGGGGAAAAAATGAAAATAAAAAATCCTCTCAGTAAGCAATAAGCCATGATGTGGGTGTGTTTACACAGTTCTAATGCATGGCTAGGGTGTAGTGAGGCACAAGACCACAGGCTGAGTGTGTCCAGCCCCTAGCTGTGCATCAGAACTAACGACACCCTCGAGTGGCTTATTGCACTTATAAATGGCTTTTATATATAACAATATGTAAAAGTAATAATGTGTATGTTTAAATATAAAAAATTACCATCTATACTGTCTTTTAATGTAAAATAGTTCCTCCACCTGGAATATATTGCTTTTGTTTTAGCCTGTAGGAGTTTTGTCCCATTTTGCCCACACGTAATTAATATAGATGGACTATGGTTAGTAGGTGCACTCCCCATGGTCTTGATTCCTGCTGCCACACACATCCTGAGGTACACAGCAGGATGTGCATCTGCACTGTTTTATTTATGTATTTTGCGTGTGCTGAGTTTTAGTGTAAGCTCCGATGAGAGCCAGCAAGGAGCAAGTGAGCAAGTATGCACGAAGCATAAGACTCGAGTGCAGCACTGCAGAAAATGCCGTAAGTGATTTCAAGTTAAAAGAAAATCACAGATTAAAAACCTGCTGGAATACTGATGAGGAACACCTCTTCAGAGGAAGGGTTAGTGAGAATAGGAGACTGAGCCATTGCACAAACTGCCACTGGTGGGACGGCATTCAAACTGTAGAAGATACAAGGAACAAAACAGTTAAGTGGTAGCTAATACAAAACAGAATGAAAGAAAACTTTGCAATAACTGCTAAAGACTATATTTTGGTGAGAGCTGTGGTTGGGAATGCATTACTGAGCAGCCATCACTTGGCAGGCGAGAGGGCAGGGAAGCAGATCAGCATGTTAAAATAAAAAAATGGACTGCTGTTTTGCTTTCACATTAAACGTGTGTTGTGGCAAATAGTAAGCAGCTGTTTATGGGACACCAGAAATAGAAGACTTACAGTGTGGACTCACGTTTGGTGGTGGTGGTGGTGGTGGGGGGTAGTTAACCACTGCTGCATTTTTTTTCAGATTCCAATCGGTGTCACAAGGATTTCTTGGATGTCCTGTGTCCATTTTAACAGGACTTGTTTTAGCCATGCATTAGACACTTCTAACGCATGGCTAACATCCAATCAGCTTCCTGAAACCCTTTGCCCATTTTATAATACACTGTAATATTGATCCAAGTTATGCACATATTACAACAAGTAGAGACCTGCAGGCTTGATTTTGGATAGGACATGGGTCTTCCACACTATTTTAAAAGACTGTGCATGTATTTTTTCTAACCTGACTGTGGTCACCTGCCTCCAATACACAGGCGACCACCCAGAGCCATCTATCACTAACCTCACTGCTTCTTCTTCCAGCTCTCAGAGTTTTTCTCTCCACAGAAGGGTTCGTCAAGGTGACTGTCCTCCCTCAGTGATTCAGTCAGGATGCAGAACAGGTAGTGGACTTTATGGGGTAGGTCTACCAGCTTGCGGTCATCATTCAGCTATAGCTAGAGACCATTTCCCCCTGTAATGTTGCCCTCCCACAACTCTGTGGTGCACATTATTGCTGCTTCTAGCCTCGTCAATGTACAGCTTCCCCCGGCAGCTGGAAGGTGAACCTTCCATGGCCCTAAAGCAAGCACTGCAGATGCCACTAAAGTGTCATGTCAATCCACCTAATCGAGGACACACAGCCACCAAGAGCATTCCTTGACCACCAGCCTCCAAGTTTGCAGCATCTCAGGCTCATTCACAAACCAGGCTGTTGGCATGGGAGCACAATGCACCAGCCACCGGGCCCTCTGACAACCCGACTGCATCTAAATTTTAACTTATTTCTTAGCAATAAATGCATCCATAAAACCTACAGTGAAATCACGGATTGTGAGAACATCACGCATCTGCCGGCGTATGTAGTTGGCTGAAAGTAACATGTAAGAAAGAATGTTACAATGTGCATGCAAGCTTTATAAATAGTGTGCAGATTCCAGCCCCTGCACATTAACAGACATGGGACACCTTTTGTGTTTGACCTAGAAAATGGTGCATTAATGTCACCCACACCAAGACTCAGGATCATAGTATCAGTGGCTGAGAACACCAGTCTTGCAGTAATTATAATTTTAAGAGCACCGAAGATAATTTCTTTACTAACTTATGGAGACCTACAGGGTGCAGTTGGGTGGGGTGGAGCCTTTAGCGCACATGTCGCTCTGACTGTTAGGGGGTAGATAGAAGAGAGTAAAATTACCTTTATAAATGTGGATAGAGGAGAAACATTAAAAAAATACATATATTTCTTCCATGTTACAAATTCTCTATGGACAGCTGACCATAACTACTAAATTTGGGACCATTTTATTTTTGATAAAAAAAAAAATACTGAATCAGAATTTATTTATTTTAAATGTTAGTGTTTTACGAGGGCATTTTATAATGGCAGTAAAGCACACCAGAGTGTGGGTAATTGCAGCATTTATCCACTTCTTGTGTGGTTTAAGCGCTTTGGTTATGCTCTCTCATGCCACACCACAAGGTGTGGTAATCTACCATCACACCCTGTCGGGCCTTTTGCCTAGATATTTACAGCTTACCTTTACAGGTTTTCATTCCAGCTGTTCTGCCAAATTATACTTCAAAACAGATGATGTAAATATTATTGGACCTGCTCTAAATATAAAAGCATCCTAACCTCCTCACTATGCAGTGTCTGAGTACAGAGTTTCTGTGCCCCTTCCTTCTCCGTCTAACTCACTTGCCACTTTTCGCTGTTTAGCACTCTAAAAGTTCCATCAGAACCCTTATATTGTATATCTTTTTACAGTGTCAATCATCAGCAGTTCCCTTCAGCACAGTTAGTAGGTGCATTTATAACACTGTAATATAACTATTCTCATTAAAGAACAGAATGAACACCATTGAGTGGAAGCTCAGTTTCAAGGCTGGAGCAGTATAGTGCAGTGGTTTAAGGCTCTGAGCTGCAAATCTGGAGACCTGGGTTTAAATCCCACAGCCCCCACTTGCATATTGTGTGACCCTGAGCAAGTCACCTAACTTCCTTGTGCTCCCAGGTTGCACCTGTAAACAAGCTTTCAACTTAGTGTGTCTCACCTGGATAAACAATTGGGAAAAAAAAAAAAAGGCTGTCCTGTGCACACAGACTTGCGTTACATAGCCAGAAACATCTTCATGTGGCTCAAAAGCAGTGAATGAAAACAGAACATGTTGCAGACTCCTGGTCCTGTTGTTGCAGACTCCTGATCCTGTTGTTACAGGTGCAGGACACATGAGCTGAAAATGCAAAGCCTGTGGTTAAGGCAGCTATGCACCCTTCACAGCCACAGACAGTACAAACAGAGTCCAAACTCCACCCCTTGGACAATGGAAGTGAGAAAAGAGTCAGCTGCAACCTCCCTGCTTTTGCCTGTCCAAAACTCGAACCACATGGGGCTTGCACAATTTATGCATTTGTTCTATTGATTGACATTTTAAATGCTACTTTATTGATTTTTAAGTTTAATAATGTTAAGATTATTGCAGGACCTTACAAAACAAAGAACACACTGACAGAGCCGTAAAATACATTCAGTAGTTCATACACATAATACATCATCAAGGTTGGGAGGAAAACTTCAGAAAGTAGTAGTAGTGAAGGGGGTTATGTTGGGGGAAATGACAGTCACTAGTGGGGTACAGCAAGGGTTAGTCCCGAGAACTATAATACTTAAAATGTTTATAAGCGACACAGGGGAGGGTATCCAGGGAAACATGGGTCTTTTTCTGAACAGCACAAAACTTTGCAGTGGGTGGACAGTGAGGAGATGCAGTGGGAACTTTAAAAGGATCTGGAAAAACTAAAGTTAGGGTGACAAATATGGCAACTGAGGTTTAATGCCACAGAAATGCAAGGTTATACATTTAGGAAACAAAACCCCACATTCAAAGTATTACACGTGAGGCACTCAACTATCAATTTCAACAGAGAGAGATTTGGGAGTTCTTAGTAGTGACTCACCCAAGCGAGACCAGTCAACGTAACAAAAGCTTATGGTAAAGCATGGAGGATACTGGGGTAATGGTGGGGGTTGATAATAGGAGGAGGAAGTAATACTACCCCTATACAGATTATTGGGAAGGCCTCAATTGGAATATTGTGCCTGGTTTTGGAAACCATACCTAAAAAAGATATAGATAGGTAAGAGATAGTACAGTGAAGGGTCACAACCATTGATTCAGAGTTACAGGGACAAAACTTATGAAGAAAGCTTACAACTACTGAACATGTACCCACTTGAGACTAGATGGGAGACAGGGGAATTTTGAGACTTATAAGTTTCTAAGAGGTATAAATAGAGCAGGTGTTGAGGGCATGTATATTAGAAACTAGGAAGAAAGCCTGCCCGGTGGCATAGAGGGTTGAGACACTGAGTTGCCACCTGGCAGTTTTCCTCTCCTGGATCAAGGTGTTGCACTATTTTGGCTCTTGGTTGCCACCAGGTGGAAATCTGGTGGCAGCTTATAGGATGCATGAGTGGCAGACATAAGTCAGGGAACAGGGAGGTAGACACAGTCCCGGGGCACATGCACACCTCCATAAGCATGCACCCGTTCAAGTCTCGCCATGGCTAGGGGAAGGGGAGAAAAAATGGTGGAAAAGTACAGCGAGGCAGGCATCCAAGATGCCCTGCACACTGCTTCTTCACCCGCCCCATCACCAGGGACCTGCCAGCAGACTGGATTAAGACTTCGGGGGGGGGAGATAGCCCTTCCTTACCCCATCACGGGAGGGGCAATCCATGAGGGTACTTACGGGAGAAGTAAGCCTGGGGAGACAGTGATAGTGGAGGCAATGGGGCAGGACAGATGGGACCTAGCCTCGCTCTAGGTAGGGCGCAAAAAACAGCCTATGGAAAAAAAGAAACAAGGATGCAACTGCAAGAGGACACAACAGAGAAAACATTTCTTCAGTGAAAGGGTGAAATTGTGGAACAAACTGCCAACAGAATGCAAGAATGCTGAATGTGTTCAAACATAGTTGGGACAGAAGTAAGGGGCTCATCCACCCATAAGTGGGACAAAGGAAGGGAATAGATGCAGAAAGTGGGGGGATTAACCAACCATGACATTAGCAGCATTTGTAATTACCACTATGTACTGTAGTATAATTTGTACAGCATTTCCTGTCCTGTTAGGCTTCTATGGGTATGTACAAAATTTTATACCACAATGTAGCGTATTAATTAATTGTATTGTATATCCTGTCCTGTTGGGTTCTGAGCTTCTGTACAAAATTGTTTTTTTGTTTTTCACTGCTTGTTCTATATCAAATGTAAAATGACTGTTGAATGCTTGTAATATGTTTGTACCTCCTTCCCCTGAGTCGCACCTGGAAACGAGCCCCGGCTCAGTGTGCCTTTCCCAGTTACCAATTGTTTAAATAAATAAATAAAATCATAAA
Source organism: Neoceratodus forsteri (assembly GCA_016271365.2). Classification (NCBI taxonomy): domain Eukaryota; kingdom Metazoa; phylum Chordata; order Ceratodontiformes; family Ceratodontidae; genus Neoceratodus; species Neoceratodus forsteri. The sequence continues at coordinate 1,536,987,926 of CM028131.1, read as the reverse complement.
TATGTGCACACTTGAAGGATCATGGGTCTTATTCTGCCAACTGTTTCTACATAACTATAACAACATTCAGGATTTTTTTAATGGTATTGATTGTGTTGTGTTGTGCTCTGTTGATTAATGTACAGTGAGTTCTGTTTACTTCAACCATACCCCTTTCCTGGGACACACCTGTAAACAAGATAAATTAGTCAACTGTGCTATTCCTGGAGACAAATGCCAAATATAAATAATTTCAAAAATAAAAAGTAAAGTGGGATAATAAGAGAATCCATTTTATTAAAGGTGACTGCAAGTATGCTGTCTAGTAGGCCATAATACTGGTTGGAATGAAGAAACATCACACTTGTCTCTACATAGAACTGTTTGGAATGGATAACTTATCATTTTCCAAGTATTTAAAATGCTTCTGTAGTGATCCAATACCTGCAAGGTTAAGTTTAGTATTTTTTAATTAAAGAGACTATGGTCACAAATTACTGGCATCAATAGAAACATAGAAGTTGACGCAGATAAGGACCGTAAGGCCCATCCAGTCTGCCCATTTCTTTTTCTAACTTATAAATGTGCCATCAGCCTTTGCTCTGTCAGTGGCCCATCTATTCATACTCATTTGTATTGCTCCCTTATGCCTATCCCATGCCTGTTTGAAGCCCTGCACTGTATTCATAGCCACCACTTCTTGAGGTAGGCCATTCCATGCATCCACCACCCTTTCTGTGAAAAAGAATTTCCTCACATTCCCCCTTAATGGCCCCCTCTAATCTCATGCTGTGTCCTCTTGTCCTGCTATTTTTCTTATATCTAAACATGTTAGACTCTTTCACCTTGTTAATGCCCTTAAGGTGTTTGAATGCCTCGATCATATCACCTCTCCTCCTTTGCTCAAGGTATATATATTGAGCTTTGTTAATCTGTCCTCATATGTCTTCTGATGCAGTCCCGCACCATTTGGTTGTCCTTCTCTGGACTGCCTCAATTTGGTTAATGTCCTTGAAGGTGTGGCCTCAATACTGCACCAATACTCCAGATGGGGCCTAACCAGTGTCTTATAAAGAAGGATTATTACCTCCCGGGCCGGCCCGCCGGCGCAACGGTTGGATTTCCGCATGCGACGCCGGCGACCCAGGTTCGGGAATGGACTCGGGTCGCTGGAGGGCCGGCCGGGGAGAGAAGGATCGAGCGTCCTAGGTACTGCTCTCCTTCTCCGGGGGGAGGGATGGGAGATGTCTGGAGCTCAGATGACCCCTGGTGGAGGCCAGGAGTCATGCAGCTGCCGGCACAAGGCACGCACTGGAGGCGGGGCAGGACACTCCGCGTCATTGCACGACCCCGCCTCCCCCAGAAAAAGGAAAAAAGAATTAGCCGCCAGCCGCCGCTAATGAAGCCTACCACGGCTTTGATTTGCTCCCCAGGCCAGCCCTCCGACTAAGTTACCGCCTGCGGATGCAAGGGGAGTGCCGAAGCCCCGCCGGGAAGCCACGGGCATCGGAGGGAATTGAGGTCAAAGTGGGGGAACAGAAGTCAGTGGTCCGTGACTAGGCGAAAAAGGACACCAGGCGGCAGGCAGGCTAGGGGAGATAAAGATCAAAATAGAAAAAAAAAAGGATTATTACCTTCCTCTTATGACTTGTGATACACCTACTAATACACCCTAACACCCCTAGCCTTACCTACTGCTTTAGAGGTCTGCTTGGATGATTTCAGATCATCAGTGATGATGATGCCCAAGTCTCTTTCTTCCTTTGTGACTGCTAGCAACTCCCCTCCCAGACTATAGGTGGCTTCAGGGTTTCTCTTCCCTATGTGCATGATCTTGCACTTCTTTGCATTAAATCCCAGTTGCCACTCTTCTGACCATTTTGCTAGTTTATCCAGATCTCTTCTCATTCTGCCCACCTCATCTGGATCATCTACTCTGTTGCAGATCTTGGTGTCATCTGCAAACAGACAAGCCTTACCCTCTAGTCCATCTGCAAGGTCACTAATGAAGTTGTTGAAGAGGACTGGCCCCAGGACTGATCCCTGAGGTACCCACTTGTGACTTGCATCTCTTCTGACTGTATACCATTTACCACCACTCTCTGTTTTCTGCCCTCAACCAGTTTGCCACCCAGTTGACCAACTTCTGACCCACCCCAAGCCTACCCAGCTTATTTATCAATCTTCTATGTGGAACAGTGTCAAAGCTTTGCTGAAGTCAAGGTAGGCAACATCAACTGCTCCCCTTGGTCCACCACTTGGTTACCCAGTCAAACAAATCTATGAGATTAGTTTGACAGGATCTTCCTTTGTAAACCCATGCTGTCTTGGATCCTGTGCCCTATGGATTCCAGGTGTTGCACTATCCTTTCCTTAAGGTGCCTCCATAATCTTGCCCACTACTGAGGTAAGACTGACTGGTCTGTAGTTCCTGCCTCCTCCCACTCTTGTGGAGTGGGATCACATGACCCTTCTCCAGTCTTCTGGGACCTCTCCTGTGCTCAGAGACTCACTAAACAGATTCTGCTAATGGCTCTGCTAGTTCCACCTTTAGCTCCATAGGGTACCCCCTGGGATGTACGCCATCAGGTCCCATTGCCTTGTCCACCCTGAGCTTAGCAAGCTCTTGTAGGACCCTTTCTTTTGTGAAGGAGTAGTGCTCACCTCCCTCCCCCTGTGTCCATGGTGCTGAGCTGTGGGCCCTGCCCTACCTTCTCTTCAGTAAATACTGAACAAAGTATCTATTTAGGATAGATGCTTTTACATGGTCCTCCTCCTCGCTCCCTTTTCTCCATTAAGCTTAGCAATACCCCCTCTGGACTTTCTCCTTTCACTAATGTATCTATAGAAAGTCTTGTCACCTTCTTTTACTGTTCGTGCTAGTGTTTCCTCAGTCTGGGACTTTGCCTGCCTTACTGCCTTCCCTATCTTCATCCCACTGTGTTCCCTTATATTTCCTGAAGGCCAGCCTTTTGGCTCTGACCTTTTCTGCTACTGTATTTGAGAACCAAAGTGGTTTCCTTCTTCTTTTGCACTTCCTTTTCTGTCTAACACAATGGGATGTTGCTTCAAGTATTGCATCCTTAATGCTTGCCCACTTTGCCTGTACCCCCTCACCTGTGTTTTAAATTCAGAATATGGATCAACAGAGCCCCAATCACTCTCATGCTAAAACTGAGATCTCTACGTTACTTTGTTTAAAAGTTACAAATTATTATACAACCCTAAATTGTCTGCATGTTCAAAAAGTCAGTTTCAGTGAAGAGGTACTGATGATGTCATCTCCTGAACTCTCAGTCTAGCCCTCCCTGTCAGCAAGCTTACAGGACCTGCTTCTCCAAAGTTTAAAAACTATGCACAAATAGTTTTCTCCAGTAAAATAGGCAGCACCATTCAATAAACATTGCTTTAAAACCTATGTGTGTTTCAGGTTTTGTAAAAAAGTTGACAAATTCATATTTTTGTTTTTGGTGCTTTTTTGTTGTGGTCCTTTTTCCCCTGGGTTGCTGGATGCTAAGTCACAGCACATTAATGTGAAATTTGTAGACTGGATATCTCTGACGTGGTGAAAGGCTGTGATCATTCACACCTATCATTCAATTGAGGTGATTTCTCAGGATGGCACTTTAAGTCAATTATTCCATCACCCTGTAAATGGGGGTTGGTGAGGTAGTGCTGTTTTGAAACCTTACTAAGAGTTTCTATGCAGTAGCCAGCTCAATGCTTAATCACTCAATCATCAATCAATCAATATTTTATTCATCAAAGTATGAATGAGTGGGATACTCAGTTGAGCAGAGCTCATTTTCTGTTTTCCCATTGACAGGCTGTTACTTGAGCTATATCCAGGCTCATCTGTGTTGTACTCCACATTACAGTGATTGTGTTACCAGGGCTAACACTTCCACCCCTAGTAGGAATTAACACATATAAGGCCCCTATTAAAACTTATTGTAAAGCAGACACTGACAAACAACAATGCAGTTACCAACATTGCAACACTTATAGCAAAACAACTTCCAAACAGGCACTGCAGAGTAGCACTTCGCATGGTATCAGCAGCCTGGAGGCATGCTGACTCAGCATCCCTGCGACTCTGGAGAAATGAACCACACCAAGAAGGCATTAAAATACACATTTTATCAACTTTGTTACAAAACTGAAACACACAGATGCTATAGCACTGTTTTTAGAATAGTGCTGCCTGTTTTACTTGAGAAACCATTGCAGAATGATCTTTAACTTTGGAGAAACAGGTCCTATAAGCTTGGAGACAGGGAGGGCTAGACTGTGAGTTCAGGAGATGACATCATCAGCACCTCTTCACTGAAACTGGCTTTTTCAACAGGTAGTGAAATCAGGGTTACAAAATAGCCCATAACTTTAAAATGAAGTAACACAGAAACCTAATGTTTGGTATGAGATTTATTGGGGAATGCTTATTCTAATTCTGCAATGTAGCACTTTTGGCTAGAGTCCCTCTTTAAATCATTGAAAATACCAAGTGGAAACAACCATTTTTGGCAAATTAGAGTGCAGAAATGCAGGATCTCAGTCTACGTTTAAACAGCGGTGGCTGCATATGGTAGGTGTGTGCAGGAGCGAGCTATGAAATTGTCTCTCTAACATGATGAATCTTCTGCCCATCATAGGGTCTTCAATATGCACCAATTTGGAATGGAGTTTTCTTCCTCCTCATTTCTCTCCTGCCCCTACTGTGTAGTTGCCTTCAGGGATGAACACAGTCATACGTTGGGAGTTTCAAAAGGGGTAGATTGGAAAAAAACATTTCCTCTCACCTCTGAAATCACTCTTCCATACAATAACTCAGTAGCACTGTCAAGCAGTTGCTGGTCTCAATCACAAAGACGCTGCTTTTTTTCATTTTATTCATTCAGGAGTTCTCAATGCTGTGCATTTGGCAGAAAGCCAAACCAAAACCAAAGCCTGTTTTGAAGCTAACAGCTCCAGGAGTTGGCATTCTTCGCTCCTCAATACAGATTTCAAGCTCCCCACAGCAAGTCAAGATCTACTGTAATTCACTCCAGCTCCCCAGTCACAAACACAGTTACCTATTGCCTGAGTCACAACATGGGTAGAACTGTATAACAATATCTCTTTTCTAATTAGTTGGACTTGCCAGTCTCAAGTGCCAATGTCCTATGATTCTACTCGGTTCCAGCACTGGCTGTTTGGTGCCTTGCTCAGCAACTGGGTGCCTACTGCCTCTGACCCTGCTGCACTGCACAGGGTGGAAACGTGGTGCTGTTTATTTATTCTGCAGCTTTGGCTGCTTGCCAGTGTGCCTGGGTTCACCTAGTTGGGTTCCTCATCACAAGCATAGTGCTTAGTTGGAAACCCTGCAGTATGCAGCAGATCCACGAATGTCAAAGGAACTGCCACGGTGTCAAGCAGCACTGTAGCCCTGTTTGTTCAGCTTTCCAGTTCTTGCTAAAGCAGCACAGAACGGGACCAGGTAGGCAAAGTGGTGCCCTTGGGAATGGTGGTAGCTCAGGAGTCACCAAGTCCTGGAGTGTGGTGATCCAAAGAGCCCAAAGGTAAGCCCCATCAAAGTGAAGGGGCTTACATATACATACAAGTAGTAGTCATACAAAAGTTATCAGCATTGGAGTATGCGGAGGCAGAATCACATTACAGCCAATGCAAATTGTAACTTGAGTGGCTCAGTATACAGTACCTCAACATTTACCTCATGGTAGTCAACTTGTAGGAAACTACCACTATACATTCATAAATACATACTATAGCTTTAGGAAGGAAACAACACCACTGTTTTTTCGAGTTCCTCTCTTCAACCAACTCGGAAAACACTGTCAGCCCTTTCTCTTCAAAGTACCTGTCCAGATCAAGCTTGAAGGTTGTTAAAGCACCAGCTGATACCACCTGCTCTGGAAGTCTGTGCCGGATGTCCACCACTCGTTCCATTAAGCAGTTCATCCTGACATTTCCCTTGAATCTTCCTCCTTTCAATGGTTATCATGTGTCCCCTTGCCTTCTAGTATATGTGCTTCCTGAAGAGCTGCATTTCGAATGCAGGTCTTACATATTTCAGTGAGTTGAAGACCATTATCAAGTCATCTCTGAGTCTTCTTTTTTCCATGAAAAACAGCTTTTGTTCAGACTGTCCTTGCAATCCATGTTTTCCAAACCTTCAGCCTGCTCTCTGCCTAATCATGTCCATATCTTTTGAAGTAGTTCATTACAATCCAATGGCCCAAAATGTACAGTGCACCTGAAACAGTTTTGCTGTTGTTGCTTGTTACTCTAATGTTTCTATGCTTTGAGGCAAAGGTGCTATTTAATTCAGTAGTCACAGTCTATTAACTTTAGGAAATGTCTCAAGTCAGAGATCTTACTTGTCACATCTATTACAGTGTGTATGCCCTGGCATACACAAGCTGCAACAATAATTGCTTACCACTGGCTTCTACGCTAAATTATTCATAGCCAAAGCTCAGCATCTGCTTGTTTAGGCAAGGAATCTCAATGGAACACTGGGGTTTCTTTTCAATTACTGTCACTGTACCAGCTGAGACTCTGTTCACAATCTGTGTAAATGATGATTCATTATTGATTATGTCTCTGCAAACTGTACAGTGAAAAGTCATAATGATATAATTGAAGCCACTAACAAACCAACCAAAAACAAACAGAAAAATGTCACAGAAAAAAAATGGGCATGATGATGTAGCCTGTTAACAAGGAGATAGACAAACAAGTTTTCCACCATTATAAAAAAAAATTGGGCATGATATAGCCTGGTTGGCATACCCTATAATTTTTGATTATGTTAAAGGAAAACAATGGAAAAGACACAGATTTTCTCAGACACTACAGAAACTCTCAATTAGTGCTATCAGACAGTAACAGCTTTTTTAAATTATTTAGAACCACTACCAACAACTTCCACTTTCTGTTACTGGCAGCAGCCATTTCATGAGCAGTAGTGAGCCTCCTGAGCTCACTGTATGCTAATATACCTGTTTGCCCTCTGCTATTGGTTGGCAGGTCATATCAGCATAAGATGAGCTCAGGAAGCTCTCTGCTACTCATGAAATATTGGCTGCCAGCAATAGAAAATGAAAGCTGAAGGCCACTGTTTAAATCATTAAAAAGCAATTAGAGGAATTAAAAAAAAATTACTGTCTCAAAGCACTGATCAGGAATGTTTATAGTGCTTGGGTAAAGCTGTGCCTTTCCAGTGTTTCCTTTAAAACCTGACAATTGAGAAGTCACCTCAAAGGAAGGCAAGAAAGAAAACATATTTTCAAGTCTTGACTCACTCTACATTCTGCTGTCTGAATAGTTATACTTAGAGATACAGCTGAAGGAAAATCAGTCAAGTTGCTGGAATAACCGTCTTTTTTTTTTTCTGTCCAGGTATTTATTGATAGCAGAGAGAAAATCAAAATCAGCTAACATGGTCCCTCAACTGCAACTGTCAAAAAATAATTTACTCTTGTGGCAGACAACCTGTTTCTTATACTCGTTTTTATAATGTTCTGGGCACTAAAACCCGTCTCGCAGTTTGCTGTATGGACAGATGCAGTTAGACCTAATGCAGCCAATTTCAACAGATTTGGGAAGTTCGATTTGTGATATTTGTTAATGAATCCCCATCATGTTTTGCATGTTGTCCCTTGGGTGCCCTTCCCTCACCACAGGGAATTTCAGCATTTCCCATTCAGCTTTGGCACATTTAGCATCCGCAACAGGGTTTTATTTAACTCTAAAAATTGATTAGCGTTTTGCTCATAAAAGTGCTAAAACACTGTGAAAATGCATAGCACTTGCCTCACTGTGTTTAACAAACATCACGCCTCTAGAAAACCTATATGAATACTTTCTGTACAGTTAGCATTGTCCCTAGAAAAAAAATGCTAATCAATTATTTAAAACCCTGCACAAGCTGTGGTGCTATTGCCGCATAATCTTTGTGTCTCTACTCTTGATCATAATGATCACACAGCATATCAATATGGACATTTCTCCAGGTTTCACGTTCGTCTTTGGACAGATGACAGACTGCCCAGAGATCCAGAACTCAAAAGCTGCAAATTTGTTTCTGTCATACCCTTGGAATCCAAGTGACAGACTGTCAAATAACTTGCCTATGAACTAATCCTTGATCGGAAGGTTCTTGCCTCCCTTGCCCCTTGAACACCATTTGTCCCTGCTCATCTTCCTGGATACATACAGGTACATTTTCTCTTTGGTGCCAGATTTTATTCCCCCAAGTCTGAGAAACATTTGTCCAAGCTCGTCGAACCACTGAAATGCCCAGATCTGTCTTCTGAGTGAGACAGCTGGCTGAGATGGTAACTGTAGCTAGAACATCCATCACCAGATACATCCAGTACAGTAGGTTGTCACAACAAAGTCAAATTTTGACAGTTTAAGGCATAGCCCTTTGATCAAGGATCTGTTTCATTACACAAAAAAGGAATAAGGAAGTCCATGGTGTGATATACCATCTCCACCACTTTGTAAACCACTATCTACCTCACATCCTGGACCTCCTTCACTTTTAAAGTTGGTTCTTCCATCATTTCTTGAAATTTGTTTTCAGCTTGTTAACTCTATTACAGTAGCTGATCTTTTAAAATGATGGAAAATACCAGTTAGAACCTCCTGGTATTCTCTCAGGTAGGGGACTGAGTCTATGAGCCACACAGTGAATGTTTGACTAACATGGGTTTTCTCTTAACATGTACCCACTTAGACCCTCTCCAGTTCCTGTTGTGACCTTTGCTCCATCGCTTCCCAAGCACATACCTTTTGACATGCTAATTTTTCTGTATCTAAGAACTGTTTTAATTTCTTATAGATCCCTGCTCCTATGGCATGTGATATTTGTAAATATCCTACGGAATGACTGGATGGCACAGAGGTCTCAGGATCAAGCACCCTGGCATACAACACTAGCTTTTTGACTACAGTGATATTGATGCGTTCTTCACAAATTAATGTGATACATGGGCTTTCTTCCCATTTTTTAAACACATCCTGCCAGATTACCAAGTCTATGCACTCCAAGATGTCATTGGTCATACATTCTGATGACTAAGATGCATTTTTGCAACATTCATTTTGTCCACAAAAGGACAATCTAAACTAGACAAAAATTCCATTAGGCTAGTCTAGTTATATACTGGCAAGTTTTATTTAGCCATCCAGTACTTTTCATGGCCACTAAAGATGCATATTATTTCTCAGAAATAGCTTTTCTGAATGCATGTTGTAAATCTCCCTGCAAATTTTCTGCCACCACAGTATCTTTGTGATCGTATGACTCAGTGTGCCTTGTCAGGGTACATGTCCTAATGTTGTTAGTGCCCGAAGTAAATGTATTTTGTTTTTTTACATTTAGGCACAAAGTGCAGGCCATAAGATTCTTTTTGGAATTGTAACCACCTGTACATGGTGAACCAGTGGGGCTGAAAATTACGTTTCGTGGCTGCAGGTAGAAGGGACTGGGAAGAAGAACTCTGTTTATAAGCAGCAGACTCTGTATCATGGTGGATAACAAGGTCAACGTTTGCTATATTTTTTTCTGACTGTTTTTCTGCAGCAGACAAACTAGTCTCATCTGGGGTCTGAACCTACCATTCCTGCTTTTGTTAGAAGACCAAGATGAAGTACAAGTAGTCTCTTGGTGCAGGGGCAAAGAAATTCTTAACAGCTACTTGCTTCTTTGTCATTATGAGATCTTCTGAGCCTTTAATAAGAATTTATACAACTGATGTGTATTGTAATTTAAGCAACAATGCAAAACTTTGCGAAATCTCAAGAGTTAATAGTCTGCTAAATGTTACTGTGCATCACTAGTCTGTAACTCGAAGAATAAAGTGGAAAGTCTATAAAAAGTAACTTTGCCTCAGACTTTTTTTTAAGAAACCAAACATATACAGTCGACAGGGACTGGTCTTATGAGCTCACTTGTAAGTGTGGTGATACAAGGGCTTTCGTAACTTTTTATTTTCATTTTACCACTGTGTCAACAAAGAAATGGATAAAGATTTGTTATAATTATACAGAGAATAATCTATGGGTAGTAAGGCATTTTTTTATTTATTTATGTATTTATGTATGTATGTATGTATGTATCTTCTTTTTTACACACCCAAGGTATGTGTTATCACAAGAGTGAAGCCTGAGTGGTCTGTAAAGCAACACACACCAAGTGTGTATAACGAATACCATATAATCAGTAAACAGCCTCTGCTCAGAAGTTCAATAAAATTAATTTTTCAAAGAAGGCTGCAGCCACTGCCACACCCACCCCACAGTGAGCAGCACAGGGGATCAAAGGGTGGGTTTAATTCCAAGCAGGCAACTGCTTCATTAACTAAAGTTTTGTCAGGAATTATTATATATTTTTTTTAGATGACATAAAAAAATCCATTGGTCGGCATTCCAACAGAACTGCATCTTTTGTAATGCCATTTATATTGTTTTTTTTGGAACCATTTCCAAGCCAGTGACTTCAATAGTCATACAGTAGTGCAGAGACTGAATGTAAAATACACAGCCATCATATTCTAGACAACATCTCACATAGTACTGCGATATACACCTTCAACAGGGAACTCCCCTGCTCTTTTGGGAAAGTGCACTGTTGTTCTAATTGGCAACATTACATTTAAATAATAATGACCTGGCAGTATAGCATAGAAGTTAGAGTAATGAGCAGTGAGTGAGCTTGGTATATCCAGCAAACCAGGGTTTGCTTCCCACAACCTCTACCTGCATACTGTGTGATTCTGAGCAAGTCACTTAACCTGCCTAGAGCACACAGGTTAATTTTAATATTTGTTTTATTCATATCAGTCATTTCATTCTTTATTTATTTATTGAAGTTCTGGATTAAACACCTTTGAGCCTGAAGGCTCTTTTACATAGGTTCCACATCAAGAGACAAAGCCAGATACAGTACAAGATTATAAACAGAGGTACACTTAACTGACATGTGTATATGTATACAAGTATGTAAAAATAAGAATTAAGATGCAGCCAGAGGTATTGTCAATAAAATCTACATTATCAAAAACAAGTGAGCATGAGCTTTATACAGTGTATGCCCAGGCTTATGGCAAAGTTGTTAATCATAACTGAAAGATATTAAAAAGCGTCTCAATTCACCCTGGGTAGAATATGTGGAAAGTATTAGGTAAGAGATAAGATATGTGGGGATATTAGGTAATTGGGGAAATTAGGCAAGGGGCAGGAATAAGGAATATTCTTAGGCCAGATGTTTATACAGCATCAAAGAAGATCATGTGAAACATTATTTCAAAACAATACGAGCTCTCTGCTCTCCTCACTACATTGCGTTTTCTGTATCTTCCATGTTATATTTGACTTCCACTTTTCTCTGTTTCAGCAACCTAAAACCTTAATTAGAATTCTCCAGCATTCTGCCTGTTCAAAACTGTGTATTTTCTGCACGCTTTCTGTGGCTCCAAGAAAACAGTGGCATTAGTGCTTTTAACCCCATATTCTTAGCAAGTCCAAACCCCCCCCCCCACTGCACTGCAGTATCAGCAATAGTTAAAAACTTATGCCCATAGCAGGATCTGAAACCACAACCTCCTGGCTCAGAGTCCAAAGTGCTATATCTTACCCACACTAACCAGTTAACTCAGGGTGCCTCTCACATCAAGAATCAGATTACTTTTGAAAGGGCCTGGAGGGGTGCCATAGACCTCAGCTCCATGACAGGTCCTGGCTCATTAATGGAGAACTCATGCATTGAACCTGTATGTCAGTTTCCTGTTGACACTATTTTTAAGTGGGTTGGTCACTTTTGATAAAACATTCAAAGAGATCATATTTAAACAAAATTCATCCTATATCTTAAAATCTTTCTGTATTTCTGGTTTCTTCTGGTCTTCATTGCTTGGCTCATTTCATGCTAACACACGCCACCCTTCTTTTTCCCCCGTGATAAGCCCCCTTATACCTACCCCATCCTCCACCCCAGATGCTACCTCCCTGTCAGACCTTGTTGAATGCTGCCTCCCTGTCAGAACTCATTGAACGCTGCCTCAAACACACCCCTGACATCCTAACCTGGTGGTACAGCTCTATTCCCCCAGTGAGTGCTAATGCATGACACCTCTCTATTCCACCAGTAATTACCTGTATACATATACTTAGTAATTACCTACAGTATATACATATACTTTATCCCATATCCTTTCAACCACCTATATATCTACATCTTTTGCCCATGTGTCCTGACCTAAGTATACATCCCACCCTCCCTCTCTGCATGCCTGTCTCTGCTTTCCTACCGCCTCTCCTCATCTTGACTCCATGCTTTGGGTGCACCCACCCCATTGTGGTGAGGTCATCAGCGCCTACCTATCATTACCCCTGTTCAGACAGGGGTCAGCACTAGCTAGTTATTCGCTGCTGCACTTAATGCCTTCCCAATCGTCAATATGTAGTTGCTTGTGTTTACCCACCCAAATATAATTTTTGATGTATGTATCTGGATACACTACTCCGTATGTATTTGTGGTTAGTCCCGACAACCTTTTTGCACTATGTATGTCCCTACAACTGTTTACCATCACTGTATGTCTCTTGCAATTTTTTTGCATGATCTGCTGTATTGTATGATATTGTATTATATGTGTTTCAGCCCAGGCCCACCTTGCAAATGAGCATTCTGCTCAAGGGTGTTCCACCTGGTTAAATAAAGACTGATTGATTGATTTACATGGAAACATGATACTGTACTTGACCCCTACAGTTGTTCTACTTGTGCAGTTAAATAATTTACTTAAGTCTCAGTCCTCCGTTTGTGACATCATATTCCTTTCCACAGCAACAAACTATGATGTTACAAAGGATTATGATGTCAGCAAAGGAAGAAGCAGCAGCAGATGAACTCTAGAAGACAAGGACCCTGTTTCATGCAAATTAACCTAGTGATAAAGACCATCCAGAAGAGAAATGCAGACAATAATTGTTTCTAAATGTTGTGTTTTTCTGAGTTTTCTTAATGAGCAACTCTGCACTCCAGTATGCACGTAATGAAATATTTTCTTAAAGAGCACTCCAGTATGCACTTAATAAAATATAAAGTTTCAATTTAATTACAAATCACTCAAGAATGTTTTCAATTTTCCTTTCCAAGTACAACCGCCTTCGCAATTTGCTACAGTACTGGCCTCAAAAACACATTTCTTTGGCACTTCATTGCAACGAAACGGTTTGGACTTCTGAGCTGAAATTTACAGGGTCGAAAGGGTTTGCACCACAGACGTGCATTTTGCTGGCTTTGATTTAAAATTTACATTGGTTGCATAGTTATGGCATTCTGAAGTTGAGAAATTTCCCATAGGATAACACTGCGGTGCCTGCGGTGCCTTTTGGCGCCTGTATCTCAAAAAATGATTAGAGATACAGATTTTTCACTGTGCGGGTGCAGGCTGCCAAGTCTTGATTACAACTGTAGTGGACTTTGTTCCAAAGTTGCAATGGTTACTAAGATATTGCCAAATTAGTGTTACAAGGGGTACTTGGAATGTCTCTAGGCCTGCACTATGTCTCCATAATTATGTGTAGGTGGGAGTGCAAGGCCCAGAGGGCCCATGCTCCCACATATGCATACTATTATGCAAAAAAAGGAGCAGGGGGGCATGCCATTATGCAGTGCTGGCAGCACAGGGCCCAAGGCTCCAAGGCCCCACAGGAGAGATGAGGGTTCATTACAGTGTCTCTATACTTATGGATATATGGTAACGCAGGGTCCAACAAATGGATAACATTATGAATCCACTGCAGTGTGAAGGGAGTGCAAGGCCCAGAGGGCCCTGTGCTCCCGCAACCACATATTAGTTACATTACACTTTTGCAAAAAGAAGGGAAATTTATGGCAAAACCCTCCATTTTAATGCAGCAGTTAGGGTTTCTAGTATAGCTACAAAAGTCTGGAATTTTGATATTAGGGTTAACACCCCTACCACCACCCCCCACAAACTCCAAACACCAACCGGTGTCACAGTGCGCCTTGGGGTTGTCGGACCTAACTCTCACCCTATTCTACTTTTCTGTACTATCTTTGTTTGTTTACAGATGGAATGGGATGAGAGTTAGGTCCGATGACTCCAAGGCACACTGCGACACCGACTGGTGTTTAGAGTTTGTGGGGGGTGAGGGATGGTAGAGGTGTAACCCTAGCATCAATTTCCAGACCTTTGTAGCTGTAATAGGAACCCTAACTGCTGCATTAAAACCAAGTGTGTGTGTGTGTGTATATATATATATATATATATATATATATATATATATATGTATTGTGAGAAAGACAGAGACAGATTTATAAAATGGCTAGAAAAAAATCTACAAATTTCTTTTGATGAGAGATGTTACCTGACTGTGCATAAATCTCTATAAACACACAGTCAGGTGCCAAATCTAATTTTCCTCTCTCAAAATACCTACTTAGAGCCATTTTATAAGTGTAATATGCCCCTCCAGAGTGTGTATCATATGAGTTTAATGCACTTCCCATGGTTGTGTGGACACTCGACTTTGGCTTGTGCCCTATTACACCCTGGGTGTGCATTAAATCGTATAATGCACACACTGTTGTGGCTTATTGCTTACATAAAAATATATATATATATATATATATATATATATATATGTGTGTGCTGACTTTAAAATGGGTAAGAAAATATGTTAAAATCCAGTCTACTGATTAGATGAAACACACCACATAACCATACATTATTCTACAACGACTGCATCCCCATCCTTCTTTTCATCCCTTAGAACCTTCCAAACATTTTATAAGACAGATAATCTACTACAGGGTGTGTGTTTGAGTTCTAATATCCAAACGCTTTGGTGGCTGAATAGGTACAGCCTGCGGCCTGCCTCTCACAACACACCCAAGGCATGTGTATATACAGAGCATGACCACACACCCTGTAGTGGATTATCTATTTATATATTCATTGCATAAAGCTACGTTAATGCAGACAATAGGGTTGAAGAACACAAAGCACACAAAGTTGGTAAATTAATTAACATTAGGGTTTTAGGTCTCAGGAGTCTTGGCGAATAGGTGATGGGGTGTTCCTTGGGGTTGTTAACCCTAGTGCCCAACCCACATGTCCAAAGCACGAGGTGATAGAAGTATGGCTCAGCAGATGTGATTAACAGAATCAGTTGTAGGTTTCTTCACGTGCGGCCCTGAATGACGTAAAGACATCATGTATGACCTTAACGACAAACAGTGGGTGGTAGAGCACTTACTTACTAGGGTATACAGTAAGAAAATCCAAAGACTATGCAGGTGCCTGGAATCAGCTACACAAACAGGTCTGGTGAGAACCAGACAATGGCACCACACCAGAGGCGCTCAAAACAGTCACTTCATACAAAGGCAGTCAGAGCATAACTTTACTTGTGCAGAGTGTGTCTTTACTGGAAAGATAATCAATTCCATCATAGCAAAACAAACAAGAGAGTCCAAAAGACAAGTAGGTAGCAAAGTGAACCTTCACCAGGCAGGGGAGCAGGCAATCGTGCATGCACACAGTAACGTTTCATCAAAAGCGCACCCATCTTCCTCAGAGCATGTGTGTTAACATTCCTACAAGCCTTTTAAATGGCTGCTGATGAATATTAATGTGGAAGGGAGGAGACTGAGAGCCACTACTGAGTACCACTATGTCCACAGGACGTTGTCGACTCCCTCCCTGCCAGCCTCCGCTCTTGGCATCCGGGCTCGAGGTGCAAATGCAGTGCTCAGTCTCTTCCCTTCCACAAGAATATTCATGAGCAGCCATTTAAAAGGCCTGTTGGGATGTGAACACGCATGCTCTGAGGAAGTCAGGCGCACTCTCAACGAAATGCTGCGTGCACGCGTCACCACATGTGCTCTTCTATGTGGTGGACTTGTTTGTGTATCATGTATGACCTCGTTTGTTCAGGGGAGGTGGTGGGCATTAGGGTTGACAACCCCCAAGGAACACTGCATCACCAATTCTTTACGCCTCCTAAGACCTAAAACCCTAATGTTTTTAATTTCCCTACTTTGTGCACTTTGCGTTCTTCAACCCTCGTTGTCTGACATTTGTAGCAATGAATTTCCCTTCATTTCTGATAAGCGAAATCATATTCTCATTCTCATAGGTCTCAAATGAAGTAAACAGAATAAGGGAGATTTTCAAGCCCCATTGTTTTCATGTTAAACCATTTCTCCTGGTACAGTACATGGCTCCATCAGGCCTTAGCAAGCACATCAACCGCTTATGAAGAAAGGCTCCCAAGACTGCCACAGGGTGTCATCTGTGCAGAAGAACGTTGTGTTATCCCTCTCAAGGATAAAAATGGTGGCATGCGACAGTCCTAGTCCCCTTCCTCATGCTGCTCAGTTGGTTACCTCAGCTCATCTCAGAACTTGAGTTGCCAACACAGGAACACAACACGCTACCAGCTCAGCCAATGGCTGTCCCTGCAAAAAATGTTCCTTCATAACTTTGCTTTTGACATTTATTTTATTCCAGATTTTCAATATAGTCTTCTTATGAGCCCCCCTCCGAACTTGGCAGGTGTCATTTATAAAATACTGGCCGAAACATAATTTTGGGCCACAAGTGCGAAAACATGTTTGGGGCTGGATCTGAAGAATGACACATGTCACATTCATGAGGTAGTGCGTAAAAATGGCTATGTTGAAAATTTGGGGACAAAATACTGAACATTACAAAGTTATGAAAGAATGTTGAGTAATATCAACATAACTGATTTTTTTATATTTTGACCCCAAGTTTTCAACAGCTATACTCTACCCAAATCCTGCCTGTAAGGTGATTTTATAGTGTGACTATAAAAGTAACCTTTCTGATGGATTTGAACAATTTCACCTACCTAGTTTAAAGGTGGGGTCCCAAACAGGCCATGCTGAAAATCTGCTGGAGAAATATTAAAAAATGACCCAGTTATGAGTAAAAGTTAAAAACACTTTGGAAATACACTGACCGCACTTACAATGTTTCATCAGTTCATGGTAGCATTTGCCAGAAGAGGATGTCTTTCTCCTTGGAAACTGGATCAAGAGCGATGGACCTTCTTTTGGTGAGAGAGGGAGTTGTGGGGTGGTAGAGGCTGACTGGGAGGTCAAGGTGGGATGGGTGGGGGATAGTAGGGGAGAGGACACGGAACCACAAGCCATACAAGAGAACAATACATGTTTTTTCCATTTCAGGATATTCTGGGAACAAAACAAAACAAAACAAAAAAAGACATCACCAGACTGCTTTACAGGTTCCAACACTTGGGATCGGGCACCCCAGTGCTGGCTTTGTGTAAGGTAGCACCAGAGGTGGGCACCCTGGTATCGCATGTGGTTGCAGCAGAGGAGGGGGTCTGAGCGGCACCAGGAACTGGCCACCCTAGTGTCAGGTATACATATGGCAGTCAGACAGGGAATCCTGTAACAGACGGAGGGGGGGGAGTTAACTCTCATCAGGGCTGGTTACCCCAGTGTCTGACACAGTGCTAATTCTTCAGCTGGCATCGGAGATTGGGATCCCCAGTATCTGGCTTTAAGTCCCAAACAAATACAGCAATGGACACAGATGATAAAATTTCACACTGTGTGTGCTGACATGTATCCCCACGCCTGCTGACACAACACATCTACATCTCTTTGCCCCACAAAAGGTTGATCAGGAAGTTTCCAGATCTCTGGGTTGGGGATAAGATGGCCATATGGTGGAAAAATGGCTGAGGGACAGAATACAGAGGACAGTTGTGGGGGGGAAGAGTTATCTGGCAGCAGAGAGGTCACCAGTGGGGTCCCACAGGGCTCAGTGCTGGGGCTGGTGTTGTTCAATGTCTTCATAAATGACATTGGGGATGGCATTAAGGGCAAAATGTGCCCATTCATGGATGACACCAACCTGTGTGGGAGAGTGGACACAGCTGAAGGGATACAGGACCTACAGGGTGATCTGGAAAAGCTGGGGAGGTGATTCGGGATCTGGCAGCTTGGCTTCAATGCCAAGAAATGCAAAGTTATGCACATTGGAGCCAAGAATCCCACGATGGAGTACTACCTGGGTGGAGTCCAGGTATTTGCATCAGATTAGGAGGAGGAGGAGGACCTGGGAGTGATGATCACAAGTGACCTGAAGCACTCCACGTAGTGCAACAAAGGAGCAGCAAGGGCAAACGGGATTAGTAGTAGAAGAGAGGAGGTTATACTGCCCTTGTACAGGTTACTAGTGAGGCCACATCTAGACTATGGAGTTCAGTACTGGTGCCCAAACTCAAAAAGGATATTAACCTGCTGGAGAAGGTCCATAGGAGGACAACAAAGATGATGGCAGGTTAAGTCATAAAAGGAAAGGTTGATTTCACTGAACATGTACTCCTGGTGGAAAGGAGAGAGAGAGAGAGAAAGAGGGGCACATGATTGGGACCTTCAAGTTCTTGAAAGGGATAAATAAGGTGGATAACAAGGGTCTCTTTAAGCTGAGAGGGCAACCATAATATGAGGGGGCATGGTCTTAAGCTGGAGGGGGGGAATTAGGAGGGAGGTCAGGCAGCACTACTTCACAGAGAGGGTGTAGGACAGTGGCACCGACGGTTGAGATGGGGAATGCCACACCTCGCACCACACCGGCGACCAGAGTTCAGGAATGGACTTGGGCTGTTTGGGGTCGGAGGGGTGAGGAAGGATTGAACATCCGTAGGCAGCTCTCCTTCCATGGGAGAGGGGGAGATTGCACAGCATGCTTTAGACTGACACCCAGCAGTGGCTGGGTGTCTGTACAGGTGCCCACCAAGAATGGGGATGGCCCACATCCAGAGCATTAGGCTGTCTCCACAGGGGTAGAGCCAGTCGCTCCACCCATTGCACAGCTGTGGGTCCCAGGGCAAAAACAGCAAAATCAGGAGCCAACAGGGTTTATGATGACCCAACTATCAGGTTGGAGGATGAGTCCCTCCGAGGGAGGGAACGGAGTTCCTGTCGGCATCCCACAGAAAAAAAAAAAAGAGGGGATGGTGGACACTTGGAATGCACTGCCGGAAGAGGTGGTCTCGTTGAAGACAGTGGGCAGCTGCAAGAGAGGCTGGGAGAGGCATAGGGGGTAGGTAAGGATCATGAGGAGGGAGGATGGTAGGTGTGGGGAGGGGAAGCAGGGACAGTAGTTCAAGCTATGGACCCTGCAACACAAGCAGACTAGACAGACCAAATGGCCTTCTGCTGCCTTCTTCACATGTTTGTATCTCAAATGGATACTGTTTACAGCCTCATCTCATGTGATGCCTACAGCCTTGCCCCCTCGGACACACATGCATTTTCATCAAACGCCACATTTATAAATATGGTCATTAAAAATCAGTTATCTTTAGAATGTTTAATTTTTAACCTGAGCATGAACACTTTTTTTTGTTAATTTCTTAAAAATGGAGCAAGTTAGGGACATAAAAAGTACAAAAGTATACACTTTGGGGCAAACTCTATTCAATCTGCAAGTTCCAGGTTTGAAATCCACCTAGTTTTTTTGTTGTAGGTATGCAAAAAAAGGTCTTAATTTTGGCCAGTTTTATGTTTTTTTGCATCTATATAACTTTGCTATCCTCCAGAAATATTTGCCACAAAACTGTCAGGATCCAGAGATCCTAGCACCGGGTTTGAGCTTGCCAAACAGCAAGCAAATTAGTTGAACATGGGCAGAGTTATGAAGGTGCAATTGTTCCTTGTACTATTCACTGAGACCTCAGATGGCTGCTAAACATTACACCAATTGTGATAAGGGAAAGAGACTGAACAGTTCCACAGGCTGATTCTGGCAAAATAGTGCAAATCACCACAAAGTCATCCATGGAGGAGACTTTAAAGGGTATTTTTTTACAGGTATCTGCAACAAAAATAAATACCATTGGCATAGGCATGACTCAAATCTTATATGATTCACAAAAAAAATGTTAATTTCTAGACATTCCACTCTTTAGCACTTAAGCGATGTGCCTGTAAACAGGCTGTGTGTACCTTGGGCCTCTTCATCTCCTTGCTCCTCTCTTCTGCTCGACAGTTATAACCCTCTGCTTCTGACATCAGAATCACGTCCGTAGTAACAACTGTGATGTCACAAGACAGTAGCACTCAGAGGATAACATTTGGCGATGACCCCCATGATGAAAACAGATCCTTTTCTCACCCCCTCCCTGAATACATTTACTGAATACACTATGTTTTAAGAAGTGTTCTCAAATTCAGGAAGGGGGGATGATTCATTGTAGCTCTGTTACTCTGATGTCAACTGTGAATTTTTGTTGCAAACTGAAAATCTCTTCACATTTACCTAACAAGATGAATTCCATTCCAAAGAAGGCAGCAGCTTCAAACCAAGTCCTTCTATGCCCAGCACACTTCCTTTGACTCCAGGGAGGCTTGCCAGCTTGTTAATAAGTCGTTGTGTCTCTCACTCCATAAATCAAGAAGCCTTTCCTTTCTGTATTTTCCAGCAGAAAGTTTATCTGGGGGGAGAGCGCATTAAAAGAATCCTTCCATCAAATTATCCTTAATGGGAGAACACGGACCACCTGCACAATATGATGCAAGACATGGTGAGTTTCTTAGGACTAATGACCCTCAATATTTTGCCCAGTAGCTGAGTTTGTTCAAGCTGAGGTACTCAATGCTCAGAGACAGCCGATGTACTGTAGTCGATCACGCAAACAGTCCTCTTATTCTGAAGATATGGTATGCACCACACCATGAGGTACCAGTTCAAAAGCTTTGCTTACTTACTCAAAGCTTTTCTAGTGCCCAGTAGAACCAATTGTCTGACCCCTACAACAGCTACAACAACACAAACTAGAAGACAATTAATACAAATCGCAAGACTGCACAATTTCATCCTGCAGAATAACTGAGCAGGGAGCTGTACATTTGACAGAATGTTACCATGTTATAACGTGACTTTATGTTCTGGTTTTACAAAAGTGTCACAAAATTCTAGTGCCTGGAGTTAAAAAAACTTAGTGAAAATCTCCAATACACAAAGCAACCAAACTTTTAGTTTTATCTGTTTTGTGAGTCTGTGTCTAAGAGTCTGCAGTGACAGTTCGGATGAATGTTTGTGGCTTAAACCTAAATATTACTATTAGTTTTTTATTGATTTTTAGTTCAGAAAGCACAATATATCAAGTGACAAACAACAGCTTGAAAAATACATAAAGTATCTAATGTACACTCTACCCAGCAATGTAAGAAAGTGGGGAACCAAAACATCTCACTGGAGTTTAGGCAGCGTAAAAGCAACACATCAGTGGAGCAAATCCTTGTGATGGGTTAGGGTAGTCCCATTCAAAGCTGAAAAAGACAAGACAACAATTTTGAAGCTTACCCTACCTTCAATATCAAGCCTATGAATCTACTTAAGCAGAGGGGCTGTGTGGTCGAGGAGCTGTAAATCAGAGATCAAGAAAGCAGCTGTTTGCTCAGATTGATTTAGCATTTTCCCTGTAACTCCAGGGCAGTTTGCCTATGATTTCCTGTACATTACATTATTTCCTATGGAAGCCAAATTACTCTCTTTACCTGTATAACCAATATAGGTATATGGGAAAAATTTTTACTGTGCATGGCTCCATTTCCCTGTAAAATACAGAAATTCCTATAGATCTGGGACTCTGAAGCAGTAGCACTTTGAATTCATTAGAGAGGAAAAGTAATAAAGACAGCTCGCCCAATCAGGAGACTGTTCAGTAATCTTGCCTGGAGGTAACCAGCTTACATGCTGCAAACCATGCTACTGAATCTGGACCCACAATATTAGTCAACTGGGAGAGCTTCCAACATGCAGAATGCTTCTGATGAGGGTAAGCTCAAACCTCTAGCCCTCCTGTTTTTTATGTCACCCAGCCAGATGCAATCTAAGTTAACGTAACCCCTATGCAGTCCTTAGTCTAACTATGGATCCTGGCGGTTGCCTGCTGGGTGGTTTTACTGGTTTACTGGTTAACTGATGCTACCAACCATTTTTTTCTGAATTAGCTTCTACTCTGTTACAAATGCTCCTTGTCTCTCCAATTTGTGTAACTCTATTGCAAATGCTCCTGTAAGTCAATTGAGCTGGCATCTGTAACCACTGTATATGTGTCTTTGTCTTTTCTGCCCACCCGATGTGGAACCTTTGTAAAAGAGCTCACACTCAAAGGTCTCTTCTGATATATTAAATACATAAATAAATAAATAAATAAAAAGAGACTACAAGGTGGTCACAGGAAACTTCTACTGTAGAAACCTAAATCAGTCAATCATGGCAGAGTCTTACCAACTTCACCTGCAAGGAACATATGCTTCAAAAAATTGCAGCATCAATCCAAATCCTAAACTCAGCTCAGTCCTAACAACCCTCAAATTATGTCCATTAGGTGAGCTTCTTGAAAGTAAGGTACTCATTCCTGGAGATGAGATAATCTTTTTAGGAACTATGATGTTCTCTTTCACTTCGAAAGCCACTGTACTCTGGAGTTATAGAATGCACCAACTCCATAAGGTACTATTTCTCCTGAAACTTTTCTTGCTTATTGCAAGCTTCTCTAGCACACAAAACTAACTGCCCACTTCCCAAAACAGCCACGATAGCACAAAACTAGTAGCTTATTAATATGAACTCCCAGCCCATACCATTTCATCTAGCTCAATTTTTGAGCTGTAAGCTACACATCGGACACCATTTTGCCATGGAGGAAGGGTAATGTATAATGGGCAATGGCCCTGTGCTTCACCTGGGGAAGAGAACTTAGGCCCATAATTTGGATGAGTTTAGGCATCTTAATGGTTGGATCCCAAATATTACAAATTCCTGCACTGCTGTGGATATGCAAACTGAGATGTACAATCGCTATGCATGTTATAAAATAACTTTAATTCAAATTTTTAGAACAGGAGAGAACAGACTGAATTGCAAGTACAGTCCCTGTCACTTATACTGAACTAATGTGTAATTACAAGTCTCACCCAGCAAGGTGAATGCCCAGCATTAGCAATGAAGAAGAAAAACATATTTCCAGGTACATCCCAGGGAAGGGTACTATATTTAGGAGAGATAAAGATAAACTACAGAAAAAAAAAAATACAATATTGTAAATAGTACAATAAAACTACATTTTAAAATACAGTCTGTAGGGAAGCCTAATAACCAGGACACATTAAGCAAAGACTGTGATATGCAGCACAACAGAACAACTGGGAGTATATCAGTTGGTGAGGCATAGGAGTAATTAACAAAAACTGAACTGTTTCACGGTGGGAGGGGGGATGCAGTCTGGATCCTTAACACCCCAAATTCAAGGGTCCTCTGGATTTACAGTGAAAGTATTCTACAGTCACAGAATGAAGATGATTGGTGGCAGTCCAATGTTGGTTGTTATTATTAGAACATTATTGGTGGGTGTGAGTTAGGTAGGCAGAGCAGACTAGCTAGACTTTGGTCCTACATGGAAGATTTCTGTTTCTCTGTTTATTCATTTATGGTACTTTATGTTACTCTGTTTCTTACTTTTCTAACTACTTTGTTACTTGCACAGAACCACTGCCGTTGCACAGCTGTTACTTTTTGATGCTTAATTATCTGTTATTTGTACCTCAATGATAAACTGTTAGCAGCTCAGTACACATTTCCTGGTAAAACGTTTGAAATAAATAAAAGTTTACATCTTTCTAAAAACCCAGATTGAAGCTCAACCATTACATCAGATGCAAATAAAAAACGGACAGAGGGGACCTTGGTTTGATGTATCATGCTAAGGACAGCACTTCCAAAGAAGCACCCACCCCAAGCTCACTGCAGTGTTAACAACAAGTAGGGGGTCCAGGCCCTGGTGTGAGACTAGCAGCCACAATCTCCATAACAAGAAACAACAGTGCCACCACTGAGCCACATAGATGAACAAAATACTCATTGCCAGTACTGGAATTTAATACGTATGTTGTTTCTGGACACAGGAAAACAGACTAGAGTGACCACAGTAAGATCCCAATGTAACACACATCAAGCATCACCGCATGCAACCAGGCACAACTGGAACATTTTGTCCAAAAAGATCTCAGGGTCTGAAACGGGCATATGCTTACCAGTCAATCCTAGCAAATTTTTTATCAGGCAAGCAAGATCAAGTTTCCCTCAAATACTCCTGCTGACCTGCCTTGGTGGAGTTAAGGGATTACACAAGACAGGGTGAGCAGTTATAAGAGAATAACTGTCCTGAGTTATAGCAGACTGCCACGACCACCAGAAACGTGCATTCATTATTCCCTTATGACTGCGTGCCCTTGGTTGTACTTCCCGCTTATAAAATCATCTCTCATTCATTAAAAAATTATGTTGTTCCAGTGAGGTGTTAGGTTGTCAGAAAATAATCAAGAGTCATGAGACATGTTTTGACCAGTGAGGTTACGGGGTTTTCATGGCATTTTTTTTTTTTTTAAATCAAGCTTGTTCTCCTGAGACCCATGGTTATAGCAGGGCCATTACCCCTGACTCCCACCCCACAGCAACTGCCTCCCCCGGGACCTACTTGTACCCCCGCGAATAACCCCCTGCAGTGGGGCCAGGGGAGATCCATCTTCCCCACTCCCAGTGGACAGCTTCAAATACAAATGTTGCAATACATATTATAAATTATCACAACTATCAAATACAGTTCATGCAATTATCCATTAATACAGTAACAAGAACCAGCATACCTCGGATAAACAATGAGCATCTTCATGCTTACAAATCATCCAAACAGATATTACATACATACTTGTATCTGGTCTCTGAATAAACAGAAATCAGCTGTTCCTCCAGCATTCCAGTGTTGGTGAGGTATATGACTGCTAGTTTCACTTTTTATGGGATGGTGAATTGAATTCTCTCTGACCAGCAATATGGTTTACATCCAGTTTCCAGTGGTACCCATCACTCACCCTTCACTAGCACTAAAGTAATCATTCCAAAAAGAAACAAGCATCCCATGCCTCACCAGTGGCAAAACATAGGAAGAAACTGGAAGCAACTCCTGCTGCTGATGGAAAGGATTTACTATTGTATTAAAACAATTTATATACAGTAGAATTTTTTTGCACCTAATTTTTATTGCATTATACAAAGGAGTCATACAATAGTATATACCAAGACAACCAAGAACAATAGACGAAGCAATGTCACACAAGGATACATCACTGGACATCTGTTGGCACCACATATGAGGGCATGACATCAGAAAATATGACACTATTCTAAATTACTATTCAAAGCCCATCAGATGTCATGACTGAGGACTATAATACAGAAATCAAAAGTTCAGTAATAATCTATAGTGACCTGCTGCAGCACCAAACAAGTCATAACCATCACATTTGAGTCCATGAAACCTAGAACAGCAAGTAAGTAAAATGTTGGTTCAGGAAGCAGGACTCTCTATCTTGCAGCGTGTGCATATGTGTGTGTGTGTGTGTGTGTGTGTGTAAAACCTCTCTCTCTCTCTCACACACTCACTTTCTAAAACTCCCAGCCTGTACCATTTAATCTAGCCCAATTTATGAGCTGCAAGCTGTACACATCAGACACCATTTTGCCATGGAGGATGGGGTACTACATATATGGGCAATGGTCCTGTGCTTCACCTGGGGAAAAGAACTTAGGCCCATGATTTGGAGGAGTTCAGACATCTTCATGACTGGATCCTAAATATTACAAATTCCTGCAGTGCTGCCGATACACAAACTGAGATGTACAATCACCATGCATGTTGAAAAATACTTTAATTCACATTTTTAGAACAGGAGAGAACACACTAAATTATAAGTACAGTCCCTGCCTCTTATACTGAACTAATGTGTAATTAAAGTCTCAAGTCTTTTACTCAAATTTACCTTTGCTATGCAAATGTTTACTGATGTTCTTAATAATGTTAGAGCTATTTATGGACATACAAACTATTAAACAATTGAACTAACTTGACAGAAACATGTCTTAACACTAAATATATGAGGCCCACTATTTGTAGACATATTATTCTTCAAAATAAGAAAAGTGCTACACATCTGACTATTTGCTCAAAATTTGGAAGCCCAGTGCTATAAATGTTAATGCTGAGAGGTTGAGAGCTATGATGAATGGGACGAGGAGAAAGAATAATTTAATTTATTACCAAGCAATCAAGGCATGACAAAAATACAGTACCACAAAACTACTATTCAAACATAGAAGACTTGCCAATAAATTTGATAGGTTTAAAATCTTGCTCAAAGCTAAAACAACTGATACAGTCGCAGTTACTGAATCATGGTGGGACCCTGAAGTTGTATGGGACATAAATATCGAAAAGTATTATTTAGTCAACAAAAATCACATTGGAAAAAAAGGAGGAGGGGTGACACTTTATATTCACAATCATTTGAAATTTGAAAAATAGAGTTAAATACAGAATCAGAAAATACTGAGGCAGGATGGATCAAACTAATCAACACTAAACTCTCTAGTATCGATATTGGCAACTTTTACATGCCACCAGATTGCTCAGATAAAAACCTTTTGCATATATCAATGAAACTGATGAAGAATCTAATAAAGGGGACATCCTACTGCTGGGGGATTTCAACCTACCCAAAACAGACTGGAAAAAAACTGCAGCACTGGGGATAGAGGGGTATTTACTTCTTGATGCACTGAGAGAATTGAATCTTAAATAAATCATTAGGACATGGACAAAAGGTCAAAATATACTGATTTGGTCATAACTAATTGTAATACTGATATCAAACACATTCTCGAACCATTACGTATGAGCAAACACAGAGTTATCAAACTAAAAACAGAATATAAGACCATACCAAACGGTATCAGGGTAGAAACTTGGACTCAAACAGGGAGATAGCTGATACAGTTTAACTGCCGGCAATTCTGCTACTTGGAATGTACACAGCTTGCTCTCTCACATAGATGGGTACCAGTAACAAATGGTTTAATTCAGTACTTTGGCTTGCACCATTTAGATCATCACCATTCTGTAGCTTATGGAGCCCTAAGTTCAACAGTATACTACTATGGGAAGATTCTAATCTGAGTGGAATCTGCACACAGCCCTGGTTCACTGATTGTGATAGATGTTTCTTGTTAACTTGTCCTTAACAATTTTTAGATATGTAGCATTCATTGCTTGACAAAATATACCCATGTGGATTTTACTAATTAACACTATGGTTTGCATGCTTTACTCTTTGCTAGAATACAAGGGTACACCTTTCTACGGTTCCCAATTCATTTTTTAACCACCAAATACTAAATGAACAGTTGGACTATTATCTTGAACCAACAGCTCAATACCTTTTGCCCTGTGTACTCCTCAGGGCTAAGAACTATATCCTTGCTCTGCAATGGAATTTATGATATGTTATATACCCTATGTTAAATCATATTTTTAAATGTATGATCGTGCTGTATGCTGAAAAAATCTGAGTTAAAAAAATAAAACCACACCAAACAAGGGTAAATCCATATTTTACAAATACAGGAAATATCGTAAATGTGAAATGACATTGAAAACTGGAATTTGATGTCCTAATGAATGGAAAGGGCCGAGAGGAATGTTGGCTAACATTCAAAATAAACTACTGGCCTTAAGGGACAAATATATTGAGCATAAAACAATCTATTGCAAAAATGGAAAACATACCTCCCTGGTTCACAAGAAAAATATCCAGCATGGTTACTAAGCAAAAAAGAGCATACAAATTGTTGCAAAAATACCCAGGGTCAAAGAAAAAGCTATAATTAAAACACTAAAGAAAGAACTCAAAAGTGCTAAAAGAAAGTCATGAAATAAAATTGGCAAATTATAAACAAAAATATAAAAGCCTTCCATAGTTATAAAAACAACAAAAACTACCACCACAGGTCCACCTAATAATGGTATCACATCTAATGAATGTGAAATGGCAAACCTATTTAATGCCTTTTTTTTTTTTTTTGTCTGTCAGACCAGGGATAAAATGTTACTCAAATTATACCCAAAGGATAACACTGAAAATATCCAAAAGGAAGAGGTTTTGAAACATTGAATGTCCCTGCTGGTGGACGAATCAGCTGATACATATAAATTATCACCCAAAATCATTAAAAAAAAAAAACTGGCTGATGAATATACCTCAATATTGACACATATATTAAATATATCATTATTTTCCTGTGAAGTCCCAAAAGACTGGAAGAAGGCTAAAATTATCCCTTGTATTTAAAAGGGGACAATTAGCTGAGAACTACTGCCCTATCAGTATTACATCTTTTGTATGTAAAATAACGAAAAGCTGTATTAAAGAGAGACTCAAAGCTGACTGTAAAAGTAAAAATACCAACAATAAACTCCAACATGGATTTGAAGTAGGTTTATGTATAACAAACTTACAGAGACATTCTACGAGTATGTGAGCCACAAGATTGATGAGAATAATGCAGCTGATTCAATATTTCTTGACTTCAGAAAAGTTTTCGATGTTGTCCCGCATGGTAAATTACTAGATAAAAAAATTCAGTGTAAGTGACAGAGTAACTGGTTGAATATCTAACTGGCTCAACATGCAAACACAAAAAGTAAAAGTTAAAGGACATTCATCTTCAGAGAGTGACGTGCTATGTGGGGTGTCACAGGGCTCTGTTTTGGAGCTGGTTCTATGCAGTATCTTTATTACTGATCTCGCACAGATGTTATTAATATCGGCAATACGCCTGAGGACCCACACCAAACAGGCAAAAGGGATGACACTACTCAGACACTGATATACTGTAAAATGACTTGGATAAATTGGTAAACTAGTCCAAACAACACAGTATGAAATTTAACAATAACAAATGTACAGTAATGCATCTGGGCAGAAACATAAACAAAGACTATTATGTGGACAATACAAAACTCAAAATAACGAAAAGAACTCAGCATGTACATAAGTAATAATCTAAGTAATACAATGCAAGTTAACACTGTATATCAAAAAGCAAATCAAGTAATATACCCAATATGAAGGCATTTCACACACAGATTAAAAGAGTAGTTTTATCACTCTACCATGCTTATGCTAGGCCGATTATTGACTAAGGTTCGCAGCAGCTATGGGGAGGTTTGGGAATAGGTGACACAAATAAGCAGCAAGGTTTTCTTTCTAAACCATCCTTTCCCTGAGGCTCAGGGTGCTGTACAAAGTACAGGCATATGAGGAAAATAATTAATGTTAACTTTAATAAGAAAACAAAAAAAATTTTAGTACTGCGTCTGAACACACTACAAGTCCACTGTTCAAACACGTTACAAATAGTTTTATTATACAAATCAAGACCAGTGTAGCATCTCCCGGCGAGCGTTGGTTTTCATCACACTGACACCTGACAAAGCATCAGTGTGACGGGAAACGTTGATGCTTACCAGGGGGTGGGAGGTGTGCTACACCGGTCTTGATTTGTGTAATAAATTTTTTTTAATGTGTCCCAATAGTGGACTTGTGGTGTGTGTTCAGACGTGCCACCAGAAACTTTGTTTTCTTATCTCAGTGAGTGATAGTACGGCTCCACTGGGTAGTCCTGAGCCACCGTTTTTCTTTGTTTTGTAACTTAAATGAATAACTGCAATAAAATACAGAATACTAAGCCCCAAAGGTTCCTCTAAAAAGGCCACCTTCAGACCCTATTTGAAGGCCTAAACTGAGGGGCCTCCCTCAGAGACCTGGGAAGTAAGTTCCATAGGACCAGTGCTGCCACCTCAAAGGCACAATCTCCAGATGTTTTTAACCGGGCCCTGGGAACCGCTAGGAGGCCTTCCTCGGCAGAGTGGAGGGAGTACAAAGGGCGGGAAGGAGTCAGGAAGTCATACAGATAGCCTGAACTTGAGCCGCATAAGGCTTTATAGGTGAGTAAACCCACCTTGAAGTAGATCCTCCACCTAACCAGCAGCCAGTGCAGACTGACCTCAGAAGGCCCGTCAGCAACCTGGCTGCTGCATTCTACAACTGCTGCAGACAGTGCAGCGCCCCTTTGCTGACCCCAAATATAGAGTGTTGCAGTAGTTGATCCTAGACATCAGGAAAGCATGCACCAGTGATGGCAGGTCATCTAAAGGGAGTATGGTATTAATCTGTGCGATATTCTTAAAATGGTAAAAACCAATCTGGACAACAGACAACACCTGAGCCTCAAGTGTCAATCTGCTGTCTAGGATCATGCCCACATTTTTCACCCTCACAGATGGATAAGACAGAAATGATACAACACAGAGCAACAAAGATGATCAGCGGTTTTGAGAACATGCCTTATGAAACTAGGTTACACTTTGGTTTACACAGCCTAGAGCAGAGATGAGGGGTGAGCTACTTCTTTTATTTAATATACACAGGGATCCGATTTATTTATTGATTTGAACTTTATATGGGGCAAAATCAATATATGTTAAGAATGCACAACAAACAAATCAAACTGTTACACTGTAAAACAAATAACAGGAACTTATACTGCACCCGACTTAAATTTATACCTGATCGCCAGCATAAACGCACAGAACTTCCAAGTCTCAATTTTTTCCCCTAGACTTCTTATGTAAAATAGATATGTTAAACACATAAAGATTCCCTTTTGAATGTATACTTTTTCCCTCAGTTTTGCTGTTCAAATGTGGACGGACCAGCCCAATTTTACTGAAACTGCCTGCTGCTGCTTTACTAATTAGCTCTTGTCTGTTAATGGGTTGCCCTATTTAAACAGAGGTGTTAATCACCTACTTCAGCCTTTTAACCATCAACCCCAAGTCATAAAACTTCACACTGAAATCAAAGCAAAGAACTCAAAGAATGTCACAGAAGCACACCAGAATCACAGAAGTAGCTTTCCTTACACAGGAATCAAATCAAAGAATGTCACATTAGCCCCATTCACATGGACAAATCTGCTGCATTCTTGGTGCACAACAACAAGACCGTGGCTGCTGTTCACGTCTGAAAGCCACAGTTTTGCCATTTGGGGCTTGCATTGTGTTCTGTCCCCGATCCATGTTTCCTTGGGTTCAGGTAGTAGTGTGACGTCGTGCGTCGTTTTACTTGGCCACCTGAACAGCCCGCACCACACGTAACATTGTGACAGGCTTTTCTCAGCCTGTACTCTATTTCTTTCGCTTGCTGGTACCACTATTTTTTACCACCAGAGTTCAGCTAAAGATAATTTTTGGTGCAGTAAATGTAGCTGAACTTGGGGAAGTGATTATTTTTGCATACCGTGGGCTTGAAAATGAAAATAACACGGTCTGAGAGTTGTCTTACGCAATACTGGGCATGCATACATATGTATAAGTGCATGGCTTGACTTCAGACCCTGTCTTTTCCCCATTTGTAGCCCTCGGTTTACAAAAAGAATCACTTTCTCAGGTTCAGCTATGTTTACTGCGCCAAAACCCATCTCTAGCTGAACTCAGGTCGGAAGAGCCATTCCCAATCCCTGTGGCACCGTCATCCATCCTCGACTGCCCCCCCCCCCCCCCAGTTGGAACCACCTCCAAATGCCAGATCTTCAGGGAGCATCCCTCCGGCACTCCAAGGCTATGCTGTCTGAATGCTGCTCGACAGCGTTTCAGCAAGCTTGGCCACAATGAATCACACAGCAGTGATGTACATCTCTTGCCACGTGAATGAGGCTATTGTCTTATAGGGCACAACCCCCTTCCTTCACCTTAACAAACAAGTCAATGTGCTTAGAGGAAATAGCCACAGCCATGTATTTATTAAGCAGTCAATTAGCATTCGATCTGGTAAACTGGTGAGGTGTATATAATGTATATATCCATTAATCTGGCGTGACATGCTCAGCATGGTAGCTGCAGCTAGTCATTTGTTAATCATATCAATCAATACTTACAGGCCCTTACTCCCTTTTGGAGAAGTCGACATATTAGGTACAACCTCGTGAGGGACTCTGGCCTCAAGGCATAAGGGATGGCTCTTAGTGGGCCAGTCTTGAATGTGACCTCCCCATCAGAGGGACCATGGACTGTGTGCCCGAAGCCTGAGATTATCCTTCACTTATGGCTGAGACCCTCTGGTACCAGCCGCCAAGGTCTCACCTCTCCGCAGCTTCAGGGTGAACTGCCTGAAAAGTATGACAAACCCTGTTAACCCCTCTGTTCAGTCCTGCAAGACCACCATGCCACTAATCTTGCAAGACTACCGTGCCGCCGTCATGCTACTACTAACACCCTGCTGGAGAAGGCGAAAAAACGGAAAACTCAATGGGGGAAAAAATGGTAAAATTCCTTCCCAACACCTAAGACAATCCCCTGTAGAGGGACAGTGGGTTCCCTGCCACACGGTTCCTCACCCCTACTTTTTTGAGGGGAGGGTATCTGATGGAGAGGTAGAAGCTGAAAGAAGGCAGTGCCTTCATCACACCAGCTTAAGATGAAGTTCCTCCCCACCAGCAGCTGCTAGCTCCTGCCTCCTGCGAATGCTGCCTACCAGCCTGACCCTGACCTCGTGGGCAGAAGCCACCCCCTCTTGTCTGCTCAGGTGTCATTTGGGGGCATGCCCACAGACAAACTCGCCAGTGGCTACTGATTGCAGGCTCTTCCAGAATGTCACAAAAGCGCTCTACAGGAATAACAGAAGCACCCTCCCTCACACAGGAATCAGACTAAAGTATGCCACAGCATGTCACAAATCACTTTATCCCAATCAAAGAAGCACTTACATGCTAGTGGCAATACTTTTCCCTACCCAGCCAACTGGCACATACTGCAAGTTGCATTCACCATTAAAAGAATACAAGACTGGATAAATGCATAGGCATAGCCCCTTAAACACATTCTTTTAGGCGGTCCCAAGGTGTGTATGTTTAAGGGGCTGCACTGTATGTATTTGTAAAAGGGTGGTTAATTTATGGAACATATTAACCACTGCATATAATAAATTGTAGTAGAGCTGAAGCATTTAAAAGAAAAAGAAAATCTTGACAAATGGATGAGTAGCGGAAATGTTAAATACTTGTACTGGTTTGCGGGCAGGTAAGTAGGATATACTGTTTAATCCGCCTTAGCAACCAGAGTTTTAAACCAGAGAGAGTATAAGATAACACTAATTGTTCCAATGTTTAGGAATAACATGAATAAAGGAAAACTCACAAATCGTAACATTCCCATTACCTTCCATCCATCCATCAAGTTGATAGCCGAGGGTCTGGGAGTAAACAGTAAAACTCAGAAAGTATTTCTGCTGACCTTCCTGTAGCAAGCCAGGTGACTCTGTCCCCCACCAGTTCCATATAGGAATTGTTGAGTTACTGAGCATATAGCTGTACCTCCCACTCAAGCAAGCTCAGGAAAGATCCCAAACAGAAAACTACAATAATAAACTGCATTTAAACTGCACTCACCTATCCCACACCAGCACTCACTGTGTAATTTAACTGGGTGAGGTCCCTCATTGGCTCATACACTCTAGGATTCATTAACTGTGTAACAAAAGATGAGAGAATAAAAGTGAAAAACAAATACTGAGGCACAATAAAGAACTGTGTTTTACTGTGTCCCAGAAAATCCAGTGCCTCTCAAACACAATCCTCTTGTTCCTCCTGAACATCCTCAGTTGTAGCGACCTCCTGTTCAGCGAAATCAGCCTCATCTTTGCCAGGCAACTACTCACATCCTTAGGGTCAATGAAGATACAAGTTACTCCAGTGTAGGATACCCCCTACACACACACTTTGCTGTAAATAAAGTGAGTGCATCACCCCCAGCTCCTGTAGGCTAGCCCAGACTCCACCACAAGTTCTGCGCCTCTGCCAGGTTGAAAAACTGAGGTCAGGAAAGCAGAGCACCCTGGTACCATCAGCAAGAGTCAGCTGACCTTTTCATTTGCCACCTCCAGTATCATATCTCTCACCTTAGGATCCACAGTGACCACTATTAAGGTCCGTGGCAACTCCATATTAGCAAGCCAATTGCGTGAAGTCACCCAATAGACTCTGTAGTAGGAATCCTGAAATTTAAGCTGTAGTAACTCAGCAAGCAGAGTTCCCACAAATTTCACAGGCTTCAACCCTTCCGCCTCCTCCGGAATCACCAACAGCCTGATATTACATGACTGAATGCCATTCTCAATGTGCTGCAGATGGAAATGCAATAACCTATTTTCCTCTACAAAGTCAGAGAGTCAACTGCAGCCTTGGAATCACCTGCCACCATGCCAATCAGGCCTCCACCAGTGCCACACAAGAGTTAAAGCGGTCAATTCTGTTGTCCATATCTTTCACAGTTAGCTTAACTTCCTACATAGGTTGGAAGACAATCCCCAGTGATGTGTCTCCTCCATACTCTGAGCGCTGGTGCCATTATTATCTGGCTGCTGCTTGTTCACCTTTCCTCTCTTCTGGACTCATTGGTTTCACCCTGTTCAGTAAAAAAAAGGCACAAGCCAAACAAGTCCACAGTGGTTTGAGTCACTGAAGCAGCAGAACACAAGATAAAAATGTGACTTTAGAAGTTTAAACAGTAAAATAGGATAAGTTTTCCACAGAACTTGTTATTCATGCATCCTTCTCAGTCGGCAGACAAGCCACACTCTTTATTACTGTAGCATTTCAAGTTATCTACTCTACAATTAGTATTGGAAAAAAGAAAGGACATCACATTTTACAAGTGCAGTACCAGTGGAATCCTTACAAGATCCTACTGGCTGCAAATGTTCTAAAACAGAAAGGTTCTGATTTTTCCACATTCACGGTATATTATCTTTTGATATTTACATTTAGGAATCGTAGTTCACAGTAGACCCCTATGGAGCAAGGCAAGTACTTTCTGGAGCAAGGCTTTTCCTCAATGTAAACATCTTGACCCAAAACATGTTCCTTTTTGGGGTTTTTTTTTTGCTTTTCTTAAGAGTGGGAATGTTGGCCGAGACACCAAGGTATCCCACCACTCTCTCTGACTCATGCCGTGAGATGTTTAACTCCCACCTGGACAACCAGAAATAGCTGAAGGAACTCATCTTAACATTTCCTCCAAATGACAGCAACCCCAAAGTGTTGCATTGTCAGCGCTGGCTATAAGCTCAAGTCACTACGAATGCAGGCGAGATTTGATACAAGTTTTGCTTCTTGGGCCTCTGATGGTCGAACTAGGGGGCTGGATGTCTCATG
The DNA here is from genome assembly GCA_016271365.2 of Neoceratodus forsteri. Lineage (NCBI taxonomy): Eukaryota > Metazoa > Chordata > Ceratodontiformes > Ceratodontidae > Neoceratodus > Neoceratodus forsteri. The sequence goes on along the minus strand of CM028131.1, from coordinate 1,536,952,731 downwards.
TAACTGTCAATGTTAAAGAAACCTTCAGTTACTTGGAGCAGTGCCTTCAAAGGCTGTAATGCAGATGTAAGAATGAGATACACCCACATCTGCTTTGGAAAAGTTCCACTGGTGCCACTGAAAGCTATTTTCAAACACTGTGGGCAACTGGTGACAAATGTAGCAATTAGTGGCAGCTTGTGTCATTATTTTGCCAAGTACCAGCATATTCAATGCAACAACGTCAAAGCTGCTGACACTGGTAGATCATCCAATGGGATTGTCCAACAGCGCAGATGTAAGGCTGCTTTAACAATATGACTGGCAGATCAGTGACAGATCCACTTTGACAATCCTTTTCCAAGGTCACTGCTTTGGATCTAAACCAAGCTGGTAGTGTGCAAAAAATAACTATCTGATGGCTGCTCAGTAGTCTAGGTGTGGTCTCAATCGAGTATACCAGACAGTGTGGACAGATGTAAATATCTCAAATTCACCATATCAATATGACAGGTGCATTTTTGGCAGTCTCCCAAAAAAGGCCAATGACTTAACGGTTGTCTGAACTACCCTCTTACTTACTGAAGCAGTCCCTTCATGAAAGAGATGAACCACACTGTTGTTGTTGAAGGAGGTTTTGCAGCTGCTGGCCATGCAGTACCTCTCAGAAGGATAAACAGAGAACACTGGTCTCCTCTGCTACCAGTCTGGCAACTTCATGAGCTCTTAATGTGCTAGGAAAATAAATCATGAATGTTATGGCAAGCAGTTTCAGAACACACTCATTTTCTTCATTTTCTGAAGAAGCATGAAACTCAACACCTATAGTATCTGATATAATTTTAAAACCCCACCACCACTCAGCGAAGAGTTATGGCATGTTCCAGTAGTCCCCCTTTGATGGCAGTGTTGCCACACGGTACATCCCAGGTAGAGGACATGAAATAAAAGTTTTATTTCTTTATAGTTCAGTTCTGCAGAGGAAATGCGAAGAGCTCGTACCTTCAAGTGCGCTCACTTGTAGTAGCACCAGAGGCTGTTTTCCAAAGTGCCAGAGTTGACTGGCCTGCCTTTAGGTAAAGTGACAAATACCAGTACGTGCTGCCTCGACAGTAGGTGGCAGATCTCTCCCGCTGCATGCTGTGGATTACTGATATGGAGAAGAAGAAGGAACAGAGAGAGCTGCTCAGGACCGATCCATCAGGCCACTGTGTTTAGACCCTCTACTGTTAAATAAGATGTGAGGTTCATTAAATGTCTCAGTGGGGACACCAAACTCAACAATGGCCCCCACTGTGGCCCACAGTACTCATGTTCCATGATGTCTGTCTGAGAATCACTTGGGCCCCCAGCCATGGAGTCCCAGTAATGATGGCCAAGCATAAGTCAGGTGGGAGTGCCAGAGGGTCCCTGTTAAAGGCTGATGCCTGTCTGACCTCCTGAATGAAGTTCCTGATTGAGCCGTGTCTGGGTGAACCTTAAATCTGGTGCCTGCCAGGCAAAGAGCACGAAAGAGAAGTTTGTGTATGTTACTGTTTCCCAATGGAGGGATTCTGTTAGGTCTCTGGAGTGGATCACCCACTGGAGAAAAGTTAAGGATGGATAATCAGAAAGGTAGCTTCATAGCTGGATCATCCATACTGAATATGTATGATAATTGATCATCCTAGGTGAACTAAAGTTGTACTGCAATCAGTGTTTCTTCACCTACAAATAAATTATGGGTATAGTCTGCTCTCCCAGAAGGAAATATTAGCACCATGCTTATCTCTGTTAGAGTCAACAAAATGGATTTTACCTGCAGTATGAGCTGTGTCATCCTAGTTCTCCTGCCCACACACATTAATCTGTGCTCTGCCTGAATGAATTGCCTCAATACAAGAGGGTTATGTGGAAACTGTTGTGCTTAATACAATGACTGCTGCTTGACATACATACAGTACTTGCATATGTAGTTTAGTAACTCTCATGGTTTAGTTCCTTCATATATTAGCCTCTACCTTTGGAGACCAGGTTTTAAAATAAGAGCCTGGCAGGACCTCTCGGATCCTCAAGACCTTAAGTAGCCATGCATGCAATTATTTTTATACTGTAGTCATTAAAGAGACATTGTCAACCCCTTAGGCCTCAAAGTAACATAAGTTTAAAAAAAAAAAAAAATTATAATTGCTCACACTCTGTGGTTATCCACGATATAGCTGGTAGTTTGAGTCAGACCCCTTTTCCTTTTAAATGTGATAGACGGCCAACAGACAGTACTGACGTTGCCACACAAAAATGTGTTTATTTACATTCCTTGAAGCCTTAATGCATCTTTCCTGGACTTGAGAACACCCCAACACAGTCTAGACACTCAAAAAGCAGTAGTAGGAGAGGAGACTGTCACAAGTGGCTGCATTGTTTGGAGGTGTTCCTAATGTTCAAGAAGCATTCAATAAGAGCAGATCAAGGATTTGAAACAAAACAAGGCTGGGTAAAAATTTACAGCTTGAAGCAGTGGGCCAAGGTAGGAGTGAAGAAAGACTAAGAAAGTACCTGGTGAGCAAGGGACTATGGGTGAGGGAAAAAAATTACTCACCATGGTAAGGTTGTTTCTTCATACTTGATCCCTAAGTAAGTTTACACTTTAGGCGTCGTCTTGGGTGAGAGTGATGCCCCACAGATTTAAACCTGGGCAAATTTTAGAATTTGAAATGTACGCTCAAACTCTGCACCCATACTCCTCTACCCATTGCTCAGATCTGTTTCTAAGCCAGAGTGGAGCAACGACTAGTGAAACTAGCTAGAATGGCTACCAAAAATGTTGAAAATTGCTACAGAATTTTAAGACACCAAACAAATTGAAAGCAGACTTGAGAAAATGTGTCATATAAACCATAACAACAAACTTAAACTGTAGGAATTGCAAGAGCAATGCTCAAGCAATCTCAAAATGAAAATAAATTGGTTCTTGTGAACCTACTTGGTTCTGGAAGGGAAGGCTGAGTAAGGAAGTTAAACACTGAGGGATCCTTAAGGAAAACAACATTTCAATGGTGTGTATGTTTCCACAGGTTCAAAGGGAGCCTCTATAAGCTGGGCAAGGCATATACTGAGGTCCCAAAGTAGGACAGGGTCCCTCACTGGTGGGTACAAGTGGCTGAGGCTTTTAAAAGCCTTTTGAAATGGGTTTTGAGGCCAAAGACTTTCCCTTGCCAGCTGAAATGTATGCTTATACTGCTGCTAACTGCACCTTTAAAGTTGAAGGTCATAGGCCTAACAACTGTAGGTATAGTAGGTATTGCAGACTTGTAGGCAACCCTGCCTCAATTATTTTCTGGGGGAACATCAGTAAGAAAACCTTTTCCACTTAGAGGAATAAGCTTTCATGGTAGCAAGTTCCTAAGCCCCTCCAAGACTTCCTGAGGGCACTAATCCAGAAAATTCTACCTCCTCAAGAATCATGCCCTCAGGTGTATGGTCCTGAGGTTCAGATATGTATTCTGCCTTGCAGCAAAGTCAACAAACTGTACTCGAGTGGCAGACTGACTGGATTCTTGCCGGACAGGACCAGGAGCATTGAGTACCAGCCCTGTCTGGCCCAGTCTGGAGCTATCATGATCATTGTTGCAGGTTTCCTCCCGAGTTTCAGGAGTACTTTCTGAATGAGTAGGAATGGTGGGAAGGCATACAGAAACTTCTCTGTCCAGTCCAGTACCAGGGCATCTTCTGTGACTGTACTCTGGCTGGTGGTCTGCAACAAAACTGTGGGAGCCTACAGTTCTTCCAAGATGCAAAGAGGTTTATATTGAAATTTCCCCACCTTCTGAACACTGTGGCCAGAAAATGCTGGCTTAAGGCCCACTTGTGATTTCCCTGGCTGATTCTGCTTAGGGAATCTGCCAGGACATTGTCTTTGCTTGGCAGGTGTATTGCAAATACGGTTGCTTCTAAGGAATATGCCGGGTCCCAGATCTTCATTACCGGCTCTTGTTCCTCCCTGCTTGTTTATGCAGTACATTGTTGTGGCGGTGTCTGTCCTGATTGGAACAGACTGACCCTGTAGCTGGGAGGACACACATTGCATGGCTAGCAGTACTGCTCTGACTCTATGAGGTGTATGTGTTCTACTGACTCCTGTGGGCTCCATGTGCCACTCACTGTGAGGTCCTGCAGGTGGGCACCCCACAACAGCAGTGAGGCATTTGTGGCAAGGATATTTGTTGGTGACTGGTGAAGAAAGGGAATGCCCTCTGAGGTTGCTTTCTTCCTTCCACCACTCAAATGATTTCATTAGTGCTTCTGGCACTGCCAGTAGCTTAGCAAGTGAATCCCATCTTTGAGACCAGCTGTATCTTAAGAAGTACTGGATATCTCTCATTTGGAACCTGTTCCATGGAACCACAACTGTGAATGTGGCCATGTTCCCTAGTAACTGTAGGAAGTCTGTGGCGAGTCTTGGCTGACCTGCTGTGAAAGACTCTGCTGTTGCTATCAAAGATGTAGCTCTGGCCTGCAGGAGGAAAGCTTACTAGGGTGTTTAGCTCTGCTCCTATGAAGTCCAGTACTTGAGTAGGTTCTAGATGGGATTTTTGCAGGTGTATCAAGAATCCCAGGTTCTCAAGGTCCTTTTACCAAATAACTGAGCACCTTGTCTCTTGCTCTGTTTTCTTGACTAGCCAGTCACACAGGTAGGGGAAAATTGCCACACACTGTTTTCACAGACATGCTCCCCACCGTAGCCAACTACTTTGCAAAAACTTTTGGAGCCGAGGTGGAGACACAATGGGAGAGCTGTGAACTGGTACTAGCAGTTCCCCAGCTTGAATCTGAGATATTTTCTATGCGACAGCCTGACTGGGATATGAAAATAGGCATCTTTCAGACGTAGGGATCCCAGCCAATGACCTGCCTGCAATGATGGCATCACTGTCCTTAGTGGGCCCATCTTGAACTTTTCTTTTTCAAATACCTGTTCAGAAACCTGAGATCTAAAATGGGTCACCACTCCCCATTTTTCTTGTGGGTCAGGAAGTATCTTACGAATAGACCCCTGTCTCACTCTGAGGCTGGTACATTTTCTGTTGCTTTTGATAGTGTAAGCTTTTTACACTTCCAGTTCTAGCAAATGTTTTTTTCTGTGGGAAAGTAAGCTTGAAAGTTTCTGCGTTTCTGCAGGTTTGGAAAATGTCAGAAATGCAGACACAACTCCCGGCCCACTACATCCACTACCAACATGTCTGTGATCATTTTTACCCATTCCTGGAAGTAGTATGTCAGTCTTTCTCCCATTGGCAATGGTTGGGCAACCTGGACAAACTGTCCAAGGTTTTGTTTTGGCTGGGGCTTAGGCACTGAGTTGCAGCATTATACCAGGAAGCCCATTTCCCTTTCTTTTCAGTAACCTCTTTGTGATTGGTAAGCATAGGAGGCATAAGAGACACAGGCTCTTGGAAAGTATCCCCTGCCTCAGCCTCCCCTTCCATATGACCTGTAGGAGGTAGACACCTTTTCCTTCTCATTATTACTTTTGAATGTGGTTTTGTATTCATCCACTTTTTTCATGTAGAACTCTGTTTTGTCACCAAATAATTAATTTCCCGTAAAGAAAAAAAAAATCAATGGCCTTCTTTTGAGTATCCTGAGAAAGGATGGTGGTTCTCAGACAGGAAAACCTTTTAAGGACACTGCACTGAGCCAAAACTCCAGCAGCAGTGTTATGAGTGACACCACCATGTATTTTGTAGGCATACAGAGCTGATCTTGCTGTGGCAACAGGTAGTACTGGGTTACAAAGTGTTTCCTGGTACTGTACTATATGTGGTGAGTAAGTTCCCTGCCTAATAAGCAGGGATGAATGTAGTATAAACCTTTCTGGCAATAGTAGCCAATTTTTAGAGTCCTTTTCAAGGGGCTGCAGAGATGAGGGATTTTTGCTGGCTCATAAGCAGCAACCTGGACTACTCTGTGATGATTGAGATGAGCATACAGGTATTCCACTCCCTGGTTGTCCGCCTGTTATTTTCTCTCAGTTTTCTCATCTGTGGCTACAGCTAAGGTGGGTGCAGGCATGATTTTGATACAGCCTTCTTATGTGGTGTATGCATGGGGAGTAGTATTCATCGAGGTGAAGCTACTCCCAACATGTCCATAAAATCAGTATCCTCTTCATCCTCCTGTCTCTAGTTGGAAGGATGATGAGGGTATCGACCATTTGTCTGACAAATGAAGAAAAAGATGAGTAGTCCTCGTTATGCCTTGGAGGAGGTTTGGAATTTTGCTCAGGTGCACACCCTAATTTCAGGAAGTCAACGTCCTACATTTGTACATGATATTCTTCATCCTCCTCCTCCACTACAGGCAGATAGGTTGGAGCCTGAGCCGGGGGGATGGAAGGTGGCAGGTATTTTATTAAAATTTGCCAAGTCCTAGATTGCCTGGAAAAATTGCCACATTTTTATATGTCCTCTGATGGCATTTTATCTGTGCCATCTGCCTGCTCCTTTCTTCATTCAGAAAGAGTGGCAGTGCCACTCTTTTCTTTACATTTCTTTTGGTAGACACTATTTCCAGTATCTGCTGGAGGCTGTATTATTTATATTTTGCCATCACTGGATTCAGGGTTCCCCTTTGGACATTCTGATGTCTGAACCATCTTTACCAGCACTATCCTGATGGCTATACAGCTTGATCTTTATTTCTTGTCACCGTTACCACTATTTTGCTGCTCAACATGAGGAGAGGATCCTTAAGATGCATGCCTTCCACTATCATTGGAAATGCCCCAGAGCCTTTTTATTATTTTTAGGTGACACAGAGGCAGACTGAGAAGGCATGCTTCTTTTAAAATGTTTACCATTTTAATGAGGTTTTGTGTTTGGGGGAGAAATGACAGGACTTACAATTTATAAAGTCAGGATGTTGACCTAGACACTTTACACAAAACTTGCCTGCCCTTGCCAGGAGCTGGAAACAGTTTTTACAGTTTTCTGATGGTCCCCAAGATCTCTCTGATACACCAATTTGTAGGAAGCTTAAAATAATAAAAACAATTCCCAAAAAATGACGCAGTACAAGAGCCCAATAGTAATAAAAAATAGCTCTTGCACTGAAGAAACTGTGCCAAAGATGAAATTGTGGCTCCTGTAACAGGAAACAATTAATTAAGGTGAAAGAGAACAGACAGAAATGAAAAATGAACACACTCCATTATCTGTAGCTTGTACAACTGCAAAAGTGCTAAGCCACTGCTAAATAAGTCAAAAGTGATTTAGTTTAGTTAGAAAATAGTCAAAAATAAAACAGTAGCTAGCTAGGATAGTTTCTGGTTCCTGGGAATCAATTTTGGGATCTGAAGAGACCCTAATTATTAATAAAAACTAGCTTAATGCAGAGTAAAAAAAAAAAAAGTAACTAAAATACCACTGGAGAACCCACCATTACCAGAGTTCACTGCAGCGCAACTGTTCTCTTCAGGCAGAGAAACAGATCTGAGCAATGACCAGAGTACAGCGCAGGTGCGGAGTTTCAACCTACATTCTAAAACGTTCACAGGTTCTAATCTCCAGGGCATCACTCTGAGCCGAGATGACTGCAAAAAGCGTAAGTGAGGGATTCCTAGGGTAAGAATCACTGGTTCTAAGGTGAGCAAAGGTTTTGTCATGGAGGCATATGCCGACTAGTGGAACAAGTACTGTAATAGGCAATTTACTTTGAATCTCCACTGTTACCTTACAAATCCCAAGAAGTAGACTAAGTGTGGGAATTACCCAACTTATTGATCAAATAACCAACAGACTAACCCTTTGCCGCAGTCCAAATTTCATGCAGACCCTTGCAGAGTTTGGAGACTTTGGAAAATACAGTGGAGTGTGTTAATTTTAAATCATACGTCCTTTCTTTTCTGGCATATTTTGGAGAGTTTTCCAGTTTTTGCTTCCATGTATAACACACTATCAACATGCAGAATGTTACAGAATTTAGCATAACAGTTTTTTAATAACTTTGTCAGGATAGGCCTACCCGGGATGCAACATCACCACTGAAATGGGGCCCTCAATCATCCTTGTACTACAGCAGAGTGGACTTCGGATCAAATGACATCTTCATAGTCACACAGTGACTAAGTGGCTCCAGGACCACAGACCTGTATTCTAGTCACTGGACCTCACTGTCATGAAGGATAAACCTCAATGTCCTTGAAAAGGACAACATCAGCTTAAGCAGCGGCACAGAACGTTCTTTACAGCAATACACAGACAGTTACAGGCAATTAGGGAACCAAGAATCAAGTGGTAAGATCAAAGTAGTGCTAGTCAAAGGTCCAAAGTTCAGAATGGAAACCTTTCACACGCTGCATAATTCCTCAGGGTCCATTATTTGTGTAACTATTTGGAATGTCTTATTGTGGTGTGTCTAGGGAGGGGGGGAGCAGATTTTGCTGCTTATGCTTCATTTCACCTTAGCCCTTACATATTGTTTACATTTCAAGATTGCATCATATTTCTGGGGGGGAAACTCAAGAGAACACACATCATTAGAAGTACTAAACTTAAGTATTTTCTGAGCAATCCAATAACTTCTTAAGTATATGAAATTGTGTTTATCTTCTACAACATGCTGTCCTACTGACTAATCCTGCATTTCAACAGAAAACAAAATGAGCAGAGGTCAGAAATGCTTGAGGCTTAACGTCATTGTCTGCCATAACAAAAAAAAAAAAAAACAACCAGTAACTGAGACACAGAAAGGCTATTCAAAATTCCTGATATACATCCGAGGAACTCCGGCCCAGACTGATTTGGAAACAAAACACCAGAATTCACTAAATTTTAACATTTGCAAATGAGCTACTTTATAAATTACTTTAAAGGAGCCAATTTAAGGCTGGTGTGCCACAGTGGTCACACTACCACTTGTGGGGCAGATGACCTGTGTTCGGGAGCAAACCTGAAGCGAGTGTCAGAGGATGAGCATCCACTGGACAGCTCTCCTCCCCTGGGCAGGGTGGGGGCAGCCTCGGCAACATCCGTATCCTCTGGCGATGGACAAGAGTCACTGCTCCATAATAAGCCTCCGAGATGGGATTGGCACTGGGGCAGACATCGGCACACAGTGCATACCATGGACATCCTTGCACATCCTCAGCATTAGGGAACCTATACCACAACACCCCACCAGGTGAGCCTATGATGCCCATTCTCGGCTACCCCCCCCACCACCACCACCTGGGGACTGCAGAATCACCATATCCCTCACTTCCTTCTCTCTTGTACCTCTTATGGGAGAGAGGGACCCCATGTATGGGTCACTACGGTCTGCCAGTAAGTCCCAGGTTGGGGTGCTAGGTGACTAGGACACTAAAGGACAGAAATGCAGTACACATCCCTGACAGCTCTGAGGAGCCAATTTAGGCAATGGACTCTATAAGAGTGGCCATTGCAGGCATTTCAAAGAAAGCACCAAACCATGGGATTCCACCTTGGTGTCTGGTGGTTTGGCTTGTCACATTGGAATTCCAATCTGAAAACTAAGAGGACTCCTTTTCAAGGGAAATAAAAGAAAATTGCCAATTTGGGCAGTAAAAATGTTTTACTTCTCAGATTTACCATGGTGGGAGGGGGGGTTGGTTGGGCACTGCGCTCTGTTTGCTTGTTACGTAAGAACATACGAAATTGCCAGTAGAAACAGGCCATATTGGTCTATCAAGTCTGCTTGAGTGTGCAGCTCAGTCTATTTTACTGTAGCTGCCCCTCCCTCCCTTGCCCCCAGAATGATCCTCCACCCACCCCATCCCCTTTCTCCCCCCATTGCCACTCTTATTTTACCCTGTCCCACCCCTTAAAACGTCCCACCATTTTCAATGATATCACCTCCTCAGGTAGTTCATTCCACTTGGACACTGCCCTTTCTGTGAAAAAGTGCCTCCTCATCTCATCTCACCCCCAAAAAAAGGTTTCAGACTGTGATCTCTTATGGTCTCCACCTTTTTTTAAACTGAAAATGGCCTCCAGTAGCTGGCTCCATGGTGCTGAGCAAAGGGGTTCGAGCAGTACGCTGGTGACCCAGGTTCGTGCCCCGAGCCTGGGTGCCAGGAGCGAAGACCAGTAGGGAGAGGTTCCAGAGTGTCCATTGGATGCTTCCCACCCGGGGGTGTGTGGGCAGGGCTGAGGTTCCAGGCGGCTGGTGGCAGGGGACAAGAAGTACAAAAAAAAAAAAAAAAAAAAACAGCAGTACCCCTCAGAAGAAATGTGATTTGAACTTTGTGAATAATGCAAGTCTTGGAATGTGTTACCCAGAAACAGAATTTGTCAGCAGATGGGAACCAGTTAGCCCACCTAGTCTGCCCATTTGTCCCTTTGTTCCTGCCTATATTATCTTCTGCTATCCCCCCCAACTTAGATTCCCTTGTGCATATCCCATGCATGCAGGATGCCCACCATTGTTTTCACTCCCACTACTTTTATATTAGCACAACCGAGGTTAGAGCACCTCTTTCTTAACTTATGCTTTGACGTTCAGTATGTCTCATAGCTCACAGTTGCTGGCCAGGCTGAAGTGGAGGTGGGCAAGCCAACAATTTTTCATCTAGAATCCAGCCAGAGCTGAGCCAAGGGTTTTGCTTGACTCTGCGAGCCAAAACTCAAACCAAGCCCCAGCTACTGCAGGCTATTCTCTACACAGTTGTTGAATGTTTCAGACACTACACTAACTGCTCAGGCTGGCAGTAATGCTTACTTTGAGTTTAACTGACTCAGCTTGATTCTGGCTCTCAACTGCTTACAGAGGTTGAGCACTAAGCTCAGGCCTGGCTTTTGCCTGCACTGGCTTGCCCGCTAGGCTGACATTTCTTTATGCTGTGAAAATTTACCAGTTCGGTGATCCAAAAATGCAGAATGTTTGGTGTCACAGATCAAAAACAACCTTAGTGACAAGAATTGATTCCTGAAGACAAACAGGACTGATGACTGTGACTTTTTTCTTAAAATTTGATTATTTCAGGTACCAGGTAGGGCTTGGCATGCAAAGTGGGCTCTGTTATTCCATTTTCAGGACTGAAGGTCTGGACACCATGCCAGTGACTAATTTGATCTACACAGTGTCATGCCATTTAATATCTACCCTCACTGCTAGCCTGCCCTGGTCATGAAAATTGTATTTTCCAAGTCACTACTGTTTAAAAAAAAAAAAGGAGTTTTTTTTTTATTCTGATAATGATTTTTTTCTTGGACTGGGCGATTTGGGATATGAACTGTGGGATTTGTATTACGTGCCAGTATTATTTCATTCTCTGAGTTTTAATTTATTTAATAGACCACACACATTAGTTACTGCAACTGTTTCTTCAGACATATTTGCTTGGTTTATGCAAGCAAATTTTTTCTCTTCAGAAGCCATACAATATAGAGCTTATATACCTACAGGATATAGTGTTTTGTGGGGTTATATTGGGAACACAATATACTGTACCTCTTCTTTGTAATTTTGAGTATAGGAATTTAGTAAGCCTAGAATGGCTTGTTATAATTTACAGGTGATAGTATTCGATACCAGTCCTTGGCTTATTGTCAATGGGATATATTGGAGGAATTCTATCTATATTACTTTCTATTTCACATTACCCTCCTGTTGTAAAAAGCTGGGTAACAGCATACAGTTCATTATCATAGCTATAATTACCACATCTGGATGACTCGAAGATGTTATTCACTGTGGCTCACTTGTACATTTATGTATGTATCCTGAAAATTAATAAACAGAAATTAAAAAAAGAAATAATAGTAATAGAGTAAGTGACGGTGGTGAGAGTCACATTTTTGGCTGTTTAGTTCTTTTTATTCTTTTGGTAGCCAGGTAAGGCCTACTAGGCACAATGCCTGTTTTCAAGGGTGACCCTGGAGCACTAGGGAGGTTAAGTGACTTGCTCAGAGTCACAAGTATGCTAGTAGAGACTGTGGGACTGAATCCCAGGTCTGCTGGATGTACCAAGCTCATTCACAGCTCAGTACTCTGAACTCCAGGCTATACTGTCAGCTTTGCAGCTCTGAACTTCAACCTCTCCCCCAAATAACATACTCAGGGGCACACAGTGAGCAGTGGTAGAGAGATTCACTCCCTAGGTCTCCTGTTTACAACTTAGTGCTCAACCACCAAACAGAAATTGGGGCATGAAGGTTCTGCCAAACAACCCACTGCAAACATGTCTGTGGTACTAGTTAAAAACAACAAAAAGGTACACACTCAGAATCGTTAAGTTAAAATGAAAGTCAAGCAGACAGAGTCATATCATGAGACAGACTTCGCCTGTTTTATACTCTTGAGGCTGGCTCTGTCCATTTTATACCTTGAGGCTGGCTCTGTATGTTTGTTACCAATTTTGTAAATTCAATTTAACTTGCTATACCTCTAATGTGTGCTGTAGCCCTCACCATGGCTGTCTTTCTCAGGGTCAAAGTGGGTATGTGACTTTAATGAGAAGTCATGCCAGGATCTCCATGTGCAAGCCTGGTGCTTTAACTCTGCCCCTCCTTGAGAGACAGGTGAAGGTGGTGAGTCAAATCTAAATCTCCAGTTATATATATATATATATATATATATATATATACATACACACACACATATACATATATATATATATATATATATATATATATACATATATATATATATATATATATATATATATACACACATATATATATATATATATACACACACACATATATATATATATATATATATATATATATATACACATATATACTCAACCTCAACTACAACCTCTAAGGGCAGTGATCAACCTAGCCCTCCAGTGACTTCCACAACCAGCCATCATCTGATAAGGATACTCTGGTATCACTGTATTCTGATTAGAAGCCTGAATGTGGAGGGGAATGGAGGACTGTGCCTGTCACCATCAAAGGGTGGGAACCACTGCATGCCAGAGACTGGGGATTAGCAGGTGGGAAGCAGAAATGAAAGGGGGACCAGTGGGATGGAGGAAAGTTAAACTTGTGATCAGAGGGGTGAGGAGGGGAAAAGGTAGTGGAGTGCAGCATGGCAGGAAGTGATCTTTAACTTGGGTCTAAAGACAGGAGCAGGTGAGGTCCAACAGGATATGGGGAAGGGATGTTACCGTGGGACCCAGAAGGCATCAGAGTGTGTGTGTGTGTGTGTGGGGTGCTAGAGGAGCTAATTATCTGCAGTGGGATAGAGAAATGGGATGATAAACCTGAAACTAGCAGACAGTAGGGAAGAGCAGCTCACTGCAGTATGCTGGCAAGAATATTAATCTTAGGACCAGATGAGAGGAGGCGAAAACTGGGAGTGGTGGGTGGGTGTTGGGGTGAGGTCAAATGTCAAAATCAGATCAGGGTATTATACCTAATTTCAACTCTTGAATAAGCCTCAGCTGTACAGGAATGGTAATGGACAAAGTCCCTGTTCTCATGGAAATACCTTCAGTAATGAAGAACAAAATGGCTTTAAGTTCAAATTACATTGTAATGCAGTACAACTGATTTATTATGCTGATACCAACTGCAATATTTATTGCTTTATTGTTGTTTTGTTTGTTTTTGCTGGTGACTCTGGAGCCTCTCCTTAAAAGCACAGAGCCTATAAATTCTTTGGGGGTCTGTCAGCTAAAAACAACCCCAACCGGCCAGCCAAGTAGCACAGTCGTAGGATGACACTTGCTATGATGGTAACCTGGATTCAGAAGTGGACTTGAGTCAGTCACTCAGAGGCCAGTCAAGGGAGGGAGACTTCAGTGTCCCAAGGACAGTTCTCCTCCCTTGGGGAGGGCAATGCTGCATCCCACTGCTTGAGTACCGCCTGCTGGAGGCCAGGGGGCAGCAGAGTGGTAGCACACAGACGGGGAGAAAAGCAGGCACCGGATGCCAAGAATGCATGCAGGCTGTCCCCTTGTGCATGCGTGTCACTGCACACCGGCACCCTCGCAGAGAAACCCAGGAGAGCTACAGCAAACAGCCCTGGTCCAATGTTGCGCCAGCACCCTCTGCTAGCCTGTGCATGACCAACATGGTCAGCCACCCACCACTATCGTGGTCCTAGGCAAGTGATGGATAAGTGGTAAGTCCACGAGAAGGTCGTTGACAGGGCTGGGGGAATGCCACTGGGCAATGGACAAGAAAAAGTTTGAAAAAAATAGTTCACTGTAAAACAGTGCAGGTCGATACAGTCTTTGAAAAATACAGTCTTACTTCAGCTGATCCTAATCAGCAAATCATATAATTGTACATGTGTCACTGTATCATTCATGTACAACTTTGTTTTTTTACTTTTTTTAATTAAACTCATAAAACAACAAAATCACTCAGTGCTTACTTTCTTCATATACTTGTACATAATTCGTTATATGTTTAGTTTTCATGGTATACAGTCTTAAGTTTATCATGGAAATCCTTAGTCATGGGGAGGATCCAAATACATGGTAATAACTTCATGGCCTTTAGTTATGGTTGATACGAAACCAGCCATACTTCATTCAGCCTCAAGGGAGGCCACAAGTAAAGTAAAAAACAATACTCTCGATTGTTTTTTTTTTTGCACCTCCCTGTGCACTCCTGAACGGCCTCTCCTTCGGGTTACCTAGGTGCACCCCACCGTCTCTCCTTCCTGCTGCCAGCTACCACCCCATACTCAGCCTCCCCCCCGGGAACCCGACGTATCCCTTCATCGGACAGGTCCCCCACCCATCTGTGGAGAAAGCGCCAGTAGATGTATTCAATTGACCCAGTTGCTGCTGGAGTCGGTCCAGGCTATCTGGGGCTTCGTGGCGGCAGAGGACCAGGGACCATCATCGGGTCAATCAGGGCATTTTCTCTGGTTTTCTTTGGGAGTGTGACGTGCCATATGACGTCATGGCATAAGCCGACATCCATCACGCTCCCTCCAGCAGCAATGCCTAACGTGCTTCTGTGCCCCCGGACTCCGCCAGGGGCCAGAAAACACCGAGCTGCATACCTCCCTCCCTCCCAGAAGAAGGTGAACAGTTGTGGGACGCCAAGCCATCTCCCTGGCTGGCTTCCTCCCATACCTGGGTCCATTCCCAACCCAGGTCATCGGCGTCACAGGCTGAAATCCAACTGCTGGCCCAATTTATTTATTTATAGAATTTATACACACAGGATTGCAAATCTGAGAAGCAAAATGTCACGTCCAGTGAGCTTCAGCTTCTTGCCATTTCCGCACTCGGGTTGACCAGAGCACTGGAACATTACGTGACTGCCCAAGGTCACAAAGTGAGTATTTAGCTCTAGCTAGGTTTGAATCTGTGATCTTCTGGTTCCCAAGCCAGTGCTCTAACCACTAGACTATGCTGCCTCCAAAGTATGCTGTCCATATGTAGACAATATATTATAGCTGAGGCTGGCAGATTAACAGGCCTGTACAGCCACGGGTCCATCGTACGTACAGTAAAATAAAAAGCTCCCAATCATTAGCCATAGTCGAGGGCAGTTCAGTTGAGTTCACTACTACTGTGAGCTCATTTACAAGGTTCCAAATTCAGTAAATCAATAAATTCAGTCTCCATTCCTTTGCTATCTGATATTTCCTCTTTTGGCTTCTATCCTTTTCATGTGCCATTCTAGTCACGATGAGCTCTTGCTGGCAGTCTGGGTCTTAAAAAAGATGCTGCCTTCTGGCATAAGAAATTAACCAATTCATCAGAACTGCTGAAAGCTAAAATAAAGCACCCAGCTCCTGTAGATAAGAGTGTCCTTGTTGGTGTAAAAATGCTTTCTTCTTGCTTGTGGGACCATAGTGACAACTGGCTATATAGTACATGAAACTTTAGTGTTTGAAATGTTAGGGCTCCTTTATTTGTCGTAGTCTGGAATATATAGTCGGCTCCACTTATACCGTCCTCGGTTTTGATGGTTAGTCGGCTTTAGTGGGCAAAATGTATTTGCCATTTGCCAGCTGTATTAAGATACGGTAAAAACCACTGTATATAGCGATCTATAGCGGCCAACTATTTCAGGCAGTTTCCGTCTGAAGCCCTGTAATTATTTGCACCAGGCAATGTTTATTTTGCTGCTTCACCACCTAGTACAGTGATTTTTAACAACACACACACACACACACACACATACACCCCATTGTGGTGGTTAGCAAGGTGAAACTTAAGAAGATTTTTTGCCAAACTTAAATATTTTATATTTTAGCCAGCTTGTTTTGCACACAGCACTTATTCTGGCTCAATAAATGAATTTCATATATGTCCTGACTGGGTGCTTCCTTCTTTGTTCCAGTGCTGTTATTTTGGGATAGCACCAGTCACTGCTCGGTGCGGTTTCTGTTTGTTTTTTACCATTGTGTATTGTAGCAGGGATCGTGAGAACAGCGGGCGTGTGCAAGACAGCGAGCATCAGCTGTCAGCACTTCGGCAATGGATTCTAAATGACTGCAGACACCGGGAGTGCAGTAAAACAGGTGTAAGAGATCCTGATTTTTGAAAACAGCTTTTTTAGCTTCAAAGTATGTTAAAACGTTTTATATTAAACGTTTTAAATTGTGTGAAATAGTGAGGGTATGTTGCTAGAGATTAGCGTAGGCTGTTCAATAGTTAAACAGTAAAATGGGTTACTTGCCCGTAAACAAGCACTAACAACTGTTAACGCCCCCTCTGACTCTGTGCTACCTTATCTGTGCAACCTGGGTTGCATCACAAGTCCTATGAAGACAGGTTGAAGGAACTGAACATGTACTCCTGAGGAGAGGAGGGAGAGGGGATATGATAGAGACATACAAGTATCTTATAGGGAGGAACAGGGTGCAGGAAAAACACTATTTTAAGCTAAAAGATGTTTCAGGACTAGAGGGCATGGGATGAAGTTGGAGGAGGACAATTCAGAGGAAACATGAAAAGAATTTCTTCACAGAACAGGTGGTGGACAAGTGGAACACCCTGCCAGAGGAAGTGGTGGGGGCTGAAACAATCATGGGATTTAAGAATGCATGGGATAGACATAAAGAAATTCTAGAGGGCAGGGGTAAGGAAACAGACTTCTAGGAAAACAAACTGAACTTACAAGCTCAAATGGGCAGACTAGGTGGGCCATAGGCCCTATCTGCCGACACTGTCTATGTATCTATGTCTATGTATCTATGTAACTTTGCCATACACAAACCTCAAATTCACTACTGCAGCAAACTACTACTTTAGCTGCTCTCCAACGTCTCTGCTAGTAACCTGTTTTGTGTTCTACTAATGTTTAGTTACTTCATCCACTTGCTGTATCGGGCAAAACTGGTTTACATGGATAAGCCCGATACTAAGCAGACTGACTATCTGTAACCAAGGACAGTGGGACAGTTTCCTATAGTACTGAAGATCATGGATCAATTGTCTGATTTCTCTTCTACTTCATTTAGTTATTTTACTTTGATTTTCTCCTTTAATTGAGGCACTACATTACCCAAAGTCTTTTTAGCAGGGCGTCTTTTACATTTACTTACCGGGAGACTAAATGCTTTTGTTAAAATTGGTAGATTCTCCTAAGATAAACCAAGAGATTCTTTGAACAGGACTTCCATTAGCACTAGTGAAGTAAGGGCAGTTTAGTCCTCTGCTTTAGATGCTGAGGTCAGAAATTTGTAGTGTGACTTTGTACTACGTTACCTGCAAATCATAAGATACAAACCTTCAAACACTTTGGATGCTGAAGTACTTTTTTTCCTTGTATGCATTTGGGGCCTTTAGTAGGGGTTAACACACTGTTTAAACAGTTTTCAACTTCTCTTTGGCAGTCCAACCACTCAAGTTATTTTCTAAATGTTCCCACTTTCTTACCATAATAAGTAAAGACACACAGTTTTTGATGAGTGTGCTTCAGTTATTAACAACTTAGCTCGCATTTCACTAATATTATTTATTTGCTTTTGCTTACCAGGTAAGCACACTAGACAGCCAAGTGCCTATTTTCAGGAGCGACCCGGGAGGTTACAAGGTACAGACGAGGACAATTTGACAGTAGACATCACATGTGAAACAGTATGGTACAGGTCTTTGACAGCAGTCAGTATACAGAACATCACAAATACATATTAGTGGGCTGGAGCCCAAAAGCTCAGGAACAGCATAGAATATTCGCTTAATACGTACAGGAAGGCAAGAAGTAAATTTCAAAGTTGTGGGGTTGGGCTTTATAGTCCATTACCTCACCGCACCGTTAGTCCTGTGAGTCATAAAAGAAAAATTTCTATTAGCTCTGTTAGGAAGGGAAGGGATTGTAATTGGGCCAAGCTCAATGGCTGCCAATCCCTTCCACTTCCTGGTATGCTGGCTACGCCCCCGCACTCACACGTTTTGTGACGTCTAACCAGGGACAGCGTGGGGGTGTGCCCCATCAAAGTCCTTGGGGCTTGTTTTCCAAATTATTTTTTTTTAAGTGCTAAATCCATTTCTGGTATATATGAAAGCCACAGCTCAACTAATAGAGGTCTACTAGTTGGTGGTAGCTTATCTCTAGAAATGTTATCATAAAAAATGTTCTTAAAATGAGCCCCATAGGACTTTAATGGAGCGCACCCTGTGCTGTCCCTGGTTAGACGTCACAAAATCTCTGAGCATGGGGGCCTGGCCAGTGGACCGGGAAGTGAAAGGGATCGACTAGCATTGGGCTCGGCCCAATTTACGATCCCTTCTCTTCCTACAAGGCTAATTAAAAAAAGTTATTTTATGGCTCCAACGACTTAACACTGCACTCAGGTAATGGGCTATATAGCCCAAAAGCAGCAAAGAAAATGTTGGAAATTCACTTTAACATCAACCTCTGTTTTAACCACTTTCTGTCAAATTCATTAGTTTCAGTTTTAGCAATCATGTTCAAGTTTATTGCAGGAAAACTCCATTGAGCAAGCTCATTCACAAGGAGGTCCTGTGACATATAGACTTATACAACATACATACATAAATAGTTGATGCACAATATATACATAAATGCAAGCATCACATAATACAGGCAGATATACATACAAGGACACCACATGGGATCACAGTAATGTGTCAGCAGAAAAGGACCATTCTGGTCCATCTAGTCTGCCCATTTCCCACCCGACCAGCAATAAGTGTATCAAGTTTCTTACCAAAATTTATCAGTGCTTGAAAAGTGGCAAAAATGTTTCTGAAGTCCATTTTCAAGCTAGGATCTAGTACTGCTGATATGATCGAGTAAGGAAAGATACCAAAGGATCTGGAAGACAACTCTGTCCTGCCTCAGTCAAACCATAAAAACAGGATAACATGCCCTTCTGGTTAGGGAAGTCAGGGACTTCCAAGGCTATGCAGATCCACCCTATCTCCAGTCGCCATTACCGCCAGGGCTGCAGCTTCCTCTAGGTGAAGAGTTTGTAAACTGAAAAAGTACTCAATAGGCTCTTTTCTGAGTGGCATGTCTTCTTCAAATGATTTATTTTCTTTTCTGTTTGATTCGTAGACTTACCAGTAGTTATTTTCTTTGTTTCTGTTAAAATTTACAATTCAGGACATCACAGCATTTTTTTTTTTTGCTTATGCTGGAGTCTTACATAATTGCTTTGGAACACTCAAGGGTTTTCATTTCAGTTTTCTCTGCTCCCCACCACTGCACCCTTCTCCCCATGTGCACCTTGCCAGGGTAGTAGGGATTCTCTTGCCAAGCCACGGAAAGGGGTGCTGTGCCATCTGAGTAGGCAAAACCAAAATATACTTGTACAAGAGGGGCAGGTATTGTCTGCAAATCCCAGAAAGATGTACCTGTATCAGAGCCCTCAGATATGGAAGAGAAGAGATGCAAGAATCTCTTAAATGAAATTTTAGACTCAAGTCCAGATTTCTGCAGCTAGGCTGGATGGACTTTCCTTTCCTTTCAGCTGACAGGCTGTACTGTCTCAGCCTTGCAGCATAACAGGAAAAAATAAATCTTTTTTTTTCCCCAGAAGAAACACAAACACATGAAAAAAGAATCACATGGCTTTAATAAATATCTACAGAAAAAAAACGGTCAACACCAGCAACTAGTTTGAAATTTGTGTTGACAACCAGAGCAAGAACCAAGAAAAAGAAAAGTACAAGGCATGGGCACCAAAGAAGCACTGGTTTGGGCACTTGTGCGTACACTTACTGTACATGCATGCGCAGGTATGCATACATTCATACACACATGCGGCACACCATGTGCACAAGTATGCATACAGACGACGAAAGACAAGCATGCATGCCGACATTCACATGCCACGATGCACACACTGCACTGTTGCACTGGAGTATGCCAGAGGCATCAGTTTAAGCCAACTAAGAGAAACAGACAAAGACAAATGCCTTACAATTTTCCACTATTATCTGTTATCAGCCTCCACAGACAAAACTCAGAAAGGATGCTTCCTGTGGGCTGAACTGGTAACCAATATAAAATAAATAAAATTAGTAAATAAATACAAGATAATCTGCATTTAGTAACGGCATTTATACAAAAGGGACGAGGAGATACATCATGAGATAAATGCGTGTATCTTCATTCTCATGTAATAAACTTATGATGACATGTCTACTATCAGGATAAATAACATTCATCCACATAGTAGACATGTCACTGTCATGTCTCTGTATAGTAGACACGTCATTAACTCCCCCCCCCCCAAAAAAAAAGCTGGCACATGTTGCACAATTTCATTTCATTATTACTGGCTCCACATCTACTACATAAAATATGACAAACACATAGCAGGGCCCCTTTCATGTTACGAATAGGACCCCAACTCCCTACGTCTACACTCCTGAAAACTACCCCAAAACCAGCACTTTTGTTTTTTCTCTTCAAATTAAAATCCAGTAACCTTTACAAGTGCCACAGGAATACTATAATCTCCGATATCTCCCTACCTCACCCGAAAGCTCACTCCACTCTTCAGTGGCTTCATGACGTCACCTACACACCAACCTGACCACAACCTCACTTACTAGCGCAGTGACATGAAAATTAAATAAATTAAAACTGCAACACAGATTTAAAAAAATACAAGAATAACGAACTGCTGGTAAAACAAGATGCACCTTGTAACTCTTGAGAACCGAGAAACAGAGCCACCATGTTCTCAGACCTCTCAAGCCCTCCCACATACAAAACTTCTCCAATCACAACACACACTCTAATCACAACTACATCAGCTCCATAGCAACAACGCTAGCGTCCCTTGCAACCAAGCTTAATACGAGAAAATCCCACATATTAAAGGGAAAATAAAAAAAACTCCAACGAAAAACAAATAAAAACACCACAGCACTAACCGGCCCCATTGTATAAATCCAATACATGATGGGCGGGCATGTAATACACTATGTATCTGAATTCATGGAGAGTGACCTCGGGAACCATCACTCATGGCTCCACCACGCTCCGCCACTCGTGAGGTTACCCGAGGTCACTCTCTACTCATTCAGATACATAGTGTATTACACACCAGCCATCACATTTCCCCAATTTATATAAGTACTGACAGGGGAGGGGAAAAAACAGATTTGATTTTTTCCCTGCACAAGAGGGAGTGCTCTATCAGGCACACATTGGTGCAGAATTTCTTAGCTAAGTCTTCACCTGATCAAAGACAAACAAATAAGGACCACCTTTGACTCCTCTGAGTGTAGAGACTGGGAAGTTTAGAGTAAGCAGAAGGCTGAATAACTGAGCTGGTAGAAAAATTAACAGAGCATGCCCGTGTACTATCACTTATCTAAAATACCAAACAAGTATAGAACACTGAACATTCCATGGAGAACCCCATTCCACTGACCCAGAGGCATTCAGTATAGGGACGGTTAGTCCTTTTGAGGATTGGCTTTGCACAGGTTTGAATATAAATCTCATTTGTACCATAGCAACCAGATCAGCCTTGTTGCTGAGGTGCAAATATGACAGTGTAAACACATACCTGTTCATAGTTAAGTCATTTCTTAATCTGTTCATGGAGCCGCAGTGCAGCTGCGATGCCAAGTGGAGCAAGAAGTGTAAGTTGCCGCAGGACTGGCAGCACTGCTCACATCGCTGCAACATGCTCGATCCCATGATCCTCCAATCGCCCCATGATTCCTGCACTATTAACATGCAGTGCAGCAGAGCAAGCACCAGCAGCATAAGATGACGGAATACAAAAAAAACTTTACAGGTCAGTTCTGCTATTGTTTAAAGACAGGCAAATTACATAATTGTTTGTGGTGGGTAGGGGGATCTGATACAGGACAGTCATCCTCCAACATCATTCAACCATAACCCCCCCCCCAGGTCATGGCCTATCTCAAATGCAGCTTGCATTGGGGCACTAAGAAGGATCCTGTGGACATGCCTATGGCACAGAATGTTGGTGAGACCCCACCTGGGGTATTGTGTCCAGTTCTAGAGACCACATCTTAGGAAAGACATAGACAGGGTGGAGACTATCCAGAGGAAGGCAACTAAAATGGTGCAGGGGTTGCATCTGAAGCCCTATGAGGAAAGACTGAGGGACCTCAATATATAGACACTGGAAAAGAGGAGGGACATGATAGAGACTTATAAATACCTTACGGGGCTGAATGAGGTACAGGAGGGGAGTATTTTTCAGAGAAAAAGGTGCACAAGAACTAGAGGGCATGCAATGAAGTTGGGAAAAAATTAGGAGGAATGTGAGGAAGTACTTTTATACTGAAAGAGTGGTCAATGCCTGGAACAGTCTTCCAGCAGAGGTTTTGGGGCAAAACAGTGGAGCACAAGCATGTATGGGAAAGGCACAAGGGAACCTTGGGAAGCAAGGTAGCCTATCAATTATGGACTACATTGACAGTATAGGCAGAGAAGAAAATTGGGCAGACAACTGTAGGTGGGCCAAGCAGTCCTTATTGGCCAACAAATTGTATGTTTCTATCAGTGCAAAAATGAAGAGAGCAAGTGGTGTAGAAAACTGCAGCTGACCTAGGTTGTGTAAACACATCTAAAGAAACTGTTGAGCATTGAGAACTGCTTCCTGATTTCCCACCTTTTTGTTTTGTTTCTGTGTCTGCAGTTTTTGTTGTTACTGCGAATCATCTGAGCAAATTTTGGCCATGTGTCTGAAGCAGTTCAAAACTTCAGACCAACAAACACGGGAGGGGGGTTATTCATTTTATAGAAACATTCACATATCCCTGATAATTATGACTGCAAGTTTGAATGCAAGCATTGATTAACAATGGGCATTTGAGCACTGAAGTGGGGTTTCTGGCCTTGATGCATCTTTAGCGTGAAGGCATGGAGGCAGAGCAGCTGAGCATTTTCCTCAAAGCGACTGACACTGCACTTTGTATCATTTTCATTCACTTAATTTTATTTTGTTACCCAAATAAGTAAACAGGGCCAATGGCCCATTTCAGCTATGACTGGATGCTCAAGGACTAAACACAAATCAACAACATAGAAGCATATATCATATCATGCATGAAACAGCTATTTATTGAAAATCAATACAGTGGCATGCCCTCACCCGCCAGCAGATGTCACTATGCACTGGTTAGTTACCACACTAGTCCAAATGATGACACTTTGGTCACCTGTGGCCTGAAGAAAAACTGGCATGAAATAATGGGTTTGCTTTAAAACTCCAAATTTCATCTTCACCTCAGATCTGAAGTCTTTTAGAGCACCAAGGGTGTAGCAAGGAGGCATTTAAATCCTCCCCTACAAGAACTGGCCCATCTGCAAAGTGACAGGGCTTCCACTCATGATGCTGATAACCCAGGTTCTGGAACAAGATAGAGATATTGGAGGGCAAGTGGAAGCAGAATGGCAGAGAATTCCACAGGATGTTCTCCTTCTTGGAAGGATGAACAACTGCTCCTGGTTGCACATAGCGCCACCTGGCAGTGTCCAGGAGGCACAAGCCAGTGTGGGATGGCAGTGGGAGGAGACACAGTGGCTTTGCAGCATGCAAGCACATTGTGTAAGCATACCACAAGTTCACAGCAATGCACCTCGGGTGGTGTAACCCCTCCCCTGCATCTAGCAGTGTAACACCAACAAGCTCAGGTCTCGGAGATGCCTACCTCCCAGCATCAAGGAGCTCTTCCAACCACTGCATTTAGCAAAGACTAAACTGGGTAGGTAAAGGAAGATCACTTAGGTGTGGGACACTTATGGAGCTGGGTGGTAGCTGAGCAGATGGGGGCCAACGTGGGACAGTCAGGAGCAAAAACACTAATTAGAAAAACTCTGTCCCTTACATACTGTTATTTATCCCCTGCACATGCCCCATTCCCTTCATCAGCTCCATCTTACCAGTTCCCACAGCAACATCTACTAGCAGTGACAAGATGAGAGGCCAGTGTTTTCCCTACAGTAGATCCCTGTGTTTGACATAAAAAACAGACAATTCTCGCCCAGTCCAATGGAAATAATGGCCATGCAAGGGATCAGGGTTTGCATTGTGAGCCTGACTCCTCACTTAAGGCTGCCAGATGGGAGTTGTGACTCGCTGCAGAGGCAGCGTGTTCAGACTCTAGAGAGGCTAAGCAGAAATGCCTGCTCTCACAGCACCTCTGAATACTGACTCCATTACTGTGTTTTCAAGGCTGGGGTGGCTTTGAGAGGCTTACTAGCAATAGGTGGGTGCAAATGAAAAGTGAGGCTTTTGGGAGGTGGTAAGTAGGGCTGTTTTAGAGTAATGTGAGGTAGATCTTAGGGCAGATTGGATGGACTACAGTATGTTTTTTTTTTTTTTTTGTCCTTACATTTTGTATTTCTGTGTTACTGTGGCTAACATTATGGCATTAACGGCATCAGTGACTACATGCTGTCGGCAGCGCTTCCAATTACAGGAAGGACTTTAGAGAGGTCTCTCTACTTCAGAAGAGATAGGTGGGCATCAGGGGAGCAAATATAAAAATTGCTGCTTAGTGCATTGGATAAAGGCCACCACCATCACTATGCCACAGAGTGTTTGATACGCTGGGACGTTTCCCCCCAGATACCATTATGCTAAGCAAGCAACCTGCTTCCCTGCCTGTATCGGGTAAAGTGTCCCAGACAGGCAGTGGGGCAAAGCTCAGCCCAAAGTGTGATGCACCTGGATCAAGTAGGTGCTACGAAACCTCAAAAGTACACACCGTGGTGAACTCTGAACTGGAGCCTTCTGCTTTGGCTGAGTCATTAGGCTGGTCTATTTTTAAACTATTCCAGTCGCCATATTTCTCGCATGGCAAAACCACGCTGAATCTGCATCATTCACAAGCCGGTGTTTTTCCACCCCAAATTCTGAAAGTGCATTCAATCACAATTATATAGTCTTTAAAACCTTCACGCTTTTAAACAATGATGAACCACAATGTAACTTGGAGCTACTTTGGGAGATGTCCAGCTCACAATGTGCAGGTACAAGCATTTTTAATTACTAGCTTGTCTTTGCCAATAGCCATAAACTGCTAAACTTTACAGCGACTGGTATAAATCATCTAAATGTCAGCAATAAACTGCATGGGTCCCAAACAACACTTGGCAGATCCTACAGTATTCAAACTTGTGCATTACAGGTTTGCTAACCTCCACATTAAACTAGAATAAAACGGAATTGTTGTTAGCACCTAATAAAACAATGTTATTCCCATGATTTGTGTTAGCTTTGTTCTTCAAATGCACCAACTGGAAAGGGCAAGACAGTAGTCTGCAGTGAGCAGAGGCACCATTTTGTATTTGTGGGGTATCACAGGAAGTAATTTCAAAGGGACATGATTTTATAGATACTGTGGTGAGTCTAAAGGTTGTATTTAATTATTCGTTTTTCTAGTTTGGTAGATTTTTCTTCATCTTTTTACATAACTCCATATTAAACAGATTTCTAAATGGGAACAAAACCACACCTTTAATGTTCTGGGACTGGCAGGTCCCAAACAATAGATTGGTTAAAAATAATACTGTATTTTTTTTTTTTATTATAACTTACAGTTGCTGCTAAATAAATTATCTGAATGGATGATTATACAGTCCCCCCCCCCCCATCAGCTGACTTCACTGACTGAATCAGCTGCAGGTGACTTACGCACAGGCCTGGGAGGTGAACACTCCAGCGGTTAACACTGCTGAGTAGGCAGCCCACAATCAAACATAATCAGCCACAGTGGTGGCTCTACACCAGGGCCCGCCAGGGCACGTGCCCTGGTAAAAAAAAAAATGCAGTGCCCCAGTTGGTGCCCCATATGGTGCAGAGATTCCCCCATAGTAACAATATATAAGTGCCCTGGCTACCATCTGTTGTGTCCAGCAGTGCCCTGGTAACCATTTGTGGCTAGAGCCGCTGCTGATCAGCCATGACCACAAAATTATCATCACCGACTCTTTCCTATCAAATTAAGGACCAGCACAACATAAACCTACACCCAGACAGTTCTCCATACGCTTCAGTCTTTTAGCTTATACTTGATGTGCTACTGTCTAAAAATAGGAAACAATTTTATACATCTGCAAACTCTTGTCATCTATTCCATGATATTCATCATGACAATATGTCTTGATTTTTGCTTAGCCGTAAAATCATTTTATTACTTTGTAAAACTGCTGGGTGTGCCCTAGATACTGACCCTTTACTGGTAATAACTTGCAGTTCCAGTCATTCCAGACATTTTATAATAACTGCATTAAAATCGTTTCCCACTAGCTTCGATGCTGAAGGGAGAGATCAAGAGAACCAAGAATGAGAACTCCCTGTCTCTGCTAGGAGAAGGTTGATGCAGTGCACATCATTATCAGAGCTGTCTCACAAGTGTGATGGTGTCGAAACTGATCTGAAATGACTCAATGACTATGTTTTTTTCCCCCAGGTGCTTCCCCAGCAGTGCCATCATTGTCTTGTCAACAATCTTAGACAAAAAGGGCAGGTTGCAAATCAAGTCTATAGGTCAAGACAGAGTCAGGATCTAAAGTAGGCTTCGAAAGCAAATGTCTCACCTCTGGTCTTACAGACAGTGGGAAGAACTCTCTTATTCAAAGATGCATTAATGATACTTGTGAAAACTGGAACCCAAGACTCAACAACAGCCTTAATGAGCAGAGTCTGGGCATGGCCCATATTATAAGTGGTGCAGCACACTCCAGGCAGAAGGTAGAAAGTTACCTTTTACTCTCTACTGGAACTCATTCTATTGTGCTGAAGTGTTATGTTCTCTCCCCCCACCCTCCCAGCTACCAAACGAAGGGTGAATATTAGAGCTCTTGCCACAGCTGCTTTCAGTCTTATTTATTTATTTAGCTTTTGTTGACCAGGTAGTACACTAGACAAGACATTTGCCTATTTTCAGGTACGACCCAGGACAGTACAATGAAATACAAGTTCATACAGAGGACAACATGATACAAGTTAGGCATTACACAGAATCAGGTAGAACCAGATGAACATAACACAAGCAGTCAGTAAACACAGTTAGATAGAATAGGAACAAAATATAAACATAGAGGGCCAGATATTCAAAAGAGTTGAGCCATGCGCAATAGGGTTGTGCCTGCGCAAGTCCAAAATGCGCCATTCTGCGATATTCAGCAGGAGGCAGTTGCGCCCCCAAAATCATGCTGAGCAACAGCGCAAAGATAATGAAGGCATGCGCAACCGAAGGGGGAGGAACCATGCATAAACTGCACAGCCCGATATTCAGCCGGGCGTGCAGAGTTATGTACAGGCGCAGCCTCCTGCGCCTGCAATAAAGTTACGCTGAAAAAGGGAACAGTCGAGGGCCACCCACAGGTGAACTGCTGCATTGCAGGGTGCAACACAGCAGCTGCCACCTGTGGGTGGCCTCGACTGTTCCTGCCGCACTCTGGCGGCGCCCCCATGCCCCGATCGCTGGCATCAGTATCCCCCAAGTCCAATATCCTAGTGGTCCAGTGGATCGAGATTAGCCCGATCGCGGGCATAAGTATAACGACTCCCCATTAGCCCAAACGCGGGCATAACTGTATGTCCCCCGAGTAGTCCGATCGCTGGGCATAACTGTAACTTATCCCCATTAGCCCGATCAGGGCATCAGAACCCCCAAAGTCCAATATCCTGGTGGTCCAGTGGACCGAGCGGAGCCCGATCGTGAGCAGCATTCCTCACCTACCCCCAAGTATGAAATCCCTGGTGATCTGGTGGACCCCCACCCCACCCGCACGGAGCCCCACCACCCGCTCCCCGTCCAGCGGCGGGAGGCAGCACCCCACGCCTGCGGCTCCGGCCACCCGCCGACTGATCGCCATATATTAGACGCTTCATTGAGCCAGCATGAGCCATCGGCTGCAGCTCATAATGAATAAGTTCAGATATGTGAATGAATTTTCATTCATTCACATATCTGACTGGACTAGTACGATATGGCACGCCCATTGGCTCATGCTCTGAACCAATAGGCGCAGCCATAGTTGAAGGTCGGCCGGGCGGCAGGCTGGTGGGCGTGCCGCCGCCGCTGACGGGGGAGCCGGGGTGGTGGGGCTCTGTGGGCGGGTGGGGTGGGGTCCACTAGATCACCAGGATTTCATACTTGGGTGGAGGAATGTCGCCCGTGATCGGGCTCCATTCGTCCACTGGACCACCAGGGATATTGGGCTTGTGGGAATCTGATGCCCGTGATCGGGCAATGAGGGGCGGGAGAGGTTATGCCCATGATCGGCTACTCGGGAGGAGGGGGGAATACTTATGCCCGCGATCGGGCTACTGAGGGGGATACAGTTATGCCCGCGATCGGGCTAATGGGGACGTTACACTTATGCCCGTGATTGGGCTACTGTGGGGTTACGTTATGCCCGCCGATCGGGCTAATCGCGGTCCACTGGACCACCAGGGATAGGAGACAGTCATCGTCCCCTAGGGGACGTCCCGCAATCGGGATGCAGGGGGCGTCAGTCCTCGACGGCCGCTGCCTGGCAGGGCGCCAGGCACAGGTCATCGGGGATCGGCGTACCTGCATACTAATGGCATGCAAATGGGGCCGTAATCAGATGCAAATGGACCCCATGCGCCTTGCATAAATTATGGCCCCATTTGCATGTCACCCTTTGAATATCATAGGTGCTGTGCATAGCGCAATGGAACTTGCGCCACCGCATCTCAATGCTCCATTCTGACCACTTGCACTGGCACAGTTCCACTGCGCCATGCACAGTGGGGGTGGCCAAGGGGCGACATTCAAGCTGTTACGCCATAGCGCACTCCGCTGAATATCACGCCTGGCCACACCCCTGGCAACTATTTTGAGTGGCGCAGGGGTTTGCCACAAACTGGTGCAGTTTGAATATCTGGCCCAGAGTCACCAAAGCTATGAACAGTGCATTATACAATTCTATACAGCTCAGGACCCCAAAAGCAGAGCCACGGTCAAAGCATCGCCTGAAACAGAGAGTAAATACATTATATACAGAGCAGAACCCAAGCAGGCAGGATCCATCAGCAGGACTCGCAAGGGCACCAAAAGAAAGACATGTAAGTCCAGTGCAGAGAACCAAGGTTAGTTATGGTGGTTTAGGACCACACACAGAGGAGAGCTTCAAGTAATTCCACAGGGAGCTCCGAAGGCATGAGTGGAAGGGGGAAGAGCGAACCTGGGCAGGAAAGGAGTTCCATACTCTGGGAGCACTAAAGCAAAATCCCTGTCCTCCATTTGCGTTCGAGTGGCAGGAACTTTGAGAACAGCAGGGCCCAATGACCTAAGGGAGTAAGAAGAAGAGGCAGCCGGTTTGAGGAGCTCAGCCAGTCCTGGAGGGTGCCAGTTCTGAGAACCTTGCCCGTGAAGTTGCCCAAGACAAAATTCATGTGGTTGGGTAGAGAGAGCCAGTCAAGTTTGTTATACAGGTCACAGTGGTGGGTGAGGAGAGGGGCAGCAAGTGCAAAGTGGCAAATGTTATTATAGGCTATGTTCCATCTAGAGAGGTGAACTTTGGAGGTGCATGCAAACAGGATGAGTCCATAGCAGAAAGAAAGGAGAAACACACCTCTGGCCAGTACAAGGCGAGCAGCAGAAGTAAGATTGTTCTTCGTTCTGTAGGCCAGACCCAGTTTGCAGTTGACAGCTCTGCATTCATTTTGGATATGATGCCCAAGGTCAAACTGGGGACCAGGTGTCACCCCAAGGTATTTGATGGAGTCAGTGATTAGGTCAGGAGTACCATCAATACCAGTAATACTCAGTGAGGCAGGGAGGCCTTTATCTTGGCCAGGGACCCAAAAGGCATGGCCTGAGTTTTTTAGGTTGAGGACCAGCTTGTGGTCTTTATCCAGGACTGGATATTCCTGAAATTCTCACCAGTTGGTGGTTGATGACTCCAATGTCACGGGAATGGGTGAGGATAACCAGGTCATCTGCATATAGGATAGAGCTACAGCTGGAAGAAGTAGAGGGAGATTACTGACAAAGACAGAGAAGAGAAGGGCCTAGGACTGAACCCTGGGGACACCAGAGGTCACAGAAGTGATGGCCGAGAGGATCTTACTGAATTTAGTAAGTTGCTGTCTGCCCTGGAGGTAATTAGTGAACCATCTTAGGACTGGTGGGGACAGACCAAGGACCGAGGTTGAGAGCAAAGTAAGACATGGTCAACTAGGTCAAGGCCTTAGATAGGTCAATGAAGATGGTGCCTGACAGCTTACCCTGGTCCATAGCTGCCCTGATCCCAGAGGAGACAGTGATAAGGGTGGAGGACGTACTGTGTCCTTCTGAAAGCCATGCTGTATGGGAGACAGTAGCTCATGGGCCTGAATATACCCCATGAGTTGTCCAGCCACAACTTTTTCCAGAAGTTTACTGATAACCGACAAGATGGCTATTGGTGGGTAGTTGTCGAGGATCTTTGGGTTGCCCTGTTTGAGAGCAGGGACAATCCTCGCCACCTTCCAGAGGTCGGGGATAACTCCAGAGGCCAGGGACATGTTGAAGATATGGGCCACTGTGGAGGCAATATAAGAGGCACCAAGATGGAGGAGCTTAGGTTCCGAGCTATCGTGGCCAGCACTAGTGTGAGGGGAGAGACCAGAGAGAAGTCTCTGCATCTCCTGTGCCATCACAGCCCTGAAGTAGAGTAATGGATGGGAGATAGGGACAGACTGTGGGACAGAGGCCGGGACACGACTATCACTCCCACCGGTGGAGAATAGGGAGGTGAAGGCAGACAGATCCGAGAAGTGGAAGTTGAATGCATTGGCGATGGTTAGTGGATTGTTACAATTAGATCCATCTATGAGCATGTCAGAGACCCCACAGTTGGAGGAACCACTTACTATATTTTTAATGTTCCTCCAGAAATTCCTAGGGTCCTTAGCTGAGTTTAGTAAGGCAGTTTTGCAGTATTCACTTTTGGCAGCCCCAATTGCTTTTTTGCATTCATTCCTGAACCTCCTATATTGCTGAAATATGGCCTGGGCCATCATGACCTTGAAGTTGGCCCAGCACTTGTCTCTAGCCCTCATGGGGGCTAGGAGGCTCCCACGCAGCCACTTAGTGGCAGACCCCCTTACCCTCCACCTGATAAGAGGGGCATGCTTGTCCTGCAGTGCCCCGAAGGTGCTGGGAAAATGACTAACAGCAGTAGAAGAATCCTGAGCATTTAGCACTGCAGACCAGTCCATAAGCCTCAGATCCTCATGGAAGGACCCCAGGTCAAACCTGGAGAAATCCCTTACTTGGATGATTTTGTGAGGAATTTTCTGGGAGGAGATCTTCCATACACAGTACACAGGGGAGTAGTCATAGATAGAGTCAGGAAGGGTACCAGAGAGCTGATCCTCTCAGGTCTGTTAGACAGGACCCCATCCAGGAGGGAGCTAGTACTGCCAGTGGTAGACCACCCAGTGGGCTCCTGAATAAGTTGAGACAAGGAGAGACAGCAATACAGCTTGGTGTTTCCTCCAAGCCAGTTTAAATTAAGATCTCCCAAGATCATTAGCTCATTATCCCCAGTCTTAGCACCAACAGCATCAAGAGGTAGGATAACCCCGACAGAACACCCTTAGAGGGATTGTATGTATAGATGATGTGCAACTTCTTAGTGTTCCAGAGTAATAGGACTGTGTGAAGCAGTTCACAAGAAGACAGTAAGGGGAAACAACAGGCAGGTTTAGGTGACTCTTGTAGTAGACCAAGATACCACCCCCACGCTTTTTCCCAGGCCGATCTTGCCTAATGAGATCAAAGCCAGGAAGCGCGCAGGCCGAGTCAGGGGTGGAAGGTTTCAGCCAAGTCTCGGTAATACCAAGGATGTCAGGCTTGTAGTAAGTGACGCAAGCAGAGAGTTCAGCCAGATTGGGCATGATGCTGCAGATGCTGAGGTGAGCTATTTTCATCCCTTTGACTGACAGCCAGCCCACAGGAAATAAGGAGGCTTGATAAGTAGGACCAGGATTAAGCTCAGTGTCCCCAGCCAGGGCTAGTGTCACCAGGAGGAGCCAAAGGAGATGCCTTATAGGGGGAGAACCACCTCCAGCTGAAGGCTTGCGAGCAGGATGCCTGACCACTATGACAGGATACAGAAAGCACCTGAGGTCAAGACAATAGATAGGCCAGAGGGGCTGTCTGCCACAGGCCATTAGAGTGGAGAAGGTGAAGTCATGCTCCTCATGCTGTTCAAGTGTAACCCAGAGGCCCCCTGAGGGAGGGGAGCAATCAGCAGTAAGTAGAGGGAGGCATAAGGCAGTGAGAAGGCCAATGATGAGGGCACTGATAAATGGGGAGGGCTTAGCACCCTCCCTGAGGAGCTTAGGAACCCCCATGTCAAAAAGGACCTGTCCCTGGGACTAACCAGGGCACTGAAGGGAGAAGATATTGTGGACAGGTCAGGTAGACAGGTCAATGCTTACCAGAAGCCAGAGGGGCTATTTTATCAAACACTTGGAAGGCCCTGAGGAGAGAACCAAGCAGTGCCACAACCGGATTCCCCAAGCTGTCCAAGTGGGCCCCAGAGGAGCACCCAATTGTGGAGGTCTATCCTACAAATGCCCCCACAACAAGGGTCAGTAGACAATCCCCTTATGTAGGAGCACACCACCAGCTACTGGAAGGATTACCAGGTTCCATGAGTAAGCTCACCGGAGGTGAGGCTAGTAGATATAGCTAGTGAGCACAATACATTAACAAGCTAATAGAGACATTTCCTGACTAAAGTTGCTGAGACATAATGGATAGACAGGCAGAAATTATTCAGTAGATTGCAGTCGATTCCCACCACGATTAATTGCAGTCAACTAGTCAACAGTGGTTGTAAAAAAATATACTCAGCCAGGCCCACTCGGGGTAGAATAAGCTAGGCTCAAGCCTGAAACCAACTCAGGATAAAGAGTACACAGCACTGAATACACCAACAAGAATATTAACTGCAGTAAACATCTATCAGATTGTGAATATGGTCAAATAGCAGAAGTATATTTACTGGGGCAGAGGTGTGACTCCTAGCTATACATATCCAGCAGGTTAATTAGGCACACGTCGGACCACCCAGGAGTCCCACCCATACAACAATTCAGAGTGCATAAGCACCATACGGAAGTCCATAAGCAGATGACAGTTCTGTGTTTAGAGAGAGCTAGCAGCAGCGAGTGACAGATTTCTGAGAGTTCAGTGTTTAGATAGCTTTAAGCTCCTGAATTCTATTACTGGAAGCCAATGGGTGCAGGACAGGGTAGGGGAGAGAGGAGCTTAAGTATAGTTAAAGGTGGCCTGGCAGGAGGAGGGCGGGTGACTGAAAACTTCTGCAGCAGAAGCAGCAGCTGTGCAGGCCGGGGCTATGTATAGGCCGTACCTGATGCTTGTGCAGGCCTGGCGTCAGCACCCAGGCCACCCGGGCAATTGTCCGGGACCCTAACACCAGAGGGGGGCCTGCCAGGAGCTCAAAAAAAGATTTACTGTGTAATAGTTCCATGCTTGCAGCATGCATTAATTAAATCAGTGATGTTGCACTGCACTGCTGCTGTCGCTTGGATATCATGAGCCGAGGCCGAGTGGGCAAGACAAGTGGTGTAAAGAAAAAAAACAAAACTGCGGTCTGAGAGGAACGCCCTTCAATGCCGGAATGGATTCCCAGCCAATCAACTGCCTGTAACTTAAGCCCTGTTTGTTGACCAACCGGCAGGGCCCCGAGAAAGCGTTCCGTGGGGCGGGGTGTGTGAGATATGCAGCAGGGCAGGCGGGCTAATGGCTGGGAGGAGACTGGTGGAGGGGTGAGCCTGAGCAGCCCAGCCAGCCAGCATGGCTTAGTTTAGCTGCTGTTTGTGTGACATCAAGGACATCTGACGTTGTGGAGAAGGCGTTGGCCAACAACGGTACGGCAGCAAAGCACAAAGGCGGAGTTTTCAAATTGGTCGCCAGGTCTGTCGCTCAGGACTAGAGCAATCGGTTTGGTATTGGTAGTGCCGTACGTCTGCTGTCCACAATGTCGGGCCTGGGTGGAGGAGCTCTGAAAACAGCACCAGTCCCGAAGTGATAAGTCAATGATGATGCCAGTAACCGCACCGCAGTCTGCGATGGATTGGATGTGGACAAAGCTTCCCTCCCGCTTCCTCTTCGTTACCACATCAAACCAGGTTGGACACAACCAGGGAGGTAGACTGAGCCCCGGGCCGCCGGGGTCGGGAGGGAGGGAGGGAGGCTCAGGCTGCAGCCCATGGTCCGTCTAAAATCTGCTGTGTGCTGTCTCTAGCCTACTCTCTGCAAACTGTGGGGTGCAGGAGTCTATCCAGGATGGTGGACATAGACTGTACATTGCAGGTGTGTGACAGTGTGGTTTTATTGAAATTAAATTTTTGCAGACAGACTGGTCTGAGGGGCAAGCCTTCTTGAGATGAGATTGGTCGTGGTCTGACTTCTGAGCGACAGCGTGAGTGGCTGCTTGGCCTGCTGGGGTAGATTTTTGTCTGAAATTTGAATTACTGCTGTATTGCTGTGTGGAGGGTTGACGGTGTCTGATAGCAGGCAAGCTGGCTGCTGGTGGTGTCTGTGGTTTTTGTATTTTTTTTTTTTAACAGATGGATGGGTGATCTGACTCTGAGGAGGCCGGGGGGGGCCTTCTAAAGCTCCATTGCCCGGGGCCGACAAAAACCTGACGCCGGCCCTG
This sequence comes from Neoceratodus forsteri, assembly GCA_016271365.2. Lineage (NCBI taxonomy): Eukaryota > Metazoa > Chordata > Ceratodontiformes > Ceratodontidae > Neoceratodus > Neoceratodus forsteri. Next base: position 1,536,917,704 of record CM028131.1, on the reverse strand, counting down.
TGCCTGTGTCCAGGAGGCCGGTGGCAGCAGGCTTCTTGGCACCGAGAGAGGTGTCCAGGCATGCAGGAGGCGAACTGCAGATGGCGGTAGGTAGCCCAGTGGGCTACAAGGACACCTGTTAAAAGAGGGACAGCACAGGGAGTAAACAGCACTCTGAAGTGGTGGGAGTGGAAATAAAATTTGCACACAAAGAGCTGCAATTTACTAAAACAGGGTCAAATCAGAGGGCAGGAAGCAGACAGCTAGGCACCAGCTCTGTAACTGAGATTTGTAAAACAAGGGGGTCACAGTCTTGGGGGGGAGTTGAAACAAAGGGAGAAATTAAATTGGTAGCTGCACTGGATTCAAATAAAACAGATCAGCTAGCTATGGACACTACAGCAAAGAAAATCCTGAAATTCTACAGTCCAGAATCCTGTACTCTAATAATCTTAGACACAGCAACAGAGATACCAAGTTAAATACAATACAAAGACGGCTCTAAACAGTGACACAGGAAAACACCCTAACAGCCTATTTAACCAATCGTCACTCTACAAGAAGCTATCCTGTAATCCGAGACAATCTGCATGTAACAGGCTGTTCATGGTGTGGAAAAGGACAGTAGACAGAGCTGTTTGAATAATATACATTAATTCTGAAATACCACAAATAAAATGGTACTCAGTACTTGGGATCTACATACAGAATAATTTGTTTTATACACTGAGGTGGAGGAAGAATGAGGAAGGGGTGAGGGTGGCAAAACACTAGGATGTTGAGGGGAGTAGTCAAGAGCTAGCCCTGGTCACCTAGAGAAGGCTAGAGGTTTTTAAATATGTTTCAAATTTTGCAGCCCTGAGTATAAATACCATGTACCTGGAGTACAACATATGAACACTCACTAGGTATTTCTTTCTCCAAGTAAGTCCTTCATTTGCTTTCCAACCAACTCATCCTCTCAGATCTATCGCTATCCATTCTTCCTCTACCATCCCGTTGCCAGATGAACTGTGCCTCCTTCATATCTAAATACTGGTTTGGGTCCCTTCCTGCCTACCACTGATCAGTCCTCTCCATTGTACCCTCTGCCTCCTCTGTTCCAGGGACCGTCACACCTTTCTTTTGCCACATTCCCGTATATCTGCTGGCCAGTCAGCCTTCGCCTATTGTCTCCGCTCACTTTGGAACCAACCCCACCCCATTTCATTGCCTCCCCTACCTCTCTCAGACCTCTCCCTACCAACTGAGACTCCTTCCCCTTGCTCCTGTTTCCCCTCCTCTTAAAAGTCCCCCATACACCAGGTGTAATGTTCAACTGCCTGTTTTTACTTGTTTGCTCATTATGCACGTTCTATGATCTTTGTGTGCTAGGACTTTGCACTTTTTTTGTAACACGATATTTGTTGAAGCAATGCATTGATATCTTTTGCTGCCCTCCCCGGGTCCCACCTGAAAACGAGCCTCAGCTCAGGGTGCTTTGCTCAGTCACCAATTTTCAAATAAATAAAGTATTTCAATACAGGTATTTGAACACCCCTAGCAGCAGGCAGCAGCGGCTCTAGCCACAAATGGTTAACAGGGCACAGCTGGGGCACAACAGATGGCAGACAGGGCACTGATATATTTTTACTATGGGGGAAGCTCTGCACCATATGGGGCACCAACTGGGGCACAGCATTTTTTTTTTTTTTAGCAGGGCACATCCCCTGGCGGGCCCTGGTATACAGCCGCCACTGGCAGCAGGCCTGTTCCCCTCAGAACCACTAATGCCAGGAAGAATCTGATTAGTGATATCACACAGTATGGATAACTCTGGACAATTTCCATTTTCAAGCTGTTAAATTTATTTTTTGGTGTTTTTAGGGAAGACTGTTCGAACATAAAAATTTGAGACCCCCCCCCAAAAAAATTACAGCTTCCTAAATTCTGCACACAGTATTCACCGTAACTGTGACATGATATGTCACATTCAACATATCATCAACATTTACGGTCCTATCCCAAGCCTTCAATATCAAAGCTAATCCAACGTGTGTTTCAACAAGAAGAAATGGGCCCCCTTGGAGGGGAAGGCAACCAATCACGAGGTGTCCCAGAGACTTACTGCAGATACCTACTCAGTTCTAAACACCATTTAAAACAGTACTGGTCCACCTCCATAGTCAAAAGTGGCTTTATTGAGGCCCTAAGATTGAATGGAATTGTGCAGTGATCTGATCAAATGACTAGATCCATTGAATGCTCTTTAGCCCCAAACCCCATGGAGAAAACCAGGTCCAGCTTAGACCATGGGTTCGTATCTCAGTGATCCTCTCCTGCTATAATATAAATGCATTCATTCATTCATTCATGAATGTATGTGTGGCTGCAGAAAACTCTTGTCTGAGCTCTAAAGATTCCATAAATTTGAGGCACTTAAATGACCATATGAGAGACCATCCACCCAAAGCACTGAAGTCACTACACTAAAAGCCTCTGTGACTACAACGTAACAGCTGCTTAGTAAACTCCTGCAGAAAGTCTACTTCATACAATATCTTGGGTGGACAAAACGGATGACAAATCTGCAACTTCATCTAGCTACACAACAAAAGGCCACCTATTCAAAGCATCAAAACTGCTCCACAGGAGACAACATGAAGCCCAATTCAGAAAACAAAGTCACCCTGCCCCTTACACTCTACAAAATGGCAGTGAAATGTGGAGAAATCAGAAGGGCAACCTCGGTTAAAGTTAGTTCAGTATTCCTACAGTCAATTCTCCACACAACATACACACCATGTTGGCACCAGAATCAGAGGCGACGCCTCTGAGTATGATGATCATGTTGACAATCAACTTGCTGCTGTTCTTGTACCATGAGACCCTTTTGAAAAGTGCATAAAATGCACAAATAGAAACAGTACAGACTGCAGTAACATGATTGTGCATTTGCTGGTAATCAGCAGTGATATGAGTTGCAACCATACCTGACAGCAGCAGCTGCAGTGAGTTTTGTACATTACATTCTTTAGGCATTTTGTTACAGGGGCAAGTCTGAGTGGCAGTTAGCCGAGATATGTTGGTAATCTTACTTTTGGGACTTAAAATAAAAAAAATATTTTTGCAATGGAATAGCTTTGTCCTGTGCAATTATACAAGTGCAACACCAACTTCTGTTTGTAAGTGTTTGTGTTGGGCCAGGCAAACCCCGAGGAGCTGCACCGGTTTGTTTTCTTACTGGTCATAGACTACACCTGCCTTCAATCACAATTTTGTTACAGGCACTGCATTAGCAATGCATTCACAATGAAGCTAAACATTCAAGAAGCCAATGGGAAGCAAACTCTCCCTCGGCTGTGAATGAGTCCATAATGCATTTAAAGAAAATGCCGTCTGTATCATCTTTGCCATGGATCTAGCTGACCCTGTATTTCTACAGGCCAAACTCGGGTGACTTCTATTGACTGGGTGCATGCCCTCCCCCCCCAAAAAAAAAACAACTCAGTATAATACCAGTGTGCTTTTAGCCACAACTGACCTAACACTAACACACGTACAGATACGTAAAGATACACATATAGTGCACTAAACTAATGTTTATTAGGTCTAGTCAGCGCCACACCATCCTGCACAAACATAGCAGTTAGTGCTGGTTTGTCTCGCAAAATGCAATCAGAAACCAGCTGTTTTCATCCATTTCTGCTTGACTACAGCATAACAAGGCAGTTATGATAAGGCAAAGATTCAGGAATATTCAGCAATGAACAATCCTGGCTGGATAAGAACTAGAATCTGACAGTAAGACCTTCCATTAAGGACTGCAGTATCAAAGCATCCCCAGGTGAACCCCAAAAGCACTCAGTAGCATGTATGGTCCCTAATGGATGTTAAAAGAGTGGGACCACTGTTACTTTTTATTGATTGTTGAAAAAGACAGTTGCAAAAGATTGAGGTAATGACAGCTAAAAATAATTAAGCTGTTGCTATGGGAGCAGATTCTACTGAGGAATAAGGAAATGTTAAATCAACCAATCAGATCATTGCAATTCATGTCGCCATCCCATACTGGGGTATTCCTGTTCTAATTACTATAAGCAGGTACTCCTTGTGTTCTTATTCGATCAGATACAGTGAACGGAGAAGTCTGGTTTAATAATGTGGAAACCGGAAGACACAAGCAAATGATGATCCTACTCCGAAAAGTAAAAAAAAACACAACAGTGTATACAGTATACAGATCTATATCTTCTTAGAGAAAGCCAGCTACCAAATACCATCATTCCTAGAAGGGGACATCATCAGTGATTATGTAAAGGGTCTGGAAGCTGTTAAAATGCTTCTTTAAGTGCACACATATTGTTCATAACAAGGGAACTACTTCAAGTACCTGCTTAATATCAGCGGCTTCTGAACTTATTAACTGTTTTGATGGTGGGGTGGGGGATTGCTGGAATGATAAAACTTTTAATTAACCACTACTCTAAAGTCCCAAGCCTTCCTGCACACTCACAAGAGTCCACTAGAAATTCATATAGCACTCCACATTTCTTTTGGTAAAACCTTTTTGTTAATGTTTTCCATAAAACACACACACATACGCGCACACACACACAAAAACAAAACAATAAAAACCAAACATGACTTTGCACATCGTTTGCTAAAACAATAAGTTATATACATGCAGGTTGTACAGCACAATTGCCAAGTATACTATGGGTGGGTTATAATGTAAGCTAGTTACTAAGAACCTTGGGCTTGGGGCACCGGGTTAATATAGCACTACAAAAACTGCGCTGTGCAAAACATGGAAACATTTAGAGCGACAAGGGTATAGCAGCGTAGGGAATTATCGCTACCCCTGTTGCTGACCGTGAAGTGGAGGAAGGACTTAAGAAGCCTGTGCTGCTGTGCCTGAGGAGCCGCTCCCAAGATGGAGTGGCTAAGGCACCAACACACAGCAGCGAAGGAGACCTGGGACCGTGGTTCGGTTCCCCTCTCCCCAGATCTCCTGGTGTTGTAACTTTAAAAAAAAAAAAAAAAAAGACCACACACCTCGGTTGGTTATTTAAAGTCTGGTGTGTGGGTGAAGTCCCACGTGGCAGAGCCCCTACAAAAAGAAAAGTCCCATTGATTTCAACAGGGTGTGTGGGTTTGTTGTATGGTTGGTGTTTTGACCAACCTTTTTTCAGCATATGCTGTTTTCATTTTGGCATTTATTGCCGCTGTTTCTTTCTGCGACATTATGATCCCTGCGGGCTTGTGGCCCATCACCCTCATTGAGGGTGTAGAACTTATTCCTTATCAGTCACAAACCTTCACAGGAGGTGAAGTGAAACAAGGAGATACTTAAGACAGTGATCATCTCCAGTTGTATCATATTAAGACAGACACTTCGAAATCTTGTAAAAGATGTCCATTCCCACACTGTAAAGGAGGCAATGTTACTTCCTGCAATGTAAGTTAGCAAGGCTAGTTAAACAAACATTTTATTGGCCCCATACAAAATGTACTAGCCTTGTCTATAAGAACTGCATAAATTTTTTTTTTCCTTTGTTAAAGGGAACTCTGTTCACCCTCAGCTTTATCAACATCTATCAGTATTACCGGCCCGGTGGTGCTGAGGGTTGAGGCGCTGGTCGCAACACTTCGCGGCCACGCCGGGCACCCATGTTCGGGAACGAGCACGGGCTGTCGGGGTCGAGGGGAGGAGATGGATCGAGCGTCCGGAGGACTGCCTCCATCTCCGGGTGGGGATTCGGCGGCCGGTGTTGCCTGACTCAGCGGAGGCTAGGGATCGGCAAACATGCAGCCGCAGAGACAGGGGGAGGTGGGAATGGCAGATGTTGACTAGTGCCGCACGGAGCGCGCACAGATTAGCCCGCCGCGTTGCACGCCATGCCCGCCTGGAGAAAACTCGGGGAAAAAAATGGAGCCTGCAGCATGACGGTGCCTCCGTCGCTATCCTCGGAGGACGCCCCTGGCATGGACCCGCTCTGGGTGGCTGAGTCACCCCCACCACCCTGCCGCCGGGGGGTAAGTCGAGGGTGCTGAAGGGAGGGGTCTCATGTCCGAGATGGCGCCGAGGAACGGCGGAGTGCGGTGAGGGAGGCCCTGAAAAAAAAAAAAACATCTATCAGTATTTGGCAGATATCAATTTGGGAGCCTTTAGTTTTAGATTCCATCTGCTCCTGCTAATTATTTTCTGCAGTCATAATTCTCAGTTTATGGCAGTATAAAGATTTGTCACTGGAATGTAAGGTGATATCACAAGCATAAATGTTCACATGAAGAGAAGCCCGAGAGGAGCAGTACAGGAATTCCACAGGACAATGACCATATTTTCATGCCAATGTCCTAAGTACAACTGGGACAAGAAACATACATAAAGTAGAAACTCAGCTGTATTTTAATGTGTCACCAACTTTTCCCCGAAGGCACCTGTCACTCTTTAACACATGGTAGCAAGTAAAGACAAAAGCAACCTGTACTGCAAATGGACTCTTCACAGCTGTGCAGGTGAAACAGAGAAACAGATTTATCAAAATAATGTCAGTGTACTGTTGGAAATGCTGTGATCTGTTTGGAACCCTGTGAGTCTAATGCAAAATCTTTCCATTGCTACTGTACTCAGGATAACTGCACATGCGATGTAACACACACATTTTAGAAAGAGTCGCCTAAAAATTCTGTAACGCTTCAACATGAAACTAAAACCAGGAGCTCAACTTCCATTACATTTAAACTACAGGGCTAATATTAATCCCCTACCTGGTTAAACAGTGAATAAAGTCCAGCCTACAGCTTCATATTAAACTGTACCATTATCCTTTTCACTTTGGTAGTCCAGCTGTTACTCATTTAAAGTCTGCTTTAGTACGTAAGCCTTGAGGCAACTAAGAAGTGTGAATCAAGACCATTAGGATGACAAAGATAACACTCCTGCCTCCTCATGATGGACTCTACAGGATGAAGCACAGACAGACTCAACAAAGCTTTTGGATAGGGGCACAGGGGGAGAAAGTTGGCAGAGGGACGTGGACAAGCAGGAAGGCAAGACCAAGGAAGAGAGGACATCAAAAGGAACAGAGAGTGTGCATATAGGCGAAGTGCGCACGGAAGAGATATAGAGGGGAGAGATTGCACCATGGAAACAAGCAGGGCAAAACCAGACTGGAAGCAGCCAAAGGAGTCCATAGAATGCAAAGGGACTGAGGAATGTAGAGTCCTTATAGTGGGGGACTCCATAATCAAGGGAATTAAATGTGGGATGGGGGGAGGATGGAACTATTAGGACTGAGTGCATGGCAGGTATGATGGTGCTCAAAGCCTCATGCTTAATACACACCTTGTCTAGGAAGCATGGGGGATTCACCCACATAGTGATGCATCTGGGAACTAATGATCTGGCAGACAACAGTGTAAAGGAAGTGCAGACTAGATTCAAGGATCTGCCAGGTGGAAGGCAAAATTGTATCGTTCTCTGAAGTCCTGCTGGTACCAAAAGCCAGTATGGATAGGAAGAGGAGAATTGATGAATTAAATTTGTGGTTGAGGGGGTGGTGTAAAGGAAATGGGGTTTGGACTAGTGGTGAATGCAGTGGACATGGAATAATGTGGAACTTTATTCTTCTGACAGGTTACATTTAAATAGGGTGGGACAAGGGTCCTGAGGAAAAATTAGATAGCCACATAAAGGAGGGTTTACATTTAGCTGGGCAAGGGGAGGGCAGGAAACAGCCTAGCTAGGACTCCCTGCAAAATGAGGCAGGTAGGGCAGCAAGGGTTAGTAAGGATGATGGGGGTTTATGGTGGAAAGGCCTGTCAGCAAATGCCAGGAGTTTAGGGAACAAAATGGTGGACCTGGAGACCATTATGGTGGACAAGAGACTAGACATTGTGGCTATATCAGAGACCTGGTGGTCAGAGCACCACTCTTGGGATAGGGGTCCCAGGGTACATGCTTTTCAGAAGGGACAGGGCTGTCAGAAATGGGGTCAGGGTTGCATTATATGTCAAAGAGAACATTAGAGCGACGGAAGGGTGGGAGGTGGAGGTCCTGTGGGTCACACTGGATAAAAGATCTGGAGCTTCATTATGATTGGGTGTGATGTACAGGCCTCCTAAACAGGGGGAGGAAGAGGACAAACGGATGGTACAAGCAGTACAGTGAATGGCACTCAGAGGGGAGATCCTACTACTGGGGGACCTTAACCTCCCCGATGTGGACTGGGAAATCCCTACGGCAACATCTGCCAGGAGCAGAGAGGTACTTGGAGCAATCTAGGGGGCTTTCCTGCAACAGCTGATTAGGGAGACCACTAGGAGAGATAACATACTGGATGTAGTCCTCACCAACAGGGATAGTGTAGAGGTAGTCAAGGTGGGAGAATGCCTGGGTACAAGCGACCACAACACAGTGAGTTTTAGGATAAAGACGGGGAAGGAAACAAATCAAACCAACACAAAGGTTCGGGACTTCAGGCGAGCGGACTTTGCAAGAATGAGAGGGATTTTCAGGGAGGAAATGGAGGGTAAGGAGCAATTAGGGGACATAGAGGAGTTATGGAAATGCATTGAGGGGTACTGAAAGCCGTATAGCTCTGCATTAAGAGGGTAGGAAAAAACAAAACAAGAAGAAGACCACTGTGGTTTACCAGGGAGGTGGTGGTGGCAATTAGGGAAAGAAAGATGACATTCAGAACATACAAAAGGACCCAGGGGAGAGAAGACAAGGAGACTTAGAGAGAAGCTGAGGGTGGAAGGGCAAAAGATTAGGAGGGCAAAAGCAGAGAGAGAAGAGAGAATTGCTAGGCAGGTCAAAAAGGGAGATAAAATGTTTTTTTAAGGTATGTGGGGGGAAGAGGAAGACAAGGCAGGGAATAGTGAGGTTGAGGGGGGAGGAGGGAGCACTGGTGGAAGGAGACTTTGGGAAGGCAGAGGTGCTAAATAGCTACTTTTGCTCAGTGTTTATGGTAGAATGGGAAGAGAAGAGACCTGAGTTAAAGAGGAGAGGAGGGGATGACAAAAGAGTGGATCCTAGCCTGTTCAGGAAGGACAAGATAAAAGAGGAACTAGGAAGGTTACAGGTAGACAAGGCAATGGGGCCAGACGGCTTGCATCCTAGGGTACTAACATACTAAAATGGCAGCAGAATAGGCCTAACGGTCTTTCGTGTCTGCTTGTTTGGTCAGCCCCCACCCTGGGAGCTGACCTTGCTGCCCCCCTCGCCCTCTCTGGCTTCTCCCTTCCTAGTCCCGGATATTCCCGCTGCACAGGACTTTGCTTCCAGAACCCTTCCCCTGTACCTGTCCCACCCTCTCTTGAACCCCTCCACCATCTCTGCCTCCACCAGCCCCTGGGCAGCGATTCCATGGCTCCACCCACCCTCTCAGTGAAGTAGCACCTCCTCCTTTCTCCCTGAATCTCACCCTCCAGCTTCCACCCATGCCTCTAGTTGTCTCCCCTTCCTTGAGCACCCTAACTGCTCCTTCCCTATTTAACCCCTTCATGAACTTGAAGACCTCTATCATGTCCCCCGGTCCCTTCTCTCTTCCAATGTGTATATATTTAGCTCTTCGAGCTCTCCCATAGGTCCTGTCCCCAAGCCCCAGGTCATTTTGGTTGCCTCCTCTGGACCCTCTCCAGGAGTTTAATGTCCCCTTTAGTGTGGCCTCAAAAACTGCATGCAGCACTCGGAGGTGCGGCTCACCAAGCAGTTATATGGGGAATATCACTTGTCTTCTGGAGGTGATGCCCTAGCAATGCATCCTAGCATCCTGTTGGCCTTGGCCACTGCCCTCCTACAAGTCTCAGAGTTGTTCATCTTGTCATCCACCACCACCCCAGGTCCCTCTCAGCCATTGAGACTTGTAGTATTCCCCTCCCCGGGTGTACTCTTGAACTGGGTTTCTGGCCCCAGATGCAGTACCTTGCATTTCCCTGCATTAAACCTCAGCTTCCACTTTCTAGACCACCTTTCCAGAGCCTCCAGGACCCCTGTAGGGCCACCCTCCCTCCTCCTCATCCACCACCACCGCCCCCAGTTTTGAGTCATCCACAAAGAGACTCATCTCACTCCTGATACCCTTCCTTATGTCAGAGATGTAGACATCAAACAGGAGGGGCCCAAGGACTGATCCCTGAGGGACCCCACTAATGACCCTCCTTGGGGATGAGACTATCCCACCAAGTCCTGGAGCCAACTGCCTATCCATCTGATCATCTGGTTCCCTACCCCCATTTCTCCCAGCTTATTTAACAGGCTCCCATGAGGAACGGAGTCGGACTCCTTGCTGAAGTCAAGATAGAGGACATCCACCGGTCTACCCAGGTCCAAGGCTCCCATCACCCAGTCATAGAACTCCACAAGGTTTGTCTGACACGATTTCCCTGGGACAAATCCATGCTGTCGATCGTCCAGGCACCAAGACTTTTCCAGATCCCCCACCCCCAGCCTCTCCTTGACAATGCCCTCCATCACCTTGCCCACCACCGATGTCAGGCTGACGGGCCTATAGTTCTCTGCCACCTCCCTCGATCCCCCCCTTGTGGATAGGCACTATATGTGCCACCTTCCAGTCCTGGGGCACCCACCCTGTCCTCAGAGAGATGCTGAAAAGCTCCACCAGGGGTTTTGCCAGGACATCCGCCAAGTCCTTCAGCACTCTGGGATGTAATTTATCCGGCCCTGGTGCTTTCTCCATCTTAAGGGACCCAAGGGCTTCCCTCACTCTCTCTCTGCCATGATTTCTACCTCTGCTACGTCGTCCCCTTGCTTTGCCTTCCCCCCTCCTGCCAGTGATGGCCCACCCTCTCCCCAGACCAAACGATCGGCAAGGGTCCCCCCCCCTCCCCCAGTTTCATCATCTCCTCCCATGTATGATGTCGGGTACACCCGACAACTAAAAGAAGAGTTGGCGGCACCACTGGCAAGGCTGTTTAACTTGTCCCTGGATACTGGATGGGTGCCAAGTGACTGGAGGACGGTGGGTGTGGTGCCACTACATAAGGGGGGCAGCAGATAGGAGACGGGAAATTATCACCTGGTCAACCTCACCTCGGTGGTAGGGAAGGTGATGGAGGTGCTAATAAAGGAAAGAGTGGTAAACTACCTGATAGACAGTGGGCTACTAGATGACAGGCAACTGGCTTCATGAGTGGGAGATCGTGCCAACCAAACCTGATTTTTTCAATTGGGTAATGAAGGTGCTCGATCGGGGGTTGGGCAGTGGATGTGGCCTATCTGGACTTCAGTAAGGTCCCTCACTACAGGCTTGGAAATAAGTTGGAGAGCTTAGGGGTGGGACAGAGGATAATTAGGTGGGTGGAAAACTGGTTGAAGGACAGAAACCAGAGGTGGTGGTAAATGGTGTGCACTCCACGGAAAAGGGGGTGATGAGCGGGGTACCCAAGGGGTCAGTTCTAGGACCGATCCTTTTTAACATCTATATCAGTGATACAGCAGAGGGACTTAAGGGGAAGCTGTGCCTTTTTATGGATAATACGAGGATCTACAATAGGGTGGACAACCGGGGAGCTGAGGCCATGAGGAGGGACCTGTAGATTCTGGAAGGGTGGTTGGACACATGGCAGCAGAAATTCAATGCCAAAAGTGTACAGTAATGCACATGGGGTAAAACCACAAGCTGAATGCACATGGGGAGATAATTAAGCATTCTAAGCAGGAGAGGAATCTGGGTATTACAATTTTAGACAACCTGAAGGTGGGTGACCAGTGGAGCAAGGTGGTGGGCAAAGCAAATAGAATGCTGGCATGCACAGGTAGGGGCATAACAAGCAGAAGGAGGGAGGTGCTGATGTATTTGTATAAAACCATGGTCAGACCTCACCTGGAGTATGGGGTCCAGTTCTGGAGGCCTCATCTGCTGCAAAGACAAAGATGGCATAGAAAGGGTTCAAAGGAAGGCAACAAAGATGGTGCAGGGTATGCAAAAGAATCCACATGAGATAAGGTGGCGAGAACTGGGTCTATTCCCGCTAGAGACTAGAAGGGAGAGGGGGGGACATGATTGAAACTTTTAAGTACATGAAGGGGATAAATAAGGTGAAGGAAGGGAGCTTATTTAAGAGGAAGGTGGGGGCCAAAACAAGAGGTCAGTCTAAGATTGGAGGGAGGAAGATACAAGGGCAATGTTAGGGGGTGTTACTTCACAGAGAGGGTGGTGAAGCCTTGGATCAAACTACCCGAGGACATCATGGAGGCCGAAATGGAGGAGGGATTCAAGAGGGCATGGGAAAGACATAAAGGATTGAGCAGTAGGCGGGGAGGGGGGGATATCACTTGACAAAGGTGACAAGTGTTGGGGGGTAAGGGGCAGACGAGATGGGCCAGAGTAGTCCTTTTCTGCTGCCAGATTTAACATACTAACATACTATGAAGCCAGCAGAATAGGCCCTATGGTCTATCGAGTCTTCTCGATGGTCAGTGCCTACACAATGCACCGCTTTTAGCCCCCCCCCCAATAAGGACCGCTACTTCCCAGCGGGGCTCCTGGGGGTACCCTCCCCCTGCACCTATCCCAGCCCTTCTTGAACTCCTCCACAGTAGTAGCAACCACCAGTTTCCTGGGCAGCGCATTGCAGGGCTCCACCACTCTCTCAGTGAAAGAGCGCCTCCTTGATTTCTATGATTCTATGACAGATACAGCCCCTCCTTTCCTGCAGCCTATGTTTTTTTCTTCTAATGCAACTATTTTCCACTCTGTGCTATTATAAGGAAAGGAGTGCCCAATTTTTGCTTCCACACCAAGGGGAAATCAGTTTGCCTAACTCTGCAATGGCATTCATGGGTTTCACTGCAGATGGCAAAAATGCTACATGTGGCCCTCCAATTCATTTATTTTGCTGCAGGTAATAACTAGGACAACCCTGTGAGCAGCTACTTGTCCACTGGCAAGAGAATCCTGATCTAGGTCTAATAATCTCTTTCCCAAGATATACTCAGTTATTTAAACTTGAGAGGCAAGAGCTACCAAGAGAGACTGGGCATGCTCAACTTACTCAGCCTAGAAAACTGAAGGCTGAAGCAGGAGATGATCATGGTTATATGACTACTAAAGGGGATAGTATGCACAGATACTGAACTTGTGAGTGCAAGCTGAAACAGAGGGCATGCCCTCAAAGTGACTGGGGCAGAATAAGAGGAAATATTAGAGAGCACTGTAAAATGGGCAAAGGATTTCAAAGAACCTGATTGGTTGTTGGCCGTGCATTAGAAGTGTCTAGCGCATGTCTAAAACTAGTCCTGCCAAATATGAACCACTACATCTTGGAAATCCTTGTGTACTGATTATCACAGCAGCAATCAAGACCAGCTGCTCTACCAGCCAACCCGCTCCCCACCCAATGGCACTGCTCGCTTCTCGGAACCACATAGCAAACCATACAAAACCCTCAAAAACACATTTTGCTCTCTGAGTGTCATATGTCACATACTTCCTGGCATATATGTAGTACATTAAAAACAGCCATCCTCCAAAGATCTCTTCCACTTAAGCCATTCCTTTGAATTTTATTATGCCTCATTCAACTTCAGCAGCCGCCATCTTTTTTTTTTTTTTAATCTGAAAAGCCAAGCCTGAGCCTGAAAAACACAGATCCACCCTCCCAGAATATCACAACCCAACAAGTACCCAGACTGAAGTAAGTAGTTTGCCTTGTTTAAATCAACATTTTTTTTTAATCACCAACACGTCTGGGCCCGCCCTCTACTGTAGTTGCCAGCGCTCACTTGCTCCACACAGAATCTTTTCAAACCTGTCATTGGTTCTCACTCGTCTCCAAGACCTGACATCCTTTCCACTCCCCTCTTTTAATGCAAAACTCACCTAAAAGATCCTTGGTGATAATTTACTCATTTGATACATATAATAAAAACTAAATGGAAAAAATGGCATCTCAAGTCAGTTTATCATCAGTTAAGATGGCACGCACGTTCGACACATACGCTCGCTTACCCACTGGGGCCGGAGAGTTCACTTGCCTTTCATTAAATACATGGAAATTAAACAAAAAAAAGAAAGAAAGGGAAAACAAACAAGACACTGTGAAGCCAGCCTTAGAAATGCTGTGCCTGTGATGTGGTGTGGGGGGGGGGGGCGGAGGAGAGGTAGAACCACTCAGCTCTATCTATAGTACTATTAACGGAGGTGGAAGGACTATTTAATCATTAGGGTAAACTTTTTAAAAATATGCATATTTAAACTTTTTCTTTATTCCATCTGATATGTTATAAAATTAAAAACCCATTTCATAAGTGCAATAAGCCACTCCAGGGTGTACGTTAAGACATTCTAACGCACGGCTATGGGGCCAGACACACTTGGCTTGTGGCTTCGTGCCTCATTATAGCCCCTAGCCATGTATTAGAACTGTCTAACGCACACCTCATCATGGCTTACTGCTTACTTATTTCACACAGAGGGTGGTTAACAAGTGGCGTAGTCTACTCCACGAGACTGTTAGCTACTGCAGTGCTGTTCAGGCTTTCAGAGCATGACTGTACATCTTTATGATAAAGAATGGCACTGAACATTACACAGCATGAGCAGGGGTAGCAGTCTAGCTGTTAAGCTTGTATCTGTGTCCATATTCAAATTGGACATAGTCATTGCCATAAGGAGGGACAAGATGGACCCTATGTCCCTTCCATCATCACAATACTATAATACAATGTTTTTTTAATTTTTTCAGTTTCTTTCTTTATTTGTCTACTTCCTTGGCTGGGGTGGTCCTATGGTCCCCCACTTAAGTCCACTGGCTGCTCCCACATCAGGCGCCGTACCTGAGCATTTATCTCCTACCTTCTCCCTCTCTAAGGCCATGTCATGGACCCCATCACAGAGGGCCAAGGGGTCAGGGCTATGGGAGCTCCTGGAGCATCCAGTGCAGTGCTCGCAGGCAGACCCCACCCGAGCCGGAGGATTCAGCTAGTTTATTTTGTCCCCTGAGTTCCCCAGCAGCACAGGAATGCAAGGACGCCAAGGACATTGCAGCACGTGCTCCCAAGCACCACACATCAGATGTCCACCTGCACCGACCCTTCCACTGCTCTGCGAACTGCACTACCCCTAGCCACCACCAGGAGCCAGCACCTTCCCGGGAGTCCCTCCCCAGAGGACAGCAGTCTCAGGGATGCTCAATCCTCCTCCCCCCTGGCTGACCCTCAATGACCTGAATCTGCATTCAAACCCGGGTCACCAGCAAGGTGCGAGGTGTGGCATCCAGCACCTCAACCCTCAGCGCCACTGGGCCGGTGAATTATAATACTATGTTAAAGTAAAAATCCAATGATCATAAAATGACCATTCATCAGACTCTCATAAGCCATCATTAATGTAAATTACGGAGCTTGGATTGTTACACAGTGAATCAGATGGCAAATCCAACCAATTTAGAGCAGGATTTTATTTTAGCACTACTCCCTCTTGTAATATCGAGATGCTCTCCCTTAATTACTCAACCTCTACCAATTGTGAATGGCTATTAATTCAACTGAGTTTGTGTATCAAACAAATTACATTTGTGCTGCGTATACAACCCTCCAAAGGTTGGAGCTGAGGGCCTCAAGGACTTGGTTAAACTGGTTCCTACCCTGGGCAGGGCTGAGTTAATTATGCGTAACTTTAATTTAAACTGGCTCAGCAAGACCGCATTGTATTGGGGCTATTATCGATGACTATGATCTTACTCAGATCCTCACTGCACCTACTAGGCTGAACGTCAAATCAGGAAACCACACCCTCCACGAATGGATATTGGTCAGCCACATTGACAAAGTCAGGCTGCATGGGCACCTACTTGATTCCATCAGCAACCACGCCATAATTTATTGAGTACGGCACAATGGTGCAGCTAACAATCCAGTCCCAAAAGACATCACGTACCACAATTGTAAAAACTTCATTCCAATAACCCTCTTCGATCCCTGTGCTTATTTATTTATTTATTTGCTTTTGTTGACCGGGTAAGTCACACTAGACAGCCAAGTGCCTATTTTCAGGTGCGACCTGGGAGGGTTACAAGCTTGGATAACAGGTATAGTGACAGACTGGAATTGAACACAAAGAGTATTACATGTCATATAGTGAAAAAATGCAACCAGTAAAAAA
Source organism: Neoceratodus forsteri (assembly GCA_016271365.2). Classification (NCBI taxonomy): domain Eukaryota; kingdom Metazoa; phylum Chordata; order Ceratodontiformes; family Ceratodontidae; genus Neoceratodus; species Neoceratodus forsteri. The sequence goes on along the minus strand of CM028131.1, from coordinate 1,536,901,610 downwards.
GACACCCGCCCGGGGAAGGTTACAGACGGTCCGGGAGAGTTAAGATAGAGCATATACATATGGTGAGCGAGTCAGATTTACATACAGTGGTGTTGCAGGTACTAACAAAAATAACATTACATTATCCTAAATCTAGTCCAGTGACCAGGAAAGTAAGTGCAGTGGGCCTGGAGTGCACAACCCCCTGTGAGAGGATAGTTCAAGGGGCTACGGGGCGCAAGGACAGATGGAGGAGCCTTTCAGGAATGCCCATAGTGACGTTTTGAACCCTGGATGGGAAGGGGTGGATCGAGTAATGGCAGGGAACGATTTCCATAGTTTGGGGGCATAGTTGGCGAATGCTCGATCGCAAGGCAACGTGTTCTAGGAACCACGCAATTTAGTGCTGCCCTTGACCTAAGGTGGTGGGAAGAGTTGCCGGGGAAGAAGGACAGGGCGAGGGTAGAGGCGGTGGCTGTTCTAACGATGTTGTCGATGAAGTTCCATACTACGAAGGTGCGATGTTTCTCAGGGGGGAGCCACTCAAGGCGAGTATAAAGGTCACAGCGGTGTGTCAGGGGAGGGGCGGAGAGCACGTAGCGGCATATGCTGTTGTAGGCCGTGTCCCATTTCGAGAGGTTGGATTTTGGCATAGGGGCGAAGGTCACCAGCCCATAACAGAGGGAGGGGAGGGGAGGAGAACACCCCTTGCTAGGGCCATCTGAGCGGCCAGGGTGAGGCAGTTTTTGACTCTGTATGCAGTCCAGTTTGACATTCGAGAGCCTTGCAGATGTTCCTGATGTGTAGGGAAAGGTCCAGCTAGGGTTCTAGGGTAACGCCAAGGTACTTGACAGCAGCAGCTATCCGCATGGCAGGCCGTCAGCCCTGTGATTAGAAGGGGGCAGGGCAGGATTCTGTTTTATCTAGGGACCAAGAGCATAGCCTGGGTTTTTGAGATTGATGACAAGATTATGCTCGCACAGCCAGGCCTGTATCTGCTTGAAGTCAGAGTTTAGTTGGGAATTGATGGTGCTGATGTCTCGGGCGCTATCCAATATGACGAGGTCGTCGGAGTACAGGGTTGCAAGCTTAAACGCCTTCTCAGGCTTGCTCCAATTGCTCCTTGCCACTGCTCCAATCTCTACTCAATAACCTAATTCCTGCGCCCAGACTCTATTTTTTATTTTACTGCCATTACTAACAGTATTTACTGCAAGCAGCATTACTATAACACACATTATTTTATCCCATTACTTTCGGGAATTGATGTGTTGAGGATGCACCCACTCTTATGTCAGTTCTCACTCTGCTTTTTGTATATATTGTATTACTGAATATATGAAATCTACTCAATTGTGATGTAATTCATACTGTTGTCCTGAAAACTGACTGTATTCGATGTACAGCTGGATGTACCGGCTCTCATGTCACACTTGTCTATCTGTATATATTCTTCCTTATATAACCTAATGTCCACTGGGTTGTACCTAGAAACGAGCCTTGGCTCGGTGTGCCTTTCTCGGTAACCAAAGTTTTAAATAAATCAGTAACTTAAATTCCTCTGCATTCTTGCAAGATCTCTCATGTATTGACTGGTCCTTTATGGATGTGATACCTGACACTGACTGTGCACGGGACCTCTTTATTCCAGAGTTCGTGGTGGTATTTGATCACCATGCCCCTATCACCAGACAAAGGGTCAAAGATCTTAATTCCAAATGGTTTACTAAAAGTCATTTTAAGTTAATGATGGATAGGGCACCTTCAAGAAAACAAACTTGCACTCACACTGAGCTGAGTACCGATACTTACAGAATAAATGCAAGGGACCTCAGCATAGTCAAAAGCACATATCTCAAAGCAAAGCAAATAGTCTTAGTGACCCCTAAAATGTTGGAACTGCATAAACTCGCTGCTCAACCCCAGAACTGCCACCTTCTTTCCCTCCCTTGAAGTCACAGTGATCCCAAATATGTTGCTTCATTTTTCCATGGCCACTTCTGCAGCCACGACAAATACCGACTCCCCTTACGTGCCACAGTATGTCCTCCAGATTCCTGCATGCCCAACTCATGGCCACGCCATCCCGTTTTAAGAACATCACTGTCAAGGAAATTTGCAAATCGCTACTTCATCTAAAAGCTGACAAATCAGCTGGCTGTGATGGCTTAATTCCCAAATTCCTAAAAACTGCAGCCACATAAATTGCTCTCCCCTTTTCCAACATTTTTAATCTTTCATTTGAGTCCAAAAAAATCCCTAACATCTGGAAATTGGTCTCTGCAGTGCCGCTGCACAAAAAGGGCAAGGAAACTGTCCTGCACAACTACAGGCCTATTTCTATACTATTGGTTTTTGGTTAAAGTGCAGGAGAGGAAAGGGCTTGAATTTAGCAGGATTCTGGTACATTTTGGATACCAAATTTCACACTGTAATACCAAAATCTGAGCCCTGGTATCCTGCTTAAAATACCACCTTTTTTTCTTGTTATCAGCATGTAGTACCAGCCCTTAGTCCACAGGCTTAATAGAGAGAGAGAGACAGAGACACACACATCAGTGGAAGTTGGCAGACATCAACGCATCTGGATAATACCTGTACAAACCAGGAGGTGCACCATTTCTAAAGGCTGTCACATCACTCGTTCCCCGCATGACACTGCTGCACCAAACTGGTTTAACCCCAATAGGTGTCATGGCTTCTCTTCAGGCAGCCACCATCTCAACATCCACACGGGCCACCCCAAAAACTATCTGGAAGGTGCCTAGGGTCAGGACCACTCTGACCCAGCGATCCTTCCCCCTTAGAGCTCCATCCTGGTACAATGCCCTCCCACTGGCCATCACATCAATCACCAATCTAGGTCCTTTTTAAAGCTGCCTTAAGGGCCCATATCCTCTCCTCACGCCAATGCCAGTGTAACCAGTAACCCGCTGATCCTGCACCACACCTCTAGGCCACGACCTGCCCTTTGGCCTGGCAGTGAACAGCCTCACTATTTCTAGCCAACAGGCTCCTCACCTTCCTTGGTTACCATATAGTTGCACTGACTATGAATGCATTGTATTATGTATAAGACACGGGCCTCCCTGAGGTGGCTTACTACCAACTCATATCATGCATTGCTTTACCTACCAATTGTATAGGTCTTAACTGCTCATTAGGTAAATATGTCGATAGCTCTGCCCTGTTTTAGCTACCAAATGTATAGGCATTAACCAGTGCTCATTGTACCTATACTCTGCATGATTGCTCACCCATTATTTATTCTATGTAATGCATTGTATGAACGCCCATCTTTACTCTGACATGAGCCTTTGGAAAGAGTCTATGACTCAAAGGGTTGTAATTCGATTTCCAAATAAATAAATAAACTCCATCATTTTCTTTATTCCAGTAACAGAGAAACATTGTATGGGAACCGGTGCCACCATTCGTGACTGCAGATTCATTCAGGAAAAACGGAGCACTCACCACCTTTCAAAGAATTATGGATGCCCAGTCTGTAGTACTTAGTCCTTTACTGAGTGTAATAAAATCAGATTAACCCACAGTCTCTTATGGCAGCACCCAGTTCCCTTTGTAGTATTTATCTGGTAAAGGAATAAAATAAATGGATTTGAGTTTGGTGCAGCGTGTCATGCAGGGGACGAGTGGTGGACAGTCTTTAGAAATGGTGCTCCTACTGGTTTGTACAGGTCCTCCACAGATGCCCTCCTCGATGTCTGCCAACTTCCTCTGATGTCTCCCTCTCTCTCTATTTGCCTGTGTGGACCATGATTGCGAGAATAAAAAAAGCTGCAAACCGCTCTTGTTCTTAACTCCACTGCCCTCTTACAGCAAGGTGCAGTTCGAAATATAGTACTGTAGCAGAGAGAGTTGACGTGATTTTTTTTGATGTTGTTAAAAAGTAACTTTCCCAGATAGAAGACTCTGAGCAGGCAACCTCCTGCATTCTGATCGCTGTTTGCTGGGGGTGAGAGGGCTGGAAAGAGACACTGTGATCAGGAGGTAGAGAGATAAGGTAGACAGAGGTGCAGAAGACGCGTGGATACTGGCAGCTGTCCACACAGTAAACGTAACTTCAGCTAAAGAGGAAGCAGGTTCAGAAACAGAAGGAGAGAATGGATCACAGGCATGCAAGTAACAGCAGAAGAAATAAGTTAAAAAAAAGGAAAAAAGAAATGCACGTCTCTCTGTCTCTCTCTCTCTCTACCTGTGTGGACCATGATTGAGAGACTGAAAACAAAAAAAGCTGCAAACTTGCTTTTATCTCTCTCCACCCTCTTGCAGCAAAGGTGCGGTTCAGAAATACAGTACTGTAGCAGAAAGAGAAAGTTGACGTGACTTTTCTTTTTTTTTTTTGTTAAAAAGTAACTTTCCCAAATAAATAGAGGACGCTGAGCAGGGAACCTCCTACATCCTGATTGCTGTTACCGGGGTGAGGAAGAGAGAGAGAGAGACTGTGATGCTATCGAGCGGGGTAGTACAGAGAGATAAGGCTGCATACTTCAAACTCAAAATTATATCCCCTCCACAAACACACACATTCCAAGCTGGTATGTCGCCAGCCAAAACAGCATCTGAACTGAAGCCAACTGTCATATGTTTCAACTGAGACTATAATAAATTAATAAAAAAAGACTAGAAGACCTTAACCTTGCTCTCTTGCCAATATTTCCCCGAAAGTATCTCTGCACTACCTATTGTAAGCCTGCCGTGTCACTGATTCAGCCACTTGATACGGCTTCTATTGTACATATTTTATTGTATATTTTTTGTTCATTGTACATGTATTCATGATATTTGTCTCTGTTGATTGTAACTTTTATGAATGTATCTTGACCTGGCTCTAACCAGGTCCATCTTGTAAATGAGCTTTGCTCAATGGTGTTCATCTGGATAAAGAGTTTGATCGATTGATTGAGAGAGATACAAATCATTTCCTTTTGTCAAATGTGTTTTGGGGAGTCATAAAGATATTTGGTGTATTTCAAATGTCCTGGCTTTAAAAATATACAACTCTATGGACACTGGCAGAATACATTTCCTGGCAGAATACCAAAATTCTCACTCTGGTATTCCGCCAAGAACACCACTTTATTTTCTTAAATTCTGCCCCTGGAGGAGACTACATAATCAACTCACTTTCTACTTAGAACAGCAGAGGCTACTCTGTGAAGAGCAACTTGGTTTCAGGAAGGGTCACTGATCATGCATGGCATTGGTCAGATTCACGGACACAGGACACCATGTTATGGACAATGGCCTGCTGATCGATACCATGCCTGTGGACCTGACCAATGCCTTCAATTTGGTGGATCACGATTTGCCCATACAGAAGCTGACTGGGCTGGGACTGAGGGTCCTGCCTACTCTGTGGTTCTCCAGCTATCTGCAAGACAGGTGACAGTTTGTTAAAACTGATAAAGTCTTGTCCAGGGCGAACACTGTCTCCTGTGGGGTCCCTCAAGGATCCATTCTAGGCCCTCTTCTGTTTACTACTTTCATTAGTGACCTACCCAAGATCTGTAATACTGTCAAGACCCTGCTGTATGCAGATGACGCAGTCCTTGTGCATTGGAAAGGCAGCACCACTATCAGCGAAGTCCTTGAGCAGAAATTCCATTCTCTTCAACAGTGGTTCACAAATGAGAAATTGGTCCTAAACGGCCCTAAAACAAAAGCCATGTTACTTTGGTCATTTCCAAAAGTTAGAAAATTTTCACAAGACTTCAGTATCTCAACTTCAGATGGTGTGAAACTAAAACTAGCTAATGAATTAAAATACCTTGGTGTTACCATCGATCCTCACCTCCCATTTGGCACTCATATAACCAACTTTGTAAGAATTGTTCATCAAAAAACTAGGTCTAGTCTATCGCATTGCAAAGTACCCGACACTAAAGTCAGAACAGCCCAAAGCTACATACTCCCCTGAATGAGTATGGCTCCATCATTACAAATGCCAGTCCCTCATGATATGGGCAAAGAAGAGAGTCTTAATCCACAAGGCTGTCAAATATGCATCCTCGCAGGGCCCACAGTCCCATAACTGCACCAACTTTGAACAACTAGCTGCAACCAGATACCAAAGCCCTGTTAACCCTAACACATTTAATACATCAAATTCTACATGGAAATGCTCCCCAATGCCTATCCAAGTTATTCATGTATGTGACAACCCCTTCTCACTCCCTCTGCAAACAATCTATTTAAAGTACCATTCATGCACAAAGGAATGGGCCAGTACTCTTTTCAGATACAGAGCAGCGTCATTTTGGAACACCATCTCTTTCACTATCAGAACTGTCCCTTCCCTAAAATGTTAATTACACAGTTGAACAAACATCTGGGTGTGTTCATGAAAAGGGATCACCAAAGTGTGACAAGAGGGTCAAATTTTCATATTACTTTAGATTACATTTGTGATGCATTTCAAGATATTATAGTAGTATAAGTTAATATATCTCGTCAAATGTTAAATTTCAGCCAATCAGCGCATGCCACGTCATTTGACAGGTGGGCGTGGCCTAAATGGACCAATCAGAATCGCCGCTTGTTAACCTAGAAGTCCCTCCCTAAAATCCGCTAGCCCGCCCCTTCTGGTAGGTAACCTTGTGTCGAACCATTGTCCCACCCTTCTGCGCAGGAAATAACGCGCTGCTCGAACCCGTGTCCGTCCCTCTCGCGCAGGAAATGACCCACACTGAAACCCTGGAAGTGACCTAACACCACCATTTTGTAAGCGCCTCACGCCTCCCTCATTCTCGTACACCTCGAACCCTGCCAGACCAGCCTGGCTCGAACCCCTGTCCCCCGCCTCCTTCTCGTGACACCTCGATCCCCTGCCAGACCATCCTGGCTGGAACCCGAGTCCCACCATGCTAGCTTGAATTCCTGCATCCCTCCTTTCTCCTGCACCCCACCAGCCTGGCTGAACCCCTGTCCCCTTCTCCTGCACCCCCACCATCCTGGCTCGAACCCCTGTCCCCCTTTCTCCTGAACCTCCACCATCCTGGCTCAAACCCCTGTCCTCTTCACCACCGTGCTCCTCCCACTCCAAAAATCAGTTAGTGTTTATGTAGCGTATGTGCCCCTGTAGGCCTGGTGTATAACTGCAAGGACATGTGTGTGTTTTTTGATTAGGATATTTTCAGAAAGAAGTATCTAGGAGGGAACCTGATCGTGCAGAGGTTTCACAGATCTGTGTGGAGACCCCCACCCCGAGGGAAATTCATCTGCCTGTGTGAGTACCCCTTTTTCTGTTTTTGTAACAATATACAAAATTATTTAACATGCATCTGTAGGACTGTGTCAAACTTGCATCAAAAGGATAGCTTTATGTATACGCATGTAACATTTATAAGCTAAAACGGGGGGACCTCTGTGTAAATAAGATGGTTCAGCAGTTTTCTGGATAGCATTGCAACAATCGCAAAAACTAATTATTTATACCTTTGTCATGAATTAGAAAGAATAAAATATATCAGAAAAAGGAATACACATACCTATAGTTCACCCCCAGCTCTGTGTAGTATCAAGGAGAAGGCTGAAATGAAATGTGTGTGTGATATTTATAATGTTTTGAAAAGGGGGGGCTACAACAGATGTGCCTCTGACACGCTATCACATGTATAGTATGATGGGGTGTGGTGATGGTTTTACCAAGGGGCAGTCCATCTTGCTAAGCGTTATATAAACCCTGCATTTGAAGCCAGAAGGCACAGCTTTTGAGAGATTTCTCAGATTCTGTTTTATAGACTTGGAGCAGATTATCAAAAACATCAAGCAAGAAGATGGCAAGCGCTTCTCATTTCAACATCCCTGTAACAGGTCAGATTGTCATACCACCTAATGAAAAATTCAACCTCCCTGTAACAAGCCAGATTGTCACACCACCTAATGAAAAGTCTGGAGATGAAAAGCCAAGCAAGAAGATAGCTGTCGGTGCCCCACAACCCAAGCCAACGTATGTGTACTACGTGAGGTGTGAAAACGAATGCCCCACACAAGTCTTGTTGAGTGGAAGAGTGTCTGACATAAAAAAGAAACTCGCTGAACAATTTGGTGAATCAGAAAATCCTAAATCTGACTGTCCTTCTGAAGAGACACCACTGCAAGACCTTGAAGAGTTGCTGGGATGTGAATCTGATGCAGAAAAAAGTTACTATGAAACCAAAACTGAGAGGACAAGAAGGGGCAGCTAGAGAAGATGGTCAGTGAGACACTGCAAAAAAGCATCAGAGAAAGTTGTGAAAAAGAAATGCAAGACAGAGCCAAGAGGGACTCTGACCAAGAGGGTGATGATGATAATGCAGCCACAAGCAGTCAGGCCCAGGCTAAGAAAGAGAAAGATGAGAAAATGAAGAAAGAGTTGCCTTTGATGTAAATGCATTTTAACATTTAAAAAATGTGAGTGGTGACATGGTGTAACTGAGGGAGATGAGTTAGCAGTAGAACTAAATCTTACCTAGAATGAGTCAGAGGACCAATGCTGTTTTCTGTTTTACTTTAATAGACTGAAGGATTTGCGATGGAGCAGCAGTCATATTCGGACAGCATGGATTCTTGACTTTCCACAAATCTACTGCTCGACTGTCTTTGCTGTGTGAAAGATACAAATGTGATTGTTAATGAGATGTGTGAGAACCAGTATGTTAGAAATACAGAGAGCGATAGAATGTTTCTAAAATGTCACAGACCAGGCTGTGATCACTACACAACCCTCTTCTTCTACTGAGATTAGACAGGGACCTCACGAGAAAAACAGGCCTCAGTAGTAAACCCCCAAAACTGACAACGATATGTATTGTAAGGCACGTATGTATCATACCATCCGTGGCAATTGTTTAGTGATACAGAGCGTGACACATTGTGAATTGGTCATTCCTGTCCTGGTGTGAGATAGATGATCCGAGTCAGAAAAACCATTCATGTGTCCTTGATGACTTAAGGTCTAAAGAAGCATACAGAAATGTTTTGAAGCTATACATATAGGGCAGCTCATGCCTGTGATCTTGGCAATCGCTATGAAGCATCAGGGTTAAATATGACCAATTGTACCCTGGAAACTATAAGTCATGTTTTAAATGATGTGAGAAAATCCGATGACCCCATGTGGTTAGTTATGCAAATGTTACAGCAGACAGGCGGGGAAATTAAAAGACCTGCCGTCTGGTCAGCAAAAGGCTCCTTTAAAAATTTCTAAAAAGAAATTCAGGAACACTGTTTATATTGTAAAAATTACCCCACCCCCTTCCCCTCCCCTCCCCCAAATTACTACATGGAAACATTTCAGTACCAAAATGTGTCATATTTTATTTTTATAGATAATCATGCGGATGCAAGTACAGAGAGAATCCAAAGGTTTATGTATCTAATCCTAAGCCATTACTGTCATCCATCACTGTTTGGTTCACCTCAATATGACATTTGCCTTTGTGAGATACATGCAGCCTATGAACTGATGATGTTTACCCTTCCAGAAGTATGGGAGGATACAGATAAATATATAAATGAATTCTGTGTTACTACTTGTAGAAAATGTTAAAGTGATTGCCGATATTCATGGAAGACGATGAATGTCTTTGTGGACTTTATATCATGGTCGTCATAGCCATGTGTGTGTGTACTACAAAGCAGAAAAACCTTGTGATATTGTGTGTGTTGTTAACCTGGCTTCTCTGCTTGCTGAAATGATCCACTGGTCAAAAAGGACCCTTTAAAAATTATATAAGGAAATTCAGGAACACTGTTTACATTGTTAAAAACATTTACCTCCCACCCCCACCCCCCACCCAAAAACTGTTGCCTTGTTACCATTTAATATTGTTCATATTGTTACCTTGCTTTTACCACTTGCTAAATGTATGTTTTTCCAGAGTATACAACGATGGAAACACCCTGTCAGTGCATCCAGAGGCTTATTTACCAACTAGTCAGACACAAAGCTAAACAACCTGGTTTAAATCTACCTACAGGACGAGCACCATCTGTACTTTTAGAGACATGCCAAGGTCTTTTTGATAGTCTCCCAGAGGGACCCCAAAAGGAAACTGTGGATTATTTTAAGGATGAGGGGGCTACTCTTGAGGAAGCAATGTTTAAAATTGTTATAGAGTTTATGCATAACCCTTATGATGTAATACACTTTTGTGGTTTTATCTGTACTGCTGTTGACTTTTTAGTGTTTAGTTTGCAGAACGGGGGGGTCTGAGTCCGACATTATAAATTTTGCTTCTTTATCGCTTTTGTTATGCTTCATAAAACAGATTTAGCATATGTAACCCCCTGCAAATGGGGGTTCCCAAAAGACTTCAGGAGCTTGCTTGAATGCTCCAAGCCTGAATGGTGTTTGGCATTTAAGCCATTTATCAGTGAGTGTTTTAGAACCTCTGGTACTGTCTCTTTAAGAGCTGTCTGCTTGCAGACATAATTAGTTTGTATGGGGACTGTGTGTTTCTTTGATTGAGTACCACTCAAGCTGCTGCCAATTCACTTCATTTTGCAGTCACTAGAGTGCAAAGGAACCTATCTGAAAGATGTAACTGTTTGCCAGAAATTATTTAGAGTAATAATGAAATTACAGTTTATCTAACCTGCTTTCTTTGCAGTCAGAACTGTGTCTGCTAGTTCCCCATTCTAGTTTTGAACTGCTGAACTGGACCAATCAGTGTGTGGGTAGCTAGCTCTAAAATGGTGCCTTGACTTAATCAGAACTTGACTCATAATCTGAGCCAGCCACAAGAGGATTGTATGGGCAGTGACTCTGGGAGATGTAGTTTAGACTTCAGTGCCTTTTTGGACCAACAGCAGCAGTCTATTGTGAGTGACAGCCAATCCAGTCAAGAACTGGGAGGAACTCAAAGGAAGTGCCGGTTTTGTCGGTTGGAGTTTCAGTTGAGCTTTGGCAGTGAAGAAGGAAGGAGCCCTGTGCTTTTTCAGTGTGCAGTTTTAGTCAAAAACGTGTAAGGCCCAGAGTTCCGGTCTGCAGCTTGTTAGGACTGAATCTGTCCTGTGAAAAGAATCAAAGGATCTCTGAAGAGTAGAAACCAGGCTCACCCTGTAGAAGACTGGAAGAATTGCTGAAAATTGCATCGGTCTGTCAGGAACTGAATCTGCTGTGTGTTCTCCGGTATTGTGCAGTAATTAAGTCGGGATACAGATGCAGCCTGCCTGGTATAGTGCTTTCTTTTGTGTGGATGTGTGAAGAGGTTTGTGTGCCTCAAGTGAGCCCTGCTGACATTGAAGGACCCTATCTTATTTGGAGGTCGTGAGTACTAATTCAGGGTCGCTCCCTGTTGAATTGCCACATTACATCCAAATGGAATTACTGTACTGCTGACTGTTTAATTCTCCTTTTCTCTGTGTGAAAGGGCCCCTACCAGCTGCCACGGTTTGGACTAGCCACTAGGGCTTGGGTACCCAGGGACAGTAATTGATAGGGATAGGCCTGCTCAGAGCCATAAATGGTAGATTATTAGAGTGATAAGCTAATTAGCCTGATTTCCCCTGTCCTTGTTATATCCCCTAAATAAATCAGAGCTGCTTGTTTCAGCAAAGTTATACTGCCTGAGGTATTTGTCTATGTTAAAGTACTGTACTGTGATTGTTGCACTGTATCTCATTTCACAGGAGGTCCCAGTGCGGGAACCAGTCCTGGGGTAAGTGTATACTGTGAAGGTAATTCTGATATATTGTGTGGGCCACTAGTGGGAAGAAAGGGGTTGCAGTGTCCCAGAGGGCTGTGACCAAGTTAGTTTAACTATTGCAAACCCTGACCTCTGGGTGAGGCACCTACTTACTTTGGATCCAGGCCCCTCAACCTGTTAGTGGCAAATCAGGCAGGGGTAGTAGCCCCTGGGATAGCGCCATCTAGGGGTTACATTTTGAGGCTCACCGCTGGGATTGTGTGTCCTCAGTGGCCATATTTAGAAACCACTGTTAAGAAAAAAATGGTACCCTGACAGAAGTGGCTGTGCACCGCTGGTGGAGTGGTGTACTGGGAGAGAGATCGACCCCCAAAATGTATGCTTATCCTGGACATCCCCTGGGTATCAATACGGACACTGTGCAGGGAGTACTTTCCAAGGTGGAAGGTTTACAAAACCCTGTGGTGGTGGGTCGGCATGCTAATCTGCTCACCCACACTTTCCTGGCCCTAGTAGAGTTTAAGGATCCATAGATAGCTCCAAAGTGCCACAGACCATTACCCCAGAGGGAGCCCTCACTGCTTGGAGAGTGATAACTAAGGACAGTAAAGACCCGGGGGGGAATCAGCCCCCACCACTATCTGAAACTTTTGAGGAGAAATTTGCTGAATGGTTGCTGGGAGAGGGGAAAACTGTGGAGGACTTGAAGAAACTATTCTTGCCACCTGGGGGTGTTCCTCCCCCAACACCCTCTCCTGCTCCAGTGCCCATAATGGTGGCTGAACCAATGCAGACTCCTATTTCTGCACCTGCCATTAGTCACGACTCTACCAAGGTTGAGGATCTTCTCGGCACCTCCCCACCCCCAAGGGGAGATGACTGTGGGAGACCTGGATAGATCTATGTTGCCTCCCAAGTGCTAGAATGGCAATGCTCGGAAGGTGAAAAGCGAAAAGAGGGTTAGGTGAGAGCCTCCGAGGTCCTGCCCTGGCTACATCCGTAAGCTAAACGGGCCAGTAACCCTGAAGCGACTACAGGCCTATCTTGAGGCCTTGGAGAATGTGTATGGGAGCCAGATTCTGATGAGGACCTATGGTGGAGAGTAAGAAATGCACAACAGTACCAGGGAGTTGTTGTCTGTGTATGTCTCTCGGCTGGAAAAATTGTTGCAAGAATGCCTCAGAAGGGTAGTTTGCCAAGCGATTGAACTGGACCGAACCAGACTGGACAGAATCCTTAAGTCTGCCCCCTTCTCAGAACTGCTGTTGCTTCAGTTACTCCTGGCAAATCGACTGAATTCCACACCTCCTATGATGAGTTAATGAGAGAAATTCGAGGAGTTGGAAAAAGGCGACCTCCGGAGGTACCTGCACCAACAGCTGTGGCTACGATTCGAGTGACTGAGGGTGACCCATCAATGAAGTTCAGGGGCAGAGGTTGACAGTCAATGAGTGCTCTGACAAGGAAAAAGATATGCCACAATGGGACTTAACTGTTGAGAGAGATCCGAATTCAAAACAGTCCTTTATGAAGGCCACGCCTGCAAGTACGGGCTTGACCTATATCCGACTGCATCTGCTATGGGGTGGGGGGTACCCACCCGTATCTCCTGTGTGATAACAGCTCCAAACTCAAATCCTTGACCATGGAAGTGGAGAAACTGACGAGATGTCTCCAAATGCTTATCACGCCGCAGACAGAGATGGCACCTAGGTTTCCAGTTAGTAATACCCCGCCCTGGCTCCCAGTGTGGCGCCTCCCGCCAGCTCAAACCCAGAAAGTATGTTTTGGCTATAATTATGGGAAGATGGGCACATGAAAAGGGAATGCCAGTCCCTAAAAGACACTGACAAAGTTGCATATAGGCTACGACGAGAGCTTCAGAGAAGAAATCAGTGGTTAAGAGGTGCACGACATGATCCCAGTGAGGGCACTCAAAATGCTAATTCACGTCCTTTTGTGGTAAGGTCAGTTGCCCAGGCCCCACTACCGCCTCTCCAGACTGGTCCAGAATAGTGGGTCCTCCATGGAGACCACTGTAAAGGTGAATGGAGTGTCTACAAGAGCTGTATTAGACAGGTGCTCCTAGTGACAGAATTATCTGTTCCAGGATTGGTATCAGAAGCATTTGCCAGGCGTGCCACTCTACAGCCATTAGAAGGATCTGCATGTAGGGGGTTAAGTGAAAGTACTACCCCTATTCCGGGTATATCGGAATTTGGCTGTCTTTCCCCACCTCTCAGTGAGCTGGAGTGGCCGAGACACAGTAGAGACCCTAGCCTGTAGTGTGTCCCCCTACTGGACTGTATGATGGTGTCCCTTTGTTAATTGGAACAAATGTTCATATGTTCGGAAGGCTGGTACAGTTGTGTTATGAAAAACAGGGGTCAAAGACTAGTAGAGCTTTAAGAGTTCGGCTTTAATTAAGAAGGCCTATGAGGACAGAGAGATGCTGAAAAACAGAACCAGAGGAACCGTGTTGAACTGCTTATGGAAGAAGGATCCTTGAGTCTCTGATCACTAGGCGCCAAATGTCCAGTGTGCCTTAGAGGAGAGGTCCGTATCAGAAAGGATGTTAAGAATAAAATATTAATGTTGGATGCACCAGGCGATGGAAAATTGCCAGAGGGTTTACTGGTCAAAGCCTAGTATTTTGCCATGGAGCCCGCTTATGCAGAAGGGTAATGGTCCAAGTTCTGTGTGTCTGAAAGACATTCGGTAAACAGAGGTTGCATCCTGGCTAATGTGCATTGTGCAGACACTGCAGATATACCCTTGGCAAGGTTTAAGGAAGAATGACAACACCAAACTTGTTTATTGTTGTCCCGCTGCAGCTAGATGGAAAGTGAGGATCAGTGAGAAGCTTGCCCAGAGACCAGGTGTTTTCTTTAAAGGGATGGGTGTGGATCTGCGGCAAGGAGCTGAGCACAATATCCGGCTGCGCATGACGGTACATTGGGGTCTCGACGCCTGGCACCTGCTGACATAGATGATGAGGCGGCATCTGCAGGGAATGTTAGCTGCTGGTATATTCACAAAATCCAAAGCCCTTATGCTTCCCCATTGTGGTAGTAGGAAAAGAATGGAACAGTAAGGATGTGTCGTGTGGTTCCTCGCTGCTGGCAGTCGGACTATCCCTGAGTCGGTACACAATGCCCGGCTTCAGGATGCTGGACTGCCTAAGCAGGGCAAGTGGTTCTCTGTGCTGGATCTCCGCAGTGGGTACTACCAGATCCCGATGGCTCCAGAGGACCGTGAAGGACGGCGCTTATCTGTCTGGCTGGTTTATGAATTCATGAGAGGATGCCTCAGTGTTTCAGGTGCCCCAGCCACTTTCAATTGATGGGCGTGCAGTGGGGACATGAACACTATGCCTGGTATACCTAGATGATGTTATTGTGTTGTAGCTCACTGGAGGAACATAGAGCAGATTATTTAAGGTATTGGACCCGACTGGGACTTTTGGCTTAAACTGTCCATTGATAAGTGTCAATTCTTTCAAACATCAGTAAAGTATGTGGGACATAGTATCCACCGAGGAATGGCGACCAAGTAAAGTTGAGGCCTTGACCACCTGGCCACAGCCCAAAAATCTAAAAGAACTGCAAAGATTCCTGGGATTTTGTGGTTATTATCAGCGCTTCATCAAGGACTATTCAAGAGTGATCCGCCTCTTTACTTAACCTTACTCAAGGGTATCCCCAACCCACAAAAAATACCTAAAGTCAGTCCCTCAAGTTGAAAAGGTGTCTTTTTCACATCGTTAAGTATTTGGGTCCGCTGGACTCTGATTGTGAGACTGCTTTTCATGAGATCATATAATCAACTTACCCATGCTCCAGTGCTGGCCTATGATCCAAAAGAAAACCTTACGTCCTGCACACTGATGCTAGCTTGCAGGGTTGAGGCTGTGTTGTACCAGAGCAAGAATGGCCTGAGACCAGTGGCTTTGCCAGTAGAAGCCTGACCCCATCGAGAAAAGAACTATCCTGTACATAAGTTAGAGTTCCCTAGCTTTGAAGTGGGCTGTGTTGACCAATTCCATGAGTACTTGTATGGGCTAAATACTAGTAAACAATAATCCTTTGACCTATGTAGACCTCAGCTAAGTTGGATGCCACTGGCCATAGGTGGCAGCTTTCATTATCTACATATGACTATGCTCTCGTATACTGAGCAGGTCTGAACCACATAGATGCTGATGCTCTCTCCGGAGGCCTGTTCCCCAGAATGATTGGGTCAGTTGGCAGAACTGACATTAGGCACTCTGCCGAAGTTTGACTAGGAGGAACAAATGTCCACGGGTCGCAGTGGACTGCAGGTGTGATTGCTTGGGAGCCTCTGAGGGTACATACCTGCTGCTTATTGCCCTTTTCTGCAATAGACATTGGTGCACTGCCTCAGCTGGACAATGACAGTATTCGGCGGGCTCAATCCTGCGGTCCCATGATCAAAGCTTGGCTTTAGAAGCCTCTATGCAGGAAAGATGTGTCCAGTTACGCTCCACTGATTTGAGACTGCACTGTTATACGAAGAGGTCCTAAGTTGAAACTGATCAATAAACTGTTATACAGAGAAACAGTAGACAGAGGGGACAAGTAGACAAACAACAACTAGTGCTACCCACTGCCTTCGAGACTCATCACTGAGGTCCTTGCACACCTCATGGGCGCAACAGGCATAGACAGAACACTTGACTGGTGGTCCGGATTCTGTTGGCCCTAAGATGGGGGCTGATGTGGAGCAACACATTGAACATTCTTTAGCTTGCTTACAGAGAAAGCTTTGCCCCAGAGGGCTGCCCTTGTTAACATCACCACCAATTGCACCCATGGGCTGGTCTGTATTGATTCTAGGTTTGAGTCAGATCAAAGAAATATCAGTATTGTTGCTGGTGGTCACTGACCATTTACGAGATATGCCCAAGCTTTCCCACCAAAGACCAGAAAGCATCCACTGTGGCCAAAGTACTTCTGTAGAAAACTTTTGTTCACTATGGGCTCCACAAAGAATCCATTCTGATCAAGGGGAGAGACTTTGAGAGTCGTCTGATCAAAGATACTTTCTCTGTGGGGAGTCACGAAATCCAGGAACCACTCACCACCTCCTCAGGGGACCCACAGACCTGAACGCTTTCAACACTTTGCTAGATATGCTAGGCACCCTGCCCCAAAGGTTCAAGCCTAGATGGAATGTGAAATTAGCACCCTGGTACATGCTTATAACTGCACCAAAATTGATGCCACTGGATTCTCCCTCACGCCTGATGTTTGGAAGAGAAGCTCGATACCAGTAGATGTGTGTTTTGGGGTCTCTCTGATGGGGTTCAAGCTGACAACTATTTACAGTATGCCAAAGTTAAAGGCTCAGCTAACTCATGCGTACCAACTGGCTCAAACCATGGCTGCCAAAAGAAATCCCTGCCCAACAAAGAAGGTATGATAAAAGGAGAAGCACAGGAACTCGAGGAGGAGATCGGTATTGCTAAGAAATCTGGGACTGCATGGCGAAAGCGCAAAGATTGCTGACGGATGGCACCATCTCCTCATTGTAATTAGGCAAACTGGATGATCTGCCAATTGCTAAAGTAAGACTGAATAATTCAAAGAATATAGAAACAATGTAGAAATCATTTACTGCCCATTGGACAAATCTTAATTGAGTCTGAGCCCTAGAAGATGCCCCTCTGGACCAGTGACTAGAGTGCTGCTAAGAAAAGATCAAGAAAGTCTGCACCTACAGAAGCTAAGTTAAAGTGTTCCCCTCCACAAGTCCCAGTTGAGCATGACTGTCAGTCCATATCGGAAGAAAGTGAGAGTGACTTGAATACTATCCTCTTCTTACGTGCAGTTGTTTGCTGGGCAATCCCTAGTCAATATCGGAGATGAATGGGCCTTCTGGACTGTCTAAGCCCCAGCTTCATCCTGGAGCCAGTGCTCCAGAAAGTGAAGTGCAAAGCATCGGATCAGATGAGGGCTGGAATCATTGTGCATGGGTTGAACTGTTTGAGCTTTCAGGAGGAAATGATAGATTGGGGTGACTGGTGATACCGAACAAGAAGAGTATTTAGTGCCCTGACAGTCCACTGCCAGTGTCCAGATCTCCATGTGAGCCAAATGTTGTGGACTCAGAAACTGTAACTCCTGGGCTGAAAGTGCCCCAAGTTCTAGCCTCTCTACCCCCAGGAGACTCCCCCTGACAAGTGAGGACAATGCTGAAAATGGGGCTCAGAGTGCAGAGACATAGCAGTTCCCCTAGAAAGACTGGTCGAGCTGTAGAAGCCTGTGGTGCCTCAGTTATGATTCCTTGGGAGGCCTGTGGATTTGGCTCTCAATGTTGTCCATAAAAGGGTGTATGTGTCCCCGAGCTCATTGCCCAAACTGGGCGTCAGTGCTAACTCGAGTTATTTGTTGCCCTCTACGTGGTGCCCTTGCCCGTCCAGCTCCCAAGGTAACTGATAGGAAGGGTCCCCCTCTTCAGGTTTCATGTACAAGAGGTAATAGCAGTTGTGGTACAATGTGTATGTAATACTGTGTAAAGAGTGGCGATGCTGGAATGTTTCAAATGTGTTCTTGGTAAAATGATATATTGACTGTATGATTACATGTCTAGCTAATGCAAATGTATATGGTTGCAGTTGAAACTTATGGGGTACTTGTGACGCGGACGTCAAGCTTTCCCAGGCCAGGAAGGTTGTAACCCCCTGCAAATGGGGGTTCCCAAAGACTTCAGGAGCTTGCTTGAATGCTCCAGCGTAGCCTGAATGGTTTTGGCATTTAAGCTATTTATCAGTGAGTGTTTTTTAGAACCTCTGGTACTGTCTCTTTAAGAGCTGTCTGCTTGCAGACATAATTAGTTTGTATGGGGGACTGTGTGTTTCTTTGATTGAGTACCACTCAGCTGCTGCCAATTCACTTCATTTTGCAGTCACTAGAGTGCAAAGGGAACCCATACAGACAAGATCTTTTTGCCAGAAATTATTTAGAGTAATAATGAAATTACAGTTTATCTAACCTGCTTTCTTTTGTCAGAACTGTGTCTGCTAGTTATTCTAGTTTTGAACTGCTAGACTGGACCAATCAGTGTGGGTAAAGCTAGCTCTAAAATGAATACTTGGGCCGAATCAGAACTTGGACTCATAATCTGAGCCCAGCCACAAGAGGATTTATGGGCAGTGACTCTGGGAGATGTAGTTTAGACTTCAGTGCCTTTTTGGACCAGCAGCAGTGCTTGTCAGTGACAGCCAATCCAGTCAAGAACTGGGAGGCTTAAAGGTGCCTGTTTGTGGTTGGGTTCCAGTTGAGCTTTATATGAAGAAGGAAGGAGCCCTGTCTTTCAGTGTGTGCAGTTTAATTAAACGTGTAAGGCCCAGGGTTTCCGGGTCTGCAGCTTGTTAGGACTGAATCCGTCCTGTGAAAATCAAAGGATCTCTGAAAGAGTAGAAACCAGGCTCACCTGTAGAAGACTGGAAGAATTGCTGAAATTGCACTCGGTCTGTCAGGAGACTGAATCTGCTGTGTGTTCTCCCGGTATTGTGCAGTAATTGCGGTCGGGACCAGATGCAGCCTGCCTGGTATAGTGCTTTCTTTTTGTGTGGATGTGAAGAGGGTTTGTGCCTCAAGTGAGCCCTGCTGACATTGAAGGACCCTATCTTATTTGGAGTCGTGTAGTACTAATTCAGGGGTCGCTCCTGTTGAATTGCCACATTACATCCAAATGGATTACTGTACTGTTGACTGTTTAATTCTCCTTTCTCTGTGTGAAGAGGCCCCTAGCGCTGCTGCGGTTTGGACTAGCTACTAGGGTTTGGGTGCCAGGGACAGTAACTGATAGGGATAGGCCTGTGCTGAGCCGCCGATGAATTATTAGAGTGATAAGCTAGTCAACTCTGATTTCCCCTGTCCTTGTTATATCCCCTAAATAAATCAGGCTGCTTGTTTCAGCAAAGTTATACTACCTGAGGTATTTGTCTATGTTAAAGTACTGTACCTGTGATTGTTGCATGTATCTCATTTCACAGGAGGTCCGAGTGCGCGAACCAGTCCTGAGGGGTAAGTGTATACTGTGAAGGTAATTCTGATATAGCCATGGGCCACTGGTAGGAAGAAAGTTGCAGTGTCCCAGAGGGCTGCCTTGTGACCAAATTAATTTTAACTAGTTGCAAACCCTGACCTCTGGATGGAGGCACCCGCCATTGGATCCAGGCCTCAACCTGGTAGTAGCAAATCAGGCAGGGTAGCCCTGGGATAGCGCTCAGGGGATACATTATTTTCCTAATAGAGTGTATTATAATGTACTTTCAGATGGCGCGTGCTAGCATACTCCCAATATTCCAGACAGTCTTGATGTCTACAATGTACCGTGTGATAAAGGACATTTAAAAGGAACACCATACTTTGGAAGCAGCCTGCATTAAATGTCTGCTCTGAAGATGCTGCTTCACTGGCAGAAAACACACTGACTCTGATTAAAGAGTTGCCACCCCTTATGGAACTCTGTGTTGGCGTGTGGAAAACAGTAACCGTAGAAGCAGTATACAAGGTGGACGTCATTTAGATGTAACAGAATGTCTTCAAAATCAGCCTTGTTATTTTGAGTGGTGTAGCAACATGTACTGTATATATTATGCATACCCTCATCACTAAAGGAAGTGGGTGATGCCAACTAGCATGTAAAACATGCAGCTCAAAGAAGTTGCTGTTTAAGGTATTATGAAGCATGTAAAAATTGAAGTAGAAAAACAAAATTATTATATAACCTATTGCATACTTACCATGTATTATACCTTTTATATGTAGAACCTATATGCATTAGTTTATGTATTATAAAGGAAATATTCAAATACTGTTATGAGCGTGTATTTATAAATAAAAATATAATCATGCATTGCACTTTGTGGTTGTCATAGTGTTTAAAAGAACAAAAGAGCACATACTTTATTTTACTGGTGACAAGAGTTTTGCTAGCTAGCAGATGTAAGGTGTTGTGAAGGAGATGAATGATCACCTGTTCCAGAATATATATTTTAATACCAAAAAATTAGGTAGTTCACAGGGGTGACTCAGCTGTATAAGGCTGCAAAAACTTGATAAAGAGGTCACCAGGAAGGTGTTGCAGAATGGCTGACGAAGCAGGACCCTATTCATTACACAAAGCAACAGAGTCCGATTTGAAATCCTGTCATTGTTTCTGACATGAGACAGACAATGGCAAGCTGATTTAGTGGATATGAGTCAATATGCAAAATTACAATAATGGATTTAAGTACATACTGGCGTTACAGCTGATGTACTCCAAGTATGCCTGGGTAGTGACTCAAGAGACAAATCAGGCAGGCAGTGGCGAAGCCTTTAAAACTATTTTAAAGTGACGCACACCTCAGAAGTTGCAGACTGATCAGGGTAAAAGAGTTTCTAAATGCTTCCTTAAAGAACCTATTAAAACAAAATAAAATAAACCACTTTGTGATGAATAGATAAAGTTAAAGGCCTGCATTGTGAAAGATTTAATGGACACTGAAGTCACATGTGGCGTTATAGACAAGCAATAACGGAAATATACAGATGTGTTGTCAGACCTGGTGCACAGCTATAATATCCACTATCACAGAAGCATTAAACACAGACCTGTGGATGTTAACCCTTCAATACCCTGGGTGTATGGAAGATCCTATCAGATAATTCTGTTCTTGGCAAAAACAAAAGGGTACCCTTCAGAAGATGATCACGTGAGACTATCTAAGCTAAAGGGGTGTTTGAAAGGGATATGAACAGGCGTACACAGATGAGATATTTGGAGCGTGAGGTCTTAAAGACACAGATGCCCACCTATAAGCTAAAAGACTATCAGGGAAGACATTAAGAGAACTTTTACGCAGAGGAGCTGCAAAATTGAACCTGATGAGGACCCGTGTACAGGGTGCAAAATCCTGAAGGAGAAAAAGCGTGGCAGAAAACTTGGTATCTGGTAAAGTGGAAGGGTGTCCAGAACCTGTATTGACCCTCAACCCAGCTAATAAATTTAATAGGCCACCCTCTCCACTTTACCGAATGCAAGTTTTTCTGCCACGCTTTCTCCTACAGGATTTTCTGCACCTAACACACAGTCCTCATCAGGTTCAATTTTTGCAGCTCCTCTGCATAAAAAATACCTAATGTCTTCCCCTGTAGTCTTTAGCTTATAGGTGGGCCTCTGTGTCTTAAGACCTCCGTCACAACTAATATCTCATCTGTATCGTCTATTCATATCCTTTTCAACACCCTTTTAGCGCTCATGCTGGTCTCTACTGCCACTTTGATCTCCTTGGTCTACTCTTGGTCTCTGGTCACCTTCCATCCCATCTTCCGGCACTTTCTCCATTTCTTCCCAGCTTAAACTTATATCCTGCAAACATACTGTGTGGATTCATGTAACTCGGCTGGTCTGTACAGCTGTGCGTCATGAGTCCCGTAATTTGGCACTCGGACTGGTATCCTCCTCCCGGATCATAGCACACTTCTAGCCACTATTATGGGCTCTTCCTTATTCATTCGTTCTACTAGGGCGTATTGTCGACCTGTCTTTAGGCCCACCCTTTGTGCTTTGTACCAAAGTTGTTTCTGTGCCCGGCTTTAAGGTTACAGGTCTATATTATCACCGTGACTTTACCGATTTCACCCTTGGCATTGGCGAATCTTTTGGTGGCATTGCAAATTGTGTATGAGTCTGTTGCAGGGCATGCTTCCCACTCGAGACCACGTGTTTGGCTTGCTGCTGGAGGATGCTCACTAGTTCGCTAAACAATTCTGGTAGAACGTTCATCCCAAGAATGAGTGGTGGCAGCTGATCACTCTCAATACGGTCACAATGATGCCTGTGTTATGTTGAAGCGTTAGTCCCTCGCTGTACATCAGCTTCCAGGTAACCTAAATATGGGACTTCATCCCGTTGCTTGCGATCAACTTTACCCAAGATCTAGAGGTGGCTTCAGATCATTGGGCTCAGTACCTTCGAACTCTCTTCCTTGCAGGGTGGTGACTTGTAGATCCAGTGTCCATTGCGCCATTAGCTCGATGCCATCGATTTTAACTGGAATCATGGGGCATGTCACCAACAAACACGGACATTGTTCTGGCGGGATTGCTGGACCTGATCGGCTATTCGGGTCGGTCCTCCTCTGAAGAATTCCCGCTTAAACTTAAGGTGGTATTGACTTGTTGACCACATCTGCTCGACATGACCACTCACACCGCGACTGGCTTACATATGGGCCTTCCTTGGCCATCAAATTGATCTCAGAGCGTCCTTCACTCTCCTCGAGCGTTCATTCGATCCTGCCTCTCTTTCTCCGGTGGGACTTGAAGCTTTTTCGTTCTTCCACCCAGCCTTCCAACTCTGCATCTCTTTATGCATTTCTGCCATCTGGTTGGTCAGCATAGCAATCTGTTCAATAGCTCTGAATGTTGTTGGCTTCCCGTCTGTACAGAGCATATGGGGTCTGTGACCTTAGGTCAGGTATATATGATCATGTTCAGAGCGGCTCGGGTATGCAACAGCTTCTCTTCCTGGCTCTGCGTCCTTACGTAGGGACACTTCTGGTTGGAGGCCCCCTAGTCCAAGACTGATCTCTTTCCAACCTTGTTAGTGTAGGTCGGCCATTGAGTTCCTATAGAGATTTGGGGATATGCTGGGAGCTCCATTCAGGATGCTCAAACCAAATATTCGGATGGTTTCTTTAAAATCCAGAAGTCAACTCTGGGGTTCTGCAAATGCAGCATCCGTGGTTCTCTTTTCAAGGCCTCGCTTTGTACTCTTTCCACAAATTTCTCGACTAGAACTCTGTCTGCATCCCTGACCTCTGCATGATCTACTCTCTATTGCTCTAATAGCTCTTGTAGACTTTAGTGTAAACTCCTCAGAGTCTCTTGAGACTTCTGGGTATGTGAAAGAACTTCATCTTGAGGTCAGACACGGTCCTAGCATCGAAAATCTGCTGTAACCTCTGGAGTATTGGTCTGCTGTGGCTTTTGCTCCACTCGGCCATGATTGCACTTCACGTGGTGTAGCTCCCTTCAATTGCTAGATCTAAAATTTCAACTTTTTGTGGCTCTGGGATTTGGCATACAAACCGAACACAGCTTGCATTTTCGACGGAATTCTCCCAGGTTGCTGGTTCTGTCCCCATCTTTCTCTCCAGAAAACTGTGGAAGCCATGGCACTCCAAAGTAGTATGGCATGGTTAGGGGAAAGGGTGGATACCCTCTAAGTCCATCTCGGTCTCCTCCAGACATTCAATACTTTCCCTGGCTCCATTGGTACTTCCTAATAAGCCACTCCTAACTTTGGACTCCTCGGATAAATTATCTCTATCCTGCCAAACTACATAATTAATTTAGAGATATGTGTTGCTCTGTTGAAGGTGGAAGTCGCTCTTACTCTGAGGTGGTGAAAAGAGATGAGCGAGGCACCAAGGGTCTGAATTATATTCGGATAGGATAACTGCTATCCGGACAAGGAGAGGCAGGAGTCAACTTAGTATTTCGATGCCCGCAGGGTGGGCATTTATTTGGTACCAAGGGGTAGACAGACACAGTCATAAGAAGGAGTAGGGGATGCCCGATTAACAATAGGGCAATTATAACAGGGATATACTGAAATACTTTCGATCTACCACTTTTATGTTTAACACTACAAGCATAAACTTTAGGCTTACTGCCACTCTTATTCTAATAGTAGTTTGTACTGTACTTCTATACTCTAATACTAGTTTATACTGTACTTCTGTACTCTAAACCAGAATTCAGTTACATGAGCTACTCATCACTACATTAGGGTGATCAGCATCACACATCTACAAAGAGTCCAGATTTTAGAAGAGTCCAGAGATCCGCGGCCTGCACCGTCGTTCTTCGTTGGTAGCTACAAGGGGAATAAAACAGAACTGTAGAACCCTAATCTCAATTCCCAGCAAGAACCTAGATAAGGCCACTGGGGTGGTGAGAGGTTTGGTAAACAGACTATATATCTTCGGCAAAAGCCCACTCTCTCCGAGGCTGCTGGAATGTAGAACCAAAGCAACTGGTTCCTGAAATAACACACACTGAAGAAAGAAGTTCCTCAGCCAAAACCCACTTCTAGGGTTGCCAAGGATGAAGAAAGACCAAGATCTGCGTGCGATAGAATCCAATGGAGGACTACCATGATCTGACTGATGCTGCAGCACTCCAAGGCCAGCTGGACTCAGAAGAAATCTGACAGGACCAGGAACCATAAGAATCTGAAGAGATGATGGTTGACTCTGCAATCCTCGATCAGAACTAACACAAAACAAAGAAATGCAGGCAGCGTCCCAGACTGGGCTTCGATGGACTCAACTTTAGTGAACGAGGACCAGATGGGGCGCAGAACAGGATTCTCAAGATGAGTTCTCTCTCTTCTGTGAGGGCGACCAACTCCGGACATCTGGAACAGGAACCATATCGGAGCGACACTGGCACGGCTGTCGTGATGCGTTTCATGAGACGACTTTCAAGCTGTGAAAACAAGAAATGACGGGACGACTGGTACGATGATGATGGACTTCACTTGCGGATGACACAAACGGGCGGGATGAGTTGATGGATGATCTTCCTGGAGTGAAGAATGCTGGAAGGATGTCTTCTTCTGAGTAGAGACTGATTCTGAGCACGTAGTGTAACAGACCACACTAGGAGACTGCAGAGTGGTAGAAGATTGAGACTGTCTTCGTACAGTAGTAAACATATAACTTAAGAATGCCCAAAGAACTGTGGAATAGTACAATAATTTGCCGGAGGAGGCAAATTATAACTTCAGGGTAATGTTACTGATAAGGGCCAATGTCCAGGTGCTTAGAGCAATAGTTCAGGTACTTGGACCAACAGTTCAGGTACTTCGGACAATAGTTCAGGTACTTCGGGCAATAGTTCAGGTACTTAGGACAATAGTTCAGGCACTTAGGGCAATAGTTCAGGTACTTAGGGCAATAGTTCAGGTACTTAGGACAATAGTTCAGGTACTTAGGGCAATAGTTCAGCATAAGCAGTACAGTAATCACAGTAAATTCACAGTATAGGCAAATTGAACACTCTCAAATGAACCCCTGTTTTTATAGGTAGGGTATCCTGGGATAGGATCCCTTACTATGCGTTATGGCTAGGGCCTCCCTTTAGTACCACTAGGCTGGCTTGCCCTATTCCATGCTAGGCGGGGCCTCCCTTTTTGTACCACTAGGCTGGCTTGCCCTATTCTGCTAGGCTGGGGCCTCCCTTTGACCAGGCTTACCTCGGCCTCAATGCCCTACCATTACCTCGGACCTGAAGGCCCTATGTTGGCTTGAGCCTTCCCTATTCCGCTAGGCAGGGCCTCCTTTAGTACCACTAGGCTGGCTGCCCTATTCCGCTAGGCAGGGCCTCCCTTTAGTACCACTAGGCTGGCTTGCCCTATTCCGCTAGGCCGGGGCCTCCATTTAGTACCACTAGGCTGGCTTGCCCTATTCCGCTAGGCAGGGCCTCCCTATAGTACCACTAGGCTGGCTTGCCCTATTCCGCTAGGCCGGGGCCTCCCTATAGTACCACTAGGCTGGCTTGCCCTATTCCGCTAGGCTGGGGCCTCCCTTTAGTACCACTAGGCTGGCTTGCCCTATTCCGCTAGGCCGGGGCCTCCCTTTAGTACCACTAGGCTGGCTTGCCCTATTCCGCTAGGCTGGGGCCTCTCTTTAGTACCACTAGGCTGGCTTGCCCTATTCCTCTAGGCGAGGCCTCCCTTTAGTACCACTAGGCTGGCTTGCCCTATTCCGCTAGGCAGGGCCTCCCTTTAGTACCACTAGGCTGGCTTGCCCTATTCCGCTAGGCTGGGGCCTCCCTTTAGACCAGGCTTTACCGTGGGCCTAATGCCCTACATTACCTCAGGCCTGAAGCCCTACATTAGCTTGGGCCTGGTGCCCCACCTTAGATTGGGCCTGGTGCCCCACTTTACAATGGGCCTGGTGCCCCTCGAAATACTGGGCCTGGTGCCCCACTTTATACTGGGCCTGGTGCCCCTCATTACCTTGGGCCTGGTGTCCCACCTTAGATTGGGCCTGGTGCCCCAATTTACAATGGGTCTGATGCCCCTCAACACTTTGGACCTGATGCCCCACTTTATAATGGGCCTAATGCCCTACTTTATATTTTGGCCAGAATTGCCCTTTTAAATGGCATTGCCCCTTTAAATTCTGCAGGCTCCCAATGCCTGCTGTCATTTATCTGGTGAAAGCCCACCTCTGCTCCACCCCCTCATCAATATTCAGAGGCCTTTTATCTGGCTTTGCTTTTCAGCCCCTCCCTGTGGGCGTCGCTAGTCCCGCCTCCCCAAATGAATATTAAAACGTGGGTCCTAATGACCCAATGCTCCCTGCGGCACTCGGCCACCTCTCACAAGTGCCTAATGCACTTTATAAACAAATTCAGTCCCCCTCTAGTAACTGGCGGTCAGCACACTGTGTGCTGCCGCCGACTCACCGCACTGCAGTCCTTCAGAGGGTAGTTGTGCTGTCGGGAGGCGGGAGGGATGCTGGCAGTGGGAGGGAAATGTACAGGCAGCTGGGGGACGACTAGGGGCCTCCGATGGCCGACAGGGAGCGCGATCGTGCGGTGCTTCAATGCCGACCGACGGGACCTAGATTTCTTAAAATCACTGGGGGCTAAAATAAATAAATGAAGGGCTTTTAAGCCCATAAAACACGGCAAAAATGGGCATTGTCTTCTTCGTGGTGCCCTGATGGCACCACCGACCATGAGCTGGAGCAGGAGAGGAATTCTTCAGTGGACTGGAGGCGGGGACTCACCAGGGAGTCAACAGGACTGGCTTCACAATCACCAGGTAAGCCACAAGTCCCTGTTGCACTCCTGTGATCCTCTCTACTCCACAGTCCCACAGCAACTGACAAACTGAGAACTATAGAATTATTTTTAAAAGATAAAACTGACTGGGTTCTAGAATGGCTGGATTGGAATACTGTGCATGAGCCACTCAGCACAGCATTCCATCCAAGCCATTATGACATGGAATGCTTACAAAATCTATCTTTTGACCAGCTGTAAGTGCACAGGTGCACTTTTTCTATTATTTACAGTGTTTTGTGTGAGTAGGGGGTTGACTTTTATGTCTAGGGGCCCCTTCATACAGTACCCTGCTGCCTACCCCTGCAGCAGGTACTCTAAGCTCCTGTGTATTCTGTTTTTATTTAATTTTATTTTATTTTTCTGTAATGACCACCTTTGTGGCATTACACATGTGTGTGTTATGATTCAGTTACTTGTGTCTTGTATAGAAGACAGTGCTTGTAGAAAAATGTAATCATTTTGCATCTGTGGTCATCCAATGGCAAACAAAGGAATTCACACATCTGGATGGGGAGGGTATACCAGCAAGGCAGGAGTTTCTCAGTTTGCAAAAGGTAGTAAATTAAGCACTGAAACTTAACAAACAAAGAAAAGGCCCATAAAACACTTTGGAGGTTTCAGCTTGCAAAAAAAAGGCAGTACTGTACTGGGGAGGGCTCAATTGCTGGAGGAGGTTTCAACTTGCAAAAAAAGGCAGTACTGGGGAGGGCCCAATTACCTTCTTAAGCCAGAGGTAAAATAGTGCTGTCAAGCTCCCATACACACACAGGCAGTGTAGTAATGAAGCTTCAGTGGATGACACTATTTTAACACTCTATCATGTTGTTTGGAAGGTAATTTATGCAGGGAGTCCTTTTCTCAAAGCAAAGCGTCTGTAGGGCTACTCTCCCACTGCAGCCATAAAAATGCTGTCATCTCTGTGATGCTAAGCAATGGGACATCACTCTGGCACACTGGCGACCAAGGTTTCACGCCTGAGCCCAGGACATCAGGAGTGGTGGCTGGCAGGGAGGGATCCAGACAGTCCTTTGGATGCTTCCATTTCAGGGTAACAGACTGTATGCTGCTTCAATAACAGCTCCTAGTTTATTTATTTATTTATTGATGACTAGGATTGCAAAACCTTTGAACCAGAGGTTCTTTTACAAAGGTTCTGCATTAAACAGGAGTGATACAGCATGTAATTAAGTCACAAAGTTACAAAAGACTAGACAAGCTTCACATATTAAACAGTAAGTAAGTCACAGGTTATGAGACAAGTCAAGATGCTTACATAATTCATGAGCGAGTGAGGTAGATACTTTGTGGTATAGTTCCAAAAACACTAGGTTAGAAAAGATTATTCCAAGTACATAAACATAAGTCAGTCTAGAAAAGACTGACTGGTCAAAAGTTCAAATAAACATAAATCAGTCAGAAGAAGACCTTGTGAGGATGGTGAGTGCAGAGGGTGGGGTGTAAGTGCAGAGCTGAGGGCGGAAGAGAGGGAGGGAGGGGATAGGGAGGGGCAAAAGAAGAGGAAGAAGGGAAATCATGGGGGGACAAGAGGGAGGAGAAAGTATAGGGAGGGAAGGGGCTGGGAGTTGAGTAGGCAGGAGAGAGCAGAGGGAGGGATGGCAGGGGAGCAGTGGGTGGGAGGGGTAGAGGGAGAAGAGGGAGAGATAAGGTTGAAGGGTGACTAGCAAGAAGCAATTTAGGTCACCCTTCAGGTAGTCGCAGTGGCTTTGAGCAAACTAGGTGTTAATGATGCTTAAGTATGAAGGTACCCAGATCTGGTTCAGCATTAATATCAGGGGAAACACAGTTAAGAAGGGTGGTGCTCTAGAGAGGAAGGAGAGGAGTGGGAGAGATGGGTTTGAAGAGTTGTTTGCTAGAAGACGTCTAGGTAAACCAGTCGCAGCGGCTTTCAACAATTAAGTAAGTAAGTAGTAGTAAATCATTTTTTTTATTCATATACGAATAAAAGGATACATTCAATTGAGCAAAGCTCATTTTCAATGAAGTTCCTTAAGTTTGAAGATGCCCAGTTTTGGTTCAGCATTAAGATCAGGGGGTAAGCAATTAAGAAAGGTGAGGGATGCCACTATGGATGCATGTATGTGGGTGGTGGGTGCAGCCCTGTAAATGGCAAAGGGTTGCTCTGGGCACCTTAGGTAATGGCCTCCCTGGCAGTCCCTCCCATGCAACCTTACGCCAAAGCAGGATGGATATTCCACCTCTGGCTATCATAGACAGGCAAAAAAACATTTCTTTCCTGGTGGCAGCAGGAGTGCAAGTTGGATCCACCTATGATAGAGGTACCAGAGGAAGGGTCCAGAAACGTAGGGTTAGTCCAATGGGCAGCAAGGAGTGCCCTGTGGAGAGTCTGAAGGAGTCCATGCCCAGGGCAGAGAAGCAAGAAAAAAAAAAGTTTTTAGCTGTGCATAATATTTGAAACTGAAATGACATGCCAATGGTGAGACTGTTTCGATGGGGTGGATGAAAGTTTAAAAAAAAGTAATTAAAATGTTTGGTGTTATTTTATTTATTTTAATTCTATTCTTCTCGGCATATTTTTAGTCAGCCCATGGCATATTCTATATATTTGATGAACTGTCCAACATTATGAAGGCTAGTGTTTCACATTGTCCCACATTTTGAATGGTTATGTCCCACATTTCAGTGACAAAAGGTGTAGAGGTATGCAACAGATGTTACCGGGGTTCCTGAACTGATATGTAATAAGGGACAACATAACACTATTTATAACAAACCCACAAAACAATACACAGGATGGCATTAAACAAACTTCTGCTAACATGCCCGCATTTCCAATTATATTAAAAAATGTAATCAACAAGGTTTGTGCTCCTTTTAATTAACTATTGTATTTTTATTGTTTAGAACAAACTCAACACACAGACATATCACTTAATATCCGTATAATGTCTTGAGGTTCTGTTTCCTGTTTTTAGAAAAGCAAAATTCATGTTTTTATCATTTTTATGCCTGGGTAATACTTTATTCCTTCCTGTGCATAATTTAGTGGCTGTTAATGTTATTTTTGGATTAGAATTCATGTCTCTAAAAGCTTTTAAGAGGCTCTCATTACATTTGTGGAAAACACTGTGCAAATCTCCATAAAAGTCTCACATTAGGAGAGCTGATTGTGAAATGTATTTTAACAGGCGCTTTTTGTTTCTTTTTAGTCTTACAGCTGTTTTTGATACATGCAAAACAGAACCCTGATGCACATGATAGTGCTACAGAAAGAACTGTCTGGTTTCTTTTAAGGTACTTTCATAAGGAAACCCTAATATTCATTTTATTTGCATTTTTACAACTTACCAATAAACTCTTCTTTTTTCACATCAAACCCTCTGACATATCAAATCTTTGGCTGCACAGCATATAGTAAATATGGGGTATGTGATGGCAGCCTGTCAGATATCATCTGTATCTTCATCAGTGGTGAGTGACCTCCTCGACGCTCATGAGTGGCAAAGCATCGAAGTGATGGCAGAAGAGGTCCCTGACCACGAATGAAGATAAATATGGGATATGCCATAGGCTGACAAAAAGTATCACATTTATTTTTATCTGCAGGTTGTAGACCTCTATGGCCTCACAAGTGGCAGACTCATAAGTGAGGTCTGTAGAGGTCAAACCCTGAAGATACAGTAAAAATAAATGTGATATTTTTAGTCAGCCCATGGCATTTGTCATTTATACAATGACAGTGCCTCTCTGCCAGGATTAGTTCCTTCAATGAAGCTTTTACCTTCTTCTCTTGATTTCACTGCTCTGTTTTAACTGCAGCAAATGCCATTGTGATGTCATCGGCATTGTTCAAGCTTTTCTCCCATTGGTTAAGATTTCCCTGACTCTGTGTTACTGCCTGAAGTGTATCTTGTTGTATCATGTTGTATTTCCTGTACTTTCCTGGGTAGTACCTGAAAATAGGCAAATGTCTTGTCTAGTGTACTTACCTGGTTAACAAAAGCTAAATAAATAAAGAGCTGCTTTGTGACCAGCCTCAAGTGGAAATAAATGCCGATGACCCACCTAACATTGAAGTAAGTTATTTATTCCTACTGCAGCCTGTCACACATGACGATAAATGTATTTATTTGCAAAATTTTATTCTCACAGTCATTGTATAAAAATAATATCTGACAGTCGCCTACCACATGTGCAGTTTATTTCAATCTACAATAGCACTTTTGGCAGTTCTAAAAAAAACAAACCCTGGTAATAAAGTGAAAGTTTTCATCATTTATTTGGGCTATGTGGACAGTGCATGTTTTTTTTTTTAAGATTGTCACAGTTGTCACAAGGCCAACAACAGAGACCCAGATATTCAAAAGGGTTGCGCATGGTGCAACAGTGTTGCGCCATACACAACCCACTGATGCGCCCTGGTGCAATATTCAAACGGGGATTGTGCCTGGCACAAATCCTGATGTGCCAGAGTGCATCAGTAATGTATGCGGCGCAGGTAGGAGGGGCGTGCCCATGCATATTCCGCACATCCCGATACTCAGCCTGGGGATGTGCTGAGTCCATGCATGCGCAACCCATACTTGCGCTGCATACAGGTGAGCCAAAAAAAAAGGAATAGTGAGCTGGCCACCCACAGGTGAGCTGCCATATTGCAAGGCACAACACAGCAGCTGCCACCTGTGGGTGGCCACCCAGCTCGGGCTTCACCTCCATGGCAGCGCCTCTCATGCCCGGGATCGCAGGCATCTGTCTAAAATATAATGTCTATTACTTTTGGTGGTCCAGTGATTACTTGTAGCCTGATCGCTGGGCATTTAGAGCAGATACAGTCTAATATCTTGGTGATCCAGTAGGCTTCTCCCACTCATCCGATTGAGCCCCATCACCCTGTTCCCCCGGTCAGTGGCGTGGAGGTAATCACCTCACCCGCCCGCCACCCACCGACCGGACACCATAGGTAGAGCTGCATGCCCATTGGTCCACAGAATGAGCCAATGGGCATACAGCCACCTATGGTGTCAGCTGGCAGGCGGTAGGGTGGTGCTGCCACCCCTGCCGCTGATGGGGGGAGGCAGTGGGGCTCAGTGGGTGGGTGGGAGGGGCACCGCTGGACCACCAGGGATATTGGACTTAATATTTTTCATAAAAAATGCCTTCGATCTGGCTGCGAGTGGTCCACTGGACCACCAGGGATACAGGACGGGAATTCTTAATACCTAAGCCTGCAATCGGGCTGACAGCGGTCCACTGGACCAGCAGGGATATAGAACATAATATATTTCATACCTAAGCCCACGATCGGGTGTGTAGCAGTCCACAGGACCACCAGGGATAGTTATTTTACTTTACACATGCCCGCGATCAGGCAGAGGGGCGCATTGTCGCTGGCGCAGGGGGCGTCAGTCCCCGATGGCTGCTGCCTGGCAGGGCGCCAGGTGCAAGTCTCCAGGGATCAGTGCACCTGCATGCAAATGGGGCCATAATGACATGCAAAGGGAACTTGCGCTAGTGCATCCCCCTGCTCCACTCTCGCCACTTGCGCTAGGCCATAGTATCTTAGTGGAAATGGCAGCTTGCGTCAACAGACAGTGCAAGCTACAGCTGTGAGGTGGAGAGTCACAGTGTGACGCACCCCACCAGAGAAAGATAAACAGTGTGACATACCCTACTAGCCACATATAAAATGTATCTAGCTAGCTAGGATTCTACTTTAGTGGTAGTGCTTTTATCTTTGCGAACAGGTGTTATGTACATTGTATAAATAAAGTTCTTGGTTCCTTCTTCCTCGAGTCACTCCCAAATTAAACTGGTAATTGTGAGGCAATTAACTGAGGCTCCAAATACTTCAATGGCGACACAAAATTGTACAGATGGATATACGGTGCGTGGCCATGATGGCTGCATTTGAGAAACATTGTATTAGACCAGACTGCTATACCAAGCTAGTTTTGACCAAAAGAGAATGCTCCTTGACTGAAGACACATTTTTTGTTGGACCTCACCAGGGAGGGCACAGAGTTCAACATATTGTACTGTATCTCAAATAACTACTTTTACCTGCATCTAGAGTAGTGCAGAGCATGTAATTCTGCCAGCAGAATTTGTTTCCAAAATGATTTTCAGAACTTCTTTTTGAATGCTGCAGAATTCCAAAACAATTTCTATAACTGTTGAATAATTTTCCCACAGATCAAGTAAACCACTGAATCGTTTCGTGGATTGTGGAAAAATCATCCGCAGATTACTAATCCGCAAAAAACAATTTTACTTTCAAAATGTCAGAATTACTGGAAGAATTTCACAGAAATAGGCAGAATTTTCCCAAATTTAGCAGAATTTCATTCTGTGGGAATCTGAAAATTCTGCACAACGTTACCAGTATGTCTGTGCTTTCTGTAGGAGCTGTTTTTGTTTTCAAACACTGATTTAAATTCTCTCATTGCTCCATCTTTACTGGACTTTTTAGTTAATTCAGTGGCTGTTTCTGAGTTCCGCCCTTGTAGAAATGACCATTTCAGGAATGCATGATGTTGTTTATATCCCTGCTCAGCTCTTACAGTGTTATCATTTACACTACATCATGTTGTACTACAGAACTCTCTGGCTGTAACATACGGCACTAACATGGCAGTTTATGGGCCTGTTTCACTGAGAGGGACATAAACGATATCACTCAGATTCAAAATGCTTCCTACCATCAGTGAGTAAATCACACACACACACACTGAGTTTACAGGTCTATGTGATAACAGTGACTGCGGAAAGGCGATCGCCATTAGGGCGAATGTACATCGGTGAAAATCCATTTCGCCAATGTACACTTCTGGCGCATGACAAAAGGGCATGGGAACTTGAATTTTTTCATTTATGTAGGGAGGGGCTGTGCCTCCGACACTGGGCTTCTTCCCCTCAACCCCTACTAGAGATTCTCAACTCCAAGGTGTAGTCGGGGGAGTAAAAATGAAAAGAAATTAAAATCCTCGGACCGACGCAAACCTGACATGCCTGGATGGAGGCGGGGCAGACGCTGGCGTCATTGCACAACCCCGCCTCCCCTGGGAGAAAAACGGAAAAAGGAGGAGGAGCTGCCCGCCATCATGGATGAAGCTTGCCGCGGCTTCAATGTGCTTCCAGGCCAGGCCCCCGACCTAGCTCCAGTGCCCGCGGCATATATGAAGGAGGGTGCCGCCGGCCCCACCGTGGGTGTGTTTACGGGTATCGGGGCGGTGGGCCGATCTGGAAAGCAGAAGCTAAACGGCCCGTGTGACCGGGCGGAAGGATAGGGCGGCGGGCGGTTCGAGGAGTAAAAAGTTAAATAAAAAACTCTGACATGCCCACCACCAATCCTGGCACCTTCCAACCATAGTCTGCCTACAACCCAACATGCCACATGGCCAGCTCAGTAACCACGATTGCGCTTACACCTCACAAACCCTCCTTCCTCCCTCCCTCTGCTCCTTTGCATTGGCGTGCTTTCTCTCCCCACTCAAGGTATATACATATACAGTGGCGTGAAAAAGTATTTGCCCCTTCCTGATTTTCTCTATTATTGCATATTTGTCACACTGGATGTTTTTCAGGTCTTTAGACAAAATATAATATTAGATAAAGGGAACCTGAGTGAACTAAATAACACTTTTTTTTACTTATTTCATTTATTTAATGAAAAAGTTAACTCAACACCAACTGGCACTGTGTGAAAAGTAATTGCCCCTAGTTAAATCAACCCAATTAAAAGGATAATTAGAGTCAGCTGACTGAACACAGCCAGGCTTGATTACAGCCAGCCCTGCTCAATATAAACCTCACATATTTTGGCCCTTACCATCAGAGTCACGCCACAGCACAAAGATTCAACCAGCACATTATGCCATGATCAAAGGAAGTCCTGAAAAGATCAGAAAAATGTGTTGCCTCTTCAGTCTGGAAAAGGGTTACAAAGCTATTTCTAAGGCTCTGGGACTCCATCGAACCACAGTGAGAGCCATAATCTCCAAATGGAGAACACTTGGAACAGTAGTGAATCTTCCCAGGAGTGGGCGGCCTGCCAAAATTACTCCAAGGGCACAGCGTAAAATCATCCAGGAAGTCTCAAAGGATCCTAAAACAACAT
Source organism: Neoceratodus forsteri (assembly GCA_016271365.2). Lineage (NCBI taxonomy): Eukaryota > Metazoa > Chordata > Ceratodontiformes > Ceratodontidae > Neoceratodus > Neoceratodus forsteri. The sequence goes on along the minus strand of CM028131.1, from coordinate 1,536,866,001 downwards.
CCAAAGAACTGCAGGCTTCTCTTGCCTCAGCTAAGGTCAGTGTTCATGACTCCACAATCAGAAAGAGACTGGGCAAAATGGGCTTCATGTGAGAGTAGCAAGGCAGAAACCACTGCTAACTAAGAAGAACATAAATGTTCGTCCTCATTTGCCAAGAAGCACCTGGATGATCCACAAGCCTTTTGGGAAAATGTTCTATGGACAGATGAGTCCAAAGTGGAACTTTTGGACGACATGGATCCATAATGTCTCGCGTAAAGCAAACATACAGCATTCCACAGTAAGAACACCATACCAACAGTCAAACATGGTGGTGGTAGTGTGATGGTGTGGGGATGCTTGTTGCCTAAGGACCTGGATGACTTGCCAAAATTAAAGGAACCATGAATTTGCTCTGTACCAGAAAATTTTAAGGAGAATGTCCGGTCATCCTTCCGTCAGCTGAAGCTGAAGCGTAGTTGGGTCATGCAGCAAGACAATGATACAAAACACAAAAGCAAGTCTACATCAGAATGGCTAAAAAGAAGTAAAATAAAAGTTTTGGAGTGGCCTAGTCAAAGTCCAGACTTAAACCTAATAGAGATGCTGTGGCAGGACCTGAAACGAGCAGTTCATGTCGAAACCTACCAAATGTTACTGAATTAAAGCAGTTCTGCAAGGAAGAGGGAGTTAAAATTCCTCCACAGCGATGTGAAAGACTGATATTGAATTATAGGGAGTGTTTGGTTGCAGTCATTGCAGCTAAATGTATGAACCAGTTATTAAGTGTAAGGGGCAATTACTTTTCACACAGTGCCAGTTGGTGTTGGTTAACTTTTTCATTAAATAGGTGAAATAAAAATAAAAAACAAGTGTTATTTGTTCACTCAGGTTCCTTTATCTAATATTACATTTTCTAAAGATCTGAAAACATCCAGTGTGACAAATATGCAATAATAGAGAAAATCAGGAAGGGGGCAAAATACTTTTCATGCCACTGTAGCAACAGGATGTTGCTATACCCACATTGCCCCCCATCCACTAGCCCTGAGAATAGACACTGCAATTGAGTTGCCCTTTTGTAGGCTCAATAGCTGTTGCCCTTTCTCACGGGATACCTGAGTTTACTTAAAGATCAGTAAATATGGAACAACAGTAGCAGAGTAGGAATGATGATTTAAAACAGCATTTACAGGGAAACTTGCAAGCACAACGCAGTACTCTTCTTAAAGAGACACAGAATAATTTCTAACTGAAAGCTGTTAAAGTAAATTTCATCACATTTGGGAAACTTTGAAAAACATAATAATCAGACTCAATTCAGCTTATATTTTATACATTCTCCATTTTTTGGTTAAATCCTGTTGTTTATGGCCCTGTTCTCTGGTGTTGCCCCATCTTCCTGGGTTGGGCTCATCTCCACTTCTCCCCACATCTCTGGCATTTACCCCTCTCCCTCCAACCCCATGGTCTTACCATCTGTGATGGGGCACGGCCATGCCGAACTCAACCCCTGCCACCTTTGGCATGAGGAAATGGTGACAGGAGAATCTGAGGTAGAGAGGGAGGAAGATCAGTAGCAGGAGGCAGGGCCGGAGTACACCCAGGGTCATTCTGCTTGCTCCAGGGTAGTTCCTGTGCTCAGTACTACTCCTGCAGGATATCAGCTTACCAGAGACTCCATGCACAAGCAGGTTATGTGTGCCATGCAGAGTCCGGCTGACAAACATCTCCTTGGTGTCTCCTGTTGCACTCACCACCTGTAGTCACCAGGGGCAACACTGCAGTGGGGATCCTGTTCCATCTGCGGTCACCAGGGTAATGTTGTGGCAAGGATCCTGTCCCATCTGTGGTCACCAGGTAGCAGTGTTGCAGCAAGGATCCTGTCCCACCTGTGGTCACCAAGGGGGCAGCATTGCAGCTGGGACCCTGTTCCACCTGTGATCACCAGTGGTAAGTGCAGCAGCAGGGATTCTTCCCACCTGTGGCCACCAGGTGGCAGCATTGCAGAGGTGATCCTGTCCCCCTATGGTCACCAGGGATCAGGGTTCCTGCAGGGATCCTGTTCCACCTGTGGTCACCAGGGAGCAACATTTCAGTAGGGAACCTGCCCCACCTGTGGTCACCAGAGGGCAGTATTGCAGTGGGGATCCTGTCCCACCTGTGATCATCAGGGGTTTTATGTGATAGGGGCGAAACTAAAAGGTGAACCTGGAATTTCAAAACCAGTTGGGCGAAACCTTAAAGGTGACTCTTTTTTTCTTGTGAGGAGTTTCATCTCCACACCCCCCCATACTAATATAACAAAGTACAAGGTCATATCACCTTGGGGAAGGGGTAAAACCTTCGCCACCGTTTCGATTTTGCCCTTTTCCCTATCGTGATTCCAGGTGTCACCCTTTCGTGTTTCACCCACTTCACTGTACACCATCACCAGGTTGCAGCATTGCAGTGGGGCTCCTGTCCAACCTATGGTCACCGGGGGCAGCACTGCAGTGGAGATCTAGTCCCACTTGTGGTCACCAGGGGCAGCATTGTAGCAGGGATCCTGCCCTACCTGTGGTCACCAGGAGGCAGTGTTACAGTGGGGATCCTGTTCCACCCATGGTCACCAGGGGGCAACATTACAGGGGGATCCTGTCCCGCCCGTGATCACCAGGGGGCAGCATTGCAGAAGGGATCCTGTCACACCTATTTTCACCAGGAGGCAGAATTGCAGTTGGGCTCTGGTCCCACCTGTGGTCACCAGGGGGCAGCATTGTAGAGGGGATCCTGTCCCACCTGTGTTCACCTGGGGGCAGAATTACAGTTGGGATCCTATCCCACCTGTGGTTACCAGGGGGCAATGCTGCAGCAGGGATCCTATCCCATATGTGGTCACCTGGTGGCAGTGTTGTAGTGAGGATCCTCTTCCATCTGTGGTCACCAGCGGGTGGTCACCAGGTGGCAGCATTACAGTGGTGATCTTGTCCCACCTGTGGTCACGAGAGGAAGTGTTCTAGCTTGGATCCTTCCTACTTGTGATCACTAGGTGGCAATGTTGCCACAAGGATTCTCTCACCTGTGGTCACCAGGGGGATGCTCTGCAGTGGGGATCCTGTCCCACCTGTGGTCACCAGGGGGCAGCATTGCAGCAGGTATCCTGTCCCTCCGGTGGTCACCAATGGGAAGCATTGCAGAAGGTATCCTTTTCCACCTATGGTCACCAGGGAGATCTTTGTGGTGGGAATTCTGCCTCACCTGTGGTCAAGAGGGGGCAGCATTGCAACGAGGATCTTGTTTCACCTGTGGTCACCAGGGGGCAGCATTGCAGTGGACATTCTGCCCCTCCTGTGGTCACCAAGGGGAAGCAGTGCAGCAGCAATCCTTCCCACCTGTGGTCACCTGGTGGCAATGTTTTTTTTTTTTCAATTGTTTAACCAGGTGAGACAATCTAAGCCAAAAGCTTTTTTACAGGTGCAACCTGGGAGCACAGGGAAGTTAAGTGACTTGCTCAGGTTCACACAGTATATGCAAGTGGGGCTGTGGGATTCAAAACCAGGTCTCCAGATTTGCAGCTCAGAGCCTTAAACTGCTGCACTATACTGCCTCCCTGTTCCAGCGAAGATCCTGTCCCACCTGTGGTCACCAGGGGGCAGTGTTGCAGTGGGGAATCTGTCCCAGCTACAGTCACAAGGGAGCAGCATTGTAGCAGGGATTCTGTCCCTCCTGTGGTCACCAGGGGGCAGCATTATAGCATAGATCCTATCCCTCCTGTGGCCTCCAGGGGGCAGTGTTGCAGTGGATATCCTGTCTCACCTGTAGTCACCAGGGGGCAGCATTGCAGTGAGGATCCTGTCCCACCTGTGGTCACCAGGGGGCAGCATTACAGCATAGATCCTATCCCTCCTGTGGCCACCAGGGGCAGTGTTGCAGTGGATATTCTGTCCCACCAGTAGTCACCTGGGGGCAGCATTGCAGTGGGATTTTGTCACACTTTAGTCCCCAGGGATAGCATTGGAGCAGGGATTTTGTCCCTAACTGTGGTCAGCAGGTGGCAGTGTAGCAGCAGGGATCCTGTCCTACTGTTAGTCACCAGGGGTAGCATTACAATGAAGATCCTATCCTCTTGTGGCCACCAGGAGGCACCATTGCAGTGGATATCCTGCCCCATCTGTGGCCACTAGGGGGCAGCATTGCAGTGGATATCCGTCTCACTTATGGTCTCCAGGGGGTAGCATTGCAGCTGGTACTTTGTCCCACCTGTGGTCAGCAGGCAGCAGTGTAGCAGCAGGGATCCTGTCCTACCCGTGGTCACCAGATGGTAGTGTTGCAGCAGGATCTTGTCCTTCCTCCTTCCCTGGAATAAAGTGTCCTCTGTGATGCTATATCCTCCTTTCCAAGCCACACCACTATGACTGAAGCTCGTTCCCAGACTTGGCTCATCAGCAGCGTAAATGGTAGCTCCACTGCTGTGCCAACGGGCCAGCTGATATTCCATATTTCTGTTTCATTTATTTTTTATTACTAGGTTCATTTATTATTATTTATTAAGCATGATTTATAAAAACATCAACGTGCTGTAAATCACAAAAATACAATTCCATTTACATGGAAACAGTATCCTTGACCCCCACAGTTAATCCATGAATCATTTACTGATGTCATAATCTTCTGCTTATGACATCATAATCCTTTCCACAGCAACGAACTGTGATGTCACAAGCAGAGGCTCATGATTTCAGCTAATGATTAGGCAGCAGAATCAGATGAACTCTAGCGGACAAGGAGACTGTATGAATGCAAGCTGATCTACAGTAATAACGAAGAAGAATGGTAAGAGAAGTGCGGGCAGTCTGTAAACTGTCGAAATATTATCTTTTCAAAGTTTTCTCAAAGATACCTTTTTTAATTAGTTGCTGGAACCATGTAGGGCCCAGTTGGCAAAATGCCTGTTTCAGGGTGATCCAGGAGCACTGGGGAGGTTAAGTGACTTGCTTAGGGTCACACAGTATGCAAGTGGCAGTTGTGGAAATCAAACCATAATCTGCTGGATATACAAAGCTCATTCGCAGCTCATTTCTCTAACCCCTAGGCTATACTGCCAGCCCCACAATGATACAGAAATTATATTCATACCCCTGAGATTTATTTATTTATTACATTTTGATGACCGGGTAGACTCACTGAACCCCGAAGGTCCCTTTTTCAATGATCCCTAGTTAACTGTACCCAAATAAACATTAATGTGAAAACTCTGTTTTGTATGGTTTTCTTCTTATATGCAACATTCTATATAGTACATCTACAGGGATATTGGAAGTTCAAGTTTATTGACAGGAAAAACTCTATTGAGCAAGCTAATTTAGAAGGGGGTCCTGATTAACAACAAGGGCAGTATACACAGACATATTCAATAAATACACCAAACAGTATACATACAAAGAACTAGGATAAACAAGCATTTGTCAATTCTGAATGTTGTCTTGCTGGCATTGGCATTGGTAGTGCAGGAGTTAGATGTATAATAGGAATGGCAGTGAAGTATGGTACTGACACCAACCCCACCCCACCCTGCAGAGACTGACAGGCATTTAGGTGTGCCTTTGGGGGCGTCGGCCATAACGCTCATGCCATTTCACCTCACCCCTACCCTGCAGACTCCAACAAGTGTTGCGCTGTGCCTTGGCATTGTCGGGCTTACGCCCACCCCATTCCATAAGGAAACACATTGAGATGGGTGAAGTATAGGAGAATGGGGTGAACTTTGGGGCCAAAGAGTCCAAGGTACACCTTGATGCCTGCCACTGTCTGCAGGGTGGGGGTGGGGGTGGAATGGTGTGAGCATCACACTCAACAATCCCAAGTCACACCCCTGACACCTGTCAGTCTCTACAGGGTGGGACATTACGGTTAGAAACCCTAATGCCCTGGGCGTTTGTTGGTATTTGCACTCCAAATTTTCAACTTTTTGTGACCCCACCTCATGAAAGCATTTGGGACCTCCGCTCATAAACAGTGGCACTGTGATTTTGATAATCCGTCCCGAATGTTGATTTCCCACAGTGACCATGCCATTCTGCTCTAAATGTGCAAAAACACATTTTGGGCAGGATGCAAAAATGACAGCTGTACTGTTCATAGGAGGAGGTGTGAAAAACTGACAATGTTGAAAATCTGGAGTGAAAATATTAAAAATTCTTGAACTTACGAGCTGAGTGGAAACTGCACAATGCACGCTCATAACACATTAAATGTTTGGAATTGTTTTCACTAAATTTGCAACATAGGCTTTTTGGCAGCCCACCTCATGAACAGTGACACTGTCATTTCAGTAATCGGTCCCGAAAGGTGATTCTGTGCACTGACCATGAAATCAACCTTTGGGACCGAATAACGAAATGACAGTGACTGAGTTCTTGAGGTGGGGTACCAAGAACCCCATGTTGAAAATTTGGAACCAAAAGTCAGAAACAATGGCTGAGATATCCACCTAAGTTGACCCCCCCCCCGATGCTATTATACTGCTTACCAAGATTTTCTTCAGTTCGCAGCTTTCGTTAAAGTGTGCAGACGTGTTCTTGCTCCATCGAAGATCATTCTGCCAGGCTCCAGAGGTAAGTATGGGGCGAGGGGAGTGTGGGGAGGTGGGGTGCTCAGAGGTTGGGTGCGGGTTGAGGGAAGGGGGCCATCACGACTACGAGGGGCCATTTTCTGTTTTACAGGGCAAAAAATGTTGAGGGAAGGTTTTTTCTTTCAGGGTGTGATAAGGATATTTTGGCACACTGGAGTGTACTCCCAGTATGCCACCTGTGTTTCTGGGGACAGGGGACTGAAGTCAATGGGCATTGGGCACCCATCGGCAAAGAAAGCGTGTCTGTGTTTGAGGGGCATGATGCCGAGGGGGGACTGGGCATCCCCCTCGGCAGACAAAACAAGGGGGAACATTATGCTGATGGGGATTGGGCTCCCCCATCAGCAAACAAACTGGGAAGGTGTATGCCAACAGTAGGACTGGGCACCCTCGACATCGGCTTTCATGGGACTGTAAGAAACAGATGGTGGCAGCTGCCACTATGTTTACTGAAATGTTTCAGCAGGCCAGGCATGCCCTGCAATGACAGGTGCTCCCTCATTGCAGTGGCAACATTATTTCAAGTTGGTGGCACGCTTCTGAACTGCTGTCATAGACAGCGTGCTCATTCATTGGTGCCACAGAGACCAGCCCAAAAAAGCAGTGGCGCCATTGGCCACAACACAGCCGCACCTCCACAACCCGCTACTCCAGCAGGCTGTCACAAAATGTTGCTTGCACTGCACATGCAAGACAACATAAAAAGGAGAATGATATTATTTACACATATTTTACAGAGGCACGCTTAAGGCATGGAAAACACTGGATAACAAGGCAGCACCTTGAAAGCAGTAGAGACTCCAGAAGCAGCAAAGATAGTAAGCTTAGTCGAGGTGTAGACATAGTTTAGGATACAGTCAGAGGATAGGAGAGGCAGATGACAAGGGGAGGAGGAGGAGGTGAGAGAACTGAGGTAGTAGGATGGCTAGGATCACTAGGACAATGGCACTATAAGAGGAGGAAGAGGAGAGGAGATAGAGAGATACAGTGGTAGTATTTGCCCCTTCCTGATTTCTCTATTATTGCATATTTGTCACACTGGATGTTTTCAGGTCTTTAGACAAATATAATATTAGATAAAGGAACCTGAGTGAACAAATAACACTTTTTTTTACTTATTTCATTTATTTAATGAAAAAAAGTTAACCAACACCAACTGGCACTGTGTGAAAAGTAATTGCCCCTAGTTAAATCAACCCAATTAAAGGGATAATTAGAGTCAGCTGATTGAACACAGCCAGGCTTGATTACAGCCAGCCCTACTCAATATAAACCTCACTTATTTTGGCCCTTACCATCAGAGTCACGTGCCAGCACAAAATTCAACAAGCACATTATGCCATGATCAAAGGAAGTTCCTGAAAAGATCAGAAAAAATTGTTGCCCTCTATCAGTCTGGAAAGGGTTACAAAGATATTTCTAAGGCTCTGGGACTCCATCGAACCACAGTGAGAGCCATAATCTCCAAATGGAGAACACTTGGAACAATAGTGAACCTTCCCAGGAGTGGCGGCCTGCCAAAATTACTCCAAGGGCACAGTGTAAAATCATCCAAGAAGTCTCAAAGGATCCTAAAACAACATCCAAAGAACTGCAGACTACTCTTGCCTCAGCTAAGGTCAGTGTTCATGACTCCACAATCAGAAAGAGACTGGGCAAAATGGGCTTCATGTGAGAGTAGCAAGGCGGAAACCACTACTAACCAAGAAGAACATAAATGCTAAGTCTCTCATTTGCCAAGAGCACCTGGATGATCCACAAGCCTTTGGGAAAATGCTCTATGGACAGATGAGTCACAAGTGGAACTTTTGGACAACATGGATCCCATAATGTCTCGTAGAAGCAAACACAGCATTCCACAGTAAGAACACCATACCAACAGTCAAACATGGTGGTGGTAGTGGATGGTGTGGGATGCTTTGCTTCCTAAGGACCTGGATGATTTGCCATAATTAAAGGAACCATGAATTCTGCTCTGTACCAGAAAATTTTAAGGAGAATGTCCAGTCATCCTTCCGCTCAGCTGAAGCTGAAGCGTAGTTGGGTCATGCAGCAAGACAATGATCCAAAACACAAAAGCAAGTCCACATCAGAATGGCTAAAAAGTAAAATTAAAGTTTTGGAGTGGTCTAGTCAAAGTCCAGACTGAAATCTAATAGAGATGCTGTGGCAGGACCTGAAACGAGCAGTTCATGCTCGAAAACCTACCAAATGTTACTGAATTAAAGCAGTTCTGCGAGGAAGAGTGGGTTAAAATTCCTCCACAGTGATGTGAAAGACTGATATTGAATTATAGGAAGTGTTTGGTTGCAGTCATTGCAGCTAAATGTGGCATAACCAGTTATTAAGTGTAAGGGGGCAATTACTTTTTCACACAGTGCCAGTTGGTGTTGGTTAACTTTTTTTCATTAAATAAGTGAAATTAAAAAAAAAAACAGGTGTTATTTGTTCACTCAGGTTCCCTTTATCTAATATTACATTTTCTCTAAAGACCTGAAAACATCCAGTGTGACAAATATGCAATAATAGAGAAAATCAGGAAGGGGGCAAATACTTTTTCACGCCACTGTAGAAGATATAAGGGATATATAGCTGGTAGTGGGGGTTGGGGAAGGGACTAGGAAGGAGCGATAGTGTAATATACAGACCTGGGGTAGGTAGGGTGGAGAGGGTAAGGTAGCAGGGAGAGAAGGGAGGGGAGAAGAAAATGAGGGAGTGAAAATATAAAGGGTAGACAGAAAGGGGTGGGGGAAGGGGGGGGACTGGAGAAAAGAGTAATCATTGCTACATGCCGGGTAGGACAGTAGACCCTTAACTGGAAAATGCACTTACCATGAATACAAATTTCAAACAATTATTTAAGTTTTATTTTTTGTTTAATTTTTTTTTCTGTCATATTTTATTTATTTTTTTTATTTAGTTTTTGTTTACTGGGTAAGTGCACTAGCCATAGCAATGACTATTTTCAGGCACAACCTAGGAGGGTACAGTACAACAATACAGGCAAACATTCCAGTACAGGTTCAAACAGAGCTGACAATACTCAATACAAGCAAACATCCCAGTTACAGGTTCAAACAGAGCTGACAATACTCAGCACAGGCAAACATTCCAGTACACGTTCAAATATAGTAGTAGCCAGTTTGGGTATCAGTACTGCTTCCAAGATGCAAGCAGACATTTCAAGGAGATTCTTTTAGCCTTCTCTTCAAAGCTGTCTCTCTCACAGTCAATCACTCACAGTCACATAGTGGCCAGCTGAAGTGGTGAGAGGAGGGCTGTGTCGGTTGCCATCAATCTTGCCATAGACTGGCTTAGGAGATGAGGCAAGGAGGGGTGGTGTGAGGAGGGTCCTGAGTGGTGGTGGTAGGTGAAGAGTGGGCTGGATGACCTTTTGGGGTGGAAAATCCACAAGACCACTAGTTGTGCAGATACATAGATAGACAAGCCATGAGGGGGGCACTAGACCACCAGGTATTAATGAGACATAGATATGTACAGTCAGTCAGGGAGTGGGGACGTTGTTGCACTGGGTTAAGGACAAAGTTCTGACAGCGTTAAACAGTGCTGCAATGGTGTCTGTGTAGTGCTGCTGAAACTGTTGAATATACCGCTGCATCCAGTATGAATATGGGCTCCCTCATTTGTAGGAGTGCAGTGGTATATTCTGCATGGTAACACTGTCAGGTCAGTGAGGCACACTATGGGCCTTTAAATATGGCCCCACCCTATCAGCTGGCGCTTTTCATGGTTAGTGCGGCACTAACACTGTCAGCGCCATGCTAACCATTTGAATGGGATGGGGGAGCATGTGATGTAATGGGGTTAGGGTGCCAAAAGAAGTGCCAAACTGTGTTTTTTTGTGACATAAACACACTCCTCCTAGGCACCAGCAGCCAGTTACATTACAACATTTTCCCAACCTATGTAATGTACAAACTGACAAAAAAATACAACTTCAAAGAAAGCGCTCACAGGCCTCCTGTCCCATATAGAAAAGAAAGCTATCTAAAAATTGTCACTGTATGCAGTGCCTAAATTGACACAGACTTACAGCTTCAAAGTAAAGCACACAGAAGAAACCCCACCCTTCCAGAACTGCAAAACAACAGAAACTGAAGAACTGGTCCAAACATACCTCACTACAGTGTCTTCAACGCTGATTCAAACTGCAGCAATCAACAAACATTTCACTGCTGTGCCTTTCATGCTATACAAACTGCAGTTCATTTTTCTAAATGGAGGCTGGTGATGTCATACGTGATGTCCTCTGATCCAACAGCTCATGCATAGGCAATGGATCATGGATATGCATAAGATATGCATAAGATAGCAGACCATGTACAGTACTTGCAAAAGGCTGCTCTGTCTGAGACAGTTCATAAAGAAGACACAGAAGCACTTCTATTCAAACACAATAAAATGATTGAAAACAAGACGAAAATGCCCTGACAACACAGGGTGAAACATTTGAAAAACAGCAATTATAGTCATATTTCAGTTTGTATATCTTCTGTATGGTTATCATCCTTCTTTATCTTTGTGATGATTCAAGTGAAAACAGGACTACTGCCCCCTACACTCCATCGGTTTGTCTACATTTGACATCATAATAATCCTCTGTTTATTACATCATGCTTGTTTCCATGGCAACGGGTTGTGATGCCACAAGCAGAGGGCTGTGATGCCGCATGTAGACAAGCAGCCTGAGCAAATGAAGTCTAATGGGCAGTGGTCCAGGTTTTATGTTAATATGCATTGTTAAAATGAGACACAGAGAATATATTAAATGTATACTGCAATGTGCATGAACAGTCTGCTTATTCAAAGCTCCCTCCGGGATGTCAGAGGTTCTTTAAAAACATTTTGTGTTGGCAAGAACATGTTTCAGACAGACATATATGTCACCTTACCCTAACTTCCTGCCTGTCATGTGTTATTCCTTATTATATGACTGGTATCTATTGTAAGCCAATCGGAAGAGAGGAAATGCTGTTCAATACTGTGCAGACTATTACAACCACTCCCTTAGTCAATTATTCACAGTTTAGACATTACCACAATAGTTTATCCACATTTAATATATGGATAATGAATTTAATGCCACACTAAAGCATACAAAAAATTTTCGGTAATACTATCACTCCCGAAGTGATAATACCATACTTCAAGAGTGATAATACTATCGTTCACGTCTGATAATAGTATCGTTCTTGTCCTGATTGATAGTATTACCAAGACAAGCTGAACAGTACAAACCTACAACTCCCAACATCAGGAAACCTCCCACAGGTCAATCATCCATTCACGCTCCCAACATGTCTAATCATTGGCCGCTCTTTGCCTGTGGGTGCTGAAAGGTTTTGAAAAGATGGCGGTCATCTCTCGCTTAGAGAGAGTGCACAGTGTCCATGGCAGTTTCCATTTTTTTGTTTTAAAAAGGGACTTTTCTGGCTGATCCTGTGAACCCTCCCAACCCAAGAAGAAAAGGTTCGACCACAACAATGTATTTTTAACTCGCCATGCATGTGTGAGTGGTAGACAGAAACACAAGAACGAGGCAGTGCAGCAAAGTGCGGCGGTCGGCCAGGATTAACAGAATCCTACATGACAGCAGCTGACTGCCCACTACAAAAATACAAAAAAAACTAAAGCTTGGATCCATATATTAAAAAAAATAATTGATAGTTTACAGTCTGTTACCGGTCAGAATACCATCTCAAGATTCAGGACATGTAGGAACTTCTTGATGGTATTACATAAAGAATAAAGTATGGATCTGGGTGTGTAATGAGAATTTACATACACCCGAGGGGTTTGATGCTACATAAACCCCGAAAGCGAAGCTCGAGGGGTTTATGCGTAGCATCAAACCCCAAGGGTGTGTGTAAATTTGAGTTTTCACACACTCAGACCCATATTTTATTTTATATAATTGCTGGGTTTGCCTTTTTCACCTCAGCAATTATATAAAATGAATGCAGGCTGCTGAGTGGCCCGCCTGGTTCAATTTGACCATCCAGTCTGCGACAGTGACTCACGGTGGCATTTTCAATAAATTTTAAACTTTTTGGAGGGCTGAGCTGTAGAAACAGATTTTTTAAAAGTTAAAAGTCTTTTTTTTAAGTAAAACTTACCACCGAGTTTGATTGCAAGTGGCGGTTCAGTCTTCTGGTGGAAAGTGACCGCGTGCGTTCTGAAGGGAAAAGCAGCAGTGGGGCATGCACAGAGCGAGGGAAACCATGCGTGTGTTTGCCATTATAAATGCTCCTTTATAGCGGCAAATTATGCCACAGTTTCCCTATGGGAAAAAGTCTAAGCCAGTTATTATTGACCTGTAATACACTGTAAACTATCCATTATTCTGTTTTTAAGACATGCCCACAATTGTTTATTCACATCTAGTGCACAGAAAAAAAGGAAAAAAATAACATTACTGATTCCATCCACTTCAACTACCACAACCCTTTAAAATCTAGGGGCCCAATTTTCAAAGGGTCCCAAGATTGACGCAAATTTGTTCCAAACCCATGCCTGTATCAAACTTCAGGTGCACCAGGGACCCTGTACCAGATTTTGGTACAGCAGGGGTCCCATCACCAAAATACTCAGAGTTGCCGCAGGCTGGGTGGTGCACCAAACAGGTGGTGCACCATAGGGGTTTGATGGAGGGGCTGTGATCCACTCTCACCCGTTGAAAAGCTGCCTAGGGTCATGAATGTTGGGAGGGGTGTAGGAAACCCCAGATGTCACCTGGTATGTGTGCACGGTGCTCTGTATGTCCTCTATTGGGCTGTGTGGCATCCCTATAAGTGACAACGTCCTAAGGTGTGGCATGCCACACTGCCCAGGATAGCAGAGACCCAGAGAGCATGGCAGTGGCAGTGTGAAGCCCACAAACCTATACCAGTAGACCTACTGAGTACAAATCCTGCCAGCTTGGAATCGGCACTGACAACTGCAGATTGCCCCTGGCCACACCATCAATGATGCAGTGGTGTTACAGGATGGGCACCCATTGGTATGTCCGAGACATCCCCGATGCACACCTCCATGTTTGCTAGCTGATATCACTGACAGATGTCTGAGAACTCCCGAGGGTGGGTACAGCACGTCCAGAGGCAGCTGGCAGACTATGATGGCTTTACCGACCGAACAATGCTGGAGGTGATGGCTACAGGAGTAGTACTGTTGTGGATTCCACTCTGTGGCATGCATGGTGGGTTGTGACTGCTACAATACAGATCTGAGGTAACAGGCACTGCTATTGGCTAAGGGCTGCAGTGTGGTTCTGTGGGACCCACCAGGGAAATCGGACCCTGCCCCTATACCACCAGCAGAGACTGGCACCATTGCATATGTGGGTGTTGTAGTGGTCCAGCCCACCATGCATGCCACAGAGCATTGACCACAACAGTATGGGATGGTGGGGGAACTGGCTGTAGAACAGGCTGAACCCATAGCATGGCTACTGTATTTAATAACTCAATTCAGACAGGGGTAGTTCTGAAAGGTTGTGGATATAATCCCACTACACAAAGGGGAGACAATTAGCAACCATGAAATTACAGACCTGTCAGCCTTACCTCTGTCAAGGACAAACTAATGGAGTCACTGATCAAAGAGGACTTTGTGGACTACTTAGAGAGCAACAGTCTACAGGATAGCCAACAGCATGGGTTTGTGGCAGGGATGTACGGTCAGACCAGCCTGATAGTTTTGTTTGACTGGGAAACAAAGGTAACAGATAAGAGCCACACTGTGGAGTTACTCTACTTCGATTCCAAGAAGACTTTCAATTTGGTGCCACACAGAAGATCATTGAAGAAGCTGGAGGAGCTGGCTGTGGGTAGGGACTCAGTTGGATGGGTAGAAACTGGTTGAAGAAGAACAGAGGAGGTTGGTGGTAAACAGGGTCTAATTGAAAGAAAGGGATGTCATGAGTGGAATGCTGCAGGGGTCTGTCCTGGGTCCTGTCATCTTCAAGATGTTCATCGGTGATGCTGTAGAGGGCATCCAGGCAAGTTGTGTCTCTTTTGTAGATGACACAGAGTTCTGTGGTAGGGAAGATAGTGACAAAGGAATCAAGAAGATGCAAAGGGTCCTACAAAGGCTAGAGAGGTGGTCTAAGGTTTGACAGTTGAAATTCAATGCACCTACTGTAGGGTAAGGAAGATCCAGGACAGAATACTGGATGGGAGAGTTTAAACTGAACACTATAGCAGAGGAACGGGACCTAGGAGTCATCATTAGTGACACCCTCAAGCAATCAAGCCAGTGTAACAAGGCCTATAGTAAGGCTAATAGAATGTTGGGGTGTATCAGAAGGTGTACTGGCAGCAGGAAACAGGAGGTACTACTATCTCTGTATAGATCACTGGTGAGGCTGCATTTGAAATAATGTGCTCAGTTCTGGAGTCCTCACCTAAGGAAGGACAGGGACAGGGACAGGCTGGAGACGGTACAACACAGGGGGACCAAGATGATTCAAGGTCAACAGAGAAGATCTTACGAAGATTGTCTGAAGGCACTGAACATGTACTCACTGGAAACCAGGTGAGAGAGGGGGGATATGATAGAGACCTTCACGTTCCTGAAGAGAATAAACAAGGTGAACTGTGGGAAAGTATTTCACAGGAGTACAGAGTCAAGAATCCGTGGACACAAGTGGAAACCAGCAGGGGGAAGTTTAAGAGGGATGTGAGAAGGTTCTATTTTATGGAAAGGGTGGTGGACCCACGGAAAAGTCTGTCAGTAGAGGTGGTGGGCGCCAAGACTGTAAATGGTTTCAAGCATGGCTGGGACAGAGTGAAGAGTTTGGTAGTTGCTCTGGTTGGTAGCAGTAGGGAGGGGAGGAGGGTGGTAGACTGGGAGGAATAAAACCCCCGTATGGACAAGAAGTCCCAGGGCAGATTGGGAACTCCGGGCAGACTTGATGGACCCTTACTCTTTTTCTGCCATTATTGTCTGTTTTTATGTTTCTTTAAGGTTGCAGTATCACCTCCAAATATTTAAAAACTGAGCTTACTGTAGCTAAGTCACTTACAGTATATTTAGTATTTTGCTCACTAGAGCAGTGCAATGTGGTTTATAGATAGGTACTTCTGTTCAGTATTTTATGAGAAAGAACCAATAGTAAGGAGCATTACAGAGCGGAGACAGGAATAGGGGAATGATTACTGCAGAGGTATATTTGAAAAGGAGAGGGTTTTAGAGAAACTAACCAGCCAAAGGTAAATAAATCAGCCGGGCATGATAAAACCCACCAAAGTGTTTTTAAAGAGCACCATTCTTGATTTTCCTTAGGCTTTCTTAACCGGGTCAGTATCTCGTACGCTTAATAGCGTATGCTAAAACTGTGGAACAGGAACAGCATGGTAGGGTAACGAGAGAGGGTGCAAAGTTATGACAGGATGTATGCACGGTAGTGCACCCTCTCACTCTTCCCAGGCAGAGGATGAGACCGGTGCTGGGAAGTGGGGCCAGTGAGCAGCTGCCGTGGCTCGATGGGATGAACCACAGGGAGCAAGCGAGGGAGGCGTTTGGAACTGGGTTTCAATTCTGAGTCCCAGATGCAAGGAATGTTTTTATTTTTCACACTTTGAGCGATATTAAGTGTTAACCTCCCCCAGGTTGGTTATTTTTAGTTGGGGGATTCAGGGCGCAGCTCCCATAGGGGGTGGAGGGTGCCCTCCACAAAAGAAAGACATAGGCTGCTTGCAATATATCATGCTGTATTGGCATTGCAGTATATTGCTGCAGCATAATGTCTTGCAACATTATGACCCCATGCCTAGGTTTACAATACTAAGCAAGATGCTCCCTTACCTGAATGGGAGCTTCTATAGGCTGCTGAATAATTTTTAATTTACACCCTAAAGGAAGGGAAGGGATTGTAACTTGCCACTGTGGGGCTCACCACGCCATCCCTTTCCACTTCCTCATAGTCAGCTCTGCCCACATGTGCTGATATATTGTGACTTTGGTATAGAGAGAGCATGGGGGTGTGCTTCTTTCACTTGAATGCAGTTTCTTATTGCAAGTTGATTTCCCAATTTTTTGTTGGGTTTTGGCACAGATCGATGCCAGGGTTTAACTAATAAGAGCCGTGGTAGTTAATCCTGGCATCAGTCTGTGCCAAAACCTGATTTAAAACTGGGAAATCGATCTGCAAAAAGATGATTCCTTCAAGGGAATGGAGCACACCCCCACACTCTCTCTACATCGAGGTCACAAAACTTCGTAGCACAGAGGGGGAGCCAACTGAGAAAGTGGAAAGGGATCATGCTGCGAGCCCCTTGTGGGCAAGTTATGATGTCTTCCTTTCCTTTAGAGGGTAAATTAAAAAAATATTTAGCAGCCCATAGAAGCTCCCATTCAGGTAGGGGAGTTCCCTGTTCAGCCTTGTAAGCAAGCAAAAAATTGCTCAAGGAGCAGACCAAGAAATGAGAACACCCTCCCACTCAATTGATTTGATCAATCACTCCTTGTGTCCTGCCCCCCTATAACCTATAACTATGATCTCCACAAAGCCCCCTCCCCCCCCCACATGGCATGTACAATCCAGGTGTACTGGCACATGCATGGCTGCCCTGTGAACATACATGCCCCAATGGATCAGCAGATGCAGAGGGGCATGGTCACATAGATCGGCCATGCCGTGCTGTGTACATGCACAAAATCATGATTTTTGTTTTTATTTATTTGAAAGTTTCACCAGGAAGGCATGCTGAGCAAATTGCTATTTTCCAGATGTGCCCTGGGGGGAAGTGGAATGGGGATGCATTGTTTTAATTTCTTATAGGTATGAGGAAGATACAGTAGCGAGTCTTTACATTAGTAGCATTGGTAACATTTCACATTGGCATAAACAACAGACAGTAGCATGTATTTACAATTAGAAACTGGCTCTACATATGTGAGACAGCAACATTCTGGTGGTAACATTGGATAAATATACTTGTTGAGAGTAGGTTAACAAAATACAACTAGTAGCATGATTTTGGAGCAAAATATAGCATTCAGGGTGCAAGGAGAATGATGCAGAATTTAAAGGATTCAGGAGAGGAGAGGGAGATGTAGAACCTGAGGGATCACATAAGAGAGGTGTGGGATTTAGTTAGAGGCAGGCGTAGGCTGGAGAGTTGTGGGCTTTAAGTAGGGAGGAGAGTGAAGAGAGTGAGGGAGTGTTTTGGATATTGAGTGGGAGGGTGTTCCACATTTTGGGACATCTGTATGGGAAGGCAGATTGGCCAGCAGAGGATGTTCAAAGGGGGAGAGCTAGGACTCTATGAGTGCTACAGCTGAGAGAATATGGGGAAGGTGTGGGGTATTGAGTCCTGAAGTGAGATAGGAGGGTAGTAATCCTAACCAATATTTGTCCATAAAGGTAGCAGAGTGGAGGAGACATCTGGAATTAAGGAGGGGGGAGAGGGCTTTGTGGAGATCATAGTTATAGGTTACAGGGGGGCAGGACACAAGGAGTGAAAGAGGGAGTCCAGTCTGGCAAGCGTGGACTTAGGAGCAGCACTATAGACTATGGGCCCTATTTACAAAGCATGCATGGGGCTACGCACAGTGTGCATGCCCAGTACACAGCATGTTATGCCAGAAGCACATATGCCCAGCCACGTGGCATGTACGATCCAGGTGTACTGGCACATGCATGGCTGCCCTGTGAACATACGTGCCCCAATGGATCAGCAGATGCAGAGGGGCATGGTCACATAGATCGGCCATGCCGTGCTGTGTACATGCACGTACAAAGTGTTGTATGTCAACAGGACATGCAGCGTCCCCGTGGCCAGCCTTCACGTCCTGGAGACAGCCTTAAACATTGGGTGCAGACTGCCTGCAAAGGGTGACACAAAGATGCTCCACCATGAGGCATCAGGACAAGGCAGACTGCACCCTGCATGTGAGGGCTGTATGGTCGACTGCCTGCTGCACAGCATGTGCCTGCCACATGCATGTGGGCACTGCTGGCACCACAACACAATGGTGCCCACAACCCACCCCATTGACTGTGACTGAAGCACACACGCCATGCCATTTGCAGCACAGCCAAGCAGGCACCTTGGCCAATGTGAGGACATGCCAACGGCATGCTGCGGCATGTGGCAGAGGCTGACACCACCATTGAACACAGCACACAGTGCACCACAGAAAGTATACCCACCCATGCAGCATGCAGGGGGCGAATGAGAGACACACACACACATGGAAGCTGCAAAAATCACAATGTTTATTACACACTGGGTGGGGGAATTGAACTGGGACATGGTACACAGGGTGAAAATGGCCATCAAGTATGCATCCGCCGGGCATCTAGTCCAACTCCTCTGACTCGGAGGTGGAATACTTCGGGGGTGGCATGGTACTAATGAAGGGTCTCTCCTCCAACACGAGCCTCCACACAGGCCCCTGATAATGCTGGAATGAGAAGAATACAAACAGGGGAACTGGCATCAGTAACCATGGGAACACAAGGGTGCAATGCACACACACACACACACACACACACACACACACACACACACACACACACACACACACACACACACTCTCTCTAGGAACATGCACACTACCTACCTTAGATGATTTATGGATGGCCCACAGATCCCTGATGTCTTCGTGGTACAGCACGTCCCTTGTGGACTGGCACAGGGAGAGGTATAGGGGCATGTCATATGGGAGATGTCTCCTGGGGGTTACCACCTGTCCTGCGCCCCCTGGCCCCAGATCCATCCATTCCAGGACCAGAGATGCTGGCTTGCCCCTTGATGCCTTCAACACACAGCAAAGCGCAATGGTTCAGTACAGGCCCCAGTAGCAGCCACCACCCACACACCCATCCTGCCACACACCTACCTACCACAACCACTGCCGACTGTGCTAATGCCCACTGCCGCCACTGTTGAAGCCATGACTGTGGCATCCTGCCAGACGATACATTCACATCATGTGATCATGCAACGCCCCTATAACAGCATGTGCTACATCATCTGCCCTGCAGCACACACATCATGGAACTGGACTGTGGCGGTGCATGTTGACAGAATGGAGTAGAGTGGCACAACCAGAAACCATGTTCCCTGGTGCATTGATGCACATGGTCCTCCTGGAGGACACCATCGCTCAGCAACAAGCCCATAGATAGTGAAGAAGTCAAAACATGTTCAGGCCCAGGCTGGTGGCAAACACGCTGCAGCACACAGAATGTCTGCAGCGATACCATGTTAACCATGATAAGATGCAGTATATCTGTGGCCTTGTACAGGATGCAGTCCTGCCATGCACATGGTGCTCCATGGCCATGTCCATGGAGACCAAGGTACTCTGCACACTACAGTACTATGCCACGGGTACCTTCTATAGGGTCACTGGTGATGTAACCAGTGTGAGCCAGTCCTCGGTGTCATGGGCACTGCACCAGGTGACAGATGCACTGGTGCAGCACTGGGCACACCACATCTGTTTCCCCACAATGCAGGGTGAGATCAGGGTGGCAGAGGGGGTGTTCCATGACATGTATGGGATGCCAAACATGGTGAGTACCTTAGACTGTAAGCACATGCCTGTCCTGACCCTGGGGGGTGAATGAGGAGGCATACTGCAATCGGAAGGGGTACCAAAGTCTCAATTGCCAGGTCATCTGTGACATGACTGGGATCCTGATGAATGTGTATGCGAAGTACTCAGGAGCATGCCATGATGCCTACATATTTGACAGCAGTGAGCTCAAGTGGCACCTAGCAAATAGACCAGAGGGGCATGGCCGGCTCATAGGTACGTGAATGGCATGTCTGCTGCTGCACGATACCACTCTATGTGCATGTGGCACAGTACTAATGGTTCTCACATTCACCCCCACAGGTGACAGCAGCTACCCACTGAGGACATACCTCATGACATCCTTCCTGGCACCACAACATCCTGTGGAAGAGGCCTACAATGTGGCACACACAAGGGCACACAACATTGTGGAGCATACCATAGGGCTAATGAAGATGTGGTTCCACTGCCTGGACCACAGCTGTGGCATGATGATGCTGGTATCGGGCAGGGCATGCAGAGTGTTCACGTCCCATGCCATGCTGCACAACATCTGCATGCACTGCAGGCTACCGCCGCCCCCTCATGAGTGGCCACCAGTGCACTCTGATGAGCACCCACATCACCATATGGCCCATGGCAGGCGGAAGCCCACGTCGCAGAAGGGGGCAGTAAACACCCACATTGTCCCCCTGATGCCAACTGCATGGCAGTACAGGTGGTGTTCCATACATGGCACATGGCACCTTTGGTCGCTAGGGCAGGGTCACGTGTGCGATGATGACACTGCCAGACTGAGCACACATGTTCAGCTGGTGGCACACTGTAGTGCACACACTCCCAGTGTGCCACCTGGCAGACACAGCGTGGGTTGGAGGAACATGCATGGGAAGCAATGTGGGCAGCTGAGCACCAGCCATAGTGGCCATGGCACTGTGCCACTATGGCAGACCCATATTGTCTGTGGCCACCATGGGCATGACCCCTATCACCCACAGTGCTGTCCTGTGTGGGGTCTGTGGTGGGTGTGCTGCTGGGGGTTGGGTGGCATGCCAGGACCATGGTACACCAGTGTGGGCTGCATCACCTTGTTGTCTGGTGGGAGCTGCACTGGCCTGGCCATCCACACCTGTGGGCTGAGCTGGCCGTGCATCCCCTGCGCAGTGGGTACCACTGGTGCCGGGCCCTGCACCACACTGTCCATGTATGCAGATAGCTGCAGCCGCACAGCTGTCATGTGAGTGGTGATGGTCACAAGGGTGTCAGCTACATCGATCCTAGGGCACATACACCTGCAGCCACCTCATCTGCCAGCCGCTTCTGTGCCCTGACACCTGCAGCCATGTTGACGGCCAGCTGCTTCTGTATGTGTATGGTGTCCAAGACCACCTCTGTGAGCTGCTTCATGGCCACCATGCTGTTCCTGGTTGCCTGCAGCTGTTCCCACTCAAGCCTACGCAGGTCATGGTAGGTGGTCAGCAGGGATCCCAGTGCCACTCAGCATGCATGCTTGGGGGGCAGTGGACCCTCCAGTGTCCCCAGATCATCGTCCTGTGCTGGGGCAGGTGTGGCAGGTATGCCAGTATCCGCACCGGGTGTAGTGCTGCCATCCAGTTGTCCGGCTCCTTTGTCCCTGGGATCATCAGTTGGTGGCGTACACTGTTCATCCACCTCCGTGGCCTCCGCTGTCTGTCCAACCACTGTGGAGGGGGGTCTGGGTTGCCATGTCCCTGGCACCACCTGTCCCTGATGCAGGTGTTTGTGGCTCCATGGTGTGTCTACTCCCTGGCCTTTGCCAGGCTGTGTTGGTCAGTGTGCATCATCCTCCTGCATGCCATCTGTGTCCTGCCGCTGCATCCCTGTGGGGGTGGGGAAAAGAGACACACATCAGTTTCCTCTGCTTTGTGGATGCCAGGGCACCTGCATCAGCTGGCATGCCTCTACTTACTGTCAATGAGTGCTGTCTGTGTTGCACCTCCACTGGGTCCTGAAGTTCCCTCACTGGGGCAGTCGTCATCATGCACTGTGGAGAGGGGCTACACAGGTTGTCAGTTTGAGGTATGTATGTGCGGTGTGTGTGTGGGTGGTGTGGTGTGTGCCCCTATGCATCCCACTCACCCAGCATGGTGTCCAGTCTCTTGGGCTCTCCATCTGTCAGGATGCCGCTGATGGTGTCTGTGACCTGTTTCTCTATCGGTGTCAAGGAGTGTTCCAGCGGAGGTGGTCCGCTGCCTGTGGTGCCTTGTGACTGGCATGCCCTACTCAGTTTCTTCTTGACCTGTGACCAGAGGTCCCACCACTTGTGCTTGATCACAGCCAGTGCGTGGGCCTCTGGTCCTGCGGCGATGATTGCCACTTGGAGGTCAAGCCATATCTGGGCCTTCATCTCTGCATGGGTGGACAGGGACTGTCTACTGTAGAGTATGTCATAGTTCTGACATATGTCAGTGACCAGAATGGTCACCTGTGCCCTGCTGAAATTTGCTGACCATGCCCGCCTCCCTCTGCCACCAGCCTGCGCACCACTCTCGGTGGCAGGTGTGGGCTGTGATGGCACAAGGGCCACCCGCTGCTCCAGGCCATGGTTCGCCGGTGTGTCTTTCGCTGCCATGCCTCTTCCACACTGTGCATTGTGCACCTGCATTGCAGTTCGACATCGCCATATATGGCGGGGGTCAAGGGGCATTCTTTTGCTTCCTTTCCAGCCTCCAGACTGCCCCAGCACTTTGCTATGCTCCTCACTTGTCCCCACCCATGCCTGTCTGTGGAGCTGTGCACCTCTTGTTGCATACCGTGTATGCACAGGGCTCTGTGTGGTGCACAGCTGTGCAACCCACTTACGTTTCATTCCCATGTAGCTCTGTCCCCTTCATGATTGGCCACTTATATCAGCATAATCAAAAGTGGGGACCTATCTTATGTATCTGCTGAGACAGGGAAAGTGCTGGGAGATTGGAAGAATGCCACAGTGATTGCATTTTTCAAAAAGAAGGATAGAGGTAAGCAATTAGACTATAGACCAAAACAGCCTAATGGCAATCCTATGTGAAATGAGGGACTCCTTTTTGAATGAGGAAACTGAAAGAAATAGGTTTTAAGACAAATCACAGCATAGTTTCACAAAAGGGATCCTGCATCTGACCAGTCTATTAGACCTTTACGAGTACAGATCTGTGAAGTCGGTAAACTTCGCTTTGTGAATTCATTTGTGAAGTTTGCCAGATCTGGAACTGCAAACACTTTGTGAAGTTTTCAGCAGGCAAAATTTTTTTTTCAAGTGAAATCATGCAAATTCATCGGCGAAGTTGCAACTTCATCATGACTTCAGCTGTCTTCACCTGTCAGAGTGCTACTAACTTCCCCAGGAAAGCATATTACAAAGTGGCAAAATGGGAAATTTGTGAAGTTTTTCACAAAGGCAAATTTCACAACTTTACCCCAACTTTGCTGGCAAAGTAAAACTCCGCTACATCTCTGTTTGCAAGCCATTCACTAAAGGGACACTGTCACCCCTCCTTGGGCCTCAAAGTGTCCCTAGCTTAAAAAGCACATATTATGTTTGTTCACGTTCTGCGGAGGCTGCAGATGTAGCTGGTAGTTTGATTCTGATTCTTTTTTGAAAAAGAGACTGCTGACCATACTGGTGTTACCATGCAAAATATGTTTCTTTACATTCCTTGATCAAGTTACACTACATCTTTCCTGGACTTGGAAACACCCCCAACATAGTCTAGCCACTCATTATGCAGTGGGAGGAGAGGAGGCTATTGCATCATGACTGCCTGCACTTTTTGGAGTGTGTTCCTGGTGTTCAGGAAGAATGCAGTGAGAGTAGATCAAGGATTTGAATCAAAACAAGGTTGGGTACAAGTATACCTTTAACATGCATTGCAGTTCTGCTATGGAAGCAGGCAGATAAAACAATCAGCAACATCAATGGGTTTTAGAGTAGGTAAGCAATCAAAATGTGGGTTTTGAACTAGAACAAGTATGATGCAAAAGAGGCTGGCAGTGTCCCTTTAAAAGTAAAGATGGGCACACCCGTGGAGGTCATATTTTTGGACTTCAGCAAAGCATTTCATATGGTGTCACATGCAAAACTGAATAACAAACTTGCTGCATTCTTTTCTGCAGCAAATTATGGTTTTGTTTGTCACTGACAAACACATATTTTGAAAACAGCAAAAGGGCCATGACATGGGTACGTTGAGATGATCCAGGCACAGCATGCATTTTGTGTCAGTGTCTGACTCTTTTGAAAAGCCTGCCATTTGCTTTCGTTTGCTCCTTAGATCTTAGTTCTGGATAGTTGGGGGATGGGACACGGCAACCACTTCCACCAATATCCCCAAAGCACTTGAGTGTGAAGAAAACATGTATCTAAAGATTCATCCCAACAGGGCTGCCCTCTGTGGAAGATGATTTTTTTCTCTCCTTTTCCTTCTCAGCATTTGAGAACTCCACTGAGACCCTTTCTTCGTTCTTAAGTATACAGTACTTTGATGATGCTTTCAGAATGCAACCATGCACCAGCAGCCAAATACAGTATGCCTCCCTTCAGGCAGCCATCTTGAGCTCTATGGACTAGAAAACAACTTGGAAAAATTGGAATGAAGAAAAGTACATTTTTCAAGGAGCTACAGTGTTTCTAACTTCAGGTGCACCCCCTCCCCGAGACACCAATGAGTTTTTTTCACATTTTTGCCTAAGAGATTTTTTTTTAGAACATGCCAGCTGACTATATAAATGATTAATGAGATCAAGTGGAGATACTGGCAGTCAAAACAGCTGACTGACAGCAACCATCAAATGGGCTATTTGAAAATATTGATGCATTTATACAACTGAGTATTAAGCAGTGGGTTTATTATTAAGAAAATTTGATTTTTAATTTTTATTAGCATACTGGGAAACTAATTAGTTAGCAAGGGGTTACTGAACCATCAGTATGTATAAGACATTTTAATTTGCACCAGCACTAGGGCCATTCGTTGACAGACAATTCACTCCCAGACATCTTGCCCCGACCCTTCACCCTGTTAAAATTCTCCCAGGACCATCATCATACGTACAGTACTCAGCATACTGCAGATTTGTCTCTGTTCTATCTTTCTCAATAGTGACATTGCTCCAAAAATATAATCAGGGTTGTTTACGCTTATTTATTCTTCACTTGAAAGTATAGTTGTGCGAACCTCTTACAGTGAGACATTTTGAACTTTAGCAAACACAGAAAAGTTCTACATGTTTGTCTCAATCCAACTAGGTATGGGCCCACCAAAAGGTAAAATAAAAAGTGTTAGTTCATTGTATCACCTACAGTATTAAATGTGTATTTATTTTCACTATTAGCTTAAAAGGCATAAGAAACCACTTTTCTTTCTAGGTGAGGTGCATAGGGCAGTAAAAAAAAGAGGTCTTCATACAAAAAGTATAAGAAGTCCCAGAGGGAAGAGGACTGGGTCAATTACATGGAGAACGCAAGGACAGCTACTGTAGCAAGATGGTTAGACAGGCCAAGGCAGGGAAAGAACTAAGGATATCAGAAGGGGTTGAGGAAGAGGACAAGGCCATGTGTTGGTACATCTGATAGAAAAGTTCTATGAAAGAGGGCATTGTGAAACTTAAAAGGGGGTCAGGGTGGGTGGAGGACCATAGGGAAAAGGTTGGGGTTTTAAGCGAATACTTCTGCTCATTTTTTATGAGAGAGAAGGATGGTCCAGTGGTGTAGGGAAAGTTGGGGAAAGTGCAGAGGGAGGGAGAATGAGGGAAGAGGTGATTACAGAGGACATAATCCACAGGGGCTCAAGATCCTAAAGGTCCTTACCTGGTTACCAAAGAATAAAATAAAATAAGTAAAAATAATTAATAAAAGGTGGGCAAATCCCCTGGGCCTGATGGCATGCACCTCAGTGTACTGAATGAGATTGGGTCAGTATTTGCAGCCCCCTCTTATGGACCCATTTAACTGTACATAGTACACAGGAGTGGTGCCACAGGAATGCAGGACCACTTTGTGGTACCCCTGCATAGCAGGGAGCAAGTGATGACCCAGGGAACTACAGACCAGTCAGCTAGATTTCAATAGTTGGCAAGTTGAAGAAAACTATCCTTAAGGAACAGTTAGTGGAGTTCTTTGAGACAAGTGGGCTCCAGAATGACAGGCAGCAAGGATTTATGTCAGGGATGTCATGTGAAACCAGTTTGACAAACTTCTCTGACTGAGTTATGAAGGCTGAGGACCAGGGTCGGGCAGTAAGCATGCTGTATTTGGACTTTAGTAAAGCCTTTGACTTGGTCCACCATAAGAGGTCGAACAAAATGCTGGAGGACCTAGGGGTAAGTAACAAACTGAATAAGTAATAGCAAATTGGCTGTGGGAGGAGAGACCCAAATGGTGGGGGTGGAAGAGGAACTTTCAAGGATGGGGGAGGTCTCCAGTGGGGCCCACAGGGGTTGGTGCTCAGGCTGGTGCTTTTCACTGTGTTCATAAATGAAATTGGGGATGGCATGAAAGGCAAAATCTACCTCACTGTGGACATCACCAAGCTCTGTGAGACGGTGACATGGAGGAGGGAGTCAGGGAACTAAGACATGACCTAGCAAGGTTAGAAAGGTGCTCTGGCATCTGGCATCTGGGGCTCAATGTTAAAAAGTAAAAGGTCAGGCACATAGGGTGCAAGAACCTGAGGACTGAACACAGACTAGGGGGTGTGAAGGTTACAGTATCAGAAGAGGAGGAGGAGGAAAAGGACCTGGGGATAGCTATAACTAGCAACCTGAAGATCTCTACGCAATGCAAAAAAGCAGCAGCTAGGGCCAACAGGATGCTGGGTTGTATAGATAGGGGATTCGTCAGCAGAAGAAAGGAGGTAATCCTGTCACTGTATAGGATACATCCACACCTGGAGTACTGTGTGCAGTACTGGAGTGCGGGGGGCAGAGAGTGCCATGTGAATGTAAGTAAATGGGTTCTGCAACAAGCAGATGAGAAAGACCATATGGGTCTTCTTCTGCAGGTAAATTTGTATGTTCAACTGTTCCCATCTGAAGGGAAAGTAACTTTTGGCCATAATTACACATCCCTAAACTTTCTTATTGCTTATATAACATTGATTATTCTTAAAAATATTTTTAAAATCATTTTTATGATTTATTTTACAAGGAAATATTGTTTTCTGTTTGAAAAGGCAGACTAGGGCAGAAAGACATAGACTGTCCACCCCCACATGCTTACAGGGTCAGCAGCAGGAATCTCAAGGGGAAGAAATCCCAAAAAACAAATACAATTAGGAATCCAGGAAAGAGAAGGAAGGGGAGAGAGGAAAGGAAATATTGGAAGAAATGGGGGAGGTCAGAGGGGCAAGATGACTGGAGGTGGCAGTAAAATCTGGAGAGCCATGTGTACAAATGCTCAAAGTCAGGGCAACAAAGTTGCAGACCTAGGGGCCACCGTGGCAGTAGCAGACCTGGACATAGTTGCAATTACTGAGGTACAACGAGAACCAGGACTTGGATGTAGCCATACCAGGGAATGCTCTATTCAGGAGGAACAGGGTAGGGAAAAAAGGGAGGAGGTGTTGCTCTTTATGTGAGGGATAACATAAAAACCATGGAAATACAAGGGGATCAGGGAGAAGCAGAGGTACTGTGGGTCACCCTAGAGACAAGGAAGGTGGCCACTATTCAGACAGGGGTGTTTTCAAGACCTCCAGCACAGGGGGAGGAGGTAGATAAGGATATGATGGAGGAAATCCAAGGGATGGCTAATGAGGGGGAAGTACTGTATGGCTGGTAGGGGACTTCAATATGCCAGATGTGGATTGGAGGTTCCCAGATGCAGTGACAGGTAGAAGTAGGAATATATTTTGCAGGGGGTGTTCCTCAGGCAACTAGTTAGACAGCCTACTTGTGAGGGGGTGATACGGTACTGTTGAATGGGGACAGTGCTGTTGATGTCACAGTGGGGAGCCACTTGGAGACACGCAGTCATCATACAGTGTGGTTTGATATAAGAACTGGGACAGAAATAAACCACACTAAAACAAGGGTCCTGGACCTCAGGAGGGATGATTTCAAGAAAATGGGAGAGTGCCTCAGGGAAGCCCTAGCAGGGATAGGGAAAATGGGGGGCAGAGGAGCAGTGGGAAGATGTAAGAAAGGCCATTGAAAATGCAACAAACCTCTGTATTAAACAGGTTACAAACATCAAGCAAAGAGACCGGTATGGTTCTAATCTCCATGGAAGTAGCAGAGAAAGTAAGAGCAAAGAAGCTAGCATTCTTAAGGTACAAGGCAACACAGATGGAAGAGGACAGGAGGGTTATCAGGAGAAACAACGGGAGGCAGTGACAGCAGTAAGGAGCACTAAGGCAGAAATGGAGGAGAACATTGCCAGGTCAGTTAAAAAAAAGTGGAGATAAAACTTTCTTTAGGTATATCAATGAAAAGAGGAAGAACAAGGCAGGGATAATAAGACTAAAAGGGGAAGGAAGAGATTGTATGAAAGAAGATCAGAAGAAAGCAGACATATTGAACAAGTACTTTTGTTCAGTATATAAAAAGGATGGGGTAGGTGAAGGGCTGCAGATAGGGAAAAGGGACAGTGAAGGAAGGGAGGTGGAAACTAGCCCAGAACTAGAGCAACTAAAGGATAAGGGATAGGTGGATAGGGCTGGCAGTATAGCCTAGAGGTTAGAGGAACGAGTGTGAATGAGCTTGATACATCCAGCAGACCAGACCTGAGTTTGATTCTCACAACCTCCACTTGCATACTGTGTGACTCTGAGCAAGTCACTTAACTGCCCAGTGCTCCCAGGTCGCCCCTGAAAACAGGCACTTGTGCCTAGTGGGCCTTACCTGGTTACCAAAGACTAAAATTAAAATAAAAAAATAAGGCAATAGGGCTAGATGGGGTTCAACCTAGGATACTGAGGGAACTTAGGAGGAGCTGACTGCACCTCTGATGGCCCTGTTCAACCTATTACTGGATACGGGGAAGTTTCCTGGGACTGTGGGAGGTAGATGTAGTCCCTACTTCACAAAAGTGGGAATAGGAGGAAACTATAGACCTGTAAGCCTGACTTCAGTGGTGGACAAAGTTATGGAGGCACTGCTAAAAGAATGGATTGTGGAATACGTTGGGACCAGTGGATTGCAGTATCCCAGGCAGCATGGGTTCACGGGGGGGGAGATCTTGCTAAACAAACCTGACTGAGTTCTTCAACTGGGTGACCAAGGAAGTGGATCTGGGAAGGGAGATGGATGCGGCCTTTGACACTGTCCCACCTAGAAGACTGGTAAACAAGCTGGGGAGCCTGGGAGTGGGTCCAAAGGTAGCAAAATGAGTACAAAGTTGACTGAGCACTAGGAGTCAGAACACTCAGAAAAAGGCACTGTATCCAGCAGGGTGCCACAGGGGTCAGTTCTGGGACCTGTCCTCTTCAATGTCTTTATAAGCAACATCATAGAAGTGCTGGGAGGGATAGTATACCTGTTCGTGGATGACACAAAAATCTGCAAAGAGTAGACTCACCTGGGGAGGTGGAAAAAGGAAGGAAGAAGACCTGAAAAAATGGAAGAATGGTCGAGGGCAAGGCAACTAGGCTTCAGTGCCAAAAAGTACAAAATTATGTACATGGGACACAGGAACCCAAGGGCAACATACCAATTGGGGAAGGAGGTGGTGACAACCATGAAACAGGACAGGGACTTGGGAGTCATCATATCTGATGGCCTGAAGGTAGCAAAGCAGTGTGATAAGGCAGTGGGGAAGGCTAGCAGAATGCTGGTGTGCATAGGAAGGGGTATCACCAGCAGAAGGAAAGAGGTAGTGTTACCCCGTATAGATCAATGGTGAGGCCCCATCTGGAGTACTGTGTCCAGTTCTGTAGGCCCCATATCAGAAAGGACATAGATCGGGTGGAGGTGGTACAGAGGAGGGCAGCCAAAATGGTGCATGGCCTTGATCAGAAGCCCTAAGAGGAAAGGCTCAAATAATTAGATATGTGCTGTCTAGAAGATAGGAGGGAGGAGGGAGACATGATAGAAACATTCAGATACCTCAAAGGTATAAATCAGGTACAGGAGGGTGTCATTTTATATAGAAAGAGATGCTCAGGGACAAGGTGGCATGATATGAAACTGGAGGGGGGGAGGCTCAGAGGGGATGTGATAAAGTACTTCTTCATAGAAAGGGTGGTGGATGTCTGGAACAGACTTCAAGCAGCGGTGGTGGGTACTAAAATGGTAGCAGGATTCAAGCATGCATGGGATAGACACAAGGGGACCATAGTTAAAGGGCTAGAGGGGGGTAAGGGTGGAGATCGAGTAGGGTCTGTGGTAACACAGTAGGTAAGGTACTTCTGGGCAGATTAGGTGGGCCAAGAGGTCCTTTTCTGCCAACAACTTCCATGTTTCAATGAAATATGAGAAAACAAAAGCACAGTTTCAGTGGAGGTGTATTGATATCGTAACCGTATCTGGTGCACAGGTTAAACAAATGCAGGAGTGTAACTATGGCCATATAACTACACTCTTCTTATCTGCTAGCCAATCAAGTGGCTAGAATGTTCTTACTCATGTTAAAAATATATACTGTATGCAGCGGAGTCTGCTAGGATGCAATACTCTATGATATGCATCTCACATTTTCCTGAATGACAAATTGGAGTAGTTGCCATTGGACTATGTTACATTCCTGCAGCATTCTGCAGCATGCCACTGGAAGACATTGTGACAAGAGCATTGCATCCTGGCTGATGTGTGTGTCTGTGTCTGTGAGTGTGTATGTGTGTAGCCAGGTCATTGTACAGATGTTACAGATGTTACAGATGTTGCTCTTAGTTACTGCCCCTGCGGCCCTGCACCCATGTGGGCCAAGCAAGGTTGAGGTCCTGGGCTCATTAAACTCTTTATGTGGGGAGGGGTTGGTTCAGAAGGGAACAAAGGAATAGCGCTTTGCCTCCACCCAAAGAAGGACATAGCAGGCCAGGCTACAAGTGGGATACTGCCCCCTGGGATGCAGTACCAACCCACCTGCCCAATAACTTAACCCCACATTGAGACCAGCTAGTACCAGTGCCCACACTTTATGTTTAACCAAAAACACTTTTGTTCCAATTATTGGAGCTCCCTAATAATATACTCACAAACCAAAGGGACTAGCAACAGGACTTTATTTTTTTGGGACACAAGTCCTGTGAAAGAAACGGGATTACGTAATGAATTATTTGACAATGATTGTTAGTAATAAACGTAAAATTTCCACTTTTGATAAGTAAAAATTCGTCACCCAAAGCAAGCAATCTCTGGATATCTGATTCACTCCAGAGATGTAATATTGGGCCTCCCAGTACTCCCACACAGTGGTCTCAAACAAGGCCTACTGTGCTATAAGGCCATCCACTACCCTCAGTGAGAATCTCCACAGTTTCAATACTTAAGCAATACGGCACAATGAGGCACTGGTTGTACTAGGTTTACTCCATGGTCGGGGTGCAGTAAGGCACGAGCTGAAGCCCAGTGCCTTCTACATCTGGCTGTGGGGTAAACCTAGTACAACCAGTGCCCCCGGAGTGCCTTATTGCTTATACAAAATGGGTTTAAAAAATTGAAAATATATTTTCTACAACACTGTTAAAATCAGCATAATTTTATTTAATTAATGTAAAATAGTTTCTCTGCCACCAGGGACACTGTTTCATCCTCTGTTGCTTTGTGACAGAATGTGGAAGTTGGTGTTTGTTTTTTTAGATTAATTAAAAAAAGAACTTTGGAAAAAAAAAACATTGTCCTTTTTTATTTCATTGCTGGGCAATCTTATATGAAGGCATAATCTGTTGGGGGGGCCACGAAGCAGGAGGAGTTGTGCCGTGCTAGGATGTAACTGTTATACTTTGTGACAGAAGGCGTTATACCGTGCAGAGAGGTAACTGTAACAATTTTTTCACAGATTCTGATTGGAGGAAAAAAGAATATGCCTGTGGTGGTGGCACATAGCAGACATTCTTGTATTTACACCTTGAATGAGCAATAGTGTTGGGGAGCGAGGGGGCACCCAGTGGTAACAGGAGAACAGTGGTACTTGACCACTGATACCACAGCTGGAGGCACACTGCCAGCTGAACTCCACTTTCACACCAGTCACGCTACAGGCTCTGGTCTATTATGGTGGTGCAGCAGAGAGAGAGAGAGAGAGAGACACACAGGAGGTCTCATTGAGAGACACATCCATTGGGCACCTGGGGTGCGAGTCAGGTAGCAGGTGGGCTGGCAGGTGCCAAGTGGAGGGAGAGAGTGCTGTCTAACATGGCTGTCATACAGGAGCAGTCCTCTGCAAGAAGTGCAGTTCAGTCACTCTAAATGAAGTGAATGTAAGAGGTTGATCAGAGAGTAAACAACTCAGTCAGCAGTTTGATTGAGTAACATGGCAGGGGGAGTGGAGGAATGGGCACAGATAGCTATTAGTTGGCGAACTGGGGGAAAAAAAAGAAGTAAAATACCTTTATTGTAGTGTGCAGATAATAGAACATGAAAGGGAGGGGGTAATAAGACATCAAATGTTGTAAGGGTCTCATAATTAACATAGAAACATAGACTTTGAAGGCAGATAAGGATCGCTTAGCCCACCCAGTCTGCCCATTTCCCTACCTACTGGATAAGATGCAAATCCTAGTTTTACCAAAACCTACTTTCTCCTACCTTCCATTGCACATTACACCCATTAAACAGGTGGAATGTGTAACATTTTTATTGTATTTTGTTTAACTGGGGAAAAAAGCATACCATTTACAAAACTGAAACTGGCACATTAATATGGAATGACACTGCACCCTGGTTGACAGGGACTTGTTTTTAGCCATTGGTAGTGCAATCTTAATGAAATAGCTAGAAACAGGTCTTGGCCAATGAGGATGCAGGAATTTCTTGGCCATTTTATATGATGTTGATGTCGCCTACCTTGACTTCAGCAAAGCTTTTGATTCTGTTCCACATAGAAGATTGATTAATAAGCTGGGTAGGCTCGGGTGGGTCAGAAATTGATCAACTGGGTGGCAAACTGGTTAATGGGCAGAAAACAAATAGTGGTGGTAAATGGTATATAGTCAGAAGAGATGTAAGTCACAAGTGGTGTACCTCACGGATCAGTCCTGGGCCAGTCCTCTTCAATATCTTTATCAGTGACATTGCAGATGGACTGGAGGGTAAGGTTTGTCTGTTCGCAGATGACACCAAGATCTGCAATAGAGCAGATGATCCAGATGGGGAAGGCAGAATGAGAAGAGATCTGGATAAACTGGCAAAATGGTCGGAAGAGTGGCAACTGGGGTTTAATGCAAAGAAGTACAAGGTCATGCATGTAGGAAAGAGAAGCCCTGAAGTCACCTATAGGTTGGGAGGAGAGTTGCTGGCAGTCACAAGCGAAGAAAGAGACTTGGGCATCATCATCACAGATGACCTGAAACCATCCAAGCAGACCTCTAAAGCAGTAGGTAAGGCTAGGGGGATGTTAGGGTGTATTGGTAGGGATATCACAAGTCGTAAGAGGGAGGTGATAATCCATCTTTACAAGACACTGGTTAGGCCCCATCTGGAGTACTGTGTGCAGTGCTGGAGGCCACACCTTCACAAGGGCATTAACCAAATTGAGGCAGTTCAGAGAAGGCAACCAAAACAGTGCAGGAACTGCATCAGAAAACATATGAGGACAGATTAATGGAACTCAATATGTATACCCTGGAGCAAAGGAGGGAGAGAGGTGACATGATTGAAACATTCAAACACCTTAAGGGCATTAACAAGGTGAAAGAGTCTAACATGTTTCAATATAAGAAAAATAGCAGGACAAGAGGACACAGCATGCGATTAGAGGGAGGCTGATTAAGGGGTAATGTGAGGAAGTTCTTTTTCACAGAAAGGGTGGTGGATGCATGGAAAGGCCTACTCTCAGGAAGTGGTGTATATGAATACAGTGCAGGGCTTCAAATAGGCATGGGTTAGGCATAAGGGAGCAATACAGGTAAGTATGAATAGATAGGCCATTGACAAAGCAAATGCCGATGGTAGATTCATAAGGTAGAAAAAGAAATGGGCAGACTAGATGGGTCTTGTGGTCCTTATCTGCCATCAACTTCTATGTTTCTATGTTTCTATATACCATAGTTTCAATAATATTACTTTCAAACTGCAGTCCTGTTGCTAACTTCCAGTGAACGCACCGACTGAATCGCTGCCTGATCGAGACACTCCTGCCTGCTGTGAATAGGAACAGCCACAATCAGAAAGATATTGGAACCATCCGCCATGAAACCTGTGGCAATTACAGCTACGATGTCATCCAGGCATAAAAATAAGGAAAATCAGGGCACATCAGTTAAAACAGCACAAAACGTTGTTGGACTTTGCCCAACAGGCGCGAAAGCCTATGCACCCTATTTCATCAAAGCAGGGGACTGAAATAGAGATGGAGGAACAAGACTACACGATAACCTCTAAACAATTATGACACTTTGCAAAAATGAACGCTACTTTGGAGTGATTGGAGGCTAAAGCTAATGAAGATCGAGAGAAAATAGAACTTACTGCGCAGAAAGTGGAACAGATTGAGAGGACGTTGAATGACTATACAACAACTACGGATGTGCATAATGCTGCTTTGCTAGACCTGCACAAGAGAGGGCTGTTACTGGAGGTGAGATTAGATGAGCTTGAAAACCGGAATAGAAGAAATAATATCCGAATTCACGGACTACCTGAGGGGACAGAAACTAGCCCAGTGCCACAATTTATGGAATCTTTTCTGCAAGAGATTCTGGGCTGGCCAGCTGATTAACCATTAAACATCATCCATGCTCATTGCTTGCTGATACCTAAGCCGAGGGACCCAAAAGTTGACCCAGGTCCATGGTAATGGTATTCCTGGATTATCGCATAAAGGAGGAGATCCTGAGGATGGCATGGTCCAAAAAGGAAATTGTTTTCGGGGACACTCCTTTATACTTCGAGCAGGACTACTCCCCCCAGTTACTAATTCAACGAAGAAAATTATTACCTATAGTGCACCAGCTGCAACAAAAGGGGGTTAAAGCAGTTATTGAATACCCTGCAAGACTAAAAGTGATTAATGAGAACAATGTAAAATGATTCACAGATATACAGGCTGCACAAAAGTTCCTAACCTCGATGGGGATACAGATTCCAGAAGGGGCAGCACAGCAGAGGGCGCTTGCTAGAAAAGGCCTGGCAACAAGGGGAATGAAAAGAAAAGAGCTGCATGACCGCCAGGGACTTCCGCTATGTGGGACTCACTGACAGCATGAGGAGAACTAAACGCCGCAGGTCCTGCACAAGAAGGAGAACAGAATGAAGAACTGGGAGAGGCTTGGAGCAAAGGATTTTGACCATGGAATTAGTGACCTGAGGGACAGAGAACATTGGGCAGATGCCTGGTTGTGAGTGAACACAAGGGAATGGCAAAATAATTGCTGCAGAGAGTTAAAGTAACACCCACTGAAGCGAGTAAAGGGGGGGGATGATCCGAAGGCAATAAATGAAATGAAGGGGGGGGGGTTCTCACCCTTCTCTTTGCATATAAAAGGTGGGGAACAACAAATCATTAGTAGATCCTAAAGCTCAAGTATTACTGGAGCAATGAAGCTGTGGGGACCAGAATAAGATTTTGGGGGGGTAACACCCTGAAGGTTACAAGGTAGCAATGGATTTGACATCATAAAATGGTAAAGCACCAAACTGAAAGGTAGTGGGAGATAGGGTGGGGTAGAAAGGGGTAGGAAGGGGGGGAGGAAGGGTCCACAGCAGGGGAGGAAAATAGTTGTGGGGCTGAAACTACAACAGAATAATAAGAATTATGAATAGATATTGAAGGAATTAGATGGCATAGACAATAATCAATGAGAAAACATAACAAGCAACAAGAGAGCCTGAGGTGCATTTAAGATTGAGAGGATAAAGAAGAGTTTGATGGGTACTTTATTACTTAGAAAGGGACTACAGGGGGAGGGAACAGGGACAAGAGGGAGGACTCGAGCGAGAGAGGGATCAAAGGGGAAACAAAACTGGATCATTAAACTCACGGCAGGAGGGGGAGAAAGGGTTAAAGGTCAACCAGGTACATTAGTTACGTTGGGGAAGGGACCTTCCCATGACAGGGGAGTTCCTTCTCATTTTGGGGCTTGATGTATAGCTCACAAAGTGCCTGGATCACATGGTGACGGTGCTTAAGACCTGCCCTTCTGGTTAAGGGCTGTTAGTAGCCCATAGCCAGGTGGAAGGCCCACAGTGTTGGGGTCATCCAACTACGCCTAGCATCAGGGGATTGTGAGGGTGACTAAGAGGGCAACTACATCTTGAAGTCAAGGAGGTTGATCAAGGAGTTAAAAGTTACTGGTTTAGAGTTGAATTATAATAATTTGTTGATTTAATGGTTCTATGTTATATGTTAGAAACAACGCATAGATTGAATACAAATTATACTTTGAAAGTGTGTCTCCGTTCCTGGAAGTATATTAGTAAGCCACACCTAACACAAAGGAATGAAAATGGCTGACTTAAAGATAGTTTCCCTAAATGTAAGGGTATTAACAATCCGATGAAACGGGCTAAAATATTGCAAGACTTAAAAAGACGAGGAGCCACGATAGCCTTCCTCCAGGAAACACATCTGACGGCCCAAGAGCATTTGAAATTGAGAAGGACATGGGTAGGACGTGTATATGCTTCACACTATAACGACAACCCGCACCACAGGGGAGTCGCAATCCTGATAAAAAGAGATGTCCCACTAAAAATTTTAAAGGTTAGAACAGATACAGAAGAAGATTTGTCCAGATACAAGGAAATTATAGAGGTCAAGATTGCACCCTAGTAAACGTATATGCACCAAACGAAGAAGCTCCACGGTTGGCATTTCTAGAGACAGTAATAAAAGAAGCAGTTATGGATGCACAAAGTATGGTAGTCATTGGAGGAGACTTCAATTAAGTCATTAATCCGGGAGTAGATAGATCTGGGAAAATCTCAGGAGGGATAACAAGAACCGGGAAATTAGTCTGTAGATTGGGCCAAGAATTAGGGCTGACAGAGTGTTGGACATTCTTGCACCCTAGGGAGTGAGACTGTACTTATAATAATAATAAAATTTATTTAGTTAAGCGCCTTTCAAATTTTCAAGGCGCTGTACATAAAAACATGAGAACACCAGCATAATCAATACATACAGTAAAACAACACAGCAAATATTACATGTTAAAATAACCAATTATAACATAACAGGAAATGCCTTCTCCCATAAAAAGGACTTTAAGGCCCTTTTAAAACTTTCCACCATCGTACTCTCTTGGAGCTGATGGGGCAGAGAATTCCAAAGGGTAGGAGCCGCAAAACCGAAGGCACGAGCTCCAGAGGACTTCAAATTTACCCTCGGAATCTCCAGCAACCCCTCATCAGCCGAGCGGAGCTGTCTCAGAGGGTAGGGCACCAGAAGCTTTCAAGTAGTCAGGACCAAGACCGTGAGGGCTTTGCAGGTCAAAGACCCACTTTAAAGGTGATCTGCCACTGTATTGGCAGCCAGTGCAGAGTGCGCAGCACCGGGGTAATATGAGACCTTCTTGAAGCCCCAGTCAACAAACGTGCTGCCGCATTCTGCACTAGCTGCAAGTGGTGGATATCAACCCCAGAAAGTCCTAGGTAAAGGGAGTTACAGTAATCGAGATGAGATGTCACGAAGGCATGGACCAGAACCGGCAAGTCACAAGGTGGAACCAGGTGCCTAATCCTGGCGATGTTTCTAAGATGAAAAAATGCAGTCCTGACAACTGCAGACACCTGATAACGAAGGGTCAGACCAGTGTCAAGCTCCACACCTACCTGGGAACCAGCCTGTGAAAAAGCCTTTACCAGACTGAAGGAGGAACCATGCAGTGCTCCTGTATTGACAAGTCTGGACTACAGCAGACCCTTTATAGTCTAGACTGACACCTCAGACGTGGGTATTGGAGTAGTACTGAGTCAGACATCCAACCAAGGGAAAGATCGCTCTGTAGTGTACCTGAGTAAAAAGTTACTTCCCAGGGAGCAGGCTTACTCCACTGTGGAAAAAGAGTGTCTTGCCATAGTGTAGGCCCTAGAAAAGTTAGAGCCATACTTATATGGGCAGCATTTTGAGGTACAAACAGACCACAACCCCCTGGTTTGGTTGACCCAAATGGGAAAAACTAATGGTAGACTATTAAGATGGAATCTTGCCTTGCAAGGGTATGACATGACAATCTTACATAGGGCTGGAGCGACCAGTCAGAATGCAGATGGCTCATCGCGTCTATATGAGGAGTGAACTGATTTGTGGAGCTCATCCAATGCAGGGGATAGAGCCCCAAATTCAGTCTAGGTGGGGAGGAGTGTGACGCTTGGCCAGCTAGTTATGATTATTGTATGCTATCTGTGAAATAAAAATATAGTATGGATTGTGTCACATAAGACAGCCTGGTCCTCATGGGTGCCCCAGTTTCAATAAAGCTACAGGATGTAACTGACCAGGCGATCTCTGTAATGTAATTAACTTCCTTGAGAAATTGCATTTAATGGCCTTTTATGACCTCCTGCCTCTGAAGCTGGGAAACTAAAATATACATTTTATGACTTCAGAAACAGGACATCATCAAGCTGATTCCTGCCAGCTATCTCACACCTGGGTGACAGACTGCAGGGTTGTAAACCCTCAAAGACACCAGCCACCAGTTCAAAGGAAATGCTTGATTAATTTAGGAAATGTCTTTTCCTTCTGAAGTCACATTTTTTTAAATATCTCCTGACAGGAAATCATGTTTGTATTTTTGTTGGTTCTAAAAGGAGGAGCTAGATGACTCACAGAAGGAGTGTGGAGACACAGAGTTTAAACTGAATACTTGTGTCTGAATTTTGAGATATTCCATCTTGGGACTCTAAAGGCAATACATTAGATAGAAAAGATCTAACTATGTTGGTAGGAGTTTGTTCTGTAGTTTTCTTTTAAGTGATTATATCCTCTTTGATATATTGTTCTGTGTTTACATTTATATTTTTACCATCTTTTAGTAAAATCTTTTTCAAGAGACTGCCTGGGTGTCTGCCAGTTCTTTTTGCATGTGATGTATAGATGGTTAGGTCTGACAAAATTGTTCAAGGGCTTGATGGTATTACCAAACTGGGAAAAGTTAAGAATATACCTAAGGTCTCTTATAGAGTTTTAAGGGTTCATTTTGGAAGCCTGGCTGGGTGCCCTGACATAAGATTGTACTGCAATCCCTGAAGAAGGTATGATCTGATCCTGTACATTGGGTACACAAGCATAAGGTTCACAGCTTGAATCCCCTCTCAGAACTTGAGACTAAAGGTGATTCAGACCCAAAAGCAGACAGGAGGGTTACCCTGTCTGTTACCTGCTTACACTATTGCACTCTGAGGTTGGCATTGTGGAAGCAGAGGGCCTGACCTGCTGAGTGCATTTGTGATATCTTGTAATCCTGATGTCCTTTTGAATGAAAAATATCAACTGTATGACTGACAGAGAATGATTTTATACAGTTTATGATGATACATTTATTGCATGATTGAAGTACTGTACATCTTGTTTCACTGTTATTTTTTTTCTTGGTAAGAACTGAAATGCAAAATATGAAGAAGAAATGAAATGTTGATGCTTAATTGTTGCTGTTTTGTCTGGTGTCTCTTAACCAGATAAGTGTTGTTAAAGAATTCATTATTAGCTTAAAGGCTCTCAGCTTTACTTTTTAGAAACAAAACATTTTTGTATAGCTAAATGTGGTATCCGTATATCACTTTTTAGTCACTGATTGGGTTGCACATTTCCTGTTGCTTTATGGTGATTGCTAAATATATCCGTTAACTAAAAACTGTTATTTGAAGTACAATCATTTAGGCATAAAAATGGTTGTGTGCATTACATAGTATTAGCATTAAATTAAAGAGAATGGTAACAATGCATTTACAAGTTTATGCTGTTAGAAAATGACTATAGGCAGTAATTACTGGGGACTGTACAATGGCTCTATAGCTCCATGGCTCTGCCCCTGAGGAAGTTCCAGAGAGACACGAAGCTGCTGAGGTTTGGTTGAGTAGTCCTCTGTTCTGTGCTCTGTGAGTCTACACTGTTAAATTTTGACTCCAATTTGTACAATAAACATTTAATGTGAAGTACCTAGTACTTTACTTCTCATTTGACTGAAGTTTTCTCTAGTACTTAGGGGGTGCCCTGTGCCTTTAGTAAGGAGGGATAAGGTATGGAGAGCTACGCGCCAATGCACAGAGTCTGGGGAATCTAATCTAAGGAATTGCTCTCTTTGTATAAATAAGGATTACGTGCCTTGCTCAGTGATTTCACTGGGTACTAGGGGCTTATTTAGCAGCAGTTATTTATTCCTGAAGCAGGGGATCGTAGCCTTGCGAGCGGGATGCCCGGTATTAATCACGTGATTGTGACTACGGGTACCACCTATAAAATGCTTGCAGCACGAGCGGAGCTGCATTTAGTCCAAAACAAAATTGTACTTGTAGCTTTTCCCTACAACTATCCTGTGTGCCAAAAGCTGTGTGACAGGCTCCAGTTACAAGACAAGCACTCTCTATAATTTGAGTTTACACCTGTAAAACTGTGTAAGGGATTTTAGTTTCAGTGTCTTTTTAACAGCTAATTTCTTGTGTGGGGCACTGTAGTCCTTTTAAGGGCTCCCTCTACTCTAAGGAACTGCTCTCTTTGTATAAATAAGGGTTAGGTGCCTTGCTTAGTGATTTCACTGGGTACTAGGGGCTTATTTAGCAGCAGTACGTGATTGTGACTCCTGGTCCTGCCTATAAACCGTTCGCAGCATGTGCAGAGACACGCGCATCCTGCGCGCATGTCTAGCATGTCCAGCGTGGTCAGAAGGTCCAAATAGGTACTGAACTCCCTAGCTGATCAAGTAGGTTTAATTTACAACTAAATAGTACAGTAGATTATTTAGTCCTCAATTGCAAATGGAGGTAACCATATCAAAGACAAGCATACTCTCTCTTCAGTCAGGGGGCTGTTTAGTAGTATGCAATATTTGTAATCATGTCCTACTTAATGTGTTTTCAGCATGCTCTGATATATGCTGTTCTTATTGTCTGGAAATAGAGTCACTTAAAAGTCACTTAAAAGTAAAATTGTACTGCTAACCAGGGAACTACAAACTGCAAAGGAAATTAAAGAACTTGAAAACTTTTTAGATGACATGGTTAGGAATCTTCCCATAATTCATGCCCCAGTAGATACTGCACAGTAAATTAACTCTTCTCAAACTACTGATATAGGCACTGGAGCTAATCATTTATCACTATGTGAAAATGCACTTCCACCTGTTGTAACAACTCATAATGAGATACTGCCCTGTGTAAGTCAAGATTCACAAGAATTAGAGCCCAATCTTTTTCCAGTTTCCCTGACTCCTATTAAAAAAATGAAACCCCCCACTTCTGATATTAGTCGTAATGATAACTGGGAAAATGTTCCCAAATGAAAGTACAAAAAGAGAAGGAGAGCAGACTATGTTCACTCAATACCTCTAAACCATGACCCTGTAACAAAATCCAAGCAACAGGACTATTTTTCTTCCAATAGATTCAATAAATTAACACATGACAAAACCGAGTTAGAATCACATGAAGATAATGTCTTAGCTAATTATCCAATGCTCATTATAGGTGACTCTATTGTGAAATACATTAGTTCTTATATCACTAACTCTGAGAGCAAGCAGATTTCAGTGCACTGCTTTCCTGGTGCTAAGATAGAAGACATTAGTCTTAAAGTTGATTCACTAATCAAATGTCCGTCTAATATAATTATTCACGTTGGTACTAACAATGTGGGTTACTTACATGAGAAAGACATATGTCTTGAATTAACTGAGCTAGGAAAGAAAATCAAGGCCAAAAATTGTAACGTTTTTATTTCTGGCATTCTTCCTATTTTTAGGGCAAGACTAGAAAAAAATAACACCATAGAAAGAATTAATGCCATATTACATAATTGGTGTTTTTTTAATGATCTTATTTTTATTGATCATTGGTCTCAATTTAATAACTCTCCTAGGATGTATGCCCGAGATGGTCTCCATTTGAATAGACTGGGCGCAATTAGTCTCAGTCAGATGTTTCAATCTAAAGTTCCCAATATTACTTTAAACTAGTAGGGGTGGGGATGCACAATCGTGCCCCCCCCCCATATCACGTGACAACAATATCAAACAAATAAAGATTCAGGATGTAAAGATTCTTTTATTGAATGCTCATAGTTTAGGGAACAAAATGGACAAACTAATTTTAAGAACAGCTTATGAAAAAACATACATTCCAAGTATTACCAAAACCTGGTGGTCTTCAGACCAGATTTAGACAGATTGTATTCCAGGCTACACCCTATTTCATTTAAATAGAGCAAACAGGAAAGGAGGAGGGGCTGCATTTTTTGTTTACTCATCCTTATAGCGTATGATAGTTCTAATAAAATTAAAACAGACTATTCGCTAACTGAAACTGTTTGGTTGAACATCAAACTTCAGAACAATAAAAATGTTGTTTTTAGTCTTTGTTATAGATCCCCTGACTCAAAATATGAATTACTAAATGAAATTATTTCAGAAATGTCAGCAGCTGCTGACATAAGGAACATCCTGTTTATAGGGATCTAAATTTAGGTGACATCAACTGGAAAACAAATCAGCTAGCTCTAAGATGTCAAAAGAATTTCTGAATATTAGCAAAGAGCTGAATTTAATACAACATGTCACGCTCCCTACTGTGGTTCTAATACCTTGACATCGTACTCTGTAGTGAAACAGTTAACATCATAGAATGCACTGCTTTGGCACCATTAGGGAGCAACGACCACTGTATTGTTAGTTTTAAACTTCATTGTTTACACTCAGAGTCAGAGAGGGTTACCCAATTATTCGCCTTTCATAAAACTGATTTTCAAGGTCTAAATAATTATTTAGCGGGACTAGACTGGTCTAATAGTTTGAATCAGGATAACACCGATGAATTGCGGCAATCCTTTACTTCCATTATAATGGATTCTGCAAATAAATGTATTCCAAAAATAATAAAGAAAAAAATCTTATCCTAATCCTACATGGTGTGATATCAATTTACATAAACTAATCAAGAAACAAAAAACATTACAAGAGATATAGATAAGTAAATGTGAAAGAACCTATGCTAAATTGAAATCAATTCAAAGGAATTTTGAAAAAGAGATTAGGAAGGCAAAACTTAATATGGAAAAATCTATTGCATTGCAAGCACAGAAGGGCAATTGCAAAATGTTGTTTAGTTACATTAACTCCAAAAAAAAAACGGAATGTAAAGTAGGTCCTATAACCACTAATGAAACACTTGTATTTCATCCAAAAGAAAATGGCTGAGTTCTTTAACTCACATTTTGCAAAGCATTTAGCTACAGTACTAATGCAACTATCCATACAGTTCCTGATAATCAGACATCTTATAATGTGGATATCTCAGGTATTATTAAAAATAAGTTAAACGCAGTCAAGAAAGGCTCTTCTGCGGACCTGACGATATTTCTGGTAACTTATTATTAATAATGAAAGATCACATCTGTGCACCTCTTAAAATTCTTTTCGACAAAAGTTTAAATACTGGCACTGTCCCCTCTGAATGGAAACATGCAAATGCGATTCCTCTGTTAAAGAAGGGAGCAAAAAGCTCACCAGATAACTACCGTCCAATAAGTTTAACTCCTATTATTGGTAAATTGCTAGAGTGTATAATTAAAGATGAACTGGCACCTACAGTGCAAGGAGGTCTAGATCCATCCCAGCATGGGTTTGTTAAAGGTCATTCATGTTCAACAAATCTAGTGAGTTTCTATGATTTTGTAAGTAATCAGTTAGATAAAGGCAAACCATGTGATGTCATCCTCCTAAGATTTTAAAAAGCATTAGACTCAGCTCCTCACTGGGCTTTAATCCACAAGTTTCAGCTTTGCAGCATCAATCATTTATATATCAGATGGATCATAAATTGGTTATCTGATAGAAAGCAGAGAGTGAATATAGATGGACATACCGTGTTCATTTCAGGCCACGGGATCGCGCCACTAGTGCGCCCGACTATGGCCTGACCCATCTTCATATTGTTGCTTGGGTCTTTTGCCACACCTGCAGCTTCAGAATCCTGGGCTGCTGCAGACAGGCAGCGGCAGCACTTTAAGTTCTCCACAGACACAGCGCACTGAAACTGTCTTGGGGAGGGCTGTCATGCTAGAAAGAGGAGGGACAGCTTGTCGCCCAGGATTGCCATCCACAGACACAGCACAATGAAACGGTCTTGGGGAGGGCG
This sequence comes from Neoceratodus forsteri, assembly GCA_016271365.2. Lineage (NCBI taxonomy): Eukaryota > Metazoa > Chordata > Ceratodontiformes > Ceratodontidae > Neoceratodus > Neoceratodus forsteri. Next base: position 1,536,821,453 of record CM028131.1, on the reverse strand, counting down.
TGTCATGCTGGAAAAGAGGAGGGACAGCTTGTCGACTCAGGAATGCCCTCGCCCCAGGGGCGGTCGGGTTTACAGACCGACTCTGATCATGCCAAAGGAAAATTTTGTAACCCCTTGGGGACATATCAGGTATAGAGGCAGAGTTAAGAACAATGCACTGGACAGGATGCCGACGTAGGAATGCCATGGCACAATGCTGAATAGATGGATTTGTTAAATCTTTGTTTGTTGTAAATGGGAATCAAATTACGTGTGCACCAACCTGGCACTGCTCTGAGTGCAGACAAGTAATTGTTATCTCTCAACCGGAACACACACACTAAAGGGGTAAAGGCAGAGATGTATTTTCTAAGTACTGTTATGTTGCTGGGCTATGTTTAACCTTTTATCTACTAGCTTTACATGTCAGGTAACAATCCGAAGTGGCAACCACACAATTTTCCTGTTTTAGCAGATAATTGCCTTTGCGTGAGCTGAGCTCTAAGGGATCTGCTAAGGAGAATGATAGATTTGTGTGGTTGCCAGTTCGGAGTGCTGCCGACATGTAGTTAGTAGATAAAAGGTTACACATAGCCCAGGAGCATACGAGTACTTAGAAATACGTCTCTGCCTTTAGTGTGTGTTTCAATCGAGAGATAACTACTTATTGTTTCTTCACTCAGAGCTGCGCCAGGCTGTTGATCATGCTGTTTTCACCCACTGCAGCAAACAGAGATCAGCATGTTTTTTTTGGGGGGGTAAACAAGAAGTTTGCAGATCTGAGTGAGCATTCAATTTGAGTGGTAGCTTTAACTACGAACTGCAGCAACACACTCATTGGGGGAGGGTGTTTCTGACAGTATTCAACCACCGAATGGCTGATTTGGATGCAAGGGGCCGGCGCTTCTGTTGTGGACCATGTGATGTGCACTGAGACACATCACATGATACAGAACAGCGCTACCAAAACCGCATCATTTCCCTTGTTGCGTAGTTTGGAGTCACCTTCGTGGAGTAAGCTGCTTTAGCTTGTAGTTCTTTAAAGACTGAGCTGTAATTGCATTAGCGCTATAATCGCTGATTCTGATAGTGTATACTACCAGGCTATTTAGCTGTGAGAGTCTGAGAGAGTAGACTTTTGATTATTTTGTGAAATCTATATTACAGACAACCGGACTGATACTAAAACAATTGTGATGGGGAGGGTAGTTGAGACTGCAGCAAGGCAGAGCTGTGAGACCTCTGCCCTCTGAACCATCTACCTACTAAGAAAAGGCAAAGAAAATAAATTGCTTTTCCAGAACTACTTAAAGCGAAGAAATATAAAGCCAAAGGGGACATTTTATAGAACAGAGTCAGATCTCAGTGTGCGGGAGGGTTGCTCTATCTCACCTAATAGCAGAATTCAATTGCAGCACAGGAAATGTAGAAATTGAAGCAAAGAGTATTGTGGGGGGGGGGGCTGTCTAGTTAAGTTAAAAAGCCACAGTAGACTTAAAAGAATTAAAAAAAAATAAACGAATAAGAATATAGGAGAGGGGTTGTGTGTGTAAAGGGGGCTGTCTTTTCACCTTTTTGTCTCCATCTGATTACACTGCTTGAGCAGTCAATATCCGATAAACTGAAGGAAAGCGGATTAATAAATATCTGTCTGAATTCCACCTCCTCCCACAAAAATTTCAAACTGTGTGTGAGGCAAGCTGCAGGTTTCATAATCATTAATGAAAATAAACAGCAGCCACTGACTGTGAATTAAGCCAGAGTGTGGGGTATATTAACAGCATCCACTGGCAGGAACCTCAGAAGATTAAAACAAAATAAAATATTTTATCACAGCAAGGAAGTGAGGGGGCTGAATCTTGAACTTCTGATCTCATGTAGTTTACTGCAGGTAGAGAAATAAGGGATATGCAGGGGTGCGTATGGGATATCAAAGTTATTGGTACAGTTGCCTGTGACCTCGAGTAACCTCACAAATGGCGAAGCCACGAGTGAGGGATACGAGTGGTCACTGGCAACTGAACAAATAACTTTGTTATCCCACAGGCACACCCTGCATATTTGATTTATGCAACAGTTTTTTGGGGGGTTCTAGTTTGTCATTTTTTTTTTTTTTTAGTGAAGTTCCTTTTCAGGTTTTTTCTCTGTGCCTGGTTGCTGTGTTTGGTTTGCAGGATTGCTGTGCTGAGAAAGAGGGAAAAATTGCTTTTTTTTTTTTTTTAAGATTGTTTCATTTGAAATGGTTCTAGTTTGGGGGTTTGGTTAGGTGTGCATTTTGTGAGTGTTTGGGACTGTGATAGCTTGGCTTTTAAGAGCACTGTGAGGGGGGAAGTAAATCGAGAGACAGTGCTGGTAAGAAGGCAGCACAGGTGGTGGTAGTGATGTAGTTACGGTGTGGATAAATGGGTGATGATGTAGTTACTATGTGATAAATAAATTTATCCACATAGTAGCACCAATAAATGGATTTATCAGTGCAGATTTATTCAGACACCTGTTGCATAAATAGATTTATTAAGAGTGAGTCTAAGAAGTGAACTTGAAATAAAGAAGCAAGGAGCAGGGCTCTGTCTTTGCTTTTACACATTGGAGTCAGGTAGGGAAAGCCAGAGAGTTGCATTTTTAAAAGGAACAGTCAAAAAAAACATATATCTGCAATTAGAAAAGGAAATAAGACGCAGCAGAAACTTTAATTTTAGGAAAAAGCAGGGTGGGTGGGACCGACAAAAATAAAGGAGCAAGCAGACAGTGACTGACTGCTAGAGTGTGTGTTCTGAATTCCCTCCGACTGTACTCTCTACCTTGTTTGCATATGGTGTATTAATGTAAAAATAAAATAAAAGACTCAGACAAAGGACATTTGTCAGAAATTGTTTTTTATTAAACCATCTTGTCAGTGACACACCAACCCCCATTATTCGGCATTCTTACTTACTTCCTCAGTCGCCATCCTCGTAAGAAGTAGAACATAAAAAAAAAAAACAAGGCCTGCTGCAGCTTTTATAAAATAAAGCAGTCATGGCAAAAAAACAAGTGAACATTAAAACATTTTTCTGGTCTTCTGCCCCTAAGAGACTATGTACTGCTGCATCAGGATCAGGGTCTTCTAAAAATTCAAATGGGAGCAATGCGGTGCCAGTTCTGTCCTCCGAGAGGCAGACTGTGTTGTCCGTCACTGTGGCAGACACACAGTTGGGACCTGGTGACAGTGCTAGCCAGTCACAACTTGATTTAGAGTCCGCTGCTTGTGAACTACTCAGTAGCCAGTCCCATGTGGCCAGTATCAAATATAATTTTCAAGGCCGCTGGCTCACAATGTACAGGTGGTTGAGATATAATTCAGAAAAAAATGTGATGACTTGTGCTGTGTGCATCAGTAGAAAGAAACAAAATACTCTGACTTCTGGCATTGACAATTTCAGGACAAACACCCTGACTAGGCATGCTGACTCGGCAGATGACAGAGATGCTATGGCAGCAAAATATGCAAGGGATTTGCAGCATGCATTCAGAAAAGCTATATCTGAAAAGAACAAGCTGTTCTAGTGACCATGAAGAGTGTTTATTGGCTGGCCAAAGAAAACTTTCCAGTTCATAAATATACAAGTTTAATGGAATTTTTGTCTAGTTTAGATTGTCCTTTTGTTGACAAACTGTCTGTGGCCAAGAATGCCTCATTTTTTTTTCAGAAACTACAGCCATTGACATCCTCAAATGCATAGCCTTGTAATAGGCAGGAGACAAGTAAAAATTAGAAAATAGCCCATACATCACATTAATTTGTGATGAGAGCACAGACATCACTGTCGCCCAAAACTAGTATTGTATGCAAGAGTGGTTGATCCTGAAAGTTTTGTTCCATCTACTCATTTTCTAGAGAACTTACAGATCTCTGATGCCACTGGAGCAGGGATAGCTAAAGAATTAAAGCAACTCCTATCCAGGAAAAAATTAGCATGAAAAAGTAATGGGACTGGGAAGTGATGGAGCAAAAGTCATGACAGAGACTGATGAGGGAGTCACTGGGCACATGCTGCGTGAAAACCCAATGCTAGTAAATATACATTGTGTTGCTCATAGGGTTGCACTATGTAGTTCACAAGCAGCAGACTCTGTCCCCTACCTAAAAGAATACCATGAGGTGCTAACTGGTATTTTCTACTGTTTTAAAAAATCAACCAAAAGAGTTAAACTAAAACAAATACAAGAAATGCTGAAGGAACCAACTCTAAAAGTGAAGGAGGTCCATGATGTGAGGTGGATAGCAGTTTACAAAGTGGTTGAGACCATCCATCACACCCTAGACTCCCTTCTCACTTTTTTCTGCAATGAGACGGATGCTAGAGCAAAAGGTTATGCCTTAAAAATGTCCAAATATGACTTTATAATGACAACCTATATGCTAATGGATGTACTTGCTGTAATCACCCAGCTTAGTGTAGTGTTTCAGAAAAGAGATCTGGACATCTTGACGGTACATGTCAGTCTGGAGAAGTGCTTCTCTGATTTAGAAAAAATAAAATCTGGAACAAAAGAAAAAATGTATCTACATGAAGTGGAGAAGGATATCCAGGAAGATGAGGAGGGAAGGCTGGTGTTCAAGTGGCATCACATACTAAGGGGAGGCAAAAACCTTTCAATCAAGGACCATTTCATTGATCAGTTGGTTGCAAATTTAAAAGACAGATTCCCTGGGTATGACAGAAACAAGTTGGCTGCTTTTGGAGTACTGGGTCTTAGGCCTGTCAGTAGCCTTTCTAAAGACTATCTTGAAACCTGAGGAAATTAACAAATTCATGTGCTGCTTGATCATTATGGTCAAGAGCAGAGACACAAACAGTTTGATATAGTGGCACCACCACTTGTGGATGTAGACTACAACAAAGCAGAACGGGAACTGCTGAAGCCACTTGTTGTGAGAGAGGGATACCCGAGGGACAACATGCAAACTCTTTGGGGGTTCATAAACAAATATCATAAGTCAGACTTCCCAAATCTTTTGACACTAGCTGCATTGGCATTAACTGCCCCAGTCCATACAGCAGACTGTGAGAGGGGCTTCAGTGCCCAGAACATTGTAAAAACTAGCATGAGAAATAGACTGTCTGCTACTAGAGTCAATGATCTGCTGACTGTTGCGTTGAGGACCTGCCAGGCTGAATTTGATTTTCTTTCTGCAATCAATATTTGGAGGGAAAAAAACAGAGGAGGTTATTCCAGCATGGGGACTGCACTGACTGACTTATAGTTCAGCACATAGCCAAACTGTGACTGATATTTTAATTTATCCTCTTTTTTTAACTTTATGTTTATTGCATTTTGACAAAAGCAATTACATAGAGTGCAGTCGCTGTAAGGCATCATCTAAGAAGAAACATTCAGATAAATCCAACGTATATAGAAGTTATAAACCTATACAGAATTGTATTAGGCAGTAGGGGAAAAAAAAGTGCTTCATCAAAAGATAAAACTAAAAGGCTACAGCCATCTAAGGCTTTTGGGGCATAAGTCCAAAATACATCAGCCTAAAATATTAAAGACTCAGCAACCAATGTTGATAAGTCCCCGAGTCCAGAATGGTTGCCTCTGCATAGTAAATGCTCAAGAAAACTGCCTACACATCCCATCAATAAGCAATTAGCAACAAGATACCAGGGTATTTAACAAAATACTCTGGGCATCTGGCTCCACATTGTTAATTTAATGATGTGCTACCATATTGCCCAGAAATACTCATTTATATAATAGAAGTAGCAGACTTAAAAGGTACTTAAAGTTCGGGTAAGACACAGAAGTCCAAAAATGACTCTGGTTCAGGTCTCTTCTTCCGATTCTTCAGTCCATTGTCCCTCCGAAGCCTGGAACTCTCGAGCTATGGCCTCCACCTTTTTCCCGGTTTCAACTGGGTTGCTAAATTGAAACGTGTGCCCTCCATAATGGAAATGGAGCCTGGCCAGCATCAAGAGAGAGTGAGAGACCCCCAGGCCTCTCAGTCTGGCCCGAATTGCATCAAATTTTTTTCTCCTAGTGCGGGTGGCAAAAGACAGGTTGGGGAACAGATGAATCATCGCCCCTTCATACGATAGCCAATCTGCTGATCTTGCAGCTTGGAGGAGTTTATCGCTGGTCATAGAGTTGGCCATGATCAGCAGGATCACCCTCGGCGAATCCCCACATGTCCCAGCAGATCGGGGGGTGATTCTAAAAGCTTTCCAGAGGGAATCAGCCAGTAGATCCGCTGGTAAGTTCAGTACTTCGGGAAGCCAAATTTTAAGAAATGTTAGTAGCTCAGCCCCTTCAGTCCCCTCGGGAAGCCCAATTATTCTCACATGAGAGGCTCGATTGGAATTCTTTAAGGCCTCCAGTCTGTATCGTAATTGGGCATTTTCCTGGACTAGTTTAGAGGTCGTGGCCAAAGCCTGAGTCGACGACTTCTCTGCCATCATCGCGGTGTTAGATACGACCTCTGTCCTGGCATCTTGCTCCACAAAACACTGGAGTATCGACTCCACCTTTAGATCAATAGCCTGCATAGTTGATTGTGGAACTTTCCAAGGGGGCTCTGATCCCAAAGTCGACATAGTGGTTGCGGCCTGGTCTGGTACAGCCGCCGAGGTTTTTGCTCCACTTCCAGACATTTTCTGGTTCCGACCCATGGGTAAGTTTGGTATCTACAAACTCCGGAGACGTTTGCCTGCTCAAATCTGCAACTTCTAATCACTTTTGTCCCACTTGTTGAATATGTTTTATTGGTTTTAGCCACGGGATATGCAGAGCTGTCTCCAGGCACGTCTTGCCAGATAGCTGCTCAACAGTACCCCCAATTTATCCCTCTTGATATCATGCCACATATTAAAGCAATAATAGGTTATAAATATCTTAATATAGTTAGCCTGATAACCTTGGATCTGTAACTGCTTTCAGGACTTTAACTAGGGCTGTTTATTAATGCCTCTGTGTATTCTTCCAAAATGATTAATATCTCTTATCTCTCCCTCATTAGAGTGCAAGGGTGGTGCTTTTTTATTTTTTTTGCTGGCAGAAATTCACAGTTTACCACATTGCGAACAGACACTACTGCTGGATGGACACAAGACCTCTGGCTGTTGCCTCAGGCCTATGATCCTGATTGATGCTCGGCAGTGGCAGAGACGTCAGTGCCTTCTTGTAAACTGCTATCCACCTCTGACATCACGTAAATGACATTTATTTTCTGACTCACAACTCACACCTCCCCTGTTGATCTGCACTTTCTGTAATAGTTCATCAGCTTATGATACTGATGCCGCATTAATTAAAATTCTGTATACAATTTTTTAAAGAAATGTCATGTATGACCCACATTTTTCCTGAAATGACCCACCTTTTCAGTGGCCAGTGGGTCATTTGACCCACCAAGTTTGGTTCCCAGAATGAACACTGGACATACATCTATTTGGAAAAATGTAGACAGCGGTGTTCCACAAGGTTCTGTCCTAGCTCCAATAATATTTCAGATTTTTATATCTGATCTATCCTATAACATTTAAAGTAACATCACAAAATACGCGGATGACTGTAAAATTGTAAACATCTGTACGAACATGGAAGAGTACATGGTCATTCAAGAGTATTTAAGTAGGTTAGAAGCATGGTCAGTAAAATGGAACTTACTTTTTAATATATCAAAATGTAGTGCTCTACATTTTGGTAAACATAATCCTTAGTATGTATGCCATCTCTATAACTCTCCTCTGTTAAACAAAGACAGTGAAAGAGACCTGAGTATTATGGTCGGCTCTCGACTAGATTTTGACACTCATATCACACATACAATTAGTAAAGCAAATAAAACCTGGTGGGCTATTCACCATAATATAACATCAAAAAGTTCTGATATTCTGTTACCCCTATATAGGGCATACAAAAGACCTTATTTTGACTATGTCTCTCAACTATGGAATTCCTCTAAAAGAAGGGACATTGCCGGAATTGAACGGGTACAAATAAGGGTAACCAAATCTATTATTTCCAATAAAACCATCTCTTATGAGGATAGACTCGCTAAATTTAATTTAATGATGCTTGAAAATAGGAGACTGAGAGATGATCTCCTATTTGTCTGGTACATCATACATGACCCTTATCTATTAACTGAATGTGGTCTCGATTTTAAGCAAATTCAAGTAACTACTAGAGGACATCCACTGCAACTCACAAGAAATAGGTGCTATTCTGAGAAAAGGGCTTACTTCTTTTCCCAGAGAGTTGTCCGACCCTGGAATCTGCTTCCTTTGGATATTATCATTAGCAGTAATATGACTACTTTTAAGAATAGACTTGATAATTTCATGAGATCAGGAAAGCTCTTACCATTCTATACGTAGCCTTGAAGCTCCATGGGCTTATTACCTTTTGCTTCTTTCATTTCTTAGTATGGTTCTTAGTATGGAGAACAACCTTCCAGACCTGGAAGCCATCATAGAGGAGGTTATCCTGGAGTTGGCGACCATAATGGCGTCATGGTGCACTGAGCAACACGACTGGGACATGGCCATACCTGGCTACTCTCCGTTCAGGAGAGACAAAGCAGGGAGGAGGGATTGTATTATATAACTATATGTGCGGGTGGAAATCAAGGCCACGGAGATACAGGGACACCCAGAGGAAAGGAAGGGCTGGAGGCACTGTGGGCCATCCTAGAGACAGGCACTGGAGCTGCTGTCTGTACTGGGGTAGTATGCAGACCTGCAGCACAGGGAAAGAGTTGGATAAGGCCCTTAAGGATGCCATCATCAGAATGGCTAGCAAGGGGGGAATGCTGCCAGTTGAACACTTTAATCTACCAGATGTGGAGTGGAGCCTTCCAGCTGTGGCTTCGGCAAGGATCAGGGCCATCCTTGACTCTCAAAGAGTAGCTTTTCTCAGGCAGCTAGTCAAAGAACCCACTAGAGATAAGGCAGCAATGGACCTGGTGCTTACAACCAAGGATAGCATTGCAGACGGGCAGTCCCCTCGGTACCAGTGATCAAAGTACAGTGTTTAACATAAAGACAGTACCAGAGGCAAACCTCATGAGGAAGAGGGCCCTGGACTTTAGGAGGGCAAACTTTAAAGAACTGGGAGACTACCTCAAAAACTGCCTTGGGGGGGGGGGTCCAGGGAGGAGTACAGGCACAGTGGGGAAAAATAAGGGAGGGCATAATTAAGGCAACCAGCCTATGCACGAAGGAAATGAGTAAAACCAGAAAGCGAGAGAGAGGGACCATTAAGGTTCTAAAAAAAAGTGGTCATAGTGGTGAAGGAAAAAGGGTGGTATTCAGGAGGTATAAGGAAACAGAGAGAGAGAGAGGAGAACAGGGAGACATACCAAGTAAAGCTGAGGGAAACAAAGGAGGTGAGGGGAGCAAAGGTGCAAACAGAGGAAAGGATATCCAAAGGAGTAGCAAAAGGGGATACGACTTTCTTCAAACACTTAAGCAAGAGAAGGAAAGCAAGGGTAGGGACCATGAGAATCAGAAAGGTAGAAGGGAGGACTGCACAAAAGAAGACCAAGAAAAAGTTGCCATACTAAATAAGTACTTTTGCTCAGTCTTCACAGTAGAGGTAGTGGATGATGACCCACCAGGGAGTAGAAGGAACAGGAGGAGAGTGGACAATTCAGTTTTCAGAGGAAAGAGTCCAGATGGGACTTGCAGCTCTGAAGGTGGACAAAGCTGTGGGATCAGACAGAAGACACCCAAGAATATTAAAGGAACTCAGGGAGGTGCTAGCTGGCCCACTGACAGCTTTTTTCAACAGTTCACTGGAAACGGGCATGGTTCCATAGGAATGGAGAAGAGCTGATGTGGCCCTTCTACATAAGAGTGGAAGCAGGGAGGAGGCTAGCAACTGAAGGCTGGTTAGTTTCACTTCAGTGGTGGGGAAATTAATGGAACCCCTGCTAAGGGAAAGAATGGTTCAGTATCTTGAATCCAATGGACTGAAAGACAACAGTCAGTATGAATTCACGGGGGGGGGGTGTCATACTGGATGAATCCGATTGATTTCTTTGACTGAGTGGCCAGGGAAATCAGGGAAGGGCAGTGGAAGTGGCCTATCTGGATTTTAGCAAGTCCTTCGACACTGTGCTGCATAGGAGAGACTGATAAAGAAATTGAGCAACCTAGGGGTGGAATCCAAAGTGGTGAACTGGGGTAGAAACAGATTAATGGATAAAAGACAGAGAACAGTGGTTAATGACATGGACTTTAATCATGAGAGAGTGACCAGTGGGGTGCCACAGGGACCAGTCCTCTTCAATGTCATCATAGGGGACACTACAGAAGAACTGAAGAGAAGGTATCCCTTTTTGCAGATGATGCCAAAATCTGCCGTGGAGTGGAAACTCAGGAGGTGGTGGAGAGCAAGAACAAAGATGTTGGGAAGCTAAGGAGTGGTCAAAAGCATGGCACTTGGGATTTAATATCAAAAAGTGCAAAATCATGCACCTAGGACATAGGAAACCAGGAACGGAGTACAGGTTGGAGGGTTACTGACAGTAACTTAACAGGAAAGTGACCTTGGTGTCATCATATTTTAGGACCTCAAGGTGGCAGAGCAGAGTGACAAAGCAGTGGGTAGGGCTAGTGGGATGCTGAGGTGCATAGGGAGGGGTATTTCCAGCAGAAGGAGGGAGGTGGTGTTGCTACTGTATCGTATGCAGGTAATACCTCACCTGGAGTACTGTGTCCAGTTTTGGAGATCACACCTTAGAAAGGACACAGAAAGGGCGGGAGCAGTCCAAAGGAGGGCAACTAAAATGGTGCAGGTTTCTCACGACAAGCTCTATGAGGAGAGATCTCAACATGTACTCCGTGGAAGAGAGAGGTAACATGCTGGAGACCAACTTGTACCTCACAGAGGTGAACAGGCTGCTTGGGGGGGAAGAGAGTCTATTTCAAATGAAAAAGAGCACCAGGACAAGGGGGCATGCAATTCAGCTAGATGGGAGCTCAAGAGAGATATGAGGAAATGGTTATTCACTGAAAGGTTGATAAGACGCCTGGAACAGACTGCCAGCAGAAGTGGTGGAAGCTTGAACAACAAGGGGGGGTGCATAAAGCATACATGGGATAAACATAGGACTATATTAGAAAGGTGGCAGGGAGGTGGGAGGGTCGCCGGAGACCAAATAGTGTTATCAGAAACAGATTAGATAGGGAACACCTGGGCAGATTGAGCAGGCCACGCAGTCCTGTTCTGCCAATGAATTCTATGTTTCCATGTTTCTACATGCCACCAATATAATGAAAGTTTAGGTCATCCTTTCAGGTTGCACTTAAGTGTCTTATGTTTTGCAGATGCTTACTTGAAATAAACAGCCAATCAGAAAGGGAAAAAAAAAAACACTGAAAGGGCCAATCTGAACAGTTCAGTTTCTACTGCTTTAGTACATATCAGAAGATAGCTTGTGAAAACGACAATACGTAACAAAGGAAGAAAAAATCTCAATCAACCTGCTATGACAGCTGACCAGAGAGAAGAGGTCAATACAATTAAACTTTTAGGTGAAAGGTAGCTGGAATTTTCCCACAATGCCTGACCTGTGCTACAGTCCAGCACAGTGGGCATGTCAGTTTAGGGCTTGGGCTTCTTCCACACCAAGTAGAAGCCTAACCAAGATAAACCAACCATTACTTTTTGATTAAGAAAGGCGCATCAGTGTAGAGGAAGTGCCATATTTGGTGGATTCCCCTGGAGTTCATTGTGGAAAACTGTAAACATAAAGAGAATGGATTACTTATGTAACAAATAAAAGTTGATTCCCTTAAATTTTTCTAATATGATTCTTTCCCTGATGACATTTGCAGGGGCTGACTCAAACTTAACAATACCTTTTTTGGTGAAAGAATTTGTTCACCAGGAAAAACAGAAAGTACAGTAATCAAAATAGAGTGAAAAGATGCTATAAAAATTATAGCTGTAAATCACCTGAACTGCCATACGGCTGTACTTTTCAATTAATCTTTTCCACACTTCAGTCCAAATGTTAACATTTACTACTCTATCAATGTCTCTTCTGAAATAGCACAAGACATTTCATTAGCCATTAAAGGGGTGCATCTGAGGGCACAGTTTCAGCAAAGTTTATTATCTGGATTTAACTTCATCCAAAGGTGACAACACTACAAGGATGATGATGATGCTTTTAAATCAAGGTTTAACACTTCTTTTTCACCAATTCATATATTGCTATATCCTTCCTTGGGCGCGCCCTGTACAAAGCAAGCAACCCAAGCTGAAGCAAGTATACTGCACAGCTGCTCCCACAAACCACCCTCCGAGCCCCGTTTGAGCCCCATCATGAAAACTTGTCTGTGGCACCCCCAGGTGAAGTGATGGGCCATGAGTAATAGAGATTTATAACTTACTGGGGAACTGGAGAGATTCCAATGTGGGAATCTGTAGAATCTGCAAGCAGATAAGGACTGTTTGGCCCACCTAGTCTGATTAGTAAGTAGCATTAGGTAGGAGAAAGAGTTAGTTTTAGCTTGGTTTTCAGTCATACTATAAGACTAATTAAATAATAGTCATCTCTACATTGCTTGGTGTGCGCCCAGTTCTTTCTCCTGCCTAGTGCTATTTGCTTGCTGGTGCATCTTTAAGGACAGTGGTGTGCATATCTCCTGCAATTTTTGTTGAGAATCAGTAGCAGGGCAGTAGCCGAAGGAAAGGCATGAGTGGTGGGAATAAGGTGCCAACAAAGGAAGTATTCACTTCCCAGTCTGCTGAAAGTGCAGTTTCTAATCATAACAGTAAATCTTCAGGAGAATCTCCTTTATTGAGCCTCACCAATGGAACTGTACATCATCAGCATCAGGAACACTCAGAAACTGTGCTGGGGCCCAAACTGATATACATTGGTGCCTCCTATATAATTTTGGAGGCCCCACACTCCTTCCTCAGTTCACCGCCACAGAAATATTTAGAGGATTATTAAACTGGCAGGGACCCAGAAAACCAGAACAAACACCAGGCCCATGGGCGAGGGCATGGAACTGAATAAAATGCCCTAATAGGGAAGAGGAAGAGTACACAGTATGCAAGAACAGGAAGGACTTCCAGTAAAACCACCAAAGTACAGAAGGTGGGAGGGTGAGCTGTGGCTCAATGGGGGAGATTATCTTGAAGATCTACTGCTCTGGTAAGTAACCGCACTATCTTATTCAAAGTCATCCCCCCCCCACACACACACACTGAGCTATACCAATTGAATGATTCCCAGGCAGTACAGTATTCACTGTGGGAAGCAGGAAAGATCAGTATGACCCTAAGACAAAAGGCCTTACAAAACAGTAAGGCCAAAGCTGGCACAACTAAAGTAGATAATGTTCAGGCTATAATGTTTATTGAACTTGTGAACGGTACTCTAAGTGGCTGCAGAATAGATGTCAGCAGCAGACACACTGTGGAATCAAGCCACAGAAGTAGTCATGCTATGAGTGGATTCGTCAGAGACAGTACCAGGAAGCTCTTTGTATTGCTTCCACTAACAGAAAATAATATAAGATCTCAACCACATGGAAAGGCATTGCTTAGAAACAGGGGAGCACACTACCCTGGAGACAAAAGACACAAAACAGTTACGTGGATTTTCAATTATCCTTGGTAAGATCTAGGTAGAAATGTAGTGTCCTATGGACATTTAAGGACTGCAACAACCACTCCCCTCCATTATTAGGGAACGAAAAATAAACAAGAAGTTGAATAGGTTGATTCAGTGTGATGTCAAACAACATCCATCAGGAAAAAGGAGGACTGATCCTTAGACTGACTCAGTCCTTGTGAAAATATAAGATAACCAGGCTCTGTGATTAGAGATTGCAATTCAAACACACTTTGTGCCAAAGAAATTGTCTCCTGAAACCACATCTTCCACAACAAGAATGCATGTCTCAGGTAGTAATGGGTTCAAATGGAGGTGATTTAAGAGTCTCCAAAACCATGTTAAGGTCCCTCACCAGAACAAGTTTACAGATCAAGGGATGAATATGCAGAATACCATCTAAGAAACCTGTGGGAAACCTCAAAATTGACAGCCAACTTACCATCCATGAGGGCCTGAAAAGTTGAAACAGCAGCCAAATACACTTTCACAGAGGAGTAATGGAGGCCCACTTTGGAAAGGAAAAGGAAGCAATCCAGAACAAGACTCGCTAGACAAGTAAAAGGTTCCAGGCTATGGGAGGTGCACCATATTGAGCTGCAAGGAGACCATCAACAAACGCAGGGGAAACCCTAAAGAGGGAGAGTTCTACATTCTCAGGACTTGGGCATGGGGAAGATCCAGATGCACCAGAGAGCTCTGCTACTGTAATTACTGTAACTGAGGCCTGCTTAAAGAGGAAGAGGAACAGGCAGTACCACTGCCAACTTCTGTAGAAGAAGGGTTCAAATTTGTGTGGGTCAGAGTCGGGCCACCAGAATCAGTGTGGCTGGTTCCATCCAAAGGTTGACCAGAGCTCTCTAAATAAGAGGGCATGAAAGAAAGGCTTATAGGAACCTCCCTTTACAGATGGGGGCAGTGCATCTTGCCAACAAATGTCATACACTAGACAGAAGAAGCAAAACCACTGGTGTTTTGCCTTGTGTGGGGGTGCAAAAATGTCCAACACTGGATGATCCCATCTTTCAAACAGGCCATCAAGGAAGGAGTCCAGAAGTCCCCACTCATGGGATCGAGTCACGAACCAAATGAGATGCTCCACCAGAATGTTGAAGGTGCCAGGTAGAACCAAACTGTGAGAACCAGAATGTGTTCCACAGCCCAATCACAGAGCATCAACACTTCCCTGAAGAGGAGACAGAAATAATCACCTCCTTGTTCGTTGATGTAATGCATCACCCAAACATTGTCTGAGCCAGTAGGGGCTGACCCTGGAGAAGGACAGTGAAGGCCTATAAGCCAAGTAGAATAGCCCTCATCTCCAGAATGTTGCTGGGGAAAGAGCGACAGAGAGAACTGAAAACCTCGTGTCTGACAAGTCCCAAGATGGGCACCCCAACCAAACCTGGCAGCATCCACTGCCATGACCATCAGGGGCATACAGCAGAGAAAAGGGGACCCTTTGTTGATGAGCAGTCCAACCACCACAGGATTGTTCAGTGAGAAGGAGACTTGACTCTATGGCCCGCTTTGTGCAGTAATGACTGAACTTCCTCCAGTAGGACAGACAAGTGACCTGGTGGTAACAAGGGGGAAGCACCGGAGGGGCAGACAACCATTCCAGGGAATGCTCCCTTTGAACAATGTCCAGGACCACTGTGTCTCTAGTGGTCTCTCTCCACTTCAGCAGGAAGAAGGAGATGCAGCCTCCACCAAGATCTTGGGGAACTTTAAAGGGACATGGGGAGGCAGAAGGGCATCAAAAGGATCCACAGCAGGGTTGCCGCCAGCACCCGCACCCTTGGTGACCCTGACATGGGCACTAGTAGGCAAGGGAGGAGAGGTAGGGGTATGCAGGGACCCACACCCTGGGGTATGAGAATAGGCACAGGCCAAACGACAGTAGAGCCTATGAAAGGAACCTCCGCTACAACCGTGAGATGGAGGGGTGAGAACCTCCTGGGTGTGCAGAGTTATTTGATAAAACTGCAGATCCTGCAATGTCATTTCATCATCATGTTGTGGCAAAATAATATCTGGCCACAGAAAGGGGCATTAAGCACTGACTGCTGAATATTAATAGTAAAGTCAGCCACACTAAGCCAGGAGCACTATTGGAGAAAAATTCCAAAGGCAGCAGCATGGGCAGAAGTTTTAGATGCATCACAGACAAGCCACAGAAGATGCTTCCCAACATCCAGGCCATGGGTGACAGCCTACTGAACCTCAATTTTAGTAGGTCCACCTCGCAGCTTGAGGGCCACAGCTGAGATGGACTTTCACAGGCAAAACAGTACCTGGCTACAGAAAGGGGTATTATGCAATGACTGCTAAACATCAGTAGCAAAGTCGGCTACATTAAGCCAGAAGCAGCATTTGAGAAACATTCCAGAGGCAGCAGCATGGGCAGAAAAGCTTTAGATGCATCACAGACAGACTGCAGAAGATGCTTCCCAGCATCCAAGCCATGGGCGACAGTCTACCTGACCTCCCTTTTAGTGGGTTCATCTGGCTTTTTGTAGCCACAGCTAAGACAGACTTCCACAAGTTATTCTAATATTTAATCATGTAAGACTGATAATTAGCAATCAGAAGGCCAAGGGATGTTGAAGCAGAGGTCCTCTTGCCCATACCATCCAACCTTCTGGATTACTTGTCAGGGAAAAAGGAAGCTTATATGACGTGGTGCTATAGACCTGTCATGGGCTGCAATAATGGCCACAGAATCAGTCCATGGTTGAGATAAGTACAAGGCTTTAGTGGTCGGAGCAGGATACTGCATATCTGCCTTGCGAGGCACAGCAAGAAGGACACTAGGTCTGTACGAGGCAGCCATAGTGGCATCTTCCAGAGAAGGGACTACTGGCAGGATGAGCACAGTAGGAACCTCCAGGAACTCATACAGGTTCCACTTAAAGGAGTCCTCCTATTCAGATGTGAAAGCAAGAGAGTACTGCATTAACCTGAGGAGAGCCTATAATAAAGCATCCTAAGGAGGAGACCATGGGGTACTGAACACACTGTCTTTACCACAGGAAGAATGGTACATCTGGAGTCAATGCCTTCAGGCAGGGCAGGTCACCCTCTTGCTCTTCATAGTCCACTTCCATATACTGGAGGCCAGGATCATATTCTTTCTCTTCTTCATCATCAGGCTGCATTGCCAGAGAAGGCATGGAGTTGACAATGGAGACCAAACTAGCTGGACCCAGTGGAATAAATAAGGGGAGTAAAGGAGTATTTTACTACTGTTTCTGCATGATTTACTCCCATTTTCTGATTTTAGGAATTTGTTTCCCATCCTGCAGATTTACTGTATGTTGGTCTATGTTCATATCTGATGGCATCATATAATGCTACCAGCTTTGTATGCACACACTCACAGAGTTTAAGTAGTAGTGGTGGTGACAGAAACAGCATCAGCATCAGTTCTGTACAATGCTGGAGATAGTTTCAGAAGTGTTTCAACTGCTGGGCAGAAGGGCAACTGCAACGCAGAAAATTTTTCAAAACAGGGTCACAGCACTACACTGCAGTAAGTAGGGAAGTATGTCAGGATACCACAGCAGTATCAGACAGAGGAAGGCAGTGACTGCAGGCACACAGTATGTTTGAGATTTGGTTTATAGGTGGGGTTGGGGGGGGAAGAGTCTGAGAGGTTAATGGATGGTATTACTACCATTAAGGTGAAAATACTACCAGATGGATGTAGTTAGCAGTAAATACATCCCAGTCAAAAATATTATCTGGACCAATGGCTGGACCCAAGGCCAGCAATGACAATGTCTACAGACTGGCCTGAGGCATCAATGGCACAGGCATCAATGGCACAGGCATCAACTACAGGGCCTCAGGCAGGAGCTACATGAATAAAGCCTACACGGTCTGTAACATGACCTGTGCATCAACAATACCTAAAGTAGGGGTTGAAGATGAACACTTCAAAGGGCTGAGGCATGACGGTGGTATTGACCAATATTCACTTTTAGCAACAGAGTCGGTTCCAGACCCTGACCCTAATATACTGGAGACAGTCAGCAGGGGGCAACAGAACCTGAAGTTGCAGACACAAAGTGGGTCAGGAACAGTGTAATTCAATGGCAATTAAGTCCATTTATCATGCAGTATTTTGTGACATGTCATGTACTACAAGGTACTTCAAGGTCCAGTGCTGCACCATAGCTGGCACCCTGCTGTATGTTCAGACTTACTTTTGTTTCCAGATTTCAGGGGAAGACCATGAAAAAAAAAAAAAATGGCCCTTTTTGTTTCTGGACCACAAATGGACAGGAGAAGTGGCCAACCAGGAACCCTTGTGTGTTCCTTGGGGTCAAGACTTCTCTGAGTCTGCAGAAGGCTTTTCTTTCACTTTTTCCTTCAGCTTCAATGTCACAGCAGAGATTTCTTGGCAGTCACTGGCTGGACAAAGGCGCAGAGCTGGTAAAGTTGGCAGATGACATCAGCATTGAAGCCAGCATCAAACTCCACATGTTCTTTGGACAGGCTTCTAAACACTTTCAGTGGCAGCCAAGAGCCCCTGACAATATTCCTATAAGTCTGCTGATTTAGTTTCCCTATGCCGTGTTAATGCTAGGTATGATTTTTTTTTTTTTTACTGCCATTTCTAGATGTCACAGGTCCATTATCATTTCCTTGATTTTATTGCTGTTTTGAACCAGTCATCAGTCCGAACGGTGGGTGACATCATACAGTAGGTAGTACTGAGTCCATGTTTCTCACAGCATTGCCGAGCAGGAGTGGAAATGCTTTCAGTTACTGCTATTATTGATCTGTGTTCTGCGATTTACAGTGTATCACGTATCAATGGTTTCTATCTCCTGTGAATGTTAGACTCCTGTTCTTATTCCTGCCCGAGAGCCCAGTTTCAGATTGGGTGTCAACATTTTCTCATACATGTTACTAAAAGCCATTATTTCCTCACCAAAATTTAAACAAGAAAAATCCAGCTTGTTACAAGCACCTCATATCTGCACAAAATGTGTAGCAAGTTACTCAGAAAAACATTTGTTTCTTGGGGGAGTGCGTGTGGGGCTGACACTGTCACTGGCAGCGCTCTCTTTCTGCCACCCTCACTCAATCACATTGCTGACATGCTAATAGGAAAATGGGAAAGTCATCCTTCCCTCACCAAACATTAAGGCAAAAGCTTGTTTAAGACCCATCAAAGTCCGCACAACATGTGTTTTTCGGGGGGGGAGTGTCAAAAGGAACACATACTAACCAGACACTGTCAATGACAGTTCATGCTCTCCACCACTTTCGCTCCTTCACATCCTTAATATGTTAGTAGGAAATGGGAAAGCCGTATTGCCACACACACAGGAAGATATAAAAATAAAATCATGCCAGCTTGCTACGGTCACCAGCTAGCTGCAAAACCAAGGTGGCAAGTAATGCTGTGGTTTGTTTTTAGGGTGTGGGTAGCATTAATTGGGACAACAGTCATTGCTACATAAAAAAAATAAACTAAAAGTAAAATATACTGTTTGTGTTAAAGATGATTAACAGAGACAAATAAAACCAAGCTAAATTCATAAGTCTGTCAGTGTTAGCACCATCTGGGTCATTATCTGCTTCTTTAGTATCACTTTCCTCACTTGAATCTGTGAATCCGGGCATCTAGTAATCTTCCGGTTTTATTAGTTTTTTTTTCATAACTGTATAATTGTATGATGGCAACATACAGTACCATGCAATCACTGTGAGGTACTTAAATGGTCTGAGAACTACTAAACCACTCCCCCTGATGAAATCCTACTAGTAAAGCGCTAGGGGGTTTTGACTGGCCGTACGATCAGAGGGCAGGTAATATGTGGGATTACCAGTATTTTGTTTGCAGTCTATAGATCATAGTTTGCACACAGTTTAGCTGTCAAGCTGATGTCTTTGCACATTACTTCATGCCCCCTGCTTTATGTATTATATGAAGTTTATGCTACAAAGCTGATGCTGGAGCTTTAAGAGGCCAATATGTGCTCTGTGGAAAAGGTGGGGATGTGCTCACCTAAGACCTGGCTATGGTCTCAGTATGTCAATGTGTTCCAAAGCAATGCAGATGAGCGGAAGGGCAGGGTTAGTGGGGATACTCATAATATGTACCAGCTGCACTACAAGCTTTCGCATACAACACACGACAAGTAAATAAATACTTCTTTGTGCAATTTTATTGTGCTTAAAGCTCCAGTATCAGCTATGTAACATAACCTTCACATAAAACACAAACCAGAATGCCTGAAGCAATGTGCAAAGAAGTCAGACTGACAGCCAGACCGTGTGCAAACTATGATTTATAGTGCAAAGAAAATACTAGTAATCCCACATGTGCATCAAGCAGCCTATCAGGCGTACATAACCCTACGCTAAGAAGTGGGAGTGCCACGGATATACAGTAACCATTACTTGCCATCCGATTATACGACCTGACAAAACCCCCTAGTGCTTCACTCGTGGGGTTTTGTCAGGGGGGGTGGTTTAGTAGTTTTCAGACAATTATAGTACCTCGCAATGGTACATGACATGTCTGTAAGGTGAATCCTAAAACAAGTATCCTCAAATGTTGGGGGTAATAAAAAAAATTGTTTAACAAGCATCAAATGTTCGGCATTGACAAATGTGTGTTTCCTTAGTTTTGCTGTTCAAGTGTGGACTGACTGACTCAATTTTACTGACACTACATATAGCTGCCTTACTAATCCGCTCTTGTCGGTTAATGGGCTGACCTACTGTATTTAAACTAAGGTAAGTCGCTAAAGTACCCTCTCTCACACTGAAATCAAAGCAAAGAACTCAAAAGAATGTCACAGAAGCACTTCACCAGAATCACAGAAGCACCCTCCCTTACAAAGAAATCAAACCAAATAATCTCACATTGTCTTATAGGGCACAACCCCTTTCCTTCACCTGAACAAATGAGACAATGTGCCTGGAGGAAATGGCCACAGCCACGTATTTGTTATACAGCTGATTAGCATTCAAACTGGTAAACTGATAAGGTATATATACAGCAGTAGTCGTACCAAATATATACAGTACGGCGCACCGATGCATCAATCTTGTGGTGTGATATCCTATATTCAATGGGTGCCACGTTTGCACAAATGCTTGCTATACCACTCTACTGGTAAACTTTTGTGCAATTACCACTATATGTGTGTATATATACAGTATATAATTATTTATGTACTGAATGCTTCAGATTAATACCTTTGCGCTAAAAGCTCTATTACAAAGGTTCCATGTCAAGTACAGGGTAAACAAACATGGGACACATGCAGAGGGGTATATACATGTAATGCCCCTGCAAATGGGGGTTCCCAAAAGACTTCCAAGAGCTTGCTTGAATGCTCCAAGCCCGAATGGTGTTTCATGCTAGTTTCATTTATCAGTGAGTGTTTTAGAACCTCTGGTACTGTCTTTAAGAGCTGTCTGCTTGCAGACATAATTAGTTTGTATGGGACTGTGTTTTTTGATTGAGTACCACTGAGCTGCTGCCAATTCACTCCATTTTGCAGTCACTAGGAGTGCAAAGGAACCTATCTGAAAGATGTAACTGTTTGCCAGAAACCATTTAGAGTAATAATGAAATTACAGTTTGTCTAACCTGCTTTCTTTGCAGTCAGAACTGTGTCTGCCTAGTTCCCCATTCTGGTTTTGAACTGCTGAACTGGACCAATCAGTGTGGGGTAAGCTAGCTCTAAAATGGTGCCTTGGACGAATCAGAACTTGGACTCATAATCTGAGCCAGCCACAAGAGGATTGTATGGGCAGTGACTCTGGGAGATGTAGTTTAGACTTGGCGCCTTTTTGACCAACAGGAGCAGTCTATTGTGAGTGACAGCCAATCCAGTCAAGAACTGGGAGGAACTCAAAGGAAGTGCCCGTTTTGTCTGTTGGAGTTTCAGTTGAGCTCTGGCAGTGAAGAAGGAAGGAGCCCTGTGCCAGTGTGCAGTTTTAGTCGGGAAAGCGTGTAAGGCCCAGAGTTCCGTCTGCAGCTTGTGTAACTGCTTGTTAGACTGAACTGGCCCTGTGAAGAGAATCAAAGGATATCTGAAGAGTAGAAACCAGGCTCACCCTGTAGAAGACTGGAGATAATTGCTGATTGATTTCGGTCTGTCAGGAACTGAATCTGCTGTGTGTTCTCCGGTATTGTGCAGTAATTGCGATCGGTATAGAGAAGCAGCCTGCCTGGTATAGTACTTTCTGTTTTACCATATAAATGTGTGAAGAGGCTTGTGTACCTCAAGTGAACTTGCTGCCATTAAAGGACTTTTTGCCTGTTATTGTTCACCATATAAATGTGTGAGGAGGCTTGGTTAGCTCAAGTGAATCCTGCTGCCATTAAAGGACTTTGCCTGTTGCAGTTTGCCATATAAATGTGTGAGGAGTCTCGTGGAGCTCAAGAGTAGCCCTGCTGACATTGAAGGACCCTATCTTGTTTGGAGCTCGTGATACTAATTCAGGGTCGCCCCTGTTGAATTGCCACATTGAATCAAATGGAATCACTGTACTGCTGACTGTTTAAACTAATTTTTCTTTCTCTGTGGGAAAGGGCCCTACCAGCTGCCACGGTTTGGACTAGCCACTAGGGCTTGGGTACCCAGGGACAGTAACTGGTAGGGATAGGCCTGCACAGAGCCATAGGGTAGATAAGTAAAGTGATAAGCTAATTAACCTGATTTCCCCTGTCCTTGTTATATTCCCCCTAAATAAATCCGAGCTGCTTGTTTCCAGCAAAGTTATACTGCCTGAGGTATTTGTCTATGTTAAAGTATTGTACTGTGATTGTTGCACTGTATCTTACTTTACAGTAGGTCCCAGTGCCTGAACCAGCCCTGGGGTAAGTGTATACTGTGAAGGTAATTCTGATATATTGTGTGGGCCACTAGTGGGAAGAAAGGGGGGTTGCAGTGTCCCAGAGGGCTGTGACCAAGTAAGTTTAACTATTGCAAACCCTGACCTCTGGGTGGAGGCACCCGCCATTGGATCCAGGCCCCTCAACCTGTTAGTGGCAAATCAGGCAGGGGTAGTAGCCCCTGGGATAGCGCCATCTAGGGGTTACATACACAATTACAGGATATACATTCTAGTACCCAGTACAGCGAGGTACTGCATTTACACAATTACTTTACAAAGTAATAATTACAGAATACCAGTATATATTCATTAATCTGGCGTGAAGTGCACATAAGGTAGTCACTGCTGATCATTTGTTAATCGTATCGATCACTACTTATAGGCTCTTCACTCCCCTATGAAGGGGGCTGACATACTAGGTACAACTTCACGTGGGACTCTGGTCTCCAAGACATAAGGGATGGCTCTTAGTGGGCCAGTCTCAAATGTTACCTCCCCTGACAGAGTGCGCCACAGGCTGTGGGCCAAAGCCCAAGAGTTAACCTTTGCCTATGGCTAACAACCCCCCTGGTACTAGCCACAAAGTCCTCACCTCTCCCCAGCATCAGGGCAAACTGCCAGAAAAGATGTGATAAACCCTGTTAACCCCTCTGTTCATTCCAGTGAAACAACCATGCCGCCAATCTTGCAAGACTACGATGCTGCAGTCACGCCTGCATGACTGTTACAACTTGTCTATCTAATAAATGACAAAGCATCCTCTTGGCTGCATTAACATACAGGGTGTGAAAGCCTATTCTGAGTCTCTCCCCTCCTGACTTTATGTGAAGTAATGACAATCCCTCCCCTGGCTGCTTTACCTCCTGATAAATTAGTTCCTTAAACCCACAGCACTCACCATGTACCTTGGGCTGTACTAACTGCAATATGTACCTATACATGAGATAGCTTACAATTGCAAATAGTCTGACAAATTGCTGTTATTTCTTGCATTTTTTGTTTCTGTACTTGTGCACCCAAGCTCTCTAACTACTCTTCTGTGTTGTCCTCCTGTCAAGACGTGGAACCTTTGAAAAAGAGCATTTTGCTCAAAGGTTATATCCAAATGAAGAAATAAATAAATAAATAAATAATCACCTGCTAGTAACATCCTGTCGGAGAAGGCTTAAAAACTGAAAACCCAGTGGGGGAATAAAAATGGTAAAATTCCTTCCCAACACCTAAGGTGATCCCCCATAAGGGACAATGGGTTTCCTACCACATGGTTCCTCGCCCCTGCTTTTTTGAGGGGAGGGACTTTGAAGGTATCTGCTGAAGCAGTATAAGCTGAAAGAAGGCAGAGCCTTCATTTCCCCAGCATACAGTCACAACCAAAGATATGGTCAGATATTTCCTGAAATTTCTGTGATATTTCTAGAGAAGTCTCCTGCTTTCTGCATTTCCACAGTAGGGGCAGCAGAGAGAAACTCTTTAGAAATTTCGGGAAATAGCTGACCATGTCTGTGGCTACTACTGTAAGTTAACAACGCTCCTCCCCACCAGCATGTAATAGCTCTGCCTCTGGGAATCTGGCCTACCTGCCTAACCCTGACCCTAGAGGGCAGAAGCTACCCCTCCCTCCTGTCTGCTCAGTTGTCATTTATAGGCATGCCCACAGACAAACCTCGCTGGCAGCTATTCACTGCAGGCTCTTCCAGAATGGCACAAAGCACTTTACAGAAAGCACCCTAGCTCACACAGGAATCAGACCAAAGAATGCCACAACATGTCACAAACACGTTATCCCAATCAAAGAAGCACTTAAATGCTACTGGCATTACTTTTCCCTACCCAACCCACTGGTGCAAGAATACAAGAATGGACAAATGCATAGCCTCCTTAAATGCATAGTTTTTGGCAGTCCCAAGAGTATGTGTTTAATGGAGCTGCACTGTATAATCACCTAACATGTCCCCATGTTAAAAAGGAAATGATTAACAATAAATCCACCCACTGCTCTGGGTGGCGGGGATGGTGACTTTCAAACACCCTGCTGCTCTCAGCTTATAAGCAGAATAATAAAAAGTATCTCAAGTGTCTGTTTCATCCTCCTCAAAGAAACATAGACTTTGACAGCAGATAAGGACCACTTGGCCCATCTAGTCTGCCCATTTCCCTACCTGATGGATAAGCTGCAGATTCTAGTTAACCAACAGCAATTACTTCCTCCTACCCCCACCAGAATTGCTTTATGTCTGTCCCATGCATTCTAGAATTCTCCCACTGTTCTTGAATCCACAACCTCCTCAGGAAGGCTGTTCCATGCATCCACAACCCTCTCCATGAAAAAATACTTTCTAACATTACCTCTGAACCATCCCCCTCTATCTTCAAATTTTCCCCCTTGTTTTTGCACATTTCTTTTTCTGAAAGATGCTACCCTCTTGGACTTTGTTAATTCCCTTGAGGTGCCTGAAAGTTTCTATCATGTCCCCCCCCCAAGGGTATACATATTAAGCTGATTTAGTCTCTCTTCATATGTCTTCTGGTGTAGACCCCACACCATTTTGGTTGCACTCCTCTGAACAGCCTCCACTCTATGTCCTTGAGGAGATGGGGTCTCCAGAACTGTATGCAGTACTCCAGATGGGGTCTCACCAACTGTCTGTACAGAGGGAGAACAACGTCCTGTTTTCTACCGTTGATGCCCCTCTCTGTGCATCCCAGTATCCCCCCAGCCATCCTTACTGCCTTCTCACATTGCATGCCCACCTTTAGGTCATCTGATATAATTACTCCCAGGTCCCTTTCAATTTTTGTTGTTAGTATCTCACCCCACATTGTGTACTCTTTCCTTGGATTTTTGTCTCCCAGGTGCATTATCTTGCACTTCTTTGCATTGAATCTGAGCTGCCATATATTTGACCATTCCTCCAACCTTGCCAAGTCCCTTTTCATCCTTTCCACCCCACCTTGTGTATCAACCCAGTTGCAGATCTTTGTGTCATCTGCAAAGAGACATATTTTCCTTCCAGGTGCTCTCCAGTGTTGCTTATAAAGACATTAAAGAGGACCAATCCCAGTACTCAACCCTGCGGTACCCTGTTAGTTACCCTCCTTTCTTCACTGTGGACTCTGTTTACTATTACCCTTTGCGTCCTGTTGTCCAGCCAATTTTTTATCCAGGCTACCACCTTGGGACCCACTCCAAGGTCAGCTAACTTGTATATTAATCTTTTGTGTGGGACTGTGTCAAATGCCTTGCTAAAATCTAGGTAGGCCATATCCACAGCCCCTCCCTGGTCTATTACTTTGGTCACCCAGTCAAAGAAATCTATTATACACATCTGGCACGACCTTCTCGCTGTGAATCCATCCTGCCTTGGGTCCTGTGCCCCACTGGCCTCTAGGTACTCAGCAATTCTTTCCTTCAGAAATGATTCCATCATTTTCCCTACCACTGAGGTCAAACTAACAGGTCTGTAGTTTCCTGCCTCTGCCCTGCTCCCACTTTTGTGAAGTGCAGTCACATCTGCCCTCCTCCCGTCCTCAGGTACCACCCCATCCTCCCATGATTTGTTAAAGACAGTAATCGGTGGTGCCACTAGTTCTACCCTTAGTTCTTTTAGAATTCTGGGGTGAATCCCATTAGGCCCCATTGCTTTGTCCACTCTAAGTTTCAAGACTTCTTTCAAAAACCTTTTTTCTGTGAATGGACTGGTATTGACCCCCCTATCCAAAGTGTTTTTCTTGTTTGGTTTAGGTACCTCCCCATCCTCTGTTGTGAATACTGAGCAGAAATATTCAGTATCCCTGCTTTTTCACTATAACCCTCTGCCCACATTCCCTCCCCTTTATTAAGTCTCCATTTCCCTCCCTTGTCTTTCTTCACTCCCTAATGTGCCTATAAAAGGTTTTATCTCCCTTCGTAACAGAATTGGCTATCTTTTCCTTGGTTTGGGTCTTTGCTATTCTGACTGCCTTCCCTGCCTCCTTCTGCTTTAACTGATAAAGTTCTCTGTCCTGCTCCTTCTGTGTTTCCTTATTATTTCCTGAATGCTATACTCCTCTCCTTAACCTTCACTGCCACCTCTTTTGAGAACCATAGTGTTTTTTTCCTTCATTTTGTTTTATTGATTCACTTCACACAAAGGCTCATTGCCTCTGTGATGGCTGTTTTGATTATTCCCAGTTGTTCCTCCTCCCCTCCATCTTGTCCATTTGCTAGTGTTTTTCTGAGGCACTCTTATTTTTCCAAAGTCAGCCCTCCTACAGTCCAATACTTTTGCTTTTGTATGGCTTGACTCTATGGCTGTGTTTATTGTGAACCAGTCTGTTAGTTTATGTATTTATTTATTTGTAAGAATCAGTTTACAACCTTTGAGCCAGAGGCTCGTTTCCAAAGGTACTTCATCACATAAAGACATACATTGTGTTTTTGGTTACATAGCATAGCTTTGCAAAACAAAAGGTGTTCAACAGAGGCGACACGTCACACTGTGGTCAGACAAATACAATTAGGTTACAGGGTACATGTAATTGATAACAGGTGTTACACAGAAGTTGGTATCAAGTGAGCAATCTAGTTGGTAAACACTGAAACAGCTGGCACTGGCCAGGTTAAACATAGGCACGGTGTACAGGGAACTGGTGGTGGGGATGGCTAGGTGGAGAGCTGCCCGGAGGGCGTTGTCAAGAGAAGCAGAGGTGGAGGCTACTTTCAGAGACAGAAGCAGTTACAAGTGCTGATGATGTGGTTCCGAAGGGTGGTTTTGTACTTAGAGATGGTGGTGGCATTGGTGATGGGGGCAGGGAGAGAGTTAAACCAGGTTGGGGCTCTATAGCAGAGGACCTCTGGCAGTCTGGTTCTTGACCTGGGGACCATTAGAGTGGTCTTGTAGGAAGACCGTGTTGCAATAGTGGGGGGCTCTGGTGGATGGATGCCGTTACCCAGGGGAGAGCCAGTAGGGTTTTTTTTGAGGAGACAGGTTTGGTATCGGAGCCGCTCATCCAGGGTAAGCAGGTTAGCCTCTACACAGCTGACAGGTGTGTGTGAGCCTGGGGCACCAGTAATCAATCTGCAGGCTTTATTCAGGGTTAAGTGAATTTTGTTGAGTGCAGTGGTGTCGGCAGCACCATATACTGGTAGACCATAGTCTGCAAGGGACAGAACGGATGATGTAACAGCGCGAGGAGGAGAGCATTTGGGGGAAGGCAGGTTCTATGGCGGAAGAGGATGCCAAGCCGTGTGTTAGTGGCGGATGTTAGGGTGTTGATGTGGTTGTGAAATGTGAGGGCTGAGTCGAAGGTAACCCCAAGGTATTTGTAGGAGCAGACTTGTTCCAGTGGCTGATCAGTACTTGGAAGGATATAGAGTGGGTGGTTGCTAGCTTTGTTTTGGGGGTGGGAAAAGAGCATAGCTTTGGTTTTATTAAGATTGATGACTAGTCTGCGCTCCTTAAACCAAGCCTCGGCACTGTTGAAAGACTGCTGTAGGAGTCCTGAGGAGATGGGGTCTGTTTGGTGGTCGCTTGTTCCCAGATGGCTACCCACTTCTAAATCCGAGATCCTTTCTCAGTCCCTATTTGAGAGTACCAGGTCTAAGATCGCCTCCTCCTAAGTGGGTTCAAACACTAGCTTCTGAGTCATGCCCCTTGTAGGGCATTAAGAATGACCCTGCCCCTGGATGTGCCTGCAGCAAAGGTGCTCCAGTTAACATCTGGCATATTCAGGTCCCCCATCAGCAATATCTCATCTTTTTCTGCCATTTTAAGGATGCCTTCTATCATTTCCTTGTTCATTCCCTCCCCTGAGATGGGGGTCTGTACACAATTCCCATGCTGATTGTGGTGCCATTTCCTGTCTACAGGATGACCCACAGTGACTCATCTACTTCATGTTTACTCTTTAGCTCTGTTACTTTAATCCCTTCCCTTACATTGATCTACTCCTCCTCCTCTTTTACCCTTCCTGTCCCTCCTGTAGGTTGTATATCCTGGTATGCTGACATCCTAGTCATGGTTCTCTGTATACCATGTTTCAGTGACTGCTACAATATCCAGACATCCCTCTTCTATCAAGGCCACTAGTTCAGAGAGCTTGTTACATGGACTAAGAGCACTGGTACTCATCACCCTCCATTTTTTGATGGCCTTACCATTTTTCGCCCCATCCCTGTCCTTACTGCCTTTGCCTTTTCTTGCATTTACTCCTGTCCTGCTCCCGAATGACTTCTCTACCTTGGTGTTTACCTCGTTAATTACTGTGTTTTGTGGGGGAGAGGCTGGCATTTCCCTGCTTCTTTTCAGTGCCTACCCCCTTGACTAGTTTAAATGCTTGCCAATAAAGCATTTAAATCTATCACCTAGGTTCCCGATCCCCCCCCCTGTACAGATGCAGACCATTGCACCTAAATAGGCCTGCATCCCTCCACATGGCTCCCCAGTCCCCAGTGAAGCCAAAACCCTGAGTTCCACATCAGTTTTTCAACCATTCATTGAATCCCATGGTGCTGAGTACCGTAGCATCATCCTTGCCATAGACAGGAAGCACCTCCGAGAAGGTTACCGTACATGCTACTTGTCTAAGACCCCTCCCCAACTCTACAAATTCATCTTGCACTGCTCTGCTCTGATACCATTCCCAGCCAGGTCATTTGTCCCTAGGTGGACAATGACATCCTGCTCCTTCCCTCATGCAGCTGCTCTCATGATCCTGAGGATTTGCTTCCTGTCCCTCTGAGCTGTGGTGCCAGGCAGGCACCCTCCCTCCCTCCCCCTTCTTCCCCGACTTCTACCCACCTAATGACTGAGTCCCCACCAGGAATTATTTCCTTCCCTGTGGGGTCTCGTGCCACCTCCTGTGGGTCTCCTTTGAGGAGGTTCCCAGCATCCTCTGGTCTCCACTGCAGGTGCCTCCATAGAGGAACCACTCTTTGCCAGAACAGCATATGAATTGTGGAGAGGTACAGCTGGAGGGATGCACCTCTGTTCCACCACCCTCTCCCTCCCTGAGCTCACCTTGATCAACAGCTCCTCTTTCTTGGCAACCTCTAAGGAGTGGCAGTGTCCTAGTGGTCCCAGGTGGGGGAAGAGGTCTACAGTCTAGCAAGGTCCGCCTGGAAGCAGGCAGCCTCCTCCCTTGGACCAGAGGTGTCTGCAAATAGGGCAGCATCGCAGCCTCCAGAATGTCTCCGGAACACTGCCACCCCACAGCCACTGCACCACTCCCATCATGACTTATTTTGTGTCCCCTCTCCTGTTGCTTTGTATGCTTACACTCTCCTCCCTCTATGTATTTTCCACCTACTTTCCTACTGCCTATGTACCCTACAACCTCGCCCTTCCTGTTCTGGGACCTTCCTGAGTCTTCAGTAGTCTCCTTCCACCTTACTTTGACTCAGACCTCCAGCGGCTGGGGGAAGAAAGAGCTATATTTTTCCTTCAAGGCTGATGAAACTAATGTGTCTTAGTGATCCTTTCCTTCCTACTGCTAAACAAGAAGTTCCTGTTGTCAGTCAAATCCAGTGGCTATAAAAGCAGAACTGGCTTAGGGTAGGAGTGTGGAGGGGTGGAAAGGAGGGCAATTAGTAAGAAAATCCATAGCTTTTTTAGTCAGCTGCTTGCTCCAGCCTTATATGTTTTTCAGTATCCAACTCCAATTTCACAGCCAGGTTACCTGCCTCCTCCGGGTTAGTGAACTGCTAAATCTTACCATCCTCATCCACTCTCAACCGAGCAGGAATCGATAAGAAGAAAGGAATTTTCAACTTCTTGAGATGCTGTTTGTTTGAATCAAAGTCCTGCAATGCTGCCGGGTCGAACAGGGCAAACAGATGAACTACTGCCTCCCCCATACAGCAATTCCTTCTGGCATCTGGCCACTTGCAGAGCTTGTTTTTCAATACTGGCCCTTGCGGGCACTATTAACATTATAAGAGAGGGAGATACACCTTCACTGGAGCCTTCATGGGCCTTAAAGGGTAAGCTTTTTCAAGTAACCTAGGGACAGGAAGGGTCTTCAGTTGTAAAGTCCACAGCAACCAAACTGCCACACATCCAACCAGTCATCATCCTCGATCCCCTCTGGAAATGTAGCCAACCAAATATTTTGGTCACTCAAGGCCAGCTTAGTAGCATCCAAGTGTTTTTTCAAAAGCAGTTTCCAAAACAATGCAGGACACAGAAGTCATAACGTCTTCTGCTTGCAACATAGGAACTACCAATGAATCAGAAAGTCCAGTAAAAGACTTTTCAACTACCTACAGCCTGATAGCGATATTGTTCAAATGCTTCATCATGATCTGTAACGATTCTTTCATTTCTGTAAGTTCCATCGATGCAGACGGTCCCCGCAATGCGGCTCTGACTTACTTGTTCCTGGCACTGCTTGAAAAAGTTGGTCGAAGCCTATGGCTGACTCTTGGGCTTGCCCATTGCTGCAGGGGCAACTGCACAGACACTGCAGCAGTTTTTGAGACAGAAGTCCACAAAGAGAGCAGAATATATACAAATAAAAAGCTTGTGAAGCCGGAGCACTTCAAAAACACATCTACTGAGCAACAGCTAGCTTCGCTTGTCACCCCCTTCCCACCCCAACAACTCTCATTTTCTGATCAGTGCTAGCACATTTTCAGGAGAATGCCTGTACGATTTCATATTTTTTGCTGTAAAGGATGATGTATAGCATTTTTTATTTATTTATTTATTTGAGGTATTAGATTTACAACCTTTGAGCCATCGGCTCATTTACAAAGGTACCTCGTCACATGGAGGGCAGTAAAAAACAGAGATGGTACAAATTACAAAGGAATAGCCGTCATGTATAGGTTACAGACATTGTTTACAAACATTATATGCAGTTTTGGATACAGATATTTACACAAGCACAGCAAAAACATTGTTACCATGACAGAGCATCCATTACAGTATAATCCATCACATTCATGGGCCAGAGTTGGATTAGACATTGTTGTAAGAGGTTGCAGTCCATAAAGGACTTTGTCAGAGGTTTGGACCCTAGTGGGCATGACAGTGCAGGCTAGTTGCAGTTACAGGAGCGGACATGGAGGAGGTGGTTGCGGAGAGCGACTTTGAAAGGGGCAATCTTGGGTGTGCTAGTAATGGTGGCTGGGAGTGCATTAAACCAGACAGGGGCCCTGTAGCAGAAGGATCTCTGGGCAAGGGAGGTTTTTGAGGCTAACGTCACACTTCACCCCTAAGGCCCACCCTTTGACTCATAGTTGGAAGCTGAATTTCTGACCCATGGAGAACACAGTGAAGAAATAAACTGCTTCAGTCTTTGAGTTACCAATCCTTCCAACCTTGCAGAAATTGTGGCTTCTTGGAAACAGGAGCAAAACTATAAAACAGCCTTTTATGAGTGGTTTAGGCACTAGCAAGTCAAGGACATCATGGTGTCTGGTATTACAATGCTCCTGCTACAAACAGATTTATCATGATAATCTGCAGCATTTCTAAAAACATCCCAATTTAAGAAGAAGAACTGAAATTTGATAGGGGAGAATAAAGAACCATGGTTGCACTCTTGGAGGGGTCACTACCACAGCAACACAGCTGAGAACTTAAGGTGGTGTATTACGGTATACTGTGCTGCTCACAAACTGCAGTCTTGTTTTTCACAATGATGCAATATCAGTGGGAGATATTTAAGGAATTATTCATGGCAGGGTGTGCTTTATTGTTGGATAATGACATGCCTCAGAAAGTAAGGCATGAGGCAAGGCCAAGTGCCTTATGCACCACAGAAGTGCTGCTATGCCACAATTATACACACGCTGTACTGCCTTATTAAAATTATAAAATGCTTCCTCTGATTTTTATTCTAAAAACAGAGTAATGAGGCTCGGGACATTATTTCCGACCACTGGTGTTGTGAAATAATGCATGGTCATGTGAGCATATCTTAAGAATTGCAGATCTTGGTTTCTCTCATTCATTTCATACTATGATTTAGAACATGTCTGATCGTTCTGTGAATGACCCACAGCTGTGTCTTCTGCCTCGGAACCCAACCTGGCATGTAGGTATGGCAGCACTGCTGAATCCTAACTGGTGATGGCAAGGAAGGAGGATTAGTCAAAGAGAGCTCACTGGGACCACAACCCCCTGCCCCCCCCCATACACACTTTGTCACCATAAATTACTGTATTGACAAAGCTCTTACCAAAAAAAAGGAAAAAGAGAATGCTGGGCATTAAAAAAGGGTGGAGGGTCATTAGTAGAAACAGGCAGCATGTCTTTAAATTCTATGAAAACTACCGTATGTACTAATGTATACGGCAAAAACAAAAAAACCAAAACAAAACCTTTCTTAGTTGTCCCCCATCACTGGTCATGAATAATGTTCTCGCTGCTTACCACTGCTACAAATACCCAGAGGCTAATAACAACCCAAATAAACAATGTATGTTTAAAGCAGCCATTGCTCACTAACCGGAACATTAACTAAATGAAGTGTCTGTTGATACTGTCTTCAACAGTGGTGCAAACCTGAATATGTTATATAAACCCCCACTTGGAATAGCATCTCTTCATTTGCACTTGAATAGTAAGACTACTGCCTATGTTAAAAGAAAATGCCTGCAGATTCTACAAAGCAAGACCTACAGTACCTTTTAGGGAGATTCTGATTCACAAAAACTGCCAAACGCATCTACTATTTAGTTCCTTTTTACTGCATGACAGGCTGCAATAAAAATGGAAAAACTTTTCAGGAGTCAGCTAGACTTCTCGATGGGAAGATCTGGGTATCCACATTGATGGTGGACAGTGCAGCAGGAGTGGATGTAAAAATTAAGCTGCCAACAGAAAGGTTGTCCAACACTGAATGGGGCATGGCTTCAGACCATATTTACAGTACTTACAGATTAACATGTTAGCACTGTAAAGTTTAAAGCATCATCTTTAAAAACTGCATTTTGGATTTTAAGACATACTTCATACAACCTACAGTCTGCCCTGTCAGCTGGTTTGGTGGCAGCGAATAACAGTGTGGGGACCTTTGTGTTTGGGAGCAACCCTGGGTCTCTCAGTAGCCAGGTCAGAGAAGGAGATGCATACAGTGGAGACACTGCACTGAGGATTGAGTGATAATGTGCTCACAAAACAGGGGCATCACAGCAGAGAGCGCTGGGGGCAGGTGGACAGTGAGATTAGACCACAGCAGAAGGAGCCTATTAAGATGTCTTCTGGTGGAGGAAGGAGAAAGAGGCAGTTCAAAGAAGCAAAAAGAGTACAAATGGTGGTGGGGGCACAGGTAATGAGAAAGTTGAAGTAGCAGAGGAGGAACCAAACCAGAATCTGGATATGAGACAGATGCAGAGGGAGACACACCTACCTAATGAGGGGACAGTAGGTAAGATTAAAGGGTGTGGCAGTGGGTGCTAGGAATGCAGTTAACAGCCAAGTGATGGAATCAGTAAAAGGGGGATTCAGTCTGGCCAGTGTGGTCTTAGGGGTGACACTGTATGAACTACATCCATATAATCAAATTCTAGGAGGGTAATTCTGACAATAATCTCAATGCAGAATAGGAGACGAATGCAGTCTTGTTGTCATAAGGAGCACCAAACCAAGGGAGCAGCTTTCTGTGGATGGCATAAATGTGGCATAAAACATCAAGAGGACGGGCAAGCCACACACAGAGCTAGTTAAATGAGCAATTCGATGTGGTGAAGGCAGGGGCATCATTAAAGCTGGCCAGATGCCAGTATGCTACCCAGTGCTTAAGGTCATGGAGACTGATTTTTTTGGCATTTAGGGAGAGTTGCTGAGCACTGAATTAACATTGGACATTGTCAATCTTCTGCTGGAGCTATGTTGCCAGTTCAGGAGCTGAGGGTCACTTTGCAGGTGCAAAATCAGTCGGAACGCAGATCAGACAACCACATGGCTGGAGGCCACTGGGTGAGTGGATTCTAGCTCACAAACAGAACTGTCTTGCTTTTTCTGTACAAACTGCTACAATGTGCTGAAAGAGAGGGAGGTTTGGTGGGTTTGGGAAGAGGGTAGGCTATGCAGACACAGAGCAGGTTCCAACACCACAAGGGCTAATTGGAGAGGGGAAGTAAAGAGATAAAGAATGGCTTTTAACTAAGCCTAACTTGTAGGTGTGCTCAAGTCTTTTTTGTAGGGGCACAGTGAGCCAGAATACCAATTGGATAGCCATGTGGTTGGAAGCCAGTGGGTGAGAGGATTCCAGCTTGCAAGCAGAGCTGCATTGCTTTTTTGTACAAAGAAACTGCTACAATGTGCTAAGAAAGAGGGGTGTTTTGGTGGGTTCGGGAAGAGGAAGAGCCATGCAGACACATGGTGAACTCCAGTGCCACTAGGGCCAATTGGAGAGGAGAGGAAGGAAAAAAAGAAGGCCCCACAAGTGAACCCTCATGTGGGTGATGCCAAGCGTGAGTGCCACAAAGCAGAAGTGTGGCAGTGCCATGAAGCAGGAGTGTGGCATCTTACTAAGTAGCACCTGCAGGGCTTCTACAGGAAGAGTCTGTAGGCCACAGGGGACGCTGCCCAAAAAGGACCAGCTAAAGGGCTAGAAAAGTAAGGAGAGTCAAGAGGTACTGACTGACAAACAGACCCCAAGCAGATAGGCCTGTGGAAACACGGGTGGGATAGTATTTGGGAATATATCCTATCTGAGGTAGGCCTATGAAAGCAGGTGGGGATACTGATTTGAAATATTCCCTATCTGGAGTACGCCTGTAAAGGTAAGTAGGTGCACTGTCTAGAACTACCTAGCTGGGGTAGGCTTACAGAAAACAGCTGGGGTAGCACAGAAGAATACTGAGGCAGGAGGCAGGGGGGTGGTGTTCTGTATGGGGTGTGGGGTTGTGAGAGGCAGGGGGTTGTCCTGTGTGTGTAGGATGCTAGTTTTTTTTATTGACTTAGGAGCAGCTCTTCTGGACGTAGCCGGAAATAATG
This sequence comes from Neoceratodus forsteri, assembly GCA_016271365.2. Taxonomy (NCBI): domain Eukaryota; kingdom Metazoa; phylum Chordata; order Ceratodontiformes; family Ceratodontidae; genus Neoceratodus; species Neoceratodus forsteri. The sequence continues at coordinate 1,536,786,044 of CM028131.1, read as the reverse complement.
GCAAGGAGACAGAGGAGCAGGGTTGGGAAAGTGGAAGGAACAAGGAATAGAGGAAGGTTGGGGTCAGGGGTCCAGTTGCACTGTAATCCACTGCCCCAGAAGAAGCCTGGAGAGGATGGATAGAGGTCCACTGAGGGAGAGCATGGGTTCAACAGAGGAACAGAGAGGAAGGCACAATCGCAGGGTACCAGTAAGGAATTGCTTCAACTACTGAGTACTACAGGGGAGTGGGGGCCTAGGTGGGGCACAGATGGCAAAGGGGCAGCTTGTCCATAGTAGGGGCTGGGAAGAGGACAGACAGGAGGGGAAGAGGGGGTGGAGTACGGGCAACAGGAAAAAAAGGGGCACCCTGGGAGGAACAGACAGGAGGCAGAGGTAAGGAGAGAGGAAGGACAAGATTCAGCTTGAGCTTGTGAGGCAGTGAGAGGAGATGAGAAGGAAGGAGGAGACGACAGGGAGACAGTGGTGGAGGGGAAGGAAGGAAGGAAGGAAGAGGGAAGGTAGCTAGAAGGGGGGACAGTAGGATGGGGAACAAGGAAGGATAGCTCCAGATGGGGGAAGTAAGGCAGCAGCGCTACAGTCACAGCAATAGGGGATTCAATAGTGAAGATTAGATGGACTAGAAGTGGGGGGAGGCACCAAGATAGGCAAGTGGTGTGCCTCCCGGGAATGATCACAGAATGCACTCGTCTGATGGTAGGCCTACTCACACAGGGGATGGGGGGAGACTGCATTAGGTCATCCAGCTAGGTATCACTGTCTAATGACCTAGCTGTATGTTAGTTAGAGACGGTGCAGGAGAGGTTTAAAGTGGTGGGGCAGGTTGTGGGGGGGGGAGCTAGGTTGGCAGCCTTCTCAGAAGTGCTGCTGGTAGCGTAGTGATAGCATGGCTGGGAAGCATATTTTATTTTATTTAGTTTTTGTTGACCAGGCAAGTGCACTGGACAAATCCTGCCAATTTTCAGGCACGACCCGGGGGAGGGGGGTACAGATGAATGCCAACTGACCTTGAACCAGATTAAGCTGTTGGTGGTATTTTAATGAACAGTATAGAGGAGTTTAATGGCTGGCTGAGGGAATTGTGCAGGGGGAAGGATTTGGGTATGCAAGAAACTGGGAAGGATCCTGGAATGATAACACCCTCTATGCACCCGACAGGCTGCACTTAAGTCAGAGGGGATCCGGGCTACTAGGTGAATGGATTAAGGAATATGTCAGCAGGAATCTGCATTTAAACTGAAGGGGAGGCAGAAAGGGTCGAAACACCCAAGGTTTCCAGGAAGAGGTGGCAGCCAGGCTCCCTTGCTGGTAGATAACATAAAGGGTTTGAAGGGGAAGGAAGTGGGGTAAGTAGAAGAGGGCACAGGGTGAAGATTTTAGAAGGTGGGGGGGCAGTCAGATAGAAAACATAATAGGTCATAGCGGGGGGAGGGTGACTGGAAGGAACAGAAGTGGGCTAGGGACAGGCAGAAGAAGGGAGGTGGAACAGGAAAGCAGAAAGAGGAGAGGACTGACTCCTGTTCAAAAAAGTAAGGGTGGAATATGTCATTTCATTTTATTATTTACCCTGGAAAAGCGCATTGAGCAATTTGCCCTTTTTTAAGTGTGACCAGCATTTACAAAATAACCACTACATAATGTAAAATACAAAATATACAAATTATTTACAACATGTAGACTGTGCATCTAAAATACTTGACAAATGTTTCTTAAAGACAGGTATAGATGCAATGGACTTGACTAATCATGGCAGACAATTATAAGTGCTTACACCAACATAATAAAAAGCTCTTTGCTCAAAACAAGTTCTTCGAATGGGGATATTAACCAGAGTTAAATCCTGTGACATAGTACAAGACGACTTATGCTGTAATGTAAATAATTCTCCTACTGAATATGGAACCTTGCCCGGGAATCCAGGAATGGTGGAGGACCAGAGGATGATGAGGGAACGGGAGAGCAGAAAGAGGAGAGGACTGTCTATTGGTTAAAAAAGAAGGGGTAAAATCAGGAGTGGTGGAGAGTAGTGACCCTGAACACCACAGATGTCTAGAGAACAAACTGGAAGACCTGCAGGCCATGCTGGCAGAAAGGAAGGTGGATCTGTTGGCAGTTACAGACACTTGGGCTACTCAGAACCATGAACATCCTTTCCCGGGTCGTGCTTGAAAATAGTCAGGATTGTTGCCTAATGCACTTACCCAGTTACCAAAAGCTAATAAATAAATGATAAGGACCTCACCATACTAGGGTATATTGTTTATAGACAGGATGGGGAGATAGAGAAGGGGGTGGGGTGGCACTATACATCAGGAAGGGCATCAGTGCCATCAGGAAGGAGATCGGGAAAGGAAAGGTGAAGGTGCTGTTGATACAGATTCAAACAGCAACAGGAAGGAAAGTGAGGTTTAGGGTAGCCTAAATCCACTAAAATAAGATGAGGATAATGACAGAGAATTGAGTACCATGATCAGAACGGCAGCAGATGAAGAAAGGTGGAGGTAATGGTGGAACTTTATTTGCCTACGGTGGATTGGAGTATCCCGTCCACCTCCTGTGCCAGGAGCCCACTGATCCTGGACACAATGCAGGATGGGTTTCTGGTCCAGGCAGTGATCAAACCTACATGAGAGGGTGCCATCCTGGATCTGGTATTAACAAATGGTGACCATGTGAGGGACATCAAGTTAGAGGAGCCCTTGGGGAGCAGCACCCACTGCACAGTGAGTTTTAGGGTTACTATGGAAAAAGGAAAGCTGGACTAGTGGAGTGGAGGGCTGAGGTGCTGGACACCTTACCTTCTCCCATGCCAGTGGCCAGGGTTTGGAAAAAGAGCCTGAGTCACCGGGGGTCAGCTGAGGGGGGGCAAGGAGCTAGATTAAGCAGCCACAAGGCAGATCTTCTCTCCAGGGGAGGGACGTGGGCTTCCCAGGCTCTTGGCTGCCACCAGGTGGAGGCTAGGTGGCAGCATCCAGCCAAGAGGGAGCCAGGCATTAGGCCGGGTGGCAGGAAGAGGCTGTCACCAGAGCTACAAAGCACATGCATGCCCCCACGTGCATGCATGACTATGTTTTGGGGTCCCAGGATAACGGAGGGAAGTGGAAAAAAGGGGCACATGGGGAGGCTCAATGAAGCCCTGAGAATGGGGCAGATTGAGATCCTCCGAGGGAAGACCACAGCTTGCCTGCCCCAGAGCCCCAACAGGTAAAAAGCTATATGACAAAAAATACGGAAAAAGGAACAGCGAGAACCAAGACAAAAGTGCTGGACTTTAGGATGTCCCACTATAGGAAGAGGAAAGAGAGAGGAAACAGATACTAAGGGGACACTTACATAGTCTTAAGAATGGCGTGGGGGCAGATCAAAAATGGAGAGTAATCAGGAAAGGGATAGCGGTGGCCGCTAACACCTGCCTTAAGCAAAGGGAGAAAACTCCAAAGCCAAAAGGCCAAGCTGGTTCGATACAGAGGTGGGCCAGGCAAGGAGGGAAAAAAAGGGCCACATATAGGAATTTAGGAAGTCCCAAAGGGAGGAGGACTAGGGATCTACCTGAAGAGCTAAGGAGACTAGTAGGGCAACCAAGGTTTGGAAGGAGCTGCAGATTACATAGGAATCAAGGAGAAAGAGAAAACCTTCTAAAGAGGGACAAGAAGGGGAGCACAGGACAGCTAAAATGTGGAAAGGGGTGGGTAGAAGGCAATAAAGAGAAAGCAAAGATGTTGAACAAATACTACTGCTCTGTCTTTACTAAGGAAAAGGATGGACCTTTGCTGCAAGATAGGATGATGGAAGGGGGAGGAGGAGGAGGAGGAGACATGGATGAGGACAGGATAACAGGAGACAGGGCTATAAAAGGGCTCCTATCTTTGAAGGCAAATAAGTCCCCACAATTAAATGGAATGCACCCAAGGGTGTTGAGGGAGCTGGCAGAGGATCTGGTGGGTCTGCTGGCAGATCTGTTCAACAGCTCATTGGATTCAGGGGTGAGACTGCAGGAGTAGAGAACCACACATGTGGTACAACTACGTAACAGTGGGCCTAGGGATGACCCTGGGAACTACAGGCTGGTTATTCTGATCCACTGTCTGTAAGCTGATAGAGGCCATTCTGAAGGAAAGACTAGCTGGGTTCCTTGGAACAAACAGCTACACGATGAGAGACAGCATGGGTTCATGTCAGGGAGATCCTTTGAAACCAACCTGATTAGCTTCTTTGACTGATTTATTTCTTTTTTTGTATCCTGTACTTACTTGGGTTTTCAGCAAGGCCTTCGACATGATACCCCACAAAAGGTAGATCAAGAAATTGGAGAACCTAGGAATGGGAAACAAAGCAACATGGTAGGAGGCTAATTGGCTCAGTAATAGGACAGAAAGGGTGGTGGGGGAGTTCTCAGTTATGAGAGAGGTTGTTTAATGTAATCATAAATGATATTGAGGGAGGCATTAAAGGCAAAATCTGTCTTGTTGCAGATGAAACCAACGTATGTGGGAGGACAGACAGACGAAATGGTGCGGAACCTAAGTAGGATGAAGCAAAGCTAGCAAGGTGGTCTGGCATATAGCAACTTGGTACAATGCAAAAAAGTGCAACATCATGCACACTGGAAGAAAGAACCAGAGTACAGTTTAGGGGGTGGGGTCAAGGTAGCTGAAACAAAGGAAGAGAAGGACTTGGGGATAGTCATCACCAGCAAACTTAAGCCAGCTATGCAGTGCAGAAAGGCAGCAGCCAAGGTGAACAGAATGATGGGCTGTATTGCTAAAGGGTTCACAAGCAGAAGGGAGAAGGTTATACTGCTGCTGTACAGATGTTCGACACAGCCGCACCTGAAGTACAGCATACAGTACTTTAGCCCCTACCTGAAAAAAGAGATCAAGCAGCTCGAGGCAGTCCAAAGGATTGGAGTACTAGTAGTAGTAGTAGATTTTATTTTGGTCGCCCAAAGATGATTCAGGGCAAACAAGGCAGGGCACATGAGGACAGGCTGAGAGAGCTTAAGATGTACTCATGGAAGGGGAGGATGAAGAGAGGGGACGTCACATACATAGATACATAGATACATAGACAGTGTCGGCAGATAAGGGCCTATGGCCCAACCAGTCTGCCCATTTGAGCTTGTAAGTTCAGTTTGTTTTCCTAGAAGTCTGTTTCCCCTTACCCCTGCCCTCTAGAATTCCTTTATGTCTATCCCATGCATTCTTAAATCCCGTGATTGTTTCAGGCCCCACCACTTCCTCTGGCAGGGTGTTCCACTTGTCCACCACCCGCTCTGTGAAGAATTTTTCTCATGTTTCCTCTGAATCGCCCTCCCTCCAACTTCATCCCATGCCCTCTAGTCCTGAAACATCTTTTCGCTAAAATAGTGTTTTCCTGCACCCTGTTCCTCCCTGTAAAATATGACTGAAACCTTCAAGTACCTGAAAAGTATAAACAAAGTGGAGATCAACCTTTTTGTCTCACTGAAAAAGACCATGAGGAGGCATTGCTATAAGCTGTTGAGGGAAGAGGGAAGGTTAAGGAATGTGGTCAGAGACGATCTTTACAGAGACAGTAGTTTCAGGATGGAATGACCTCCCAGCCAAGTCTGTCACTCAAAAGAGGGTGGGGTGGGAGGGTTCAAGGGAGGGTGGAGTCAGGGCTGAGAGGATGAGGTGTGGGGCCCACTGTAAGCTCTAGATCAGGGGCCCCAAAACTGAGCAGACTCGCTAAACCATAAGGCCTTCTTCTGCTGGCTTTTTAACATGTTTGCATAAGGGTCCACAGGCAAAGATCACACTGTCATCAGCGTAGATGAGAATGTACAAGGAAAGGCAAGCATCAGGAAGGTTGTTTAGCAAAATTGATAACAGGATGGAACCAGGAACGGAGCCCCTTGGGGACACCAGAACTGATTCATAAGACAACATAAAACAAGTACACTAAGAAACACAAATTAAACAGGTCTCTCGGCAAAAGTTCAATTTTCAGGGTCATGGACTCCAGCGAAAAACACAACTGGGGGAGTCCTGGGAAAAGCTTGAAAGTCCCAGGCATGTGCACTTGTGGTAAAAAGTGCAAAACTGTAGAAAAAAAATTTTTGCAGTTCAGTACTCTTTACTATGATAATGTGAACAATTACCACAATTGAGGGGAAAAAGTGCCGCATCGTGGAAACAAATCGACCAATTTGGCAATGCGCGTGACAACTGGGGGAAACTGTGTATCCCGGGGAAGCACCCTACTCCTGAACAGTCAGCTGTGCATAAAAGATACAGGTACTTGCGTCCCCCCCAAAATCCTACTAAATCCTACTTACTTCTCTGCTCTGCTTCGAATTCAGCTCTAAGAGTGCTTATCATGAAAAGAAAAATGGACTTACTTGTACATCCTTCTCGTTAGCAACAGAGAACACTGACTGACACAGAAACACTAAACTGCTAACCACCTTTCCCTAAGCAATTGGGTAAGTCTCTTGCTGCTTTAGATGGTGATATTCTGCTCCGTTATTGCTTTACATTAGTGTAATAAAAATAAAGCTAAGGGTAATAATCCTGATATAATATTTATTTTTAATCAACAGCCCACATTTAGAAGGCTATTGCATGTCTTTTGACTTTCTTTGTATCTTCTCCAAGCAAACTTCCTGAGTTTCAGAGTAATAAAACTTTAAAATAGGAGCAAGACAGAAATATCATTAAGGGACACAAGTTCCATAATAAATCCTAATTCAAAACACAGTAACTAAAAAAGCATGCAATTAGAAACAATTCCCTGCCTCCCAGTCAATAAACACAACAGAGCTCGCACCCTAATAAAGGTTAACATTACATATAGCCTTGAGGGTTCTTTTGGACAATGACAATTTCATAATCATTTACACAAGTGGCAACCCAGCCACATCACTGGGGACAGCGACACAGCCTCGACCATCAACAAACAAATCATGAAGAAATAACTAGCTGGAATAAACAGAAGCAGATGTAGTCATGGCAGGGTTTTAAATAATTGATTAGCAGTTTTTTCTTGGGACAATACTAACTGTACAGAAAGTATTTATATAGGTTTTCTAGAAGTGTTATGTTTGTTAAGCACAGTGAGGCAAGTGTTATGCATTTTCACAATGTTTTAGCACTTTTATGAGAAAGCCTAATCAATTTTAGAGTTAAATAAAACCCTGTCATGGTAGTCTAGTTTCACGGTATACTATGAACTACAGTCATGGTAAGCTTTGCTTACTACATTTCATGGAATACCACAGTTTTCAATCCATGCTAGATTCTACCCGCACCAACAGCAAACGCCTCTATTTAACAATATGTCTTACACACCACATTACCCAATATTGTCTGTGTGTGCAGGAGAAGAGGAAGTGTTGCTAAATAGAGCTACATAGCCTCACCCATTGTCAGGATTCTGATGACTGGGGGTTAACTTGGGGTCTGGGGTTGTCCCTCAGATACATTTTTGATTAAAGGCCCATAAATAAGCAATACCTGGTATTTTGGTGGGTAAGAATAATGGACCCAGAGTCCTGAAATAACTGTTTGAATTGTTTATGCATTTTTCCCAAAAGGGACGGCAGAAGGGCCAACTAAGTTTCTTGTCCTACACCCCAGATCTATTGCCATGATTTTCTTGGGGGTTGATACAAAGTTAACTAGGTATTTTATTTGCAGTGGAAGCGCTAATGAACATTTCAGAACTTTGGAAATTGTTTTTCTTCATATACTATAGCATTTAACCTCCCCGACCGGCAGTTTGTCCCCAGGGGTATACTCTGTTCAACAGGTTAAACCCTGGTCAGGTTGAACCAAGCCATCATTTACACAACTACCAAGGTTTTCTCTCCCTCATTTTTCTCCTCCCTTCATTCCTGAAGGGGTTGATGCCTCTAGCCACCTCCGACAGCCACTATCCTCCCTGCAGCAGGAGCAAGCTTCCAAGCCCTTCTTCTGCCGAGATGCACTGCCAAATAGCACTTTTTTTTTTTTTTAAACCAGGAGAGACACACTAAGCTGAAGCTTGTTTACAGGTGCGACCTGGGAGCACAAGGAAGTTAAGTGACTTGCTCAGGGTCACACAGTATGCAAGTGGGGGCTGTGGGATTCAAACCCAGGTCTCCAGGTTTGTAGCTCAGGCCTTAAACCACTGTATACTGCCTCCCACTTGTCTTAGCCTTGGCTTGCCCCATGTGACTTCCCAGGTTCGATTCAAAAGCCAGGTCATCTGCATGGCAGTGCAATACACTGCCGCTGGGCCAATCGGGGCAACCCAGGAACACTGGAAAATTAATTACTGAGACAAAGCACCTGAAGTTTACATTCTGGCCTGCACAGTCTCACCAACTCACAGGAAAAACAAGCTGCAGCGCTGTCCCTGACAAGTCATTAACTGACTCATGGTGTGGCAGAAGACAGACTTCTTAGGCTTCAGGCTTGGCTCACCGCAGCACGGAGGTCAACAAACAGACCTGTCCTAGCCGGTCTAGTTGGGATTCCACTTCTCGTGGTGTTTTCAGTCAGGCTGTGTCTAAGCTAGTGTAGTGCATCTGTACAAAAAAAAAAAAAAATTCTCTTGGCATGGGTCTGCTCAGCCTCTGATATAAGTAGGCAGGTGAACTTTTTTTTTATACAAGTAATGACATCTAGAAGCTAAATTACTATTTGCAGACATCATACAATGAAGATTTACAGTACTAAAAATAGCTGCAAAAAATATTACAAAAATCCGAATACAAAACATTATGACAAAGGATCTACTAATATGCTGGTCCTGCCTCAAAAGACCTACTGTTAGATCCATGTTCGCTTAGGCCCTACTGTTTGCACTGATGGCTTATGTTTCTACACCTCTGTTTAGAACTAGTAACAATCGATGTAATATAGTGTTGCCTAGTATCTATGTCTTTAAATTTTGTATTGTATATACTAATAGTTTACTTCATTTCACCTTTGTGTGCATGGTTTACCATTTGATGACCTGTTGTCCAGTCTGTATCTGTACTCTGTAATACTGTGACGTGAGTCTTTGTAAAGGAGTCTCGGACTCAAAGGTTGTAAATTCCGATATGTTTTAATAATAACAAGATGATGTGATAAAAGGAAGGAAAAAAAACACTTTAGTAAGGAGGATCACATACTGACATGGAATATTGCCACAGTAATCAAAACACGATATACATACTCTGTCATTACAAGTGATGGGTTTACAGCACTCTGGGCTTAGGAACACAAGCGAAAAAGTTCAACTCGTTATGACTTCGATGAACATTCATGAATGGTTCATGCACATCCATAAAGGTTTGCCAATTGTTCTTTAACTCAGGTCATGAACCAAGATCATGAACTGTTCATTACCACAAAGTTCATCAAGTTGCTGAACCTTAAAGGGCCATGATGAACAGAGACACAAAGTATTTGCATAACTAGTTTGCATATCATAATGCACAGTTTCACACTATAAGATATATAAGACAGTGTAATAAATATATCAGTACATAAATACATGTCTGCTCCATAACCCTGTTGCTATGACAGCAGTCAATAGTCTCAGAACTACTGCTCTCAACCCAGTTAATAGTCTTCTGGGCTGTATTTTCAGGCCATCTAAAATCGGCGCAGGTGCGGGGAAAAACTGTTGGAAGTGGGGCCTCACTTAAAGAGACGCAGTTTTCCTCGCACGCATTCCCCTCACACACCACATTTTCAAAACATGAGCTGGCTTATGACTGGCTTCCTGATTTACGACAGCTTGTGGCTGTTTGGGCATAACATCCCCTGCAGCAGTGCTGGCTCAAAACACATATCTCCACAACAGCGGAGATTTTGTCCTGCAGCGGTGGCTGCGGCATGAGACTTAGTCACCAACCGTTTTGAAAATCTAGCCCTTTGTGTATTAGCATGTATTCATTAACCTGGCTGCTGATCTTAAAAGCTGCTGCTTATCTTAAAATTTGCTTCTCTGCTACTTGCTGCTGCTAAGCAAAAGTTGCTGTAATGCAGCTGATACTGTAGTTAAACTGGACTACTGCTGCTTGTAAGGCATTGTTGCTGCTCGTTAATGTAGCTCCAGGCCATCAAATGCAGTTGTGGGTAACAGAAAGAAAAAGCTGCACTCAAACAGAAACAGAAAGCTGCACTACAATGTACAAATCTGTTATTAAAAAAGGTTTAAAGGCCAGCTCAGTAGCGCAGAGGGCTGAGGTGATGGACACCACGTCTCCAACAGTTCGGGAGCCAATTCAGATCGCAAAGGGGTCGGCCGGGGGGAAGGTGACTAAGCATCTGAGGGACTGCTCTTCTCTTTTTGGGAGGGTGGTCTTGCTACACCACTCCAAGACTGCCACCACATGCAGGTGTGGTGGTAGCAGAAGCAACAGGCTGGGGATGGCTGGTGGCTGGGCATGGACACCTGCATCGCCTGCAGCTGCTGGACAGGGGAGAACAGGAAAACCATATCTGGCTGTATGTTCTTGGGGAGAAATCCCATGAAATCGCTCTGCAGTTGAATCTTAGGTATAGGCAGTAGTCAGCTGGGGCAAGCTAGGCCAGAGAGGGGACGCTGGCTCAAGGGAAGAAAAACCATTACTGAATTTGAAAAAACGTTCATAAAATATAAGCAGGAATTATTGGCTAAGCTAAAAACTACTGTCCCATGGGTTGAAAATATGGCACAAGGCTTCTGGCAATGTTTAATGGTGGCGTTTTAGTTCACTTGAGACTTTCAGTCTGAATCTCTTTTACAATATTCAGAAAAACTAAAGAAATTAAGTAATACTCCATGACTGCAGGGGTCAATTTTAACATTCATTTACTGCCCTGGGCATATGGTAAACTGCCTGGGTCCAGTGTGACTTCCCCTGATTTTCCCCCTTCAGGTTAGTTGAGGGGGGGGACTCCGACACCCATCTCGGGCCCACCACCCTCACCACCCATGTCCCCTTAGCCAGAAAACTGGCCCACAATATGGCAATTATTAGAAAAAAAAAAAAAAAAGAAAAACAGCACACTGCTAATCCCATTTTAACAGTCCCACTACCAGGCCAGAATGCCAGCAATCTCTCCCTCACACTATATTGCAAAGCACTACTGGGAGAGACTGCCGGCAATCAGGCCCGACAGGGAGACTGTTATGACAGAAGCAGTGGTGCGCTGTTTCAGGACTCTTTTAACACTGCTACTTGTTACCTTATGGATACGTTTTTGACTAAGGGACATGGGGGGGTAGGGTGATGAGACTGTCATTGGTGAGGAAAGGGTAGTAATTACTGTTGTTTTTTTTTTTGGCTATATTGAAGTTGTATGACTTAGACAGCAGTTGGCCAATATGGTGAGCAGAGGGTTTGTGCCAGTTGCCATCAGGGACCAGGGTTGTGGGGCTGGGGTGCTCCGGTGGGTGGGGGGTGCTACTGGACACCACAGAGAATGTTTGGGGATGAGGGCGCGAGAGGGGGGATGCGGCAGGGAGAACTTAGTGGGATATTGAGATGGAGGGGGGTGTCATTGGAAAATGAGGAGAACTTATGGGGAGAGGTAGGGGGTGCCACAGGACAGCAGGGAGAAATTAAGAGGATGGGGACAGAGAGGAGCCACTGGAAACCAGAGAGTAATTGGAAAGGGATGAGGATGAGGAGTAGCCCCAAAAAAAAAAAACTCCATTATAGTGCGGGATCACTGTAAATTTTGGGAGGCCAGTACCACTTTCCCGGCTGGAACAATGCAAAAAAAAAAAAAAAGTTAAGTGTAACCCATGTATTAGGGTATGCGTTTTAGAGAATATTGCATACCCCAGGTGAACTGCACCTGGGAAGTGCATCAATTCTCTAAAAAACATATGCCCAAGGAATGGGTTATTGCACTTATAAAATGAAAAAGATTTTTTTTCTTAATGGAAAAAGGGGTTTATTTCTTTGTAGTTAGGCTGTTGCCAGGTAGAAAATGTAGTTTGGTAACAAAGGAGGAAAGCCTTGAACTTACTCCAAAAAGAATTTATTTAAAAAAAAAAAAAAACTATGCCCTACTATGGGTTATTTTCATTTAAAAAAAATGGAAAAGGTTATTTTATTGGAAAAGGGACTTATTTTGTATAGTTAGGCTGTTGCTTGGTAGATTACGTTAGGTTAGTTATAAACTGCACATTTACTGGGAATTAATGAACAGTCACATGATGTGTTTAGACTAATGAAGTTGCTAAGACTCCAAAAGTCAATTTTATAATTGGGTTATAAAGTCATAATCTGGCTCAGCTTTCAGAATAAAACACAACTTCAGGGTCAAAAGGTCATTGTGAAAATGAAACAAAACCACATGACAAATCTCCAAACAAGGACCCTCCAAGCTAAAGAACAAAGATCTTCCCAGAGCAACACAGAAACAATACTTCAGCTTTCCCACAAAAAGCAAACACTGAAAACCACCAGGAAATGTAAGTGAAAACAGATACTCCCTTCAGCCTAACTGTGTGTATATTCAAAAGCAGCAATACAAGTGCTGCCAACGTCATAGAATACCCAACTCTGAGGTCAGGCTCCTCTCTCCATTTCTTCCCCTGAAAAACACAGAATATCAAACATGAAGCAGAATTTTGTCGTCATCCCCGTATTCTTTATTTTGTTACTTTCTTTTTCGGCCCTCTTCTTGTCTCTAGCTCCAGTCTCCCTCAGGAACAGCCACGGTGTACCTGATCCCTCTGTGCCTTTTACCTGGATGCGATGGAGCCCTGGTTATTCTGCACAGGTGGAGCCCTGGTTATTCTGCACAGGTGGAGCCCTGGTTATTCTGCACAGGTGGAGGATGGGATAGGGGAGCCATATTCTTGCGTACTGTACGTCACTGGGCGGTATCCCAGGCAGTGGTGGTGGGACCCATCATCTCCGGAGCTAGGGTTATTTTCTTGTTTGCTCCCATCCTTGTGGACATCGTGCACACTGATATCAAGGGCACATGCATGCAAAGCACGCCTGTGCATGGACATCCGTAACCTCCCACCCTGCCTCCCTTGGCCTGCCAACCCCGTTACAACCTGTGGTTACCGAGGTGGCAGTAGCGGGAGGAGGACCTCATCTTGCCTCCACGGATGCTCAATGCTCCTTCCTGTAGTCAGGCTCCAATGACCCAGGCTTGTTCCTAAACCCTGGCTGCCAGCATCACACATGGTAGCCTAAGAACTGCGCCAAGTGACTGACACCCCGGGACTCTTTAAAAGGATGACCACACAAACTTATGCCCTGAATGAAAGTGCCTTTAAAAATACTTTGATTGCTGGCTCTATAGGCGAGATTACGTGTGATAATCGTCCATGGTTACACATCCCTGAACTGTCTTACTGAACATATAAAATAGATTTTAAAAGTTAAAGTAGAGAGCTGCCTGATGATGGCCCAGCGGGTGCTGTGCTACACTACTGTGCCAGCGACCCAGATGCGGAAGCTGAACAGGGAATAGGTTCAGGCAGCTGATGTGGCTAGGGTAGTGTTGTCGCTCAGCAGGGCTCCCAGCAAGGGAGCGATGATGCTGGGTTCCTGCTGCCACGATGACTTCTGTGGTGAGCAGGGAAGCATAACTACTCTGCTGGGGTTCACTGTGTGCCTGTGAGGCCTGATGAGGCATTACCCAGCATCAGAAGGAGATGGGCAGGACTTATGGGACTAGGGAACAAACACCAAAAGCCATGCCTTGGTCCAGTTCTCCTGGGGCCATCCCATGTCACTCTCCACTGATATGACAATGGGGTAGTCACTGGTAGGGCTGAGAGCCCCTGGCAGAAGGCCCTGAATGTCAGACAAAGGTGGCCGCACTGGGCAAAAAGGTTTATACTAAAAAATAAAGAAGTAAAGAAACACAGCTGGTTCCATGGTGTTGAGTTGTGAGGGACTGCTTTGGCATGCTGCGATACCAGAATCTCACCCAAACCTTGGCTGTCAGCAGCAGTGACCAGGAGGGAACAACTGAGTTTATCACACCATGAACTGAACCATGATGCTCAGGAGTGAAGTGGCGAAGTGAAGTGTGGTGTGTTCTGAAACACACTCAGAAAAACAGCAATAAAGCTGTGATATTTGCACTTATTTCTTGAGTGAGTGTGTAGTTCTTGCTTCTGGAGTGCTAACTTTTTGGAGACTGTGTTTGTCACCAGGGGCTGGCTGCCCTTTGGTTTGCATCCACACCCTTCGGGGAGTTTGTGCTCCAGTTTGTGTGGAACTGATTCAGGAGTGGGATGCCCTCAAGCACTGGCACATCAGTAGTGATGTGATGATGTGCCTATCTGACAACACTGTGGGAGGGAGAAAACAGCTGGGAAACAGGACAGTCACTGAGCAAGCAGACTAAAAGCCCACTCTGCCCATATGTCAACCTGCCACTCCACAGGTTTCTCTCCTCAAGCCACACCACTCTCAGAATCGGTCCCTGGCACACACAGATCAGCCTGCTAGTCAGACCCCACTGCAGGGGACAAGCTGCAGGGCTTATGGCACCAGTTGCTGGGTGATAGAGCCAACCAGCCAATTTCCAATGCTGCCAGGGAGAGAGGTTTCGCTTGGGCAAGTCAACAGGGTGAGGAGGAGTAAACGGAGAATAAAACAAAGGGCAGAAATAAACAAACTAAAACATTTATATAGTTTTCTACTAGGCAGTAAGACCTTACCTATGAAATTATGCTGAGATCTTTACATTGGTTGAAATATCTTTAGTCAGTCAAATTCTTCTGCCTGTCTTAGCCATGTTATTTGTAAGTAACAAGTCATGACATGATGTGCAGTAAAGGATTTTAATGCATGCCCCAGGGGTACGAGGCCAAAGACCTAGTGTCTATGTAACCTTCATCGTACACCTTCGAGTGATTTATTTGTGTGACTCACCACTCGAGTGCTGAATTTAAAGTGAACAATTTTAATATAATTGTTTAACATAACATTTGCATGAATACATTTTAAATGGCAAAATTATATACATGAAATAGTCCCAGATTTTTTTTTTTTTTTTTTTAGGTGACAAGGTTTTTTATTTTCTTGGTAATGAGATCTGACCGTACATCTCTAGCTTTTTAATGCACGGTCTGGTGATGTCACTCAGCCAATGAGGTTTCAGGATTTTTCCTTGCCATTTTATAACACAGCATAATTCTCATTTTGTTATCTTATTCCTTACATAATGCCACACTTAAGTATGAAACCTCAAAAGTGACATCATCCCACAGCTGTGTACTATGATTATAAAAATGGTACCTGTGATTTTAATTTGTAAAAATGAGCAATGAGGTTAAAATAGTAAATCATTTCCTGTCTGCACTGTCCTGCTGGAATAATGCACAGTCACGGGATCACACCTGAGAAACCACACTTCCTGGTTTATGTTATTAATTCCATAATATAAGTTTTTATTTTGCAATGTACTGCAGGTGTTAGGAAGGCCAGAAAAAATAACTAGTTTGAGCCTCAGATTTTTCCAACCATTTACCTATAGCTGTGAGCAAATTTTATTTTCCTTCCACAGGATTAAAGAAAACATTTCTCATCATTTTAAAAATCAGAAAACAAGCCAGCCGGTGGCACAGAGGCTGATGCGGACATCTTACCTCGCGTCACGCTGGTGACCCAGGTTCAGGAGCAACTGGGTCGTTGGAGAGCTAGCACAAGGGGGGAGCTGGTTCGAGCAGCTGAAAGGCAGCTGTCCTCTCCCAGGGAGGTTGTCGCCCCCCCTCCATAGTTCCACTTCCACCGGGTAGAGGTTCAGTGGTGTAGTACAGGTGGGAGAGCAGCGACATGCAGTGCGAGGGAGCCTCAAGGCATGGCATGCGCGTACCTCCACATGCGCGCGCCTGCTCGAGGATTGGGGCAGACAAAAATGGGGGGTAAAAAAATTGACAAAATCTATGTGGAAAAAAAAATTAGGAAACAGAAAATCGAAGACGCTCCCTTATCTTAATGGCAGCTCTTCTGTATACCTTTTAGAACTGTTCGGAGTACTTCTGGGGTAAGCACTGTAATTTGCCCCATAGGGGCTAGCCACATGATCCCTTTCCACTCCCTTATCACTGGCTCTGCCCCATACTGACAGTTTTATAAAATAATTATAAGAAGAGAGCAGGAGAGTGCTCCATGCAAGTCTGTGGGGCGTGATATTTAAAAGCTGTTTTTGGATGTTTAACCGGACATTTGATTAAATCAGGCCAGGGTTCAACTAACGAGGACTCTTGTTAGTTGAACCCTGGCTCTGATTTTAACAAATGTGTAGTTAAACATCTGAAGACAGCTTTTGTAAATCACACTCCACAGACTTATATGGTGTGTGCCCTGGTACTACAGTACTCACATGATGGCAGAGCAGGTGATAAGTGGAAAGGGATCATGTGGCTATCCCCTCGGGGCACATTATGATCCTTCCTTCCTAGAGAGGTATATTGAAAAATTCTAAAAGTGGCATAGAGCAGGTCCCATAGGGGTAAGAGAATCCTCTTTTATTTTGCAGCGTGAGAAAGGTGCCCATTTTTTCATTACGTTCTAATGGCAAATTAAATTCTACCTTTTATCTCTGGGGGATATCAGCGTCAAAAACTCCATGTTCACCTCCCTAGATATAATAATCTAACAGCTAATTATGCAAAACACACTGTAAAAAATATATTTCTTTCTTAATTAGAATAATAGGTAAATCCCACGGATTAACTTGAGTTTTGCCATGGCATAAGACAATAGTTCTTAGTGTACTGCATGCGGATTTTAGTCATGTGCACAAATTTAGGAATCACTGAGATACTTCTGCTGTTTTATACACAGTTCTTTTCTGGCTGATCTAATATTCTCAGTTTTTGCACACATCCTCATATGTTGTATCTGATAGGGCTGTGCAGGAACCGAACAGTATTTCCCAAATACTCAGGAGTCATTCGAATAGAAGACTATTCATATTGCATATTCGGGAAGTACTACTCATTCCCAATTTAAAAAAGGCAAAGAAAAATTCCACATAAAAATCCTGTAAAAACATGCATACTCCACCCTCCGCTGAGTTCACTGCAAACCCCAGACATTAAACATTTACCCCTGTCCCTCCACCATTATCTGTAACCAATTCTCCCCCCACAGCACCCACACAACAGGCATACAATTATTAAAAGCATAATAACTGGCTTTCCCTTTTCCCCATAGGGAAACCTGTGGCATAATTATATAAATTAAAATATGGGGTGGTGTGTAAACACAAATTTTGGATGCCTAGATTAACCCCTTGAGTTTTGCTCTCGGTGTTTATGTGGCATCCAGCACCTTGGGTGTGTGTAAAATTCTTGTTACACACACCACCCCATATATTATTCTATACATCATGCCATATTTTTCCTCCCACGGTGGAAGACTGACAGAACCCACCCACCTCCACGGCCGCCACTTTGATGAGCAATAAAAGCGCACGTTCATGCTATTTATAAATACTTCCAAGTCTCCCCTAGCCCCCAACCCTGGCAGCATAGCTTTTGGTATTCAGAATCCCAAAACACAGGGATCAGAACACAGTCTCTTTGAGTCTACTTCCCAGTTACCACAGAAGAACGGGACAGCAGTTCTGTGTTCTAATTGGCCAAGAGTAATGTTTTTGCGTATAATTATAGTTATTAGAATGCTGAAACAATTGTATGCTTGGTTTCATTTTGTTTTATGAGTGGTGTGCTTTTATTGAATAGAACATGTGTTTCCTTAAAGTGTATTGATGTTCTTTAATCCCAAAATTGGTTTCAGTCATTAAATACTTCTGAAAACTGCAGTTTTCTATCCGAGATTCTGAAGTTTATCGTTCACGCAACATCCTGAGAACTACAACTTGTAGGGTACCTGGCTAGGTTAAGTGGGCTGATATCAACTTATACATTACTCAGTCTTGGTTGTGATTACTGCTTAGTGCTAACAACTCTAGGTTTCTGTCAAATATCCTGTGATCTAAGGCCAAAGCCAGGGTATCTCAGGAACTGCAGCTCCCAAAATGCATTTTTGTTTTGCTTGGGATGATGTTACGTGTTAAAAGGATGTGTAAACAGTAATGGAAATCCAGGAGTGTGAACATCCACATTTTACACAAATTTGGACATCTGCACTGTTCCAAGATGTAACTTTATCATACAGAATCCAAGCTTTAATTTAAAAAAAGAAATTACATTTCTATCCCTTTCCATTATGAAAATAATCTCCCCAATTCAAACGTATATACTGTGGTTCAGTAGTTCAGCTTACTGCCAGGAGCTAAAGAGAAACAAAATGTAAATATATGCGCATTTTCTTTCTCCAAGTAGAATCTACCAGGCTTGTCCCACTGGAATTTAATTACTTTTAGAAAATGGCAATGGAAAAACTAGCATCTTGACTGGCTAGCTGCTTTCCATTGCTGGCCAGGTATTTTTCAGATAGAGCCCTGTCAGAAAGAAGTACCAGGAGCTCCGTCTCAAACTGGTATCTGTGTGCCAGTTTGAATTCCATTGCTGCCATTTTCCCCGCCCTGTAACGCTGCCGACAGGATACCGGTGACACAGTACACAAAATGGTCTAATATAAATAGAATCCATCCCCAGAATCCCAGCGAAACATAGTGATCTTTTTTTTTTTTAAGATAACACTGCAAAGTGTCTGATGACACCACTCCCAATCTCTGCAAGCCTGCCCGCTCTAGTAACCAGCTACCCAACATCACAACTCAACATCGGGGACCCTGTACACACGTCCGCCTCCTCTCTGTGCTTACCATCCTGCTCCCCCAAACTCTCGGCACAAAACGGAGAAAAAAAAAAAGAAATACAGTACCTCAACATAACCACTTGCGGGGAAAATGACTGACTTCCATCCACTCCTCACTCCCCGATTGTTCCTTTGTTGCCTTCAAAAAAAAAAAAAAAAAAAAAACACGGAACGAACTAGGGCCATTTATACAACAAAGCAGCTGCCTTCCCCATGGTTGTCCCATTGACTGCAAGTCCCAGGAAGCCACGGGCAGCAGCAGACTGTAGTAAACATCAACACCATCTACTGGCAAAAATGCCACACTGCAGGGACCACTTGGAAAGAAAAATTATTTTTTTTATTTGTCAGGCATGTTTTTCCAATTTTTTTTATTATTATTTAAAATGTCACAAACAAGCCATTTTCTAAGCGCAAAAATACCCTCCAGGGTGGGCGGTATTGGGAAATATCGGACCTTCCATGGGGCTATGAGGCCCTCCGCCTGTGGCATCGGGCCTCATTACGCCCCTGGGCAGTCTGGTATTTCCCATTACCGCCCACTCTGTTGGGTATTATTGCTTACCTATTTGTTTTTGTTCAATGTGCATATTCACTAGTGTCTCAAAGTCCATTTAAAGAAAAGAGTTGGATGCTGTACACGCATGAGATAAGCATGACAAAATCAACACCTATATGTCCTCTGCAGGCTTCTGTAGTGGCAAGAACCAGACTTGTGACACATCAGCACAGAATCTCTTACCAATCTGCACTGTGCTACAGTATTACACTATAAAATAGATTATAAATCATTAGTGCTGATTCTGTCAATCAGCACTAACGAACAACTGCAGGTGATGACCTCTTACAATCATAAGAATGTGGACCACATAAAAAACTTGAAAATATATAAAATGTGACTTTTTTTTTTTTAAATATCTTCTGTTTCCAGCACCCCCAACCCTAACCTGGAAATCACCTACCTTCCATCTCCCTCAAGGTCTCATTCCCATCCACTTTGAACCCGGAAGACTATAAAAGGGCTGATGTGATCCCTCTACCTAAGAGCAGCAGCAGGGAGGAGGCTGGCAACTATAGGCTGGTGAGCCACACCTCAGTGGTGGGGAAATTAATGGAAACCCTATTAAAAGGAAGACTACAGTCAACTACAAGTGTATGGGAGCTGAGTGGCACGGCGCTGCACTTAGCTTTGAAATGGAAGTGCACAGCATGCACCATTTTGCGGAGCCATGGACTTCTTCAAAATAAAAAGAAGTAAGTTCTAACACCTGAAAAAAAAGGTGTTCTTTTTGCGAAACCGCTAATCGGAGGGTAAGCCTTTTGGGAATGGGGTATGTAACATTATGACCGCTTTCTTTGAAGACATGTTTTTATTCTGGCACCTCAATAAAATTGGCACAGTTTTTCATTTATATCAAGGAGCAGCGTTTTTCATCGGTGGTGAGTGCTGGAGTGTGTGCATATTTATCATTATGATAGCGACCTACAAAGTACCTCACAGGGGTGAACAGGTTGCAGGAGGCGCAGCCTCTTTCAAATGAGTAAGGGCACCAGGACCAGAGGACACTGGATGAAGCTGCGGGAAGTAACACAGATGTGAGGAAATACTTCTTCAATTAAAGGGTGGATGCCTAGAATAGACTGTAAGTGGAAGTGGTTTAGCCAAAATGGGGGGAAGGGGCTTCAAGCATGCACAAGATAAACACAAGGTATATCACAAAGTAGGCAGGGAGGTGGGAGTGTCTGTGGAGACAGATTAGGCAGGAAACATCTGGGCAGACTGGCTGGGTTAAGTGGTCCTTTTCTGCCAACAAAGACTGTGTGTCTGTGTTAACTACTTAAGGACCAACATTTTCCTGTGATTGTTCACTCCTAACTCTGGCCCTTGAACCAATGGTTTATCCCCCACAACTGGGGCTAGACCCCTGCAAACATACCCTCTATATTATGGAACTAGTAATGGAGAGATGCCCATGATTGGGTATGTGGTCATCATTTGGTCTGATGCTTAAGATAAATACCCTTGGGGTGGAGAGCCTTTTCCTGTCCATAACCTGTTTGGTCCTAGCAAATTTGAGACCAATAAATGACCCTCTCCCATCAGATAAATGAACAAATTAGATAATTTGATATATTTTATTGGACCAACAAGTCATTCACAGTGCACAAGCTTTTGAGCCTTACAGTGTCCTTCTTCAGGTGATCCATCTTATCAGAAAGAAAAAAACATTTAGATTTGTTAGTTTAACAACTTATTGTTGAGAAACCTTTTATGTATATCAATTTTAAAGTAATTACCGTTTCATTTTCTACTGGAATTTTAATCTAATGTAATGGAATGTGCTTGTGTTTGTACCTTAACTGAAAGGGACACCACTGGAAATGAGTCTTGATTCAAAGGCATTATCTCCCATCAGTAAATGTAAGTATTTTTCACTCGACTGAAGAGGAGACCAGAGAGAGGTGCCAGTAAAATGGAGGGAGACCAGGCAACCCAAGAGTGTGTGGTAAGATGAGTGAACTTTATCTTTCCCACATCTGACACCCATATTTTTTACCCCATAACTTTACCCCATCCCCGCAGGAGGTTTTTATGTGAAGCGACACCCATTTTGCCTATCAGGACTGTTGGAGGTGGGTGGGCCCAACCCCTCCTTCCGAGTTCCCCTTCCTTTTCTAAACAAGGCAATGCAGTAAACAAACATGCAGTAACATTCAACCAAGGAAGAGGTCACTCCAATAGATTCTACTCAGAGAAAAGAACATTCACAGGTATTTCAATTTTGAGTTGCTCTCCTTTTGTATAGGTGCTTGCAGTCACACAAAAGGTCAACAGGCGGGTAATTACAGCATCGAATTACAAGAGACCACTTGGTGGAGAGGCAAGGGGTTAGGCTGGAGGTTTCTGGATTGCTGTGTTTTCGTTTTGATGCAGTGCTGTGCTAAGCACCTTGAATAAAGAAGTATCTTATACATAAGTGGACCTCTGAGCTTTCATTAAGCAGCAAACATTCATTGGGTGACTGAGTGAGTATAGGTGCAGGCATTTCTTCATCTGTTCATCTTTTGCCTTACTTGTATTCGAGCCTTGCACATATGGCCCTGGTGCGGCCCACACTGTTTCCTTGTCCACAGAATTACAACACTACAGCTTGTGTAGCACTGCAGACAAAGGAGGCAACCACAGATACTGCAATGCGTAATTTGTAAAATTCAGTAGATGTGATGTGCACAGAGAGCATCAAGTGGCAACCCTATAAATGTACGAAGGAGAGGCAGGCCTCCCTCAAATCTGCTAAAGATTTCATTATTACTAGCACCAAATTAGTTTTTACCACTCCTGGGGATTCTGTGCCTACATACCTGTAGACTTAAAGGACGCAGGAGTAAATGTATCATGCTATGGTGTTCTCAGATGCCTTCTTGCCTCGTCTGTGGCTTGCAGCAAGAAAAAACATGCTAGATGATTGTTTCGCAGACTTTGTTGTTTGGACACAGAACATTAGCGTCTATCTGATGTTCAAAGTGTATAACAAGGAGCTGGCCCGGTGGTGCTAAGGGTTGAGGCACTGGATGTCACACCTCACACCAAGCTGGTGACCTGGGTTTGGGTACAAGCTCGGGCCACCGGGGGTCTGCTGGAGGGGGGGCGAGGAGCAGATTGAGCAGCCGGCAGGCAGCTCTCCTCCATGGGGAGGGACGTGGGGTTTCCCCAGCACTTGGCTGCCACCCAGTGGAGGCTGGGTGGCAGTGCCATGCCAGAGGGGGAACCTGGAAATAGGCCAGGAGGGCAGAAGGGACCGTCACCAGAGGTGCGGTGTGCATGCGCGCCTCCGTGGGCAACCGCGTACTGGGGCCTTGGGTAACAGGTGGAGAAAAACAGAGAAAAAAAATTGGGTCCATGGCTGGATGAAGCCCCCAGGCTGGCTCTGGTGGTCTGCCGGGGCATGAGAGGGAGAGTGACTCAGACGACCATAGAGTCTGGTACAGCTGGCTGACACGGTGCCGCTGCCCGACGCAGAGGATAAACAATGGATGGGGGAAAAGTGTATAACAAGCACTCTAATTTTGTGATCTAGGCCACAAGAAAAATAATACAATTTCCTGATCAAACAAACAGTTATGAAAGGTAGAAAGAGGTAGGCAGAGCTAGAAAGTCCAAGCAAGTGTGCATCACCACTGAATTTTAGTGAATCGCCATATAGGAATCCTGACCAAAAAGGCCACCAATTCACTGACTCTTCTCGCAGAGGTAGTGACTTAAAGGAGGAATCATCATGAGCAGAAGAAGCAGTATGTTTGGGAATGGTCTGATTGGAGCCAGGAGACACAATGGCTTTTATTGGTGGCAACTGGGGACACTACTCTGAGGAAACAAAAAACAGAGTAAAAGGGTATATTCAAAGGAAATTCCATGAGTCCACAAGGAGAAAAGCTCTCAAGGCTGATACCTGAAATGAGTGCTATCTCTTACGCCCTTGTGAAATCCTTCTTTCAGGAACTGAAAGAGCAGTGATACAGGAAAGTATAACCTAAATATGACGCCCTGTCCACACTACACCGCTCATGCCTGGTAACTGATGTAGACCGTTACCACCGGGAAGCGGTGCAGTGCGTCCACACCGTGACGGTGTCCATTACAGAACCGGCACGCCGTCCACACATCGAGCTGGGCGCCGCCGTCCCACAATGCAGCTCACTGCGCTTCCTGCCCTGCAGGAACCTTTGCAACTCATCCATACTTCAGCCAGTAACGTTACCAGGGCAGGACCGGTTTCATAACCGTTGTTGAAACCACCTCTATGTGGTTTCAACAATGAATGAGCAACGCCTCCTGTAACGTTACAGGTATAAACGCAAACCGTTGCGGTAATGGTTTGGGCACTCAGTAACGTTACAGAGGCGTAGTGTGGACAGGGCCTAAGATGGTCCAAAAGTAAAAAAAAAAAAAAAAAAAGATATCCACCAAATTCTGAAATTAAGTTTAGAGGTCAAAACTAATTTTGTCAAAATCATCAGGTCACTGACCTCTGGGCAGTACCCCAAATCCACTAAGATGTCACTTTTAAGATACACACCATGAGGCATAGGTAGCTTCAAGGCCACTGAATCATGAGGGCAGCAGATTGTCTCTGAGCCACAAGCATAAGAGACGGCCTTCAAATAGCCAGACTGGGTATGGGAACTACAGAATCTATAGCAGCATGAGCAAACTGGAATGGCTTCCGCTTGGTTGTCATGTATCTTGTGTTGACCTTTGATAGCAGAGGAGTTTGGGAAACAAGAATAGGAGACCAAGCTGCTCGCAGTGTAACAAGAATGCATCCCAGACAAATGTCACTAGTAACAATTGATAAAGCACAGTTTCTGCACAAAACATCAGGTTTTCTTGGTAGTTCCCTGGTAGCTACAGGTCCCGATCTGTGCAACGATGGGTCTGTTGCCTTGTGCAGAGCCCTGTATATCATCTTTTTTTATTAAAATGTAAGGAAATAACCTGCAAAAAAACTGCATTAATGCATGTATTAGGATTGGGGCAAAGCATGAAAAAAGCAAAGAAATGAAAAATTAGGGTTAAAAGTCCCTGGATCTTAGGCGAATCTGTGGTGTGATGTTCCTCGGGTTTTGAACAATCATGCAACACAGGGTTGCTGTTACCTTAATTCCGTCACTGTCTAACAAAGTAAAGCACTGACACAGCAATGCTTGGATAGTGTGTGCCAAAATTAGGCTAACGCCAGCACTGCATCACATGACAGTTCAAGCCCCAAAGAACACCACACCACAGATTTGCCAAGGTTCCAGGGACTTTGAACCCTCACTGTTTATTCCCCTACTTTTTATGTTTTGACTCGATCCTAGCACCAGCCTTAAATTAGTTTACTTGCAATTTATATTTATGAAACATATTCAGGAGAAGTTACAATGAATTGCTTCCTCACAGCTAATAAATAATCAATGAAGTTACTCTAAAATTATTTATATTATTATTAAACTGCATAATCCTAGCTGTACAGTGAGCTGTTACATTAAAAAGGTGACAGTCACATCCCCTTACAAGCTTATTCAGACACATATATATTTATATATATATATATATTTTTTTTTTTTACTTTGTTTTTGTCTCCATTTTTATCTCACCAGCTGCCAGAACCTCCTTCCACCTGCCTAAGCCCTCTGCTCACCACGTGATGTCCCAGATAATCCAGTTCATCACCAGCCTTTGCTCGACAACCTTCCGGGTACCCCGACTATAAACCATGGCTTATCCCCCATGGGCAGGACCCCCCAGTCCCTCTCAAAACGGGAGGAACATACTTCACTCGACAGCCGAGGCCCATGGGGTGGAGCTGGCGAGGTGTGGGAGGAGTCAAGGAGACCCTGCTGTGGCAAGGGGGGGGGCAGGGTAGCTTCATCTGCCCAGAGTTGCTGGGCATTTTATTCCCTTTTCCTCCCCTCACCCCAGGGCATTCAGACAGAAATATAATTTAGTAAGAACTTAATGCCAGGTTATCAAAATCCCCAGGAAAAGGTCTTCTTTATACTTCTGTTTACTTTCAACCTCTGGTTTATGTCCTAATATTAACATATCAGTTCTCTGTACAGAACATCTACCTGATCCTCTGTTCATTTAAGACATTTCGAAAGTCAGGATGCAAAAGGACCTTAATGAGTAAT
Organism: Neoceratodus forsteri; assembly: GCA_016271365.2. Classification (NCBI taxonomy): domain Eukaryota; kingdom Metazoa; phylum Chordata; order Ceratodontiformes; family Ceratodontidae; genus Neoceratodus; species Neoceratodus forsteri. The sequence continues at coordinate 1,536,760,666 of CM028131.1, read as the reverse complement.
TGCAGTCTGAAGTTACCAAGACAGATAGAGCGTTTCTACCCTCCCTGACTGTAGTTATAGTACATAACTACTAAAGGTAGTTTCTGCAGTCTGTGGGGCTAAACTAGTTTCGATGTTCTTAAAGAACACAGCAGCGCTTGAGCAAGTCACATGCAAGAACAAACCTACAAGTCTTATTGCAGAGGCAGTCCCGGGTTACTGTGAAACTGAAAACTAAACTCAGTCCCATGCCTTGCTAAGATAAGGCAACTTTTTTCCCCTGAAACAATGATAAGAGCCACGTCAGTCGTACGTTGTGGAACTGCCTCTGAAGTTCCACTGCAATCAGCAATACTTCACGTTGAGTAGCATCCTGTTGTGGTCACTGCAGTTACACTTGTAATAAATTTGCAGACATACCTTGGTATTCTGTATGTTTAACTCCACCATCCTACCCTCCCCATGCAGTATACTGCTTTTCTGAACCTAACTGAGAAGTTGAAAATGTGTTAAACACAGAACATAATTTCTTATTTAAGACATCTGAACACGCTCTAGTTTTAATGACAATGCATTGTTAGTGCATTTGCACTCTCCTCAATGTTTACATGCTGGAAGCACACTCAGTACAAATTGATGGGTGCCTGCATTTTGATATACCCAAACTAATATGGCACCTGTTAATTAAAGGGGAACTGTCATCATTCCCCAAACAAAAACATGGGACACATGAGTCCCGAATAGGTAAACTGCACTGGGTTACCAAGCTCTTATTTGTAATTCATCTGGTTGATCCTGCAATGCTCCACTCACCATTACCTAGTTGAGAGTCCCCTGCAGCAAGCCCTTTGATGACACAACTGACAGGCTGAGCCATGCAGGGGACTCCACATGACAACACAATGGTTAGGAAATATCAAAGATATTACAGCGCAAGTATGCACTTCGGGATCCGGTGCCGATTGACCAAGGAAAGCGTTTTCCTCATTCGATCAGTGCCAGAGCTAGAAGTGCAGACATGCACTGTGTATCTTTTGATATTGACACCATCGACCGGGTTCAGAAACATGCCCAGGAGATGGAGGGATGGCCGGGGGGGGGCTGGAGAGGAGGTTCGAGCATCCAAGGACTGCTCGCCTTCTCCAGGGAGGGAAAGGGGACGAGGCTCAGTGCTTGACTGGCCTCTGGCAGAGGCCAGGGGCACAGCAAGCACCGAAGCCATTCTGAGGGGTTGGGGTGTGAAGGACATCGGCGTAAGGACCTTCAGTCTGGGCATACGTCACACCCCCGAGAACAAGGAAAAACAGCTCCTGAGCACTGGGAAGATGGAGCGCTTGGTGCCGACCCCACAGCTCTCTCCTGCCCGTCCTGCTGGGGGCCCAATGAAGCTAGAAGTTCAAGGTGTATGGGTCCCACCTCATCCCCACCTGGGGGTAGAACAAAGGCTCACGGGGTCCACCCACATGCTCCAGGTAGATGAAGAGTAGGGACAGACAACATAGGAGTCTCCCGATGGTGAAAGGCTCAAGGAGCAGGGGTAGTACAAAAGTGCAATTAAAAAAATATGTCTCTGTTGATATTTCCCTGACCACTGTGCTGTCACACAGGACTCCTCTGCAGCTCAGCCTGACAGTGTCATCAAAAGGCTTGCCACGGGGGACTCTCAGATAGCAATGACGAGTGGTGTATCACAGGATCAACCAGATAAATCACAAATAAAATCTTGGTAACTTATTTAAAAACAAAAATCACAGACTGACCTAATCGGGACCTATAGGTCCCATGTTTTTGTCAGGGGACAATGATGACAGTTCCACTTTAAAAAAAACACAAGATACAAGGGCGTGCTTCAGACAGTGAAAGAGCCCACATGGGAAGGAGCAATACTAGATGTGGTTCTCACAAATGGCAACAGAATAACAGATCTGTCAGTGGGCAGCCATCTAGGGACCAGCGATCACCATACAGCATGGTTTAAAGTAAAGACAGTAGCAGAGTTGAGCCACTCAAAAGTAAATGTCCTGGACTTCAAGAGGGTAGTCTTTGCAAAAATTGGGGAACACCTTTGAAAAAACCTTACAAAGGGGGAGGAGTTGAGGAACAGTGGCAGAAACTTAAAGGAGCAATAGAAGAGATAATAGGCTCTGTGTAAAGCTAATAAAAAGGCAAAAAGAAAGAAAAAACATTATAGTTTGCAAAAGAGGTAGCAAGGAAGGTTAGGAAAAAAAACAGGCATTCAGAAAGTACAAGGAAACACAGAGGAAGGGAGACGGAAAATCTACCAGGCAAAATTAGGGGGTAGAAACAGAAGGAGGTGGGGGAAACCAGTCAGGTGCGCAAAGGCACAAACTGAAGAAAGGATAATAGCGAAATCAGTGAAAGAAGGAGGTGACACAACCGTCTTCAGGTATATCAGAGAAAGGAAGAAGACCAATGGAGGGATTGAAAGGTTGAAAAAAGGGGGGGGTGCAGAGGGGGACCTAGAAAAAGCAGAAACTGTAAACAAATACTTCTGCTTAGTATTTACAAAGAAAGGGGCGGGACCAAAATTAGGGGGTAGAAACACACACAGGGGGAGGCGGACACCAGTCCATTCACAGAGAAGAGAGTCCTAAAGGAACTCTCAAAACTGAAAGTAGACAAGGCAATGGAACCGGATGGGATGCATCCCAGAATACTAAATGAACTCAGGGAGGTACTAGGGGCACCGCTAACAGCCATATTTAACAAATCACTGGAGGTGGGAGTAGTGCCAGAGGACTGGAGGAGGGCGAATGTGGTACCACTACAGAAAAGACGGAACAAGGTGGAGGCTGGAAATTACAGGCCGGTCAGCTTGACCTCAGTGGGGGGGAAAATCATGGAATCCATGTTAAAGGAAAGGACTGTGGCATATCTGGAGGCTAGTGGAGCACAAGATCTGAGGCAACATGGATTCACAGCAGGGAGATCTTGCCAAACAAAACCCTACAGCAAAGGAGGGAGAGAGGTGATATGATCAAAACATTCAAACACCTTAAGGGCATTAACAAGCTGAAAGAGTCTAATATGTTTCAATATAAGAAAAATAGCAGGATAAGAGGACAAAGCATGAGATTAGAGGAGGCTGATTAAGGGGAATGGGAAGTTCTTTTTCACATAAAGGCGGTGGATGCATGGAACAGCCTACCTCCAGGAAGTGGTAGATATGAATACAGTGCAGCGGGCTTCAAACTGGCATGGGACAGGCATAAGGGAGCAATAAAAATGAATATGAATAGATAGGCCACTGAGAGTACAGGCCTATGGCACATTCATAAGGCAGAAAAAATGGGCAGACTGGATGGGCCTTGCAGTCCTCATCTGCCGTCAACTTCTATGTTTCTATGTAAATCTGCTAGATTTCTTTGACTGGGTTACCAAGGTGGTAGATAAGGGAGGTGGTGAACATGGCCTACCTAGATTTTAGTAAGGCATTTGACGCTGGCCTGACACAAGAGGCTAGTAAACAAGTTGCACAGTCTGGGAGTAGGTCCCAAGGTAGTACAATGGGTCAGAAATTGGCTGAGCAACAGGACACAGACGGTGGTGGTGGTGAATGGAGTTTAATCCCAGGAGAGGGAAGTGACTAGCAGGATGCCACAGGGTTCAGTTCTGGGGCCGGTCCTCTTCAATGTCTTCATTAGAGATTTTGTGGAGGGGCTAGAAGGGAAGGTGTACCTCTCTGCAGATGAAACCAAGATCTGCAATAGGGTAACTCCAGACAGGGTGAAAAAAATTATATGAGACCTAGGTACTGTAAATTGGAGGAGTAGTCAAGAGAGTGGCAGCTGAAATTCAATGCAAAAGTGCAAATTCATGCACTTGGGCAACAGGAATCCTGGAGAGGAATACAAAGGGGGAATACTAACAACAACAAAACTGGAAAGGGACTGGGGGTAAACTAATGGATGCCCTTAAGGTGGCCAAGCAATGTGAAAAGTGGTGGGAGGGCGGAGGATGCTGGGGTGCACAGGGAGGGCATCACTAGTAGAAAACAGGAGGTGATGATGTAACTGTACAGACAACTGGTTAGGCCACATCTGGAATACCGTGTTCAGTTCTGGAGAGTGCATCTCCAGAAGGACACTGACAGAAGAGAGGCGGTCCAAAGAAGGGCAACAAAAATGGTGAAAGAATTGCACCAGAAAACATATGAGGAAAGGCTGAAAGACCTCCATATGTATACCCTGGAGGAAATGAGGGAGAGGGCGGATATGATAGAGACATTCAAGTACCTCAGTGGAATCAACAAGGTCCAGGAGGGCAGCATCTTTCTAAAAAAAAAAAGATGTGCAAGAAGAAGTGGTCACAATATGAGGTGGGGGGGGACCTCGAAATGTGAGAAAGTTGTTTTTTCACAGAAAGGGTGCTGGACGCATGGAACAGCCTCCCTGCGGAGTTAGTACAGGCTTAAATGATTGGTGAGTTCAAGAATGCATGGGGTAGATAGAAGGCAACCCTAGTGGTCGGAAACAGAGGGTAAGCTGCTGATCATTTAGGATTGGGAGTTAAGTAGGTAGGGAAACGAGCAGTTCACTAGAGGTGGGTCAGGCAGTCCTCATCTGCCATCAAAATCTATGTTTCTATGATTCACTGCTCGTTGCTGCAAATGTTTTGAAGAATTTAGGACCTGAAACTTGTGATGATGCCTGTTCCTAAGGCATCTGGTTATACGTCCCAAACATGTTAATTGTGACTGCTTGTAATCAACTGCAAAACTATTGTCTTGTCCAGCTAGTATTCCTATGTTAGATACCTGTATTTCTATGTGAATTGTACCACTGTAACTGTTGTAACTGTTGTATTGTCTCTGACATGGAACCTTTGTAAAAGAGCTCACAGCTCAAAGGTTAATTCTGAAGTGTTAACAATAAATAAGCATCCTTCAGATGTTGTTTCTTTGCTGCAGTCCTGCAGCGTGTGGCTCCCTCCTCCCACACCTAACTTCAGTGTGCTCTGTGGTGTCATTTGTGTGTTTTCTTTGCCATTTTTGGGATCAACAAGTAGCTGCAGTTTCAGCAGCTTGCTTGATTGATATTATGCTTCCTTGTTTATTTCTACTCCCTTTAGTAGTAGTGGGTTCTGGGAGGGTGAGGGTGGTGGAACAGAGGCGAATCCCTCTAGTTGTACATCTTCACAAATCATATGCCAGTATGGCAGAGCAAGGGTCCTCTATGATGACACCCTCAGTGGAGACCAAGAAAAATGCTGGAGACATCCACAAGGGAGACCCACAAAAGGGTGGCAAGGGACACCAAAGGGGAAGGAAACAGCTTCTGGTAGGGGACTCAGTTGTTGGGGGGTAGAACTGGAAAAGGGAGGGCATAGGGAATTAAGGTGCCTGCCTGGTGCCATGGCTTGGAGGGACAGGAAGCAAATCCTCAGGATTGCAGAAGCAGCATCACAAGAGAGTGAACAAGATATCATTGTCCACCTTGGGACAAATGACCTAGCTAGACATGACATCAGTGCAGTGCAGGATGAGTTTGTGGAGTTGGGGAGAGGCGTCAGACAGGTAACAAACTCAGTAATCTTCTCAGAGGTGCTGCCAGGCTATGGTAGGGGTGAGGCTAGGGCACTGCACACCATGCAGTTTAATGAATGGTTGCAAAACTGGTGCAGAGCACAGAGCTTTGGCTTCATTGGGACTAGGGTCCACCTGGAGATGAAGGTCTTATACTGGCACGATGGTCTGCATCTGTCCAGGAATGGAACCAATCTCCTAGGTGATAGGTTTAAATGCTTCCTTGGCAAGCTTTTAAACTAGCCAAGGGGCAGGTGCTGATAGGAAGCAGGAAATTTCAAGCCTCCCCACAAAACATGGCAGGTAGTAAGGTAAACACTGAGGTACAGAGGTTGACAGAGGGCTGGACAGGGTAAATGGAGAAATAGACAAAGGCTGTCAGAGCAGGGATGGGGGAAAAAAGGATAAAGCCAACATTAAATGGAGGCAATGAGTACCAATGCCCGTAGTCTGGGAAACAAGCTTCCTGAGCTAGTAGCCCTGATGGAAGAGGAACACTTGGATATTGTGGCAGTCACGGAAACATGGTACATGGAGAACCATGACTGGGATATCAACATACCAGGGTACACAATCTACAGGAGGGACATTGATGGTAAAAGAGAAGGTGGAGTGGCTCTGTGCATAAGGGAAGGGATCAAAGCTACAGAACTAAAAAGTAAAGGGGGAGGACAAGAGGCACTGTGGGTTACCTTGGAGACAGGAAATGGCATCACAATCCACACAGGGGTTGTATATAGACCCCCGTCTCAAGGGGAGGAAATGGACAAGAAAATGATAGAGGACATTCTTCAAAATTGCTGAAAAAGGGGAGATACTGTTGATGGGGGACCTGAATATGCCAGATGTTAACTGGACAACATGTACTGCAGCCACATCCAAGAGCAGGGTCATTCTCGATGCCCTACAGGGGGCATGCCTTAGACAGCTAGTGCTGGAACCCACCCGGGAGAGAGCAATATTAGACCTGGTACTCTCAAATGGAGAGAGGATCACAGATTTAGAAGTCAGTAGCCATCTGGGAACAAGTGACCACCACACAGCATGGTTCACAATAAGCACAACCATGGAGACAAGCCATACAAAAACAAGGATATTGGACTTTAGAAGGGCTGACTTTGGCAAAATGGGTGAGTGCCTAAGGAATGCACTAACAAATGGGCAGGAAGGAGGGGTGGAAGAACAATGGAGAAAAATCAAAACTGCCATCATGGAGGCAACAAGCCTTTGTGTGAAACAAATAGAGAAAACAAAATGGAGTAAAAAAACACTATGGTTCTCAAAAGAGGTCTCAGGAAAGGTTAAGGAGAAAAAGGCTGCATTAAAAAAGTATAAGGAATCACAGAAGGAGCATGACAAGAAACTATACCAATTAAAGCAGAAAGAAGTGGGGAAGGCAGTCAGAATAGCAAAGGCCCAAACCGAGGAAAAGATAGCCAACTCGGTTAAGAAGGGGGATAAAATCTTTTATAGGTACATTAGGGAGCATAGAAAGGTTAAGGGAGGGATAGTGAAGATTAATAAAGGAGAGGGGAGGCGGGAGAGGGAGACAGTGAAAAGGCAGAGATACTGAATGAATACTTTTGTTCAGTATTCACAAAAGAAGAAGAGGAGGAGTTACCTAAACCAAACAATAGAAGCACTCTGGGTAGTGGGGTTGACACCAGTCGATTTACAGAAGAAAGAGTCCTGAAAGAACTCCTAAAACTCAAGGTGGACAAAGCAATCTGGCCTGATGGGATTCACCCCAGAATCCTAAAAGAACTAAGGGGGGGGGGCCTAGTGACACCACTGACCACACTTTTTAAAAATCATGGGAGGATGGGGTGGTACCTGAGGACTGGAGGAGGACAGATGTGATTCCCCTTCACAAAAGTGGGAGCAAGGCAGAAGCAGGAAACTACAGACCTGTTAGTTTGACCTCAGTGGTAGGGAAAATTATTGAATCACTTCTGAAAGAAAGAATTGTTGAGTACCTAGAGGCCAGCGGGGCACAGGACCCAAAGCAGGATTCACAGCAGGAATGTCATGTCAGACGAATCTAACTGATTTCTTTGAGTGGGTGACCAACGTAATAGACCAGAGAAGAGCTGTGGATATGGCCTACCTAGACTTTAGCAAGGCATTTGACACAGTACCGCACAAAAGATTAATAATCAAGTTAGCCAGCCTGGGAGTGGGTCCCAGGGTGGTAGCCTGTAGCAAACTGGTTGCACAACAGGACACAAAAGGTAATAGTGAATGGAACTAATTCTGAAGAAAGGGGTTACTAGTGGAGTACCTCAAGACTCAGTACTTGGTCCAGTCCTCTTTAATGTCTTTATAGGTGACATTACAGAGGGTCTGGAAGGAAAGGTATGCCTCTTTGCAGATGACACAAAGATCTGTAACAGAGTTGATACACAAGGGAGGTAGAAAGGATGAGAAGGGACTTGGCAAAGTTAGAGGAATAGTCAGACGTATGGCAACTTAGATTCGATGTAAAGAAGTGCAAAGTAATGCACCTGGGAAACAAAAACCCAGGAGAAGAGTACACAATGGCAGGGAGGTACTAACAACAACAATAATGGAAAGGGACCTGGGGGTAGTCATGTCAGATGACCTAAAGGTGGATAAGCAATGTGAAAAGTCAGTAAGGAGAACTAGAGGGATGCTGGGATGCATAGGGAGGGGCATCACAAGTCGAAAAAGGGAAGTGGTTATCCCTCTGTACAGACAGTTGGTGAGACCCCATCTGGAGTACTGCGTGCAGTTTTGGAGACCCCATCTACGCAAGGACATAGACAGGATGGAAGCAGTCCAGAGGAGGGCAACTAAAATGGTGCAGTGTCTACATCAGAAACCATATGAAGAGAGACTGAGAGAGCTTAATATGTATACCCTTGATGAAAGGAGAGACAGTGTGGACATGACAGAAACTTTCAAGTACCTCAAGGGAATCAACAAAGTCCAGGAGGGTAGCATCTTTCAGAAAGAGAGATGTGCAAGAACAAGGGGACACAATTTAAAGATAGAGGTGGGACGACTCAGGGGGTAATGTGAAGAAATTCGTTTTCACAGAGAGAGTGGTGGACGCATGGAACCGCCTTCCTGGGGAGCTTGTGGGGTCTAAAACAGTGGGGGAATTCAAACATGCATGGGACAGACATAAGCCAATCATAGTGGCGGGGGGTTGCAGGAAGTAGACTGTTGGTTAACTAGAACCTGCAGCTTATCCAATAGGTAGGGAAATGGGCAGACTGAGTGGGCCAAGTGGTCCTTATCTGCTGTCAAAGTCTATGTTTCTATGTTAAGCCAGACACATGCTTTTAATGTTTCTGAAGTTCTTTTCAATGATTGTGCTTAAAATATATACTTCTAACACCTTCAAGCCTGGTATACACTAAGGTCCCACTCACCAAATGTATATTTTTCCTACAAATCAATATTTATTTTATCCTCAGTGTATCCTCCGTTCCACACAATGTAAACTATCAACATCTGCAAGACTGTTAGTTTAAGTGACCAGGACTAATGTGGAATGTACAAAGCAATAACATATATAAATACATTATCATATTTACTCCCAGCTATTTAGTCCTTATATACAACATGGATATATATTTCATAACTGATAAGGTTAAAAAAAGCTCATTTTTACCTCTACCGGGATACTCAGAAACATCCCAATTATTTCATGTGTACTTTATTACTTGAGAAATTATATCTAAATAAAGTAAAATAAAATATGGGACATAAGACAAAAAATTCAGAGCACTCTCAATGGGGAAAAAACTATAAAGCACAGGCTAGTGCAAAGGCTTTTATTAAATGGGTGTCTCAGGTACAAACAGGTGCAAACAAGGTAAAAAACAGTGAGCCTCACTAGGTGTGAGATGTCTTTCATGTCTACAAGAACAATATGTCTGCTGTTTTAAACTTTCAAGTTCCTCTATTATGTGAAGAAGTATTAAATCAATAAAGGGTTATACTTTTATACCTCTATATTTCATTTACTCATCCACTGCCTCCATTACCCTTATGTACTTTCAGGGTCTCTGTTGGGGAGGATGAAAACGAAGAACACATTATAGGTGTATTCCTCTTAATAAAAAACAAACCGATTCTTTTACCACTTTTTTATTATAACATTGTTTGCTTAATCACTTTTGTTCACCTATGTCCCTCATGATGTGTTTTTTTCTTCCTGATCCACTATTTATTCATCATATATCTTTCTTACTGTTTAAAAATACAAAGCTGAGTTTGAACTATTTAACTATCCCAAAAGTTTCAACGGTTATAATTCTGGTTTAAAAAGCTCCCAGTTTCTGTTTTTTTTTTTTTTAAACAATTATCTTACCATTTATAAGTCCATATATCTCCTCTTGTAGGTGCTGTCCAGGGAGACTGCCTTCAGCATGCTGTTCGCCACATGTGGCATCCTTAAACAGTCACTTATCAGCTCCTTTCTACTTGAGTTGAAGAGGGGTGACCATTGTGACATCACCCTGTCCCTACGTCATGACGGAGCATCAGGCGCGTTATCTTAGCGATTATTCATGTTGGCTGCATGACCTGCACTGCACGCGGGCCCCTACCAGCTGGATGCTGGTATCGGGCAAAGGTGTCAAAACAGGGTCAGCTTTTGAATAGATGGCAGTACATTTTCTCTTTCAGTACTCTACACTTACACTAAAGCTCTACATGTTGAGCTGTTCTCAAAACCCTGAGAGACTTATTTGGTCAGTACAGGATACTTACTATCTTTGTCATAGCAAACCTTACTACATATGAGCCTCTATTACACTACCCAAGTCTGTCAAACAACCCAGCTGAAATAGGTTATACATTTAGATGCCCATGTACATAGTTTAGCTACTGATAAGTTTATATTCAGTATTCCCAACCTATTTACAATTAAGAACATCTAGTTTGAAGGCTAATATTTTCTGTGGGGGAGGGGATTGGGTTTGAACATGCAAATAATTTAAAAACAAAAACATTTACATATTAATTCTGAGAATTTACGCCCTTCACTGAAAGGATAAAAACTTAAATAACTGTAATAAAATGAAATGTTTATGTTTTTCTTCTTTTAGGGATAAACAACTTCTTAAAGTAATATAGATTGCCAGTCCAATTCCTCATTGAGGTCATATTTATTGTTCAATGCACTGAATCTATGTATCCAGTACGCCTCTTTAACAAGTAGTTGTTTTCCCCAATCTCACCCTTGTTCTGGCTCACACACCTTCTCCAGACAAAAAAAAATCTAGGTGAAGGTGTACCATGCTTCACCTCCCTAGTGTAACGTGCTTATGGTGAGCTCATATCCTCACACCTTACTGCGCTCTTATGTTTAGGTATCTTTCTTAATTCATGTTTTGATTTTCCTGTGTAAATAAGGTCACATGAACATTAAATGAGAGCAATAATATAGTCTGTGTTAAAGTTTATAAAGTCCCTTATTGCTATGGTTTCATTTTGTGACACATTTTTATGGTCTTCGGTCTTTAAGTAAGGTCACAGCTTGCACAATCACCACATGAACTAATCTAAATTTTTCTTACAACTGAGGATTCCCTGATTATCCATGCTGTGGGGAAATATTTAATGTTGACTAGACTAATAAGGAAGAAAAGTCTTAGGACAACCTAGACTCATACGAACTGTAATGAAGATCGCTAAATGTATCTTCACATTAATATTTGTGCTATATTCTGAACTGCTGGATTTTAATGTGTTGTTGGTATAACTGTAATATGTCTGTGTGTTTTAGTATGTGTACATGCAGCTGTATCCTTGTTTGTAAATTGCACTTTGTAACAATCATTTTTTTAAGACTGAACAAATAAAGAATGAACTAAACAATCACCACATCAATAGTTGCACATAATTTTTATAGTGCCCAACAAAGTCCTTAGTGGTTGTTGTAGTGCCCTGTGTACAGTACAGCATAATCTATCTTTTAATGTCTTACACCTCTTTTGCTTTCTTTGACGAAAGGTTCTCTCTGAACACAGCATCACCTTTTCTTAAGGTGGTAAAATATGCCAATTTATGTGAACTGTGTCTTGAGGCTTCCAGAATGTTCTCAAAATGTTTGGGAATACTATTCTGTCTTGCTGATTTTGCACTTTCTGTCATTGCAATAGATCCATTCTCTCTAGGTTCTTACTTTATTTTGTGCTTGTGCCTCTATGTCTGGATTGTACCTTCTATCCAGAAAAACTCTTTCCAGATTTTGTGCTGTATCTCAGAATCTCTCTTCTCCTTCCTCTCTAAGGTCTCTTCATTAAGCCCATTGTTATCTTTCCTGCAACTGTATATGACCCTTTTCCTGTTATACCCCCCCACTTGTTACTGTTTGTCCTTATTTCCCTCTCTAGTTTTGCTGTTTCTTGCTGTTTCACTATTTTTCCCCTTTTCTCATATAAGATATTGTTATATGTTTTTTTTCTAATTGCATTCAGTCCTGAATTGTCTCCAATATTTATGATTCCAGGTGTCTGTCTGTATCATTGGATTTGATGTCTGTACTTTATTATCCTGATTAGTTATCTCCTCTATCCTGTCCCCCAGGACACATCTGGAAACGAGCTGTGAAAACCTCAGCATGTATTTCCTGGTTAAACTTTTAAATAAATATTGCTTCTTCTGAGCAGTTCATCTTAACTCTTACAAATTGTCTAAAAGGTATAGTGTCTTCGACAGGTCGCAGGTGATAACTGGTGGCATGTGAGAGACTGTTTTTATCTGTGGGTTTTCTGTATACACCTGTAAAAAGACAATCACTCATTTTGTAGATCTTCATATCCAAGAATGGTACTGTCTTGCAACTGTGGTTCATACCAAGTCTCAGATTTTCTGTTACAGAGTTAAGATCATCATTAAACAGTAGCAGTTCCTGAGCTGCTACACCTCATATTTCTGATACATCTTCTCACAATAACTGAAGTGAAAAACATGTTCAAAGGCTGGTGATGCCTTGCTCCAAACAAGGAATACAGTAAATGCAAAAAAGGAAACAGCTCTCACCTCCCATTCATGGGTTTCTTAGAAATAACCAGTTGCTGCATGAAGTTCAATCAAGTATATCCTTCATTTATTTATTTTAACAAATATGTGAACACATTGTACTTCCAAGTTAACAGTAGATGGCTATATAAGAGACTACTGCCGCCACTAATCAAACGTTTTGTGCCACTCCCCCAGACACTTCGTCAGAGGTTAGAGGTCTCACTGGTGTGTGTGTGTGTGTGTGTGTGTGTGTATGTGTGCACGAGCGTGTGTGTTGAAATAGCTGGTGACATCCTCAGGTCACGCCCTCTAAATACAGATAATTTACTTTGTATATGCTTACACATATTAAGCGGGTAGAATTACATTTATACACCCTTAACATGTGCAAGTGCCTATAAAGTAAACGATGTGTATTTGGAGGTTGTTGCTGCTCCCAATTGCAGTCTATAACTTTAGTAGCCCTGCAGCCCCTTTTGCACTTTGCATCATCAAACGCTGTTTTAGGAGCTGCAGCTGGCGCATAGCAGCTTTTAGAAAAGGTGGAAGAGCGAAGGTGGGTAATATTTAAATATCTTAAGAATGGCTGCATTAAAAGATTTAAGATAGGAGTGATTTAGGTTCTTGGCCAGGCAACTCCTTGGCATGAGTTGCCTGACTCGAGGGCATAAAGGTTATCAGCTGCTTTTTAACTAGCATATTTCAAATGATGTCCTATATGATGTCATAATCTTGAGCCCACTAAACACTTTTAAATATTCAGATGTGCAATGGTGCAAACATAAAAACATTTACAAGTTAAAAATATTGATATTCAGTAAATGGAGATTGTGTAATAATTCATATGCATCATAAATTTCATAAGTAAAAAGTGCTAAATGACAGTAACGTGTCTATCCAAATAATATGGACTCAAGGAAAGAAGTGTCTGAAAGGTTTATTTAAGGAGAATCTCTCCTTTATGATTATTTTCTAACAAATGGCACTTCGTATCTAATTCCCCACCTCCACCCTCTCAAAAATGGCTAGTGAATGGCTACCAAAACAATTGCCACAACACTGGCTCAACTGCTGTATGCTAAATGGTGAACATCTAAACATAGTTCTGCTATAGCCAACAAAGTCTTCTCATATGAAAAATAGGGGTTTGGGACTTCTTTATTTGAGTGTAGTCATAATTAATGGACACATCCACAGATTTGACAGGCAGGTGCAACGCTTAAGTGCAGGTTAGGGGAGAAACAGGGTTACAAAAGATAGCAACAATTTTTTTTTTTTTTTTAAGTACAGTTTTTATTAACCAAAACACAGTAAGAGTTACATATGCAGTATTAGAATAAACCGGAAATGTTGGCATTACATATTCTGAGGGTTACAGATACACATTTTTTACAAAGGATGAGGTCAATATTTCTGCAACAAAGCACTGACATACTTGAGACACTTCCACAGAACAGATTAACTATTGGCAAGGTTACCCAATCCCAATTCCCCCCCCTATTCCCCAACAAAGGTGGCACCCCCATACACCCAGCAGGAAGAACTGTAGGGAACAAAATCAGACTTTATCTGGGCCATGTACCATATCCATTTTTGCTATTTTGTATTGAAAACCGCCATCTTGTCATGAAGAATAGCTGTCAACTTTTCTAATAAATAAATATCCTTCACTGTCAGTCTCCAATGCATTATTGACGGAAAGCTACACGCTTCTGAAAGGTCTCACTGCAGAAGTCCAAAATTTGGCAAACTAAGGTAGAAGTACTACATTCCGATATTGTTGGTAATGTCTGAAAACAATTAAAATCAACATTAGAAAAAGACAGAAACACAGCACACCATAGATCTACTTACAGTCTGTAGCTATTAAGTACACTGTTTACAGTATGCTTACATTTTTATTTCAAATAATTGAAAATACACCTTTGAGTAGGACTCCTTGCAAACATTTCACATCAGTGAATACAGAGGACAACATAAGTAGATACAGAGTGAGACATTACGTGTACATAGAAAAGTGTTAACTAAGATTGAGACACATATTCGGGCAGAACATGCCCGGCATCAAAATGTTAATAAAGAATATTAACAGATAAAAAGTTACAATAGGGTCAGGGCCACAGGCCTGGTTTTCTTGATGCAGGTAGGCAACACAGGTGCCTACCCGCGCTCAACTACTACTCAATGAGTGAACCTTTAAAAGTGATCTATTTAAGAAGGGCCACCCGAATCTGTCATTAAGGCCTGGGTGCTGCAATGCACCCCACCTGAAAATCAAAATTATTCCTGTTTAAACAGGAATAATTTCTAATTTGTAGCTGCTTATAAATGTATTTTCAGAAATACTTAACCTCTGAATTATCCATATTTAACTGTGCCTGAATAAAAGTGATATATATAAAAAAATGGTACTTTGCATTGCTTTGTTTTCATGGACAGCATACAGTTACAGTTCTTTTCCTGGAACCAGTGATCTGGAGTTTTAACTATGTCATGGTTTGTTCACAGAACACTGAGCAAGGTTGTGATTGGTCAGCAGCTCATAATTAGCATTCTGTACATACACCGTGACATAGTGAAACTGCAAACTACCAGTCCCATGAAATGAAGTGTAGCATGCTGTCCATAAAAAGAAACACTGAAAACACAGGTTTTCACATTAGTATCTATTTAGGAAGAGTTAAATATGGATCAATTTGGAGGTATGAATTTCACTGCTGTAAACAGGAATATACCTATATGCTGCTAATCAGCACTTACCTTACAGTTCCCTTTAAGCAAGTTTTTAAAGTCCACCCCCCCCCCAACCCCTGTGGATTAGTTATGACTTTTTTTTAGTCCCACTGCCCTAACTCTGTGCTGTCTTGGACCTGCATTGCCATTTCCATGTACTGCCACTGTAGTTCACACAGAATCCTTCTTGAATATGTGCACAGGGCAACACAAGAAGGTGAAGGTCGACTGTCTTTTAACAAGAAGGCTGTTCTATATATGCTACAGCGTTCATGCAATTATTTCTATGTGGGAAGAATGAAGTGCCGTTTCAAAGACAGATTGGAGGAACATTTTGGAGTCATAAAGAACAACGACAGGGACTATGTGACGGCAGTACGTGTACTGCAAATGATAACCAAGGCCCAAGAGGGTGCAGAGTCAGGGCAGTGGAACTAGAAAAAGTCACATACCTAATCCCCAGGTGGGGGGCAGAGACTTTGAAAACTTGCTTAACCAGTGTGAACACTTTGGGATTTTCAGACTGGGAACCACTTTTAATGGTTCACTTTTTGAGTATACAAGCATACTGCAAATAATATTATACTTAATATCTACAGATTGTAAACAGATCTATGGTGCTATGTTTCTATCTTTTCAAATGCTGATTTCAGTTTCTTTTAGACATCCCAAGCAAGATCCGGAAATGTGGTACTTCTATCTTGGTTTGCTAAATTTTAGACTTTCACATTGAGACCATTCAGATATTTGTTACTGTCTGTCATATCCTGTTTCTCCACTAGTCTGCAGTTAAGCATTGCAACTGCCTGTCAAATCTATGCACGTGTCCAATTAATTTTGACTATACGCAGATAAATAAATCCCAAACTCCTGTTTTTTTGTACAAAAAGTCTTCTGTAGGCTTCAGCTAGAACTATCTTTACAGGTTCATTGTTTGGCATCCAGTAATTAAGCCAGTGCTGTGGCTCTTGTTTTAGTAGCCATCTACTAGCCATTTTTCAGAGGGTGGAGGTGTGGAATTAGATAATGAGTGCCATTTGTTAAAAATAATCATAAGGTATGGAGTCACCTTAAAAAAAAACCTTCTGGACACTTTTATTCTTTATTCCACATTATTTGGACAAACGAGTTATTGTCATTTAGCACTTTGTTTTTTTAATTTATGATGCAAATGAATTATTATTACACAATTTCTGTTTATTGGATATTAATATTTTTAACTTGTGAATGTTATTTATGTTTGCACTACTGCACATCTGAATATTTAAAAGTTTTTCCTGTGGTGCTAACAATTTCATGATTATGATGTCATAGTGGATGATATTTGACATATGTTATTTAAACACACACACACACACATATCAATGAGACCTTTAACCTCTTACAAAGTTCCTGGGGGGACAGACACAAATACTTATGTCAATGGTGGTAGTAGTTGCTTATGTAGCCATCCACTGTGTATGCGAAAGTATGATGTATTCACATACTTGTTGCAAAAAGTAAATAAATGGAAGCTACATCATCTGTAAACCTTTTCCAGATCTTAATATGCTGCAAGGATGGATTTCATTCATCATATATATGGGTTTCTTCAAATTCAGGATCCCACTGCATTTCCTTTTGTTGAAAATTATGTCTGCTCTCAAATCTGAAATGGTTTCTATGAAGAATCAAATATATCAATGCTAATAAAAAAAAACATTGGATGGTTGCCAAAACTGCTCAAGTTTTCCAGAAAATTAGAGGTTGCTTCTAAACCCTCACTGTGAGGAATGCTGGTATAATGGTCAGCTACATCAAACACGACCAGGATATCAGTGCCTGCAACTTCAGTATTCTCATTTAATGCTTCCCCAATTGTTAACTTGTCCCCAGTGTCTTTCCAATAACTCTTTGTGCCAGATATTAATGGCTTGGGGAGGGGTCAATGAATTGGGTAGGAGTTCTACAGCTGACCCAATCCCAGACATAACTAAGCATAGGGTGGGGACGGGGACCTGTTCTTATATATCTTAGGAAGACGGTACAAAATGGTGCGACTGTTTTTATTCATCAATATTTTGCTTCCCATTACATTATCCTCCGGTTTTCACTGGCATGTCGATTACAAATCTCAATATCTTTCATTAGTTCTTGGTTGATCAGTATGTCAACACTTTGTAGCTCTCCTATTGCTCAGCTGCCTCGAGCACTCATTTCTGTAGTCTTTGTAATCCTGAATGACTACTCCACCCCCCTTGTCCGCACTCTTGAGTGCATCCATGCTGTCACTTCCCAAAGACCTTTGAGCTCCAAATTATTTTCCACTTAGGTTGAACTTTTTTCTTCTATCAAGGTGTCTGCTCTGTCTTTCCATTGTGTTCACTTATTTTTCAATTTTCTTGACAGCAGTTTAAATCCTAGAAAGTGTATATATATATATATATATATATATATATATATATTTACATTACTTGTATATTTAACCTTGCCCCTTGGGAAAATAATAGCCTTTGAACTAGACGTTCTTATTTGTAAACCCCATGGGAATAGAGTACGAGTTAAAAGTAATAAAGCATGTGCACAAATATTTAAGCAATAAGGCATGGCAGGGTGTGTGTTATTGTGTAATAACGTCACTCCTGGGGTGGGCTGAAGCACGAGGCGAAGCCGAGAGCTTCCACCACCCCAGGAGTGACGTTATTACACGATAACACACATCCCTGGAGTGCCTTATTGCTATTATACAATGGCTCGCTGTCATACAAAATTAAAAAAAAAAATGATTTTAAGGAATCCAAATGGTCATCATCCATAGCATCCAAAAGCAATACAGTGATGTTATTGTGTAATAATATCACTGTCTCAGGCACACATTGACCAATCAGAGTCCAGGAAATTTTCTTGCCATTGTATAATTAAATTTATAATCTATTTCAGTTGGGTGGAAAAGCCTGAGGCAATGTAATAGAAGCTCATACAGTATATGTGTCGAAAGGTTTAGATGACAAAGATGGTATCCAGTGCTGACCGTCTCTCGGTTCTCTCTCAGGATTTTGAGAATAGCTCAACATGTAGAGATCTTGTGGAGATGTAGAGTACTGAAAAGAGAAAATGTGCTGCTATTTATTACAGAGATATCCCCATGTTGGCACCTTTAGCCAGATACCAGCATCCACTTGGTAGGGACTGCATGAAGTGAAAGTCGGGCAGCCAACGGGTGAGTAATCAGCATGGCAATTGTGTCTGATGCTCTGGTCGCGTGATGCAGGCATGGTGACATCACAATGGTCATGACTGATTCTGTTCATGGAAAAGGGAATAGATAATGGCAATCTAAGGATGACACAGAGCATGGTGAACAGCTTGCTGAAGGCCCTCCCTGGACTGCACAAATAAGAGGGACTATATATACTTATAAATGGTGAGATAATTGTTAAACTGGGAGCTTTTTCTTTTTATAACAGAATTATACACTAAAACATTTAGGATAGTTAAATAGTTCAACAGCAGTTTTGTAATTTCAAACAGGAAGGAAAATCTATAATGAATAGCGCATCAGGAATAACTATGCAAAGGGGGACATAGGTGAATAAAAGTGATTAAGTAAGCAAGATAATGATAAAAGAGTGGTAAAACTATCAGTTGCATTTTCTTATAAAGATGGATACACCTGACATGTGTTCTCCTTTTTCATTCCACCATTCCCCAACAGAGACCATGAAAGTTCATACTGGTAAATAGAGGCAATGAATGATTGATTACGTGGAATATAGAAGTATAAAACCATAACCTTTAATTTGTTTAATACTTTTTTCACATTATGCAGGAACCTGAAAGTGCAAACCAATGGATATATTGTCTTTGTAGATAGGAAATTCAAGTCCATGTGGTCCCATGGATTGTGAGTGAATAGAGTTCCAACAGAATGAA
Organism: Neoceratodus forsteri; assembly: GCA_016271365.2. NCBI lineage: Eukaryota > Metazoa > Chordata > Ceratodontiformes > Ceratodontidae > Neoceratodus > Neoceratodus forsteri. The sequence continues at coordinate 1,536,741,495 of CM028131.1, read as the reverse complement.
CTAACCAACATACAAAATGTATGACCCTGCAGTCACGGGGTATAAAGATCTAGGGAACAAAACTATGATAAAATTACAAATTATACATTATTAATCTGGTACTGATAATATTTGACTTTATTTAGATAGGATTTCATAAGTAATAAAGCACATATGAAATAATCGGACTTTCTAACTATCCAACTAGAGGTTTATACCGTGAAACTCTGTGCTGCCCTCAAGACCTGCCATCACCTGCAAAGATGGTTCATTACTTGAGGATGTCAGCAGTTTCAAAACACCTAGGGTATTGCTGGACCCTCCCTTGATTTCTCCTCCACATCACCTCTATCTGCAGATCTGTAACCTTCAAGGTCGGCCTGGCCTAAAGGTCAATCAATGCCTATTAGGTGCTGCTAAGCAATTCATAGCCCAAGGTATCCTCCTACCTTGCTTCACCTATGGCCTCCTGACTTTTATGGGTGCAAACAAACTCACCCTCTCTAGTGGGACACTACCTACAATAACTTGTCATTTTGACTGGCCTCCCTAAGCTTCGTGCGCTGCCTCCTCTACACTGGCCAAGGCTTGTCCTCCCCTCTGGCCACCAAACTTTGCCCTAGGCCATTTTGAAGACAAACTACCAAGAACAGGCTCCCAAGCATCCCAAGCATGCTATCTACAGCACCCATCCCCAGCATACTGCCTATGGCCTGTGGACTCCCAGTCTCTCACCGTCCGTACACATTTCACCAGCCTGGGCAAGCTGGCATTCATTGTCTATGCCCCCACTTTTTGGAACTCCCTTCTCCCTAACTTATGCCCATCTCCCAGTCACTCCAGTTTCCGCAAACCCTGAAAGATTAGATCCCCTCTGTCTCCCTTGTCCCTGCTCTTACTGGTAGCTCTAGGACATTCTGCCCAACACTAAGCATTGCCCCCAATCCCTGGTTTTGTGTACTACCTACATGATATCTGTACTTAAGCTATTGTATTATGCTCTTTAGTCTGTTATATGGGACCCTTGCTTTTTTGGTAACCTTGTAGTTGCTTTTTAAATTGTACCATTGTTATTCATTAGGATATCTTATCTTTTTGTAACCAAAACAGAATCTGTAATCAACTCATGTGCGATTGTTGTTTGTTCTCCAATTATGTACACTACTATTTGTACTTATTCTAGGTGATTGATGCCTGATCTCAAATTGTGTATCTGATCTACTGCATGTCTTTCTCCTGTAAGTTGTCCATTCTAGATTGTAACTCTTCCAGGTCTTGCCTGAAAATAGGTGTACTTATGCCTAATGTATCTTAACTGGTTACCAAAATCTAATAAATAATAGACTTATTCATTACTAGATCTATATCCAAGTTGTACATAACAACATTAATGTATTTTGTTTCCAAATATTTAGTCAACAACACCAGGTTCCCCTATGTGGAGCAAGGTCAGCACTTAATAACAGGTGGACATTATGTCTTCATAACAAAAGCAAAGCCTGTATTTGTGTATCCTTAGATTCATAGAAAACATAGTTACCTCACCCACATCTACGGCACCACAATAAAGGGAGATACATACAGCTCACCTAATAGGGAGAAGCATGCTTATTGCAATATAGCTGCAAACAGCTATATCCAGAGTCGAAACGTAAGTGCGTGATCCACACCAGGAAGAGACGGCTGACCGTGCAAGCACTAATATTTGGAATAATGGCTAAAATAAGTCATGTTTTTGTTCTTAGCAATCACTAGTTACAAAAAAAAAAACAGCACACTCATGAGGTGAGGTATATGAGTTTAGAATCGAACCATGCATTTGTAGGTTGTCTGGACTCTGGATTTAGCACATTTGTAGCTATGTTGTAACGAACATGCTTCTTCCTACTAGGTGAGCTGTATCTCCCTTTATTGTGCTTATGCATGATGTCTTGGTGCTGTAGATGTGGGTGAGCTAGCCATGTTTCTTTATGAATCTAAGGAAACATAAATAAAGGCTTTGCTTTGGTTATGAAGACATAATGTCCACCTGTTATTAAGTGCTGACCTTGCTCCACATAGGGAAGCCTTGTGGTGTTGTAGTTATAAACACTCCCAGGTATGTGCACTTTGATTAGCCCATTTCAAAAGGTCCTGTGTTGCTTATAAATATGATAATGTATTTATGTACTATATGTGTTCATTGCTTCATAGTTTCCTTGAAACAAATATGATATCTGAATATGTGAAAATTGCCAGCAGAAACAGGCTATACTGGTCTATCAAGTCTGCTCAAGTGTGCAGCTCAGTCTATTTTACTGGAACTGCCCCTCCTTGCCCCCGGATTTATCCTCCCCACCCTCTCTTCCCTCCCTGCCACTCTCCTTTTTACCCTGTCCCACTCCCTTTAAAACTTCCCACTGCTTTCAATAACACCACCTCCTCTGTCCGTTCATTCCACTATGACACCACCCTTTCTGTGAAAAAGTGCCTCCTCATTTCCTTTTTAAATCTACCAGTATATTTATACATGTTATTATTGCTTCCTAGTTTGCACATGGTAGTCCTGATGAAGCAAATGAACAATCTTGCAAAATGCTGACAGTTTACACTGTGTGGAACAGAGGACATTTTCAAGGGGGAAAAAATTGATTTTTAAATTTGTATTTTATTATTTTTTATAATACATGTATGTAATCTCAGAGAGTCATTCAATGTTCATTATACGTATATATGCTAGCAAAACAGTGGCTGTCAGTCTCCCTTCTAGTGTTACTTCATATAGGGGAAAACAAGATATTAACATTATTAGATAGGTTATCAAAATAAGCCAACATGCAGTCAAACGCGGGGTAAGAATTAACAAGAGATAAGCCATCGATTCATATTCCCTTATTGGATCCACCAGTGGTAAGTGGTTTTACCCCACTATCATATTTAATGGAAATGTTAGTTCCCATAGGCTTCCAACTTTAACAAACATGGGCCAGATCGGTATGTACTGCTTCCACCACTTAACTTGGGAAGTTATAGTTAATTAAACTGAAAACTGTCTAGCGTAAGCTATAAACTAGTTTAATGACAGAAAGGTACCACTTAAGAAAATGTATGTGCCGTAAATTTATTGGGCAATACCCAGATATATAGAATGACGCTCAGTGGCAGCACATGTCTAGTACTGCCATGGCAGGAGAAAGGAAAACTACTCCTCCTCTAGAAGAAGCCTTTGGCTCCATTTTAGGAGCAGATATTATTAATATATTTCATTTTGTAATTTATTCCATTAAACATTAGAGCTCACCTTTATTGTGCCTAATAGGCTACCTATTGTCTAATCTCCCTCCAGCTAAGAGCATTACAGCAGTTCAAAAAGCACTGTCACCACTATTAATTTAAACTTTGAGGGGCACATTTACTTATCAATCATTGTTTCAATAGTTCTGCTGATATACCTTCTTCCTCCTGGTGTTCAAACTCCTTCACTGTTTTCTTCCCCCATTTCCCTGCAGCTGCTGAATCCATGAATTGGAAGGTCTTACCTCCATACTGAATACGGAGCTGAGCTGGAAAAAAAGAAAGAATTTACAATCCCAAGCCCTCTAAGTTGGTGTCTCACAGCATCAGATTGCTTTCTTCTTACCTGGGTGTTGTAACTGAGGTCCGGGAAAATATGAACAGCTTGGCCGTCTTGCTGCAGGGGTAAACAGTGTCTGGCCATGTAAAGGAGCATATCTCAGGTAGTTACACTGTCCATCACTACCAGGATAATTCTCTTGTAGTTAGCAATTGTAGGCTTCGACGAGGGAGAGACACAGTATGCCACATTTAGGTGAGGTGCAGATTCCAGTTGTAGATTGTCCAGCAACCACTTCTGCAGAAACGGTAGGTGCTGAGCTCCCTCCACTTGTTCCGGCATCCCCACTACTCTGATATTCGCAGAGCAGATCTGGTTTTCCAGGTTCTCCATGCAGTTCTCAAGGGCCATATTCTTCTTAATCATGTCTGTAGTAGTGCCCATAACTTTGGTAGCCCATTTGTCTGCTGCATCTACTTTATTCTGTAATGCGTCTAAATGTGCGGAATGACTTTGCAGTTGTACCAATATCGATTCCACTTTCTGATCGGTCCCTTTGACTGTCCAGAGAATAGCTTGCATTGTGGGCTCCCAGTCTCCTTCACCAATTTTCTGGAAGCCGCTGCTGCTAGGGTCTGGTTGCTGTGTGGATGACTGCTTTGGAGCGGAGCCCGCTGCTGTTCCTTTCGGACGACCTATCTACCCCAAAGTTTTTCTGAAAAGTGTACCAAACTTCAGCTATCTAGTCATCCAAAATGTTTTCTATTCATTGACTGCTAAGACAGTTTTATTTATAGTTGTTTGCTAGAAACTGGAAAGCCAAATAGAGATCCTGTCCTGTCTCGACCATTGCTCCCTGGCACCCCCCCCCCCAAAAAAGAGATTTTTAAGAAAAATAACAATTTGGGGAGTGGGTCCTTACTGTAAACCAGGCTAAGAAGCTGTGAATGATTTGGAGCACATTTAGTCTGGTTCGGACTCCTCCCCGTGCTACCCCACCCAACAGGAACATGAGGCCACGATGACTTATCTTGGCTGTGCGGTTGAATATATACTTATCTCTCTCTTACAGTGTTATTGCTGTGAGCAAGTGGGAAGGTGTTGGGGAACAGGGCTGGCTAATGCCCTAAAACAGAACTCCATCAGCTCCACAGAAAAGTTTGTTCCCCGCACTCTAAATATCTGACCTTAGCACTCTTAACAACAGTTGCACATATTATGCAATAGTTTCCTAAACTATATTAAGTAGCATAAGCAGCCAGCTGGGGGTTTTGGATGCTGGACACTTGTGCCAATTTTGGTTTTGGTAATTTATCATTGCACTGTTTGCTCTTTATTTGCAACAGCATTTTAATCGCTATGCCATTTGCACCAGGTGAGTTCAGCGCTATTTGCAAAGTTCGTCATTTGAACTTTAGTTAAGGAGCCTTAATTTTACATTCAGCACAGCTACTTTATTAATGAATTTTGAACTGTTGCAAGGAAGTCATCTGTATTTTTTAACTACAGTACTTATTTATGTATAAAGGATTTTCATGAAAGAAAGCACAAAGACATCTGGTAACTGTCTGCTTACGCTACTTAATGCAGTTAAGGAAACTTGTACCTAAAATATGCAATTGTCGTTAATGGTGCTAAGGTCAAGCACGTAAGAGCACAGGGAACACATTTTCTGTGGGGCTGATAAATACATACTTACCAACTTTGCTCAGTTCGGCTTTCGTGTCTAATTTCTCATGTATCTGGCATTTCAGGTCAGCATGGTACGTGAGTAGATGCATTTCTGTTTGTCTGCTCTGTTCTACATTCGCTTTTGAACCATCATGTTTGCTCAGCTCTCCTTTTCTTATCTAGTCAACTATCAGGTTTGACATTCCCTTCATGAGGTGGCTCATGAAAGCTATCATTCCTGCATTCCCTGTCTATACCCACAATCTGTCCAACATAATCCATATTATTGCAGCTCTCCTGGCCATCTGCATTCTGCTTTCCATTCTATTCCAAGCAGGCTCTCTTTGCTTCTAGCTTTGTTTTAGATAGATTAGAATCCCTCTATGTCCCATACCAAACTGCTCAGATCCAGGAACCACACTTCCCTAAGTATAGTGAAGCCCACCAGGATGAAGCACAGTGTCACAGGTTTGCTGCATGAAAAAAGGGATTAACTCCCATTGAAATTGCATTGTTTGCTGCAGTAACTCGACCTCAGAATTCTGCAGCACTGCACTTCATCCTGGTGGGCTTCACTGTAGGCGCGGATAAATCCTGGACTGGATTCATTCATTCCTCCTTTCTCTCCTCTAGCACTCATTTATCAAGTTTTTGCTTCTTCACTCAAGTCAGTGTGTTGAACTCTGGGTTTTTGTTTCTCCTCTTTGTTGGACTGGGTCCTTAGCCTGCTGCATTGCCCTGTACTTGTCCAACAGCCTGCCCAGGCAGTCATTCTGGCCCTCTCATTGTGGCTCATTATGCATATTATATGGGCCATGCATGCTTACAGCATCATATTTCATACTGGGCAATAAACCTTATCATTATCATTCATTTATACTTATCAAATCGTACCTTCAGTCGATAATATCAGTGTCATATGCTGTTCAATCCTGCCTCTCAAAGGCTGCTCCAAACTGCCTCTCAAGGGCTCATTTATTCTGATCCTAAAGGGCTACTGACAGACAGCCTTGCCCCTCAGGGGCCTAGCTCCATCATTTTATAACCGGCATTATTCTCGGACAGTATCTGAGCAGCCAAGCCTGAAGAAACTTATTGTCTTCCTTTGCTTCAGGATTTATTCAGCAGTCCCATCATTCCTTGAATTGGCTTGGCCTTAGCAATTTCCCCAGAAGTAGAGCTCCACCCATGGATTCCTTTAGTTGCAAAGCCAGTCCTACGACACCCTCAGGAGAGGAGAAGAGAGACTCTCATTCCTGCAACTGAAGTGACATGTGTGAGGTCCTCTTCCAGACATAAAAGTAATCCCCAGCCTTGAAGGAAGACAACATAGGCCTTGGTTCTCAGAGGTTCCTCCACATGGGGGGTTTCTCCTAAATAGAAAAGGTTATATTTATATTATACAGTAATTATTCTGCTGAGAGGTGGAGACTAATGGTTACATTTAAAGACCAATATTCCTGGCTGCATCTCTCTCTCTCTCTCTCTCTCAAGTGCTGTGTCTATTTTATAAATTATGTATTTTTGACCCACTTCCTAAGGTACCTTCAGCTATAAGAGGACCTCACCCCTGCAGCCCCTCTAGGGGTGGAACCTTTTTCAAGAAGATTCTTGTGTCTTCATGGCACCCCCAAATGGTGGTAGTCCCTGCAGCAGTAACATAAACGTGTATGCCAAAGTTACATTTATGTTCACAAGCACTACATATTTACCTCCTATACCAATCATTCATTTTTATCAAGTACCAGTTATCATTCTATTCTTAGAAGCCTGATGGTCCACTGAATGCAACAGCTGTAGTTCAGTGGGGCAAAGAGCAAACAGCCTTGTCCCTTCACGGACCAGAACTTAAATCAAGCATACCCAAGTGTCCTTTAGATGCTCATTTCTTTGCTCCCACCATCCTCCCCTCCTCATCCAATGGCTTCTCTCTTTCTTTATGAGTTTTGACTTTTCCTTATGGGAACTTTGGTAAAAAGAGAGCCTTGCCCCTGCAACAGCTCTACAAGTGGAATTTCCTAAAGAGGGTCATGTGTCTTGACTGCACCCAACAGGGGTGGTAGACCCTGTAGTAGGGACAGACCACACATATACCAAAGTAACATGTACACTGCACAAGGCTGTTGTATCTATCTCCAGTACCAATCATTCATTCTTTTCAATCACCAATTACCATTCCATTCATATCAGGAGCCCGCTGGTCCATTGAACCAATAACTGTGTACTTGTTCACCTCTTTTAACAATCGGCCCAACAAAAAGAGCAGTGCTCCCATTAATTGTTGTGCTTCACTTTCACATGAGAAACAGAGAATGGCACAGGGTAAGTGACAGTGCGCTAATGTTCTTCCAGATGTTACAATGGAAAGGTTTGTTAGTCTGCAATAAATTAGGGCCCGTCAAAGACAGGCCTCCTTTAAGCTGTTCCCTGCTGGCTCTTTTGCTCTGACATTAAACGGAGCCCAGTGGCTACAGATGGCTTAGGTAATGCAATGATAAGCTGTTCAGGGATCCAGGGACTCGGCTGGCTAACAAGGGCCCACTGCTCACCGTCATGCCCCCAAGTCACTCTTGTTCTGTGTCACTGAAGCATCTGAACACCAGATGTCTGGCAATTAATGTTTCCAGCAGTTCCTTCTAATGGGCAAGGCGAGCGTCACATTCCTGGAAATTTCTATGTCTGTCTCCCAGATAAAGCAGCCACATGGGGGGGGGGGGGTAGAAAGAATTTCTGTTTCTCAGACAACATATTTATCCCCCACACCTCAGCATAACAGTAACTCAATGAAATATTATGTGCTGGGCCTCTCAGAACTTAATTTGGAAAGCACAAGCATTAACCAATGAATACACATCTGTTTGTTGCGGGTTCCACACTTTTTGTCTCATCCATGAACACGGGGCCTGTGCAGCCTCTTTGAAAACTACACTGGATGCAGCTCAGGCAGCGGGGCTTTAAACACATTTGCTTTTACTAAAGCTCAGCTTCTAGAAAATCACCCTTGTCCTCTCATGCTTGATTTTTTTGTTGTTCTTTTAGGGCAGTGGATCAAGATAATTCATTTTCTGGGTAAAGACACAAAGGAAACCAACTAGTACCACATAGCATGCAATCTACTTAAAATAATTATCATATTACCAAGGTGCATAACAGCGGCTATGTGCTGGCATTGCTCCTTCCAACTCTCCCCCTAAGCTTCCCATTTCTCTGTAGACATGATTTATGGAAAACAGCTGGCCAATCCTTTCTGTTATTTCTTCACATAAGTGACATCACAGAAGCTGCAACCTATGTAGGGTGCAGCCGAGATGATCAATGTCTGTGTCACCCACTTGACACTGCATGACTAATTAAAGAATTAACAAGGTGTTCAAGTAAAGGATTACAGTAACTAGTCACTCTTAATGTGAATACATTTCTAAGAAACAGTTTACAGAAAGGGATTCATTTTTAAAGGTGTCAGCATGACTCAAGCTGGTAGAACACTGATATCTGTGCCAGCAGGTCATGGGTTCTAGTCCCTCACTGGGCATGGGTTCATACAGCAAATGCTGGCACACCAAAGCAGTACTAGAGGAAGGGCTATACTATCAGAGTATGCAATCCTTTGGATAAGACATTTAACCAAGGTCCCTTCTATCCTTGTGGGTGTCCACAAGTGGAATTCATCTTCTTCTTCTTCTTCTTCTATACGAGTAATCTGATTATTTCTTAGGGGCCAAAATTAATCTGGATTACCCTGAGCTACTTTTCCTAACTGTACATGGCTAACCAGAACAACTTCAAGGGATTGAGACAGTTCAGCACAGGGGCACTAAACTGATTTGTGGCCAAGAAGCCGAGAGCTATAAGGAGAGACTGCATTTACTCAATTTGTTCAGTCTAGAGATTACAGATTCAGGAAATGGTATCGACCAACTGGAGCCCTCCACTGATAGGAACATGAAGCACTCAAAGGAGCATCTCACATGTAACTGCCCTAAAAACAGGCGCATTTGTGGGACTTTTTCATCATGGTTTTAAAATTTATGATCAGCTTCAATCAATAACATGTTTATATGTCCCCCAATGGTATTACTACACATGTGGAGTGGTCTCACTCACACCTTTAGGGTGTCAGAACTGCTCCTCTTTGGGTCACATCTCTCACCATAAGAATGTGTGTGAGATCCTACACCCCCAAAGAGGTCTGTTAGAAGATATATACACGTACAAGAGAAAGCAGAGAGGAGACATTATCATGGTATTCTGAATACTACAAGGGCAAGACAGGGTGGCATATGCATGCTTGTTTGAGCTGGTGTGAGTGCAAGCAGAACAAGAGGGCATGCATTAAAACTGAGAGGGGGCAGAATAAAGGGAAACAATAGAAGGCAATACTTCTCACACCAGGTAGTTACAAGAGGACTAGCCTGCCCAGTGAGGCTGGAGAAACAAGCACTGTTTAAGCTTTCAAAGTAGGGCTAGACAGATTCCTGAGGAAGAATGGCACTGAGGTTACACAGCATGACTAGGTGTAGCATTCTAGCTGTTAAACTTAGATGCATGTCTATACATCTCTCTTTACTAATCAAGCCACAAGTATCTCTCCTGCATGAAATTGAAACCATCAGTTTTAAACCAACAGAAAAATCACCAGTTTTCAGGAATCTCTTCTAAACATACTGTATACCTGAAGCACATCTATATTTTGCATTACAACAATTTTATTATATTTAAATATTTCCTAGGTTTCTGACTTCCTATCATTCATACCCTTATAATATTTCTGCAAATAAAAGCCATTTATCCATCCATATATTCAGAGACAAGTAGTGTAGAGCAAACCACCTCATAACTGCAGTTTATGTGGCACTGCTGTCAGGGGTAATAGAAAGCACCATGAAGTCATAAACACACAATGAGGTCGCAAACTCCACAACAATCCTTTTATATCAGTTTCATAGATGTGCTGGCAAAAATGCTTGCTAAACTCTGGGGGAAAAAATGAAAAATAAAAATCCTCTCAGTAAGCAATAAGCCATGATGGGGTGTGTGTTACGACAGTTCTAATGCATGGCTAGGGGGTGTAGTGAGGCACAAGACCACAGGCTGAGTGTGTCCAGCCCCCTAGCTGTGCATCAGAACTAACGCACACCCTCGAGTGGCTTATTGCACTTATAAAATGGGCTTTTATATATAACACATATGTAAAAGTAATAATGTGTATGTTTAAATATAAAAAAATTACCATCTATACTGTCTTTTAATGTAAAATAGTTCCTCCACCTGGAATATATTGCTTTTGTTTTAGCCTGTAGGAGTTTTGTCCCATTTTGCCCACCGTAATTAATGATGGATGCTATGGTTAGTAGGTGCACTCCCCATGGTCTTGATTCCTGCTGCCACACACATCCTGAGGTACACAGCAGGATGTGCATCTGCACTGTTTTATTTATGTATTTTGCCGTGTGCTGAGTTTTAGTGTAAGCTCCGATGAGGAGCCAGCAAGGAGCAAGTGAGCAAGTATGCACGAGAAGCATAAGACTCGAGTGCAGCACTGCAGAAAATGCCGGTAAGTGATTTCCAAGTTAAAAGAAAATCACAGATTAAAAAAACCTGCTGGAATACTGATGAGGAACACCTCTTCAGAGGAAGGGTTAGTGAGAATAGGAGACTGAGCCATTGCACAAACTGCCACTGGTGGGACGGCATTCAAACTGTGTAGAAGATACAAGGAACAAAACAGTTAAGTGGTAGCTAATACAAAAACAGAATGAAAGAAAAACTTTGCAATAACTGCTAAAGACTATATTTTGGTGAGAGCTGTGGTTGGGAATGCATTACTGAGCAGCCATCACTTGGCAGGCTAGAGGGCAGGGAAGCAGATCAGCATGTTAAAATAAAAAAATGGACTGCTGTTTTGCTTTCACATTAAACGTGTGTTGTGGCAAATAGTAAGCAGCTGTTTATGGGACACCAGAAATAGAAGACTTACAGTGTGGACTCACGTTTGGTGGTGGTGGTGGTGGTGGGGGGTAGTTAACCACTGCTGCATTTTTTTTCAGATTCCAATCGGTGTCACAAGGATTTCTTGGATGTCCTGTGTCCATTTTAACAGGACTTGTTTTAGCCATGCATTAGACACTTCTAACGCATGGCTAACATCCAATCAGCTTCCCTGAAACCCTTTGCCCATTTTATAATACACTGTAATATTGATCCAAGTTATGCACATATTACATACAGAAGTAGAGACCTGCAGGCTTGATTTTGGATAGGACATGGGTCTTCCACACTATTTTAAAAGACTGTGCATGTATTTTTTCTAACCTGACTGTGGTCACCTGCCTCCAATACACAGGCGACCACCCAGAGCCATCTATCACTAACCTCACTGCTTCTTCTTCCAGCTCTCAGAGTTTTTCTCTCCACAGAAGGGTTCGTCAAGGTGACTGTCCTCCCTCAGTGATTCAGTCAGGATGCAGAACAGGTAGTGGACTTTATGGGGTAGGTCTACCAGCTTGCGGTCATCATTCAGCTATAGCTAGAGACCATTTCCCCCTGTAATGTTGCCCTCCCACAACTCTGTGGTGCACATTATTGCTGCTTCTAGCCTCGTCAATGTACAGCTTCCCCCGGCAGCTGGAAGGTGAACCTTCCATGGCCCTAAAGCAAGCACTGCAGATGCCACTAAAGTGTCATGTCAATCCACCTAATCGAGGACACACAGCCACCAAGAGATTCCTTGACCACCAGCCTCCAAGTTTGCAGCATCTCAGGCTCATTCACAAACCAGGCTGTTGGCATGGGAGCACAATGCACCAGCCACCGGGCCCTCTGACAACCCGACTGCATCTAAATTTTAACTTATTTCTTAGCAATAAATGCATCCATAAAACCTACAGTGAAATCACCGGATTGTGAGAACATCACGCATCTGGCCGACGCCTTAGTTGGCTGAAAAGTAACATGTAAGAAAGAATGTTACAATGTGCATGCAAGCTTTATAAATAGTGTGCAGATTCCAGCCCCTGCACATTAACAGACATGGGACACCTTTTGTGTTTGACCTAGAAAATGGTGCATTAATGTCACCCACACCAAGACTCAGGATCATAGTATCAGTGGCTGAGAACACCAGTCTTGCAGTAATTATAATTTTAAGAGCACCGAAGAATTTCTTTACTAACTTATGGAGACCTACAGGGTGCAGTTGGGTGGGTGGAGCCTTTTAGCGCACATGTCATTTGACTGTTAGGGGTAGATAGAAGAGAGTAAAATTACCTTTATAAATGTGGATAGAGGAGAAACATTAAAAATACATATATTTCTTCCATGTTACAAATTTCTATGGACAGCTGACCATAACTACTAAATTTGGGACCATTTTATTTTTGATAAAAAAAATACTGAATCAGAATTTATTTATTTTAAATGTTAGTGTTTTACGGGGCATTTTATAATGGCAGTAAAGCACACCAGAGTGTGGGTAATTGCAGCATTTATCCACTTCTTGTGTGGTTTAAGGCGCTTGGTTATGCCTCATGCCACACCACAAGGTGTGGGTTAATCTACCATCACACCCTGTCGGGCCTTTTTGCCTAGATATTTACAGCTTACCTTTACAGGTTTTCATTCCAGCTGTTCTGCCAAATTATACTTCAAAACAGATGATGTAAATATTATTGGACCTGCTCTAAATATAAAAGCATCCTAACCTCCTCACTATGCAGTGTCTGAGTACAGAGTTTCTGTGCCCCTTCCTTGCTCCGTCTAACTCACTTGCCACTTTTTCGCTGTTTAGCACTCTAAAAGTTCCATCAGAACCCCTTATATTGTATATCTTTTTGTACAGTGTCAATCATCAGCAGTTCCCTTTCAGCACAGTTAGTAGGTGCATTTATAACACTGTAATATAACTATTCTCATTAAAGAACAGAATGAACACCATTGAGTGGAAGCTCAGTTTCAAGGCTGGAGGCAGTATAGTGCAGTGGTTTAAGGCTCTGAGCTGCAAATCTGGAGACCTGGGTTTAAATCCCACAGCCCCCACTTGCATATTGTGTGACCCTGAGCAAGTCACCTAACTTCCTTGTGCTCCCAGGTTGCACCTGTAAACAAGCTTTCAACTTAGTGTGTCTCACCTGGATAAACAATTGGGAAAAAAAAAAAAAGGCTGTCCTGTGCACACAGACTTGCGTTACATAGCCAGAAACATCTTCATGTGGCTCAAAAGCAGTGAATGAAAACAGAACATGTTGCAGACTCCTGGTCCTGTTGTTGCAGACTCCTGATCCTGTTGTTACAGGTGCAGGACACATGAGCTGAAAATGCAAAGCCTGTGGTTAAGGCAGCTATGCACCCTTCACAGCCACAGACAGTACAAACAGAGTCCAAACTCCACCCCTTGGACAATGGAAGTGAGAAAAGAGTCAGCTGCAACCTCCCTGCTTTTGCCTGTCCAAAACTCGAACCACATGGGGCTTGCACAATTTATGCATTTGTTCTATTGATTGACATTTTAAATGCTACTTTATTGATTTTTAAGTTTAATAATGTTAAGATTATTGCAGGACCTTACAAAACAAAGAACACACTGACAGAGCCGTAAAATACATTCAGTAGTTCATACACATAATACATCATCAAGGTTGGGAGGAAAACTTCAGAAAGTAGTAGTAGTGAAGGGGGTTATGTTGGGGGAAATGACAGTCACTAGTGGGGTACAGCAAGGGTTAGTCCCGAGAACTATAATACTTAAAATGTTTATAAGCGACACAGGGGAGGGTATCCAGGGAAACATGGGTCTTTTTCTGAACAGCACAAAACTTTGCAGTGGGTGGACAGTGAGGAGGGTACGTGGGAACTTTAAAAGGATCTGGAAAAACTAAAGTTAGGGTGACAAATATGGCAACTGAGGTTTAATGCCACGAAATGCAAGGTTATACATTTAGGAAACAAAACCCCACATTCAAAGTATTACACGTGAGGCACTCGACTATCAATTTCAACAGAGAGAGATTTGGGAGTTCTTAGTAGTGACTCCTTCAAGCAGACCAGTCAACGTAACAAAAGCTTATGGTAAAGCATGGAGGATACTGGGGTGTAATGGTGGGGGGGGGGTTGATAATAGGGAGGAGGAAGTAATACTACCCCTATACAGATTATTGGGAAGGCCTCAATTGGAATATTGTGCCTGGTTTTGGAAACCATACCTAAAAAAGATATAGATAGGTAAGAGATAGTACAGTGAAGGGTCACAACCATTGATTCAGAGTTACAGGGACAAAACTTATGAAGAAAGCTTACAACTACTGAACATGTACCCACTTGAGACTAGATGGGAGACAGGGGAATTTTGAGACTTATAAGTTTCTAAGAGGTATAAATAGAGCAGGTGTTGAGGGCATGTATATTAGAAACTAGGAAGAAAGCCTGCCCGGTGGCATAGAGGGTTGAGACACTGAGTTGCCACCTGGCAGTTTTCCTCTCCTGGATCAAGGTGTTGCACTATTTTGGCTCTTGGTTGCCACCAGGTGGAAATCTGGTGGCAGCTTATAGGATGCATGAGTGGCAGACATAAGTCAGGGAACAGGGAGGTAGACACAGTCCCGGGGCACATGCACACTCCATAAGCATGCACCCGTTCAAGTCTCGCCATGGCTAGGGAAGGGAGAAAAAATGGTGGAAAAGTACAGCGAGGCAGGCATCCAAGATGCCCTGCACACTGCTTCTTCACCCGCCCCATCACCAGGGACCTGCCAGCAGACTGGATTAAGACTTCGGGGGGGGGAGATAGCCCTCCCTTCCTTACCCCATCACGGGGGAAGGGGCAATCCATGAGGGTACTTACGGGAGAAGTAAGCCTGGGGAGACAGTGGATAGTGGAGGCAATGGGGCAGGACAGATGGGACCTAGCCTGCCTTGGCCAGGGCGCAAAAACAGCCTATGGAAAAAAGAAACAAGGATGCAACTGCAAGAGGACACAACAGAGAAAACATTTCTTCAGTGAAAGGGTGAAATTGTGGAACAAACTGCCAACAGAATGCAAGAATGCTGAATGTGTTCAAACATAGTTGGGACAGAAGTAAGGGGCTCATCCACCCATAAGTGGGACAAAGGAAGGAATAGATGCAGAAAGTGGGGGATTAACCAACCATGACATTAGCAGCATTTGTAATTACCACTATGTACTGTAGTATAATTTGTACAGCATTTCCTGTCCTGTTAGGCTTCTATGGGTATGTACAAAATTTTATACCACAATGGAAAGGACACTAATTGTATTGTATATCCTGTCCTGTTGGGTTCTGAGCTTCAGTACAAAATTGTTTTTTGTTTTTCACTGCTTGTTCTATATCAAATGTAAAATGACTGTTGAATGCTTGTAATATGTTTGTACCTCCTTCCCTGAGTCGCACCTGAAACGAGCCCCGGCTCAGTGTGCCTTTCCCAGTTACCAATTGTTTAAATAAATAAATAAAATCATAAATATGTGCACACTTGAAGGATCATGGGTCTTATTCTGCCAACTGTTTCTACATAACTATAACAACATTCAGGATTTTTTTAATGGTATTGATTGTGTTGTGTTGTGCTCTGTTGATTAATGTACAGTGAGTTCTGTTTACTTCAACCATACCCCTTTCCTGGGACACACCTGTAAACAAGATAAATTAGTCAACTGTGCTATTCCTGGAGACAAATGCCAAATATAAATAATTTCAAAAATAAAAAGTAAAGTGGATAATAAGAGAATCCATTTTATTAAAGGTGACTGCAAGTATGCTGTCTAGTAGGCCATAATACTGGTTGGAATGAAGAAACATCACACTTGTCTCTACATAGAACTGTTTGGGAATGGATAACTTATCATTTTCCAAGTATTTAAAATGCTTCTGTAGTGATCCAATACCTGCAAGGTTAAGTTTAGTATTTTTTTAATTAAAGAGAGACTATGGTCACAAATTACTGGCATCAATAGAAACATAGAAGTTGACGGCAGATAAGGACCGCAAGGCCCATCCAGTCTGCCCATTTCTTTTTCTAACTTATAAATGTGCCATCAGCCTTTGCTCTGTCAGTGGCCTATCTATTCATACTCATTTGTATTGCTCCCTTATGCCTATCCCATGCCTGTTTGAAGCCCTGCACTGTATTCATAGCCACCACTTCTTGAGGTAGGCCATTCCATGCATCCACCACCCTTTCTGTGAAAAAGAATTTCCTCACATTCCCCCCCTTAATCGGCCCCCCTCTAATCTCATGCTGTGTCCTCTTGTCCTGCTATTTTTCTTATATCTAAACATGTTAGACTCTTTCACCTTGTTAATGCCCTTAAGGTGTTTGAATGCCTCGATCATATCACCTCTCTCCCTCCTTTGCTCAAGGGTATATATATTGAGCTTTGTTAATCTGTCCTCATATGTCTTCTGATGCAGTCCCCGCACCATTTTGGTTGTCCTTCTCTGGACTGCCTCAATTTGTTAATGTCCTTTGAAGGTGTGGCCTCAATACTGCACGCAATACTCCAGATGGGGCCTAACCAGTGTCTTATAAAGAAGGATTATTACCTCCGGGCGGCCCGCGCGGGTTGGATTTCCGACAGTACCGGCCACCCAGGTTCGGGAATGGACTCGGGTCGCTGGAGGGCCGGCTGGAGAGAAGGATCGAGAGGCCCTAGGTACTGCTCTCCTTCTCCGGGGAGGGATGGGAGATGTCTGGAGCTCAGATGACCCCTGGTGGAGGCCAGGAGTCATGCAGCTGCGGCACAAGGCACGCACTGGGCAGGGCAGGACACTCCGGCGGTATTTTGCGACCCGCCTCCCAGAAAGGAAAAAGAATTAGCCGCCAGCCGCGCTAATGAAGCCTACCACGGCTTTGATTTGCTCCCCAGGCCAGCCCTCCGACTAAGTTACACGTCCTGGCGTATGCAAGGGGAGTGCCGCAGCCCCGCCGGGAAGCCACGGGCATCGGAGGGAATTGAGGTCAAAGTGTGGGGAACAGAAGTCAGTGGTCCGTGACCAGGCGGAAAAGGACACCAGGCGGCAGGCAGGCTAGGGGGAGATAAAGATCAAAATAGAAAAAAAAAAAAAGGATTATTACCTTCCTCTTATGACTTGTGATACACCTACTAATACACCCTAACACCCCCCTAGCCTTACCTACTGCTTTAGAGGTCTGCTTGGATGATTTCAGATCATCAGTGATGATGATGCCCAAGTCTCTTTCTTCCTTTGTGACTGCTAGCAACTCCTCCCAGACTATAGGTGGCTTCAGGGTTTCTCTTCCCTATGTGCATGATCTTGCACTCTTTGCATTAAATCCCAGTTGCCACTCTTCTGACCATTTTGCTAGTTTATCCAGATCTCTTCTCATTCTGCCCACCTCATCTGGATCATCTACTCTGTTGCAGATCTTGGTGTCATCTGCAAACAGACAAGCCTTACCCTCTAGTCCATCTGCAAGGTCACTAATGAAGTTGTTGAAGAGGACTGGCCCCAGGACTGATCCCTGAGGTACCCACTTGTGACTTGCATCTCTTCTGACTGTATACCATTTACCACCACCTCTGTTTTCTGCCCACAACCAGTTTGCCACCCAGTTGACCAACTTCTGACCCACCCCAAGCCTACCCAGCTTATTTATCAATCTTCTATGTGAACAGTGTCAAAAGCTTTGCTGAAGTCAAGGTAGGCAACATCAACTGCTCCCCTTGGTCCACCACTTGGTTACCCAGTCAAACAAATCTATGAGATTAGTTTGACAGGATCTTCCTTTGTAAACCCATGCTGTCTTGGATCCTGTGCCCCTATGGATTCCAGGTGTTGCACTATCCTTTCCTTAAGGAGTGCCTCCATAATCTTGCCCACTACTGAGGTAAGACTGACTGGTCTGTAGTTCCCTGCCTCCTCCCACTCTTGTGGAGTGGGATCACATGAGCCCTTCTCCAGTCTTCTGGGACCTCTCCTGTGCTCAGAGACTCACTAAACAATTCTGCTAATGGCTCTGCTAGTTCCACCTTTAGCTCCTTAGTACCCTGGGATGTACGCCATCAGGTCCCATTGCCTTGTCCACCCTGAGCTTAGCAAGCTCTTGTAGGACCCTTTCTTTTGTGAAGGAGTAGTGCTCACCTCCTCTCCCTGTGTCCATGGTGCTGAGCTGTGGCCCTGCCCTACCTTCTCTTCAGTAAATACTGAACAAAGTATCTATTTAGGATAGATGCTTTTACATGGTCCTCCTCCTCACATGCTCCCTTTTCTCCATTAAGCTTAGCAATCCCCTCTGGACTTTCTCCTTTCACTAATGTATCTATAGAAAGTCTTGTCACCTTCTTTTACTGTTCGTGCTAGTGTTTCCTCAGTCTGGGACTTTGCCTGCCTTACTGCCTTCCCTATCTTCATCCCACTGTGTTCCCTTATATTTCCTGAAGGCCAGCCTTTTGGCTCTGACCTTTCTGCTACTGTATTTGAGAACCAAAGTGGTTTCCTCTTCTTTGCACTTCCTTTTCTGTCTAACACAATGGGATGTTGCTTCAAGTATTGCATCCTTAATGCTTGCCCACTTTGCCTGTACCCCCTCACCTGTGTTTTAAATTCAGAATATGGATCAACAGAGCCCCAATCACTCTCATGCTAAAACTGAGATCTCTACGTTACTTTGTTTAAAAGTTACAAATTATTATACAACCCTAAATTGTCTGCATGTTCAAAAAAGTCAGTTTCAGTGAAGAGGTACTGATGATGTCATCTCCTGAACTCACAGTCTAGCCCTCCCTGTCAGCAAGCTTACAGGACCTGCTTCTCCAAAGTTTAAAAACTATGCACAAATAGTTTTCTCCAGTAAAATAGGCAGCACCATTCAATAAACATTGCTTTAAAACCTATGTGTGTTTCAGGTTTTGTAAAAAAGTTGACAAATTCATATTTTTGTTTTTGGTGCTTTTTTGTTGTGGTCCTTTTTCCCCTGGGTTGCTGGATGCTAAGTCACAGCACATTAATGTGAAATTTGTAGACTGGATATCTCTGACGTGGTGAAAGGCTGTGATCATTCACACCTATCATTCAATTGAGGTGATTTCTCAGGATGGCACTTTAAGTCAATTATTCCATCACCCTGTAAATGGGGGTGGGTGAGGTAGTGCTGTTTTGAAACCTTACTAAGAGTTTCTATGCAGTAGCCAGCTCAATGCTTAATCACTCAATCATCAATCAATCAATATTTTATTCATCAAAGTATGAATGAGTGGGATACTCAGTTGAGCAGAGCTCATTTTCTGTTTTCCCATTGACAGGCTGTTACTTGAGTATATCCAGGCTCATCTGTGTTGTACTCACATTACAGTGATTGTGTTACAGGCTAACACTTCCACCCCTAGTAGGAATTAACACATATAAGGCCCCTATTAAAACTTATTGTAAAGCAGACACTGACAAACAACAATGCAGTTACCAACATTGCAACACTTATAGCAAAACAACTTCCAAACAGGCACTGCAGAGTAGCACTTCGCATGGTATCAGCAGCCTGGAGGCATGCTGACTCAGCATCCTGCGACTCTGGAGAAATGAACCACACCAAGAAGGCATTAAAATACACATTTTATCAACTTTGTTACAAAACTGAAACACACAGATGCTATAGCACTGTTTTTAGAATAGTGCTGCCTGTTTTACTTGAGAAAACCATTGCAGAATGATCTTTTAACTTTGGAGAAACAGGTCCTATAAGCTTGGAGACAGGGAGGGCTAGACTGTGAGTTCAGGAGATGACATCATCAGCACCTCTTCACTGAAACTGGCTTTTTTCAACAGGTAGTGAAATCAGGGTTACAAAATAGCCCATAACTTTAAAATGAAGTAACACAGAAACCTAATGTTTGGTATGAGATTTATTGGGGAATGCTTATTCTAATTCTGCAATGTAGCACTTTTGGCTAGAGTCCCTCTTTAAATCATTGAAAATACCAAGTGGAAACAACCATTTTGGCAAATTAGAGGCAGAAATGCAGGATCTCAGTCTACGCTTAAACAGCGGTGGCTGCATATGGTAGGTGTGTGAGAGCGAGCTATGAAATTGTCTCTAACATGATGAATCTTCTGCCCATCATAGGGTCTTCAATATGCACCAATTTGGAATGGAGTTTTCTTCCTCCTCATTTCTCTCCTGCCCCTACTGTGTAGTTGCCTTCAGGGATGAACACAGTCATACGTTGGGAGTTTCAAAGGGGTAGATTGGAAAAACATTTCCTCTCACCTCTGAAATCACTCTTCCATAATAACTCAGTAGCACTGTCAAGCAGTTGCTGGTCTCAATCACAAAGACGCTGCTTTTTTTCATTTTATTCATTCAGGAGTTCTCAATGCTGTGCATTTGGCAGAAAGCCAAACCAAAACCAAAGCCTGTTTTGAAGCTAACAGCTCCAGGAGTTGGCATTCTTCGCTCCTCCAATACAGATTTCAAGCTCCCCACAGCAAGTCAAGATCTACTGTAATTCACTCCAGCTCCCCAGTCACAAACACAGTTACCTATTGCCTGAGTCACAACATGGGTAGAACTGTATAACAATATCTCTTTTCTAATTAGTTGGACTTGCCAGTCTCAAGTGCCAATGTCCTATGATTCTTTACTTCGGTTCAGCACTGGCTGTTTTGGTGCCTTGCTCAGCAACTGGGTGCCTACTGCCTCTGACCCTGCTGCACTGCACAGGGGTGGAAACGTGGTGCTGTTTATTTATTCTGCAGCTTTGGCTGCTTGCCAGTGTGCCTGGGTTCACCTAGTTGGGTTCCTCATCACAAGCATAGTGCTTAGTTGGAAACCCTGCAGTATGCAGCAGATCACGAATGTCAAAGGAACTGCCACGGTGTCAAGCAGCACTGTAGCCCTGTTTGTTCAGCTTTCCCAGTTCTTGCTAAAGCAGCACAGAACGGGACCAGGTAGGCAAAGTGGTGCCCTTGGGAATGGTGGTAGCTCAGGAGTCACCAAGTCCTGGAGTGTGGTGATCCAAAGAGCCCAAAGGTAAGCCCCCATCAAAGTGAAGGGGCTTACATATACATACAAGTAGTAGTCATACAAAAGTTATCAGCATTGGAGTATGCGGAGGCAGAATCACATTACAGCCAATGCAAATTGTAACTTGAGTGGCTCAGTATACAGTACCTCAACATTTACCTCATGGTAGTCAACTTGTAGGAAACTACCACTATACATTCATAAATACATACTATAGCTTTTAGGAAGGAAACAACACCCACTGTTTTTCGAGTTCCTCTCTTCAACCAACTCGGAAAACACTGTCAGCCCTTTCTCTTCAAAGTACCTGTCCAGATCAAGCTTGAAGGTTGTTAAAGCACCAGCTGATACCACCTGCTCTGAAGTCTGTGCCGGATGTCCACCACTGCTCCATTAAGCAGTTCATCCTGACATTTCCTGAATCTTCCTCCTTTCAATGGTTATCATGTGTCCCCTTGCCTTCTAGTATATGTGCTTCCTGAAGAGCTGCATTTTGAATGCAGGTCTTACATATTTCAGTGAGTTGAAGACCATTATCAAGTCATCTCTGAGTCTTCTTTTTCCATGAAAAACAGCTTTTGTTCAGACTGTCCTTGCAATCCATGTTTTCCAAACCTTCAGCCTGCTCTCTGCCTAATCATGTCCATATCTTTGAAGTAGTTCATTACAATCCAATGGCCCAAAATGTACAGTGCACCTGAAACAGTTTTGCTGTTGTTGCTTGTTACTCTAATGTTTCTATGCTTTGAGGCAAAGGTGCTATTTAATTCAGTAGTCACAGTCTATTAACTTTAGGAAATGTCTCAAGTCAGAGATCTTACTTGTCACATCTATTACAGTGTGTATGCCCCTGCATACACAAGCTGCAACAATAATTGCTTACCACTGGCTTCTACGCTAAATTATTCACTAGCCAAAGCTCAGCATCTGCTTGTTTAGGCAAGGAATCTCAATGGAACACTGGGGTTTCTTTTCAATTACTGTCACTGTACCAGCTGAGACTCTGTTCACAATCTGTGTAAATGATGATTCATTATTGATTATGTCTCTGCAAACTGTACAGTGAAAAGTCATAATGATATAATTGAAGCCACTAACAAACCAACCAAAAAACAAACAGAAAAATGTCACAGAAAAAAAAAATGGGCATGATGATGTAGCCTGTTAACAAGGGAGATAGACAAACAAGTTTTCCACCATTATAAAAAAAAAAATTGGGCATGATATAGCCTGGTTGGCATACCCTATAATTTTTGATTATGTTAAAGGAAAACAATGGAAAAGACACAGATTTTCTCAGACACTACAGAAACTCTCAATTAGTGCTATCAGACAGTAACAGCTTTTTTAAATTATTTAGAACCACTACCAACAACTTCCACTTTCTGTTACTGGCAGCAGCCATTTCATGAGCAGTAGTGAGCCTCCTGAGCTCACTGTATGCTAATATACCTGTTTGCCCTCTGCTATTGGTTGGCAGGTCATATCAGCATAAGATGAGCTCAGGAAGCTCTCTGCTACTCATGAAATATTGGCTGCCAGCAATAGAAAATGAAAGCTGAAGGCCACTGTTTAAATCATTAAAAAAGCAATTAGAGGAATTAAAAAAAAAAAAATTACTGTCTCAAAGCACTGATCAGGAATGTTTATAGTGCTTGGGTAAAGCTGTGCCTTTTCCAGTGTTTCCCTTTAAAAACCTGACAATTGAGAAGTCACCGCTCAAAGGAAGGCAAGAAAGAAAACATATTTTTCCAAGTCTTGACTCACTCTACATTCTGCTGTCTGAATAGTTATACTTAGAGATACAGCTGAAGGAAAATCAGTCAAGTTGCTGGAATAACCGTCTTTGCTTTTTTTTTTTTTCTGTCCAGGTATTTATTGATAGCAGAGAGAAAATCAAAATCAGCCTAACATGGTCCCTCAACTGCAACTGTCAAAAAATAATTTACTCTTGTGGCAGACAACCTGTTTCTTATACTCGGTTTTATAATGTTCTGGGCACTAAAACCCGTCTCGCAGTTTGCTGTATGGACAGATGCAGTTAGACCTAATGCAGCCAATTTCAACAGATTTGGGAAGTTCGATTTGTGATATTTGTTAATGAATCCCCATCATGTTTTGCATGTTGTCCCTTGGGTGCCCTTCCCTCACCACAGGAATTTCAGCATTTCCCATTCAGCTTTGGCACTTTTAGCATCCATGACAGGGTTTTATTTAACTCTAAAAATTGATTAGCGTTTTGCTCATAAAGTGCTAAAACACTGTGAAAATGCATAGCACTTGCCTCACTGTGTTTAACAAACATCACGCCTAGAAAACCTATATGAATACTTTCTGTACAGTTAGCATTGTCCCTAGAAAAAAAATGCTAATCAATTATTTAAAACCCTGCACAAGCTGTGGTGCTATTGCCGCATAATCTTTGTGTCTCTACTCTTGATCATAATGATCACACAGCATATCAATATGGACATTTCTCCAGGTTTCACGTTCGTCTTTGGACAGATGACAGACTGCCCAGAGATCCAGAACTCCAAAAGCTGCAAATTTGTTTCTGTCATACCCTTGGAATCCAAGTGACAGACTGTCAAGTAACTTGCCTATGAACTAATCCTTGATCGAAAGGTTCTTGCCTCCCTTGCCCCTTGAACACCATTTGTCCCTGCTCATCTTCCTGGATACATACAGGTACATTTTCTCTTGGTGCCAGATTTTATTCCCCCAAGTCTGAGAAACATTTGTCCAAGCTCGTCTCGAACCACTGAAATGCCCAGATCTGTCTTCTGAGTGAGACAGCTGGCTGAGATTGTAACTGTAGCTAGAACATCCATCACCAGATACATCCAGTACAGTAGGTTGTCACAACAAAGTCAAATTTTGACAGTTTAAGGCATAGCCCTTTGATCAAGGATCTGTTTCATTACACAAAAAAGGAATAAGGAAGTCCATGGTGTGATATACCATCTCCACCACTTTGTAAACCACTATCTACCTCACATCCTGGACCTCCTTCACTTTTAAAGTTGGTTCTTCCATCATTTCTTGAAATTTGTTTTCAGCTTGTTAACTCTATTACAGTAGCTGATCTTTTAAAATGATGGAAAATACCAGTTAGAACCTCCTGGTATTCTCTCAGGTAGGGGACTGAGTCTATGAGCCACACAGTGAATGTTTGACTAACATGGGGTTTTCTCTTAACATGTACCCACTTAGACCCTCTCCAGTTCCTGTTGTGACCTTTGCTCCATCGCTTCCCAAGCACATACCTTTTGACATGCTAATTTTTCTGTATCTAAGAACTGTTTTAATTTCTTATAGATCCCTGCTCCTATGGCATGTGATATTTGTAAATATCCTACGGAATGACTGGATGGCACAGAGGTCTCAGGATCAAGCACCCTGGCATACAACACAGCTTTTTGACTACAGTGATATTGATGCGTTCTTCACAAATTAATGTGATACATGGGCTTTCTTCCATTTTTAAACACATCCTGCCAGATTACCAAGTCTATGCACTCCAAGATGTCATTGGTCATACATTCTGATGACTAAGATGCTATTTTGCAACATTCATTTTGTCCATAAAGGACAATCTAAACTAGACAAAAATTCCATTAGGCTAGTCTAGTTATATACTGGCAAGTTTTATTTAGCCATCCAGTACTTTTCATGGCCACTAAAGATGCATATTATTTCTCAGAAATAGCTTTTCTGAATGCATGTTGTAAATCTCCTGCAAATTTTCTGCCACCACAGTATCTTTGTGATCGTATGACTCAGTGTGCCTTGTCAGGGTACATGTCCTAATGTTGTTAGTGCCCAGGTAAATGTATTTTGTTTTACATTTAGGCACAAAGTGCAGGCCATAAGATTCTTTTGAATTGTAACCACCTGTACATGGTGAACCAGTGGGGCTGAAAATTACGTTTCGTGGCTGCAGGTAGAAGGGACTGGAAGAAGAACTCTGTTTATAAGCAGCAGACTCTGTATCATGGTGGATAACAAGGTCAACGTTTGCTATATTTTTTTCTGACTGTTTTTCTGCAGCAGACAAACTAGTCTCATCTGGGGTCTGAACCTACCATTCCTGCTTTTGTTAGAAGACCAAGATGAAGTACAGAGTAGTCTCTTAGGTGCAGGGGCAAAGAAATTCTTAACAGCTACTTGCTTCTTTGTCATTATGAGATCTTCTGAGCCTTTAATAAGAATTTATACAACTGATGTGTATTGTAATTTAAGCAACAATGCAAAACTTTGCGAAATCTCAAGAGTTAATAGTCTGCTAAATGTTACTGTGCATCACTAGTCTGTAACTCGAAGAATAAGTGGAAAGTCTATAAAAAGTAACTTTGCCTCAGACTTTTTTAAGAAACCAAACATATACAGTCGACAGGACTGGTCTTATGAGCTCACTTGTAAGTGTGGTGATACAAGGGCTTTCGTAACTTTTTATTTTCATTTTACCACTGTGTCAACAAAGAAATGGATAAAGATTTGTTATAATTATACAGAGAATAATCTATGGGTAGTAAGGCATTTTTTTATTTATTTATGTATTTATGTATGTATGTATGTATGTATGTATCTTCTTTTTTACACACCCAAGGTATGTGTTATCACAAGAGTGAAGCCTGAGTGGTCTGTAAAGCAACACACACCAAGTGTGTGTAAACGAATACCATATAATCAGTAAACAGCCTCTGCTCAGAAGTTCAATAAAATTAATTTTTCAAAGAAGGCTGCAGCCACTCAAGCCACACCCACCCCACAGTGAGCAGCACACAGGGGATCAAAGGGGTGGGTTTAATTCCAAGCAGGCAACTGCTTCATTAACTAAAGTTTTGTCAGGAATTATTATATATTTTTTTTAGATGACATAAAAAAATCCATTGGTCGGCATTCCAACAGAACTGCATCTTTTGTAATGCCATTTATATTGTTTTTTTTGGAACCATTTCCAAGCCAGTGACTTCAATAGTCATACAGTAGTGCAGAGACTGAATGTAAAATACACAGCCATCATATTCTAGACAACATCTCACATAGTACTGCGATATACACCTTCAACAGGGAACTCCCCTGCTCTTTTGGGAAAGTGCACTGTTGTTCTAATTGGCAACATTACATTTAAATAATAATGACCTGGCAGTATAGCATAGAAGTTAGAGTAATGAGCAGTGAGTGAGCTTGGTATATCCAGCAAACCAGGGTTTGCTTCCCACAACCTCTACCTGCATACTGTGTGATTCTGAGCAAGTCACTTAACCTGCCTAGAGCACACAGGTTAATTTTAATATTTGTTTTATTCATATCAGTCATTTCATTCTTTATTTATTTATTGAAGTTCTGGATTAAACACCTTTGAGCCTGAAGGCTCTTTTACATAGGTTCCACATCAAGAGACAAAGCCAGATACAGTACAAGATTATAAACAGAGGTACACTTAACTGACATGTGTATATGTATACAAGTGGCGTAAAAAATAAGAATTAAGATGCAGCCAGAGGTATTGTCAATAAAATCTACATTATCAAAAAACAAGTGAGCATGAGCTTTATACAGTGTATGCCCAGGCTTATGGCAAAGTTGTTAATCATAACTGAAAGATATTAAAAAAGACGTCTCAATTCACCCTGGGTAGAATATGTGGAAAGTATTAGGTAAGAGATAAGATATGTGGGGGATATTAGGTAATTGAGGGAAATTAGGCAAGGGGCAGGAATAAGGAATATTCTTAGGCCAGATGTTTATACAGCATCAAAAGAAGATCATGTGAAACATTATTTCAAAACAATACGAGAGCTCTCTGCTCTCCTCACTACATTGCGTTTTTCTGTATCTTCCATGTTATATTTGACTTCCACTTTTCTCTGTTTCAGCAACCTAAAACCTTAATTATGAGAATTCTCCAGCATTCTGCCTGTTCAAAAAACTGTGTATTTTCTGCACGTTTTCTGTGGCTCACAAGAAAACAGTGGCATTAGTGCTTTTAACCCCATATTCTTAGCAAGTCCAAACCCCCCCCCCCACTGCACTGCAGTATCAGCAATAGTTAAAAACTTATGCCCATAGCAGGATCTGAAACCACAACCTCCTGGCTCAGAGTCCAAAGTGCTATATCTACCCACACTAACCAGTTAACTCAGGGTGCCTCACATCAAGAATCAGATTACTTTTGAAAGGGCCTGGAGGGTGCTATAGACCTCAGCTCCATGACAGGTCCTGGCTCATTAATGGAGAACTCATGCATTGAACCTGTATGTCAGTTTCCTGTTGACACTATTTTTAAGTGGGTTGGTCACTTTTGATAAAACATTCAAAGAGATCATATTTAAACAAAATTCATCCTATATCTTAAAAATCTTTCTGTATTTCTGGTTTCTTCTGGTCTTCATTGCTTGGCTCATTTCATGCTAACACACACCCTTCTTTTTCCCCGTGATAAGCCCCTTATACCTACCCCATCCTCCACCCCAGATGCTACCTCCTGTCAGACCTTGTTGAATGCTGCCTCCCTGTCAGAACTCATTGAACTGCCTCAAACACACCCCTGACATCCTAACCTGGTGGTACAGCTCTATTCCCCAGTGAGTGCTAATGCATGACACCTCTCTATTCCACCAGTAATTACCTGTATACATATACTTAGTAATTACCTACAGTATATACATATACTTTATCCCATATCCTTTCAACCACCTATATATCTACATCTTTTGCCCATGTGTCCTGACCTAAGTATACATCCCACCCTCCCTCTCTGCATGCCTGTCTCTGCTTTCCTACCGCCTCTCCTCATCTTGACTCCATGCTTTGGGTGCACCCACCCCATTGTAGAGGTCATCAGCGCCATCTATCATTACCCCTGTTCAGACAGGGGTCAGCACTAGCTAGTTATTCGCTGCTGCACTTAATGCCTTCCCAATCGTCAATATGTAGTTGCTTGTGTTTACCCACCCAAATATAATTTTTGATGTATGTATCTGGATACACTACTCCGGTATGTATTTGTGGTTAGTCCCGACAACCTTTTTGCACTATGTATGTCCCTACAACTGTTTACCATCACTGTATGTCTCTTGCAATTTTTTTGCATGATCTGCTGTATTGTATGATATTGTATTATATGTGTTTCAGCCCAGGCCCACCTTGCAAATGAGCATTCTGCTCAAGGGTGTTCCACCTGGTTAAATAAAGACTGATTGATTGATTTACATGGAAACATGATACTGTACTTGGACCCTACAGTTGTTCTACTTGTGCAGTTAAATAATTTACTTAAGTCTCAGTCCTCTTTTTAGACATCATATTCCTTTCCACAGCAACAAACTATGATGTTACAAAGGATTATGATGTCAGCAAAGGAAGAAGCAGCAGCAGATGAACTCTAGAAGACAAGGACCCTGTTTCATGCAAATTAACCTAGTGATAAAGACCATCCAGAAGAGAAATGCAGACAATAATTGTTTCTAAATGTTGTGTTTTTCTGAGTTTTCTTAATGAGCAACTCTGCACTCCAGTATGCACGTAATGAAATATTTTCTTAAAGAGCACTCCAGTATGCACTTAATAAAATATAAAGTTTCAATTTAATTACAAATCACTCAAGAATGTTTTCAATTTTCCTTTCCAAGTACAACCGCCTTCGCAATTTGCTACAGTACTGGCCTCAAAAACACATTTCTTTGGCACTTCATTGCAACGAAACGGTTTGGACTTCTGAGCTGAAATTTACAGGGTCGAAAGGGTTTGCACCACAGACGTGCATTTTGCTGGCTTTGATTTAAAATTTACATTGGTTGCATAGTTATGGCATTCTGAAGTTGAGAAATTTCCCATAGGATAACACTGCGGTGCCTGCGGTGCTCTTTTGGCGCCTGTATCTCAAAAAATGATTAGAGATACAGATTTTCACTGTGCGGTGCAGGCTGCCAAGTCTTGATTACAACTGTAGTGGACTTTGTTCCAAAGTTGCAATGGTTACTAAGATATTGCCAAATTAGTGTTACAAGGGGTACTTGGAATGTCTCTAGGCCTGCACTATGTCTCCATAATTATGTGTAGGTGGGAGTGCAAGGCCCAGAGGGCCCATGCTCCCACATATGCATACTATTATGCAAAAAAAGGAGCAGGGGGGCATGCCATTATGCAGTGCTGGCAGCACAGGGCCCAAGGCCCCGCGGCCCCACAGGGAGATGAGGGTTCATTACAGTGTCTCTATACTTATGGATATATGGTAACGCAGGGTCCAACAAATGGATAACATTATGAATCCACTGCAGTGTGAAGGGAGTGCAAGGCCCAGAGGGCCCTGTGCTCCCGCAACCACATATTAGTTACATTACACTTTTGCAAAAAGAAGGGAAATTTATGGCAAAACCCTCCATTTTAATGCAGCAGTTAGGGTTTCTAGTATAGCTAAAAAGTCTGGAATTTTTGATATTAAGCTAACACTCCCACATTACCTCATTAGCCCATTAACCTCCAGTAAATACAGTGCGCTTGTTGTCGGACCCAACTCTCACCCTATTCTACTTTTCTGTACTATCTTTGTTTGTTTACAGATGGAATGGGATGAGAGTTAGGTCCGATGACTCAAGGCACACTGCACACCGACTGGTGTTTAGAGTTTGTGGGGGGAGGGGATGGTAGAGGTGTAACCTAGCATCAATTTCCAGACTCTTGTAGCTGTAATAGGAACCCTAACTGCTGCATTAAACCAAGTGTGTGTGTGTGTGTATATATATATATATATATATATATATATATATATATATGTATTGTGAGAAAGACAGAGACAGATTTATAAATGGCTAGAAAAAATCTACAAATTTCTTTTGATGAGAGATGTTACCTGACTGTGCATAAATCTCTATAAACACACAGTCAGGTGCCAAATCTAATTTTCCTCTCTCAAAATACCTACTTAGAGCCATTTTATAAGTGTAATATGCCCCTCCAGAGTGTGTATCATATGAGTTTAATGCACTTCCCATGGTTGTATGGACACTCGACTTTGGCCTTGTGCCCTATTACACCCCTGGGGTGTGCATTAAAATCGTATAATGCACACACTGTTGTGGCTTATTGCTTACATAAAAAAAAAAATATATATATATATATATATATATATATATATATGTGTGTGCGCGCACTTTTAAAATGGGTAAGAAAAATATGTTAAAATCCAGTCTACTGATTAGATGAAACACACCACATAACCATACATTATTCTACAACGACTGCATCCCCATCCTTCTTTTCATCCCTTAGAACCTTCCAAACATTTTATAAGACAGATAATCTACTACAGGGTGTGTGTTTGAGTTCTAATATCCAAACGCTTTTGGTGGCTGAATAGGTACAGCCTGCGGCCTCGTGCCTCACAACACACCCAAGGCATGTGTATATCAGAGCATGACCACACACCCTGTAGTGGATTATCTATTTCATATATTCATTGCATAAAGCTACGTTAATGCAGACAATAGGGTTGAAGAACACAAAGCACACAAAGTTGGTAAATTAATTAACATTAGGGTTTTAGGTCTCAGGAGTCTTGGCGAATAGGTGATGGGGTGTTCCTTGGGGTTGTTAACCCTAGTGCCCAACCCACATGTCCAAAGCACGAGGTGATAGAAGTATGGCTCAGCAGATGTGATTAACAGAATCAGTTGTAGGTTTCTTCACATGCGGCCCTGAATGACGTAAAGACATCATGTATGACCTTAACGACAAACAGTGGGTGGTAGAGCACTTACTTACTAGGGTATACAGTAAGAAAATCCAAAGACTATGCAGGTGCCTGGAATCAGCTACACAAACAGGTCTGGTGAGAACCAGACAATGGCACCACACCAGAGGCGCTCAAAACAGTCACTTCATACAAAGGCAGTCAGAGCATAACTTTACTTGTGCAGAGTGTGTCTTTACTGGAAAGATAATCAATTCCATCATAGCAAAACAAACAAGAGAGTCCAAAAGACAAGTAGGTAGCAAAGTGAACCTTCACCAGGCAGGGGAGCAGGCAATCGTGCATGCACACAGTAACGTTTCATCAAAAGCGCACCCATCTTCCTCAGAGCATGTGTGTTAACATTCCTACAAGCCTTTTAAATGGCTGCTGATGAATATTAATTGGAAGGGAGAGACTGAGAGCCACTACTGAGTACCACTATGTCCACAGGACGTTGTCGACTCCCTCCTGCCAGCCTCCGCCTCTGGCATCCGGCTCGAGGTGCAAATGCAGTGCTCAGTCTCTTCCCTTCCACAAGAATATTCATGAGCAGCCATTTAAAAGGCCTGTTGGGATGTGAACACGCATGCTCTGAGAAGTCAGGCGCACTCTCAACGAAATGCTGCGTGCCGCGCATACCACATGTGCTCTTCTATGTGGTGGACTTGTTTGTGTATCATGTATGACCTCGTTTGTTCAGGGAGGTGGTGGGCATTAGGTTGACAACCCCCAAGGAACACTGCATCACCAATTCTTTACGCCTCCTAAGACCTAAAACCCTAATGTTTTTAATTTCCCTACTTTGTGCACTTTGCGTTCTTCAACCCTCGTTGTCTGACATTTGTAGCAATGAATTTCCCTTCATTTTGCGATAGCGAAATCATATTCTCATTCTCATAGGTCTCAAATGAAGTAAACAGAATAAGGGAGATTTTCAAGCCCCATTGTTTTCATGTTAAACCATTTCTCCTGGTACAGTACATGGCTCCATCAGGCCTTAGCAAGCACATCAACCGCTTATGAAGAAAGGCTCCCAAGACTGCCACAGGGTGTCATCTGTGCAGAAGAACGTTGTGTTATCCCTCTCAAGGATAAAAATGGTGGCATGCGACAGTCCTAGTCCCCTTCCTCATGCTGCTCAGTTGGTTACCTCAGCTCATCTCAGAACTTGAGTTGCCAACACAGGAACACAACACGCTACCAGCTCAGCCAATGGCTGTCCCTGCAAAATATTCCCTTCATAACTTTGCTTTTGACATTTATTTTATTCAGATTTTCAATATAGTCTTCTATGAGCCCCTCCGAACTTGGCAGGTGTCATTTATAAAATACTGGCAGACATAATTTTGGGCCACAAGTGCGAAAACATGTTTGGGGCTGGATCTGAAGAATGACACATGTCACATTCATGAGGTAGTGCGTAAAAATGGCTATGTTGAAAATTTGGGGACAAAATACTGAACATTACAAAGTTATGAAAGAATGTTGAGTAATATCAACATAACTGATTTTTTTATATTTTGACCCCAAGTTTTCAACAGCTATGACCCTACCTCAAATCCTGCCTGTAAGGTGATTTTATAGTGTGACTATAAAAGTAACCTTTCTGATGGATTTGAACAATTTCACCTACCTAGTTTAAAGGTGGGGTCCCAAACAGGCCATGCTGAAAATCTGCTGGAGAAATATTAAAAAATGACCCAGTTATGAGTAAAAGTTAAAAACACTTTGGAAATACACTGACCGCATTTACAATGTTTCATCAGTTCATGGTAGCATTTGCCAGAAGAGGATGTCTTTCTCCTTGGAAACTGGATCAAGAGCGATGGACCTTCTTTTGGTGAGAGAGGGAGTTGGGGTGGTAGAGGCTGACTGGGAGGTCAAGGTGGGATGGGTGGGGATAGTAGGGGAGAGGACACGGAACCACAAGCCATACAAGAGAACAATACATGTTTTTTCCATTTCAGGATATTCTGGGAACAAAACAAAACAAAACAAAAAAAGACATCACCAGACTGCTTTACAGGTTCCAACACTTGGGATCGGGCACCCCAGTGCTGGCTTTGTGTAAGGTAGCACCAGAGGTGGGCACCCTGGTATCGCATGTGGTTGCAGCAGAGGAGGGGGTCTGAGCCGGCACCAGGAACTGGCCACCCTAGTGTCAGGTATACATATGGCAGTCAGACAGGGAATCCTGTAACAGACGGAGGGGGGGGAGTTAACTCTCATCAGGGCTGGTTACCCCAGTGTCTGACACAGTGCTAATTCTTCAGCTGGCATCGGAGATTGGGATCCCCAGTATCTGGCTTTAAGTCCCAAACAAATACAGCAATGGACACAGATGATAAAATTCACACTGTGTGTGCTGACATGTATCCCCACGCTGCTGACACAACACATCTACATCTCTTTGCCCCACAAAAGGTTGATCAGGAAGTTTCAGATCTCTGGGTTGGGGATAAGATGGCCATATGGTGGAAAAATGGCTGAGGGACAGAATACAGAGGACAGTTGTGGGGGAAGAGTTATCTGGCAGCAGAGAGGTCACCAGTGGGTCCCACAGGGCTCAGTGCTGGGCTGGTGTTGTTCAATGTCTTCATAAATGACATTGGGGATGGCATTAAGGGCAAATGTGCCCATTCATGGATGACACCAACCTGTGTGGGAGAGTGGACACAGCTGAAGGGATACAGGACCTACAGGGTGATCTGGAAAAGCTGGGGAGGTGATTCGGGATCTGGCAGCTTGGCTTCAATGCCAAGAAATGCAAAGTTATGCACATTGGAGCCAAGAATCCCACGATGGAGTACTACCTGGGTGGAGTCCAGGTATTTGCATCAGATTAGGAGGAGGAGGAGGACCTGGGAGTGATGATCACAAGTGACCTGAAGCACTCCACGTAGTGCAACAAAGGAGCAGCAAGGGCAAACGGGATTAGTAGTAGAAGAGAGGAGGTTATACTGCCCTTGTACAGGTTACTAGTGAGGCCACATCTAGACTATGGAGTTCAGTACTGGTGCCCAAACTCAAAAAGGATATTAACCTGCTGGAGAAGGTCCATAGGAGGACAACAAAGATGATGGCAGGTTAAGTCATAAAAGGAAAGGTTGATTTCACTGAACATGTACTCCCTGGTGGAAAGGAGAGAGAGAGAGAGAGAGAGAAAGAGGGGGCACATGATTGGGACCTTCAAGTTCTTGAAAGGGATAAATAAGGTGGATAACAAGGGTCTCTTTAAGCTGAGAGGGCAACCATAATATGAGGGGGCATGGTCTTAAGCTGGAGGGGGGGAATTAGGAGGGAGGTCAGGCAGCACTACTTCACAGAGAGGGTGTAGGACAGTGGCACCGACGGTTGAGATGGGGAATGGCACACCTCGCACCACACCGGCGACCAGAGTTCAGGAATGGACTTGGGCTGTTTGGGGTCAAGGGTGAGGAAGGATTGAACATCCGTAGGCAGCTCTCCTTCCATGGGAGAGGGGGAGATTGCACAGCATGCTTTAGACTGACACCCAGCAGTGGCTGGGTGTCTGTACAGGTGCCCACCAAGAATGGGGATGGCCCACATCCAGAGCATTAGGCTGTCTCCACAGGGGTAGAGCCAGTCGCTCCACCCATTGCACAGCTGTGGGTCCCAGGGCAAAAACAGCAAAAATCAGGAGCCAACAGGGTTTATGATGACCCAACTATCAGGTTGGAGGATGAGTCCCTCCGAGGGAGGGAACGGAGTTCCTGTCGGCATCCCACAGAAAAAAAAAAAAGAGGGGATGGTGGACACTTGGAATGCACTGCCGGAAGAGGTGGTCTCGTTGAAGACAGTGGGCAGCTGCAAGGAGAGGCTGGGAGAGGCATAGGGGTAGGTAAGGATCATGAGGAGGGAGGATGGTGGTGTGGGGAGGGAAGCAGGGACAGTAGTTCAAGCTATGGACCCTGCAACACAAGCAGACTAGACAGACCAAATGGCCTTCTGCTGCCTTCTTCACATGTTTGTATCTCAAATGGATACTGTTTACAGCCTCATCTCATGTGATGCCTACAGCCTTGCCCCTCGGACACACATGCATTTTCATCAAAGCCACATTTATAAATATGGTCATTAAAATCAGTTATCTTTAGAATGTTTAATTTTAACCTGAGCATGAACACTTTTTGTTAATTTCTTAAAATGGAGCAAGTTAGGGACATAAAAGTACAAAAGTATACACTTTGGGGCAAACTCTATTCAATCTGCAAGTTCCAGGTTTGAAATCCACCTTAGTTTTTTGTTGTAGGTATGCAAAAAAGGTCTTAATTTTGGCCAGTTTTATGTTTTTTTGCATCTATATAACTTTGCTATCCTCCAGAAATATTTGCCACAAAACTGTCAGGATCCAGAGATCCTAGCACCGGGTTTGAGCTTGCCAAACAGCAAGCAAATTAGTTGAACATGGGCAGAGTTATGAAGGTGCAATTGTTCCTTGTACTATTCACTTGAGACCTCAGATGGCTGCTAAACATTACACCAATTGTGATAAGGGAAAGAGACTGAACAGTTCCACAGGCTGATTCTGGCAAAATAGTGCAAATCACCACAAAGTCATCCATGGAGGAGACTTTAAAGGGTATTTTTTTACAGGTATCTGCAACAAAAATAAATACCATTGGCATAGGCATGACTCAAATCTTATATGATTCACAAAAAAAATGTTAATTTCTAGACATTCCACTCTTTAGCACTTAAGCGTGTGCCTGTAAACAGGCTGTGTGTGCCTTGGGCCTCTTCATCTCCTTGCTCCTCTCTTCTGCTCGACAGTTATAACCCTCTGCTTCTGACATCAGAATCACGTCCGTAGTAACAACTGTGATGTCACAAGACAGTAGCACTCAGAGGATAACATTTGGCGATGACCCCCATGATGAAAACAGATCCTTTTCACCCCTCCCTGAATACATTTACTGAATACACTATGTTTTAAGAAGTGTTCTCAAATTCAGGAAGGGGGATGATTCATTGTAGCTCTGTTACTCTGATGTCAACTGTGAATTTTTGTTGCAAACTGAAAATCTCTTCACATTTACCTAACAAGATGAATTCCATTCCAAAGAAGGCAGCAGCTTCAAACCAAGTCCTTCTATGCCCAGCACACTTCCTTTGACTCAGGAGGCTTGCCAGCTTGTTAATAAGTCGTTGTGTCTCTCACTCCATAAATCAAGAAGCCTTCTTTCTGTATTTTCCAGCAGAAAGTTTATCTGGGGAGAGCGATTAAAAGAATCCTTCCATCAAATTATCCTTAATGGGAGAACACGGACCACCTGCACAATATGATGCAAGACATGGTGAGTTTCTTAGGACTAATGACCCTCAATATTTTGCCCAGTAGCTGAGTTTGTTCAAGCTGAGGTACTCAATGCTCAGAGACAGCCGATGTACTGTAGTCGATCACGCAAACAGTCCTCTTATTCTGAAGATATGGTATGCACCACACCATGAGGTACCAGTTCAAAAGCTTTGCTTACTTACTCAAAGCTTTTCTAGTGCCCAGTAGAACCAATTGTCTGACCCCCTACAACAGCTACAACAACACAAAACTAGAAGACAATTAATACAAATCGCAAGACTGCACAATTTCATCCTGCAGAATAACTGAGCAGGGAGCTGTACATTTGACAGAATGTTACCATGTTATAACGTGACTTTATGTTCTGGTTTTACAAAAGTGTCACAAAATTCTAGTGCCTGGAGTTAAAAAAACTTAGTGAAAATCTCCAATACACAAAGCAACCAAACTTTTAGTTTTATCTGTTTTGTGAGTCTGTGTCTAAGAGTCTGCAGTGACAGTTCGGATGAATGTTTGTGGCTTAAACCTAAATATTACTATTAGTTTTTATTGATTTTTAGTTCAGAAAGCACAATATATCAAGTGACAAACAACAGCTTGAAAAATATAAAGTATCTAATGTACACTCTACCCAGCAATGTAAGAAAGTGGGAACCAAAACATCTCACTGGAGTTTAGGCAGCGTAAAAGCAACACATCAGTGGAGCAATCCTTGTGATGGGTTAGGGTAGTCCCATTCAAAGCTGAAAAAGACAAGACAACAATTTTGAAGCTTACCTACCTTCAATATCAAGCCTATGAATCTACTTAAGCAGAGGGGCTGTGGTCGAGGAGCTGTAAATCAGAGATCAAGAAAGCAGCTGTTTGCTCAGATTGATTTAGCATTTTCCTGTAACTCCAGGGCAGTTTGCCTATGATTTCCTGTACATTACATTATTTCCTATGGAAGCCAAATTACTCTCTTTACCTGTATAACCAATATAGGTATATGGGAAAAATTTTTACTGTGCATGGCTCCATTTCCCTGTAAAATACAGAAATTCCTATAGATCTGGGACTCTGAAGCAGTAGCACTTTGAATTCATTAGAGAGGAAAAGTAATAAAGACAGCCCGCCCAATCAGGAGACTGTTGCAGTAATCTTGCCTGGAGGTAACCAGCTTACATGCTGCAAACCATGCTACTGAATCTGGACCCACAATATTAGTCAACTGGGAGAGCTTCCAACATGCAGAATGCTTCTGATGAGGGTAAGCTCAAACCTCTAGCCCTCCTGTTTTTTATGTCACCCAGCCAGATGCAATCTAAGTTAACGTAACCCCTATGCAGTCCTTAGTCTAACTATGGATCCTGGCTGTTGCCTGCTGGGTGGTTTTACTGGTTTACTGGTTAACTGATGCTACCAACCATTTTTTCTGAATTAGCTTCTACTCTGTTACAAATGCTCCTTGTCTCTCCAATTTGTGTAACTCTATTGCAAATGCTCCTGTAAGTCAATTGAGCTGGCATCTGTAACCACTGTATGTGTCTTTGTCTTTTCTGCCCACCCGATGTGGAACCTTTGTAAAAGAGCTCACACTCAAGGTGTCTCTTCTGATATATTAAATACATAAATAAATAAATAAATAAAAAGAGACTACAAGGTGGTCACAGGAAACTTCTACTGTAGAAACCTAAATCAGTCAATCATGGCAGAGTCTTACCAACTTCACCTGTAAGGAACATATGCTTCAAAAATTGCAGCATCAATCCAATCCTAAACTCAGCTCAGTCCTAACAACCTCAAATTATGTCCATTAGGTGAGCTTTTGAAAGTAAGGTACTCATTCCTGGAGATGAGATAATCTTTTAGGAACTATGATGTTCTCTTTCACTTAAAGCCACTGTACTCTGGAGTTATAGAATGCACCAACTCCATAAGGTACTATTTCTCCTGAAACTTTTCTTGCTTATTGCAAGCTTCTCTAGCACACAAAACTAACTGCCCACTTCCCAAAACAGCCACGATAGCACAAAACTAGTAGCTTATTAATATGAACTCCCAGCCCATACCATTTCATCTAGCTCAATTTTTGAGCTGTAAGCTACACACATCGGACACCATTTTGCCATGGGAGGAAGGGGTAATGTATGTATGGGCAATGGCCCTGTGCTTCACCTGGGGAAGAGAACTTAGGCCCATAATTTGGATGAGTTTAGGCATCTTAATGGTTGGATCCCAAATATTACAAATTCCTGCACTGCTGTGGATATGCAAACTGAGATGTACAATCGCTATGCATGTTATAAAATAACTTTAATTCAAATTTTTAGAACAGGAGAGAACAGACTGAATTGCAAGTACAGTCCCTGTCACTTATACTGAACTAATGTGTAATTACAAGTCTCACCCAGCAAGGTGAATGCCCAGCATTAGCAATGAAGAAGAAAAACATATTTCCAGGTACATCCCAGGGAAGGTACTATATTTAGGAGAGATAAAGATAAACTACAGAAAAAAAAAATACAATATTGTAAATAGTACAATAAAACTACATTTTAAAATACAGTCTGTAGGAAGCCTAATAACCAGGACACATTAAGCAAAGACTGTGATATGCAGCACAACAGAACAACTGGGAGTATATCAGTTGGTGAGGCATAGGAGTAATTAACAAAAACTGAACTGTTTCACGGTGGGAGGGGGGATGCAGTCTGGATCCTTAACACCCCAAATTCAAGGGTCCTCTGGATTTACAGTGAAAGTATTCTACAGTCACAGAATGAAGATGATTGGTGGCAGTCCAATGTTGGTTGTTATTATTAGAACATTATTGGTGGGGTGTGAGTTAGGTAGGCAGAGCAGACTAGCTAGACTTTGGTCCTACATGGAAGATTTCTGTTTCTCTGTTTATTCATTTATGGTACTTTATGTTACTCTGTTTCTTACTTTTCTAACTACTTTGTTACTTGCACAGAACCACTGCCGTTGCACAGCTGTTACTTTTTTGATGCTTAATTATCTGTTATTTGTACCTCAATGATAAACTGTTAGCAGCTCAGTACACATTTCCTGGTAAAACGTTTGAAATAAATAAAAGTTTACATCTTTCTAAAAACCCAGATTGAAGCTCAACCATTACATCAGATGCAAATAAAAAACGGACAGAGGGGACCTTGGTTTGATGTATCATGCTAAGGACAGCACTTCCAAAGAAGCACCCACCCCAAGCTCACTGCAGTGTTAACAACAAGTAGGGGGTCCAGGCCCTGTGTGAGACTAGCAGCCACAATTCCATAACAAGAAACAACAGTGCCACCACTGAGCCACATAGATGAACAAAATACTCATTGCCAGTACTGGAATTTAATACGTATGTTGTTTCTGGACACAGGAAAACAGACTAGAGTGACCACAGTAAGATCCCAATGTAACACACATCAAGCATCACCGCATGCAACCAGGCACAACTGGAACATTTTGTCCAAAAAGATCTCAGGGTCTGAAACGGGCATATGCTTACCAGTCAATCCTAGCAAATTTTTTATCAGGCAAGCAAGATCAAGTTTCCTCAATACTCCTGCTGACCTGCCTTGGTGGAGTTAAGGATTACAAGACAGGGTGAGCAGTTATAAGAGAATAACTGTCCTGAGTTATAGCAGACTGCCACGACCACCAGAAACGTGCATTCATTATTCCCTTATGATCATGCGTCTCTTGGTTGTACTTCCCGCTTATAAAATCATCTCTCATTCATTAAAAAATTATGTTGTTCCAGTGAGGTGTTAGTTGTCAGAAAATAATCAAGAGTCATGAGACATGTTTTGACCAGTGAGGTTACGGGTTTTCATGGCATTTTTTTTTTTTTTAAATCAGCTTGTTCTCCTCTGACCCATGGTTATAGCAGGGCCATTACCCCTGACTCCCACCCCACAGCAACTGCCTCCCCCGGGACCTACTTGTACCCCCGCGAATAACCCCCTGCAGTGGGGCCAGGGGAGATCCATCTTCCCCACTCCCAGTGGACAGCTTCAAATACAAATGTTGCAATACATATTATAAATTATCACAACTATCAAATACAGTTCATGCAATTATCCATTAATACAGTAACAAGAACCAGCATACCTCGGATAAACAATGAGCATCTTCATGCTTACAAATCATCCAAACAGATATTACATACATACTTGTATCTGGTCTCTGAATAAACAGAAATCAGCTGTTCCTCCAGCATTCCAGTGTTGGTGAGGTATATGACTGGCTAGTTTCACTTTTTTATGGGATGGTGAATTGAATTCTCTCTGACCAGCAATATGGTTTACATCCAGTTTCCAGTGGTACCCATCACTCACCCTTCACTAGCACTAAAGTAATCATTCCAAAAAAGGAAACAAGCAGATCCCATGCCTCACCAGTGGCAAAACATAGGAAGAAACTGGAAGCAACTCCTGCTGCTGATGGGAAAGGATTTACTATTGTATTAAAACAATTTATATACAGTAGAATTTTTTTGCACCTAATTTTTATTGCATTATACAAAGGAGTCATACAATAGTATATACCAAGACAACCAAGAACAATAGACGAAGCAATGTCACACAAGGATACATCACTGGACATCTGTTGGCACCACATATGAGGGCATGACATCAGAAAATATGACACTATTCTAAATTACTATTCAAAGCCCATCAGATGTCATGACTGAGGACTATAATACAGAAATCAAAAGTTCAGTAATAATCTATAGTGACCTGCTG
Source organism: Neoceratodus forsteri (assembly GCA_016271365.2). Taxonomy (NCBI): domain Eukaryota; kingdom Metazoa; phylum Chordata; order Ceratodontiformes; family Ceratodontidae; genus Neoceratodus; species Neoceratodus forsteri. Next base: position 1,536,700,498 of record CM028131.1, on the reverse strand, counting down.
CAGCACCAAACAAGTCATAACCATCACATTTGAGTCCATGAAACCTAGAACAGCAAGTAAGTAAAATGTTGGTTCAGGAAGCAGGACTCTCTATCTTGCAGCGTGCATATGTGTGTGTGTGTGTGTGTGTGTGTGAAACCTCTCTCTCTCTCACACACTCACTTTCTAAAACTCCCAGCCTGTACCATTTAATCTAGCCCAATTTATGAGCTGCAAGCTGTACACATCAGACACCATTTTGCCATGGGAGGATGGGGTACTACATATGTGGGCAATGGTCCTGTGCTTCACCTGGGGAAAAGAACTTAGGCCCATGATTTGGAGGAGTTCAGACATCTTCATGACTGGATCCTAAATATTACAAATTCCTGCAGTGCTGCCGATACACAAACTGAGATGTACAATCACCATGCATGTTGAAAAATACTTTAATTCACATTTTTAGAACAGGAGAGAACACACTAAATTATAAGTACAGTCCCTGCCTCTTATACTGAACTAATGTGTAATTAAAGTCTCAAGTCTTTTTGCACTCAAATTTACCTTTGCTATGCAAATGTTTACTGATGTTCTTAATAATGTTAGAGCTATTTATGGACATACAAACTATTAAACAATTGAACTAACTTGACAGAAACATGTCTTAACACTAAATATATGAGGCCCACTATTTGTAGACATATTATTCTTCAAAATAAGAAAAGTGCTACACATCTGACTATTTGCTCAAAATTTGGAAGCCCAGTGCTATAAATGTTAATGCTGAGAGGTTGAGAGCTATGATGAATGGGACGAGGAGAAAGAATAATTTAATTTATTACCAAGCAATCAAGGCATGACAAAAATACAGTACCACAAAACTACTATTCAAACCGCAAGAAGACTTGCCAATAAATTTGATAGGTTTAAAATCTTGCTCAAAGCTAAAACAACTGATACAGTCGCAGTTACTGAATCATGGTGGGACCCTGAAGTTGTATGGGACATAAATATCGAAAAGTATTATTTAGTCAACAAAAATCACATTGGAAAAAAAGGAGGAGGGGTGACACTTTATATTCACAATCATTTGAAATTTGAAAATAGAGTTAAATACAGAATCAGAAAATACTGAGGCAGGATGGATCAAACTAATCAACACTAAACTCTCTAGTATCGATATTGGCAACTTTACATGCCACCAGATTGCTCAGATAAAAACCTTTTGCATATATCAATGAAACTGATGAAGAATCTAATAAAGGGGACATCCTACTGCTGGGGATTTCAACCTACCCAAAACAGACTGAAAAAACTGCAGCACTGGGGATAGAGGGTATTTACTTCTTGATGCACTGAGAGAATTGAATCTTAAATAAATCATTAGGACATGGACAAAGGTCAAAATATACTGATTTGGTCATAACTAATTGTAATACTGATATCAAACACATTCTCGAACCATTACGTATGAGCAAACACAGAGTTATCAAACTAAAAACAGAATATAAGACCATACCAAACGGTATCAGGGTAGAAACTTGGACTCAAACAGGGAGATAGCTGATAAAGTTTAACTGCCGGCATCCTGCTACTTGGAATGTACAAGCTTGTTTCTCTCACATAGATGGGTACCAGTAACAAATGGTTTAATTCAGTACTTTGGCTTGCACCATTTAGATCATCACCATTCTGTAGCTTATGGAGCCCTAAGTTCAACAGTATACTACTATGGGAAGATTCTAATCTGAGTGGAATCTGCACACAGCCCTGGTTCACTGATTGTGATAGATGTTTCTTGTTAACTTGTCCTTAACAATTTTAGATATGTAGCATTCATTGCTTGACAAAATATACCCATGTGGATTTTACTAATTAACACTATGGTTTGCATGCTTTACTCTTTGCTAGAATACAAGGGTACACCTTTCTACGGTTCCCAATTCATTTTTTAACCACCAAATACTAAATGAACAGTTGGACTATTATCTTGAACCAACAGCTCAATACCTTTTGCCCTGTGTACTCCTCAGGGCTAAGGAACTATATCCTTGCTCTGCAATGGAATTTATGATATGTTATATACCCTATGTTAAATCATATTTTTTAAATGTATGATACGTGCTGTATGCTGAAAAAATCTGAGTTAAAAAAAATTAAACCACACCAAACAAGGGTAAATCCATATTTTACAAATACAGGAAATTATGCGCAAATGTGAAATGACATTGAAAACTGGAATTTGATGTCCGCAATGAATGGAAAAGGCCGAGAGGAATGTTGGCTAACATTCAAAATAAACTACTGGCCTTAAGGGACAAATATATTGAGCATAAAACAATCTATTGCAAAAATGGAAAACATACCTCCCTGGTTCACAAGAAAAATATCCAGCATGGTTACTAAGCAAAAAAGAGCATACAAATTGTTGCAAAATACCCAGGGTCAAAGAAAAAGCTATAATTAAAACACTAAAGAAAGAACCTCAAAGTGCTAAAAGAAAGTCATGAAATAAAATTGGCAAATTATAAACAAAATATAAAAGCCTTCCATAGTTATAAAAACAACAAAACTACCACCACAGGTCCACCTAATAATGGTATCACATCTAATGAATGTGAAATGGCAAACCTATTTAATGCCTTTTTTTTTTTTTTTGTCTGTCAGACCAGGGATAAAATGTTACTCAAATTATACCCAAAGGATAACACTGAAAATATCCAAAAGGAAGAGGTTTTGAAACATTGAATGTCCCTGCTGGTGGACGAATCAGCTGATACATATAAATTATCACCCAAAATCATTAAAAAAAAAACTGGCGATGAATATACCTCCAATATTGACACATATATTAAATATATCATTATTTTCCTGTGAAGTCCCAAAAGACTGGAAGAAGGCTAAAATTATCCCTGTATTTAAAAAGGGGGACAATTAGCTGAGAACTACTGCCCTATCAGTATTACATCTTTTGTATGTAAAATAACGAAAAGCTGTATTAAAGAGAGACTCAAAGCTGACTGTAAAAGTAAAAATACCAACAATAAACTCCAACATGGATTTGAAGTAGGTTTATGTATAACAAACTTACAGAGACATTCTACGAGTATGTGAGCCACAAGATTGATGAGAATAATGCAGCTGATTCAATATTTCTTGACTTCAGAAAAGTTTTCGATGTTGTCCCGCATGGTAAATTACTAGATAAAAAAATTCAGTGTAAGTGACAGAGTAACTGGTTGAATATCTAACTGGCTCAACATGCAAACACAAAAAGTAAAAGTTAAAGGACATTCATCTTCAGAGAGTGACGTGCTATGTGGGGTGTCACAGGGCTCTGTTTTGGAGCTGGTTCTATGCAGTATCTTTATTACTGATCTCGGTACAGATGTTATTAATATCGGCAATACGTCTGAGGACGACACCAAAACAGGCAAAAGGGATGACACTACCTCAGACACTGATATACTGTAAAATGACTTGGATAAATTGGTAAACTAGTCCAAACAACACAGTATGAAATTTAACAATAACAAATGTACAGTAATGCATCTGGGCAGAAACATAAACAAAGACTATTATGTGGACAATACAAAACTCAAAATAACGAAAAGAACTCAGCATGTACATAAGTAATAATCTAAGTAATACAATGCAAGTTAACACTGTATATCAAAAAGCAAATCAAGTAATATACCCAATATGAAGGCATTTCACACACAGATTAAAAGAGTAGTTTTATCACTCTACCATGCTTATGCTAGGCGATTATTGACTAAGGTTCGCAGCAGCTATGGGGAGGTTTGGGAATAGGTGACACAAATAAGCAGCAGAGTTTTCTTTCTAAACCATCCTTTCCCTGAGGCTCAGGGTGCTGTACAAAGTACAGGCATATGAGGAAAATAATTAATGTTAACTTTAATAAGAAAACAAAAAAATTTTCGGCTGCACGTCTGAACACACACTACAAGTCCACTGTTCAAACACGTTACAAATAGTTTTATTATACAAATCAAGACCAGTGTAGCATCTCCCGGCGTGCGTTGGTTTTCATCACACTGACACCTGACAAAGCATCAGTGTGACGGGAAACGTTGATGCTTACCAGGGGGTGGGAGGTGTGCTACACCGGTCTTGATTTGTGTAATAACCACAATGTGTCCCAATAGTGGACTTGTGGTGTGTGTTCAGACGTGACACCAGAAACTTTGTTTTCTTATCTCAGTGAGTGATAGTACGGCTCCACTGGGTAGTCCTGAGCCACCGTTTTTCTTTGTTTTGTAACTTAAATGAATAACTGCAATAAAATACAGAATACTAAGCCCCAAAGGTTCCTCTAAAAAGGCGCACCTTCAGACCCTATTTGAAGGCCTAAACTGAGGGGGGCCTCCCTCAGAGACCTGGGAAGTAAGTTCCATAGGACCAGTGCTGCCACCTCAAAGGCACAATCTCCAGATGTTTTTAACCGGGCCCTGGGAACCGCTAGGAGGCCTTCCTCGGCAGAGTGGAGGGAGTACAAAGGGCGGGAAGGAGTCAGGAAGTCATACAGATAGCCTGAACTTGAGCCGCATAAGGCTTTATAGGTGAGTAAACCCACCTTAAGTAGATCCTCCACACCTAACCAGCAGCCAGTGCAGACTGACCTCAGAAGGCCCGTCAGCAACCTGGCTGCTGCATTCTACAACTGCTGCAGACAGTGCAGCGCCCCTTTGCTGACCCCAAATATAGAGTGTTGCAGTAGTTGATCCTAGACATCAGGAAAGCATGCACCAGTGATGGCAGGTCATCTAAAGGGAGTATGGTATTAATCTGTGCGATATTCTTAAAATGGTAAAAACCAATCTGGACAACAGACAACACCTGAGCCTCAAGTGTCAATCTGCTGTCTAGGATCATGCCCACATTTTCACCCTCACAGATGGATAAGACAGAAATGATACAACACAGAGCAACAAAGATGATCAGCGGTTTTGAGAACATGCCTTATGAAACTAGGTTACACTTTGGTTTACACAGCCTAGAGCAGAGATGAGGGTGAGCTACTTCTTATTTAATATACACAGGGATCCGATTTATTTATTGATTTGAACTTTATATGGGGCAAAATCAATATATATTAGAATGCACAACAAACAAATCAAACTGTTACACTGTAAAACAAATAACAGGAACTTATACTGCACCGACTTAAATTTATACCTGATCGCCAGCATAACGCACAGAACTTCCAAGTCTCAATTTTTCCCCTAGACTTCTTATGTAAAATAGATATATTAAACACATAAAGATTCCCTTTTGAATGTATACTTTTCCCTCAGTTTTGCTGTTCAAATGTGGACGGACCAGCCCAATTTTACTGAAACTGCCTGCTGCTGCTTTACTAATTAGCTCTTGTCTGTTAATGGGTTGCCCTATTTAAACAGAGGTGTTAATCACCTACTTCAGCCTTTTAACCATCAACCCCAAGTCATAAAACTTCACACTGAAATCAAAGCAAAGAACTCAAAAGAATGTCACAGAAGCACTTCACCAGAATCACAGAAGTAGCTTTCCTTACACAGGAATCAAATCAAAGAATGTCACATTAGCCCCATTCACATGGACAAATCTGCTGCATTCTTGGTGGTGCACAGCAGCAAGACCGTGGCTGCTGTTCACGTCTGAAAGCCACAGTTTTGCCATTTGGGGCTTGCATTGTGTTCTGTCCCCGATCCATGTTTCCTTGGGTTCAGGTAGTAGTGTGACGTCGTGCGTCGCTTTACTTGGCCACCTGAACAGCCCGCACCACACGTAACATTGTGACAGGCTTTTCTCAGCCTGTACTCTATTTCTTTCGCTTGCTGGTACCACTATTTTTTACCACCAGAGTTCAGCTAAAGATAATTTTTGGTGCAGTAAATGTAGCTGAACTTGGGGAAGTGATTATTTTTGCATACCGTGGGCTTGAAAATGAAAATAACACGGTCTGAGAGTTATGCCGCAATACTGGGCATGCGCTCATACATATGTATAAGTGCATGGCTTGACTTCAGACCCTGTCTTTTCCCCATTTGTAGCCCTCGGTTTACAAAAAGAATCACTTTCTCAGGTTCAGCTATGTTTACTGCGCCAAAACCCATCTCTAGCTGAACTCAGGTCGGAAGAGCCATTCCCAATCCCTGTGGCACCGCTATCCATCCTCGACTGCCCCCCCAGTTGGAACCACCTCCAAATGCCAGATCTTCAGGGAGCATCCTCCGGCACTCCAAGGCTATGCTGTCTGAATGCTGCTCGACAGCGCTTCAGCAAGCTTGGCCACAATGAATCACACAGCAGTGATGTACATCTCTTGCCACGTGAATGAGGCTATTGTCTTATAGGGCACAACCCCCTTCCTTCACCTTAACAAACAAGTCAATGTGCTTAGAGGAAATAGCCACAGCCATGTATTTATTAAGCAGTCAATTAGCATTCGATCTGGTAAACTGGTGAGGTGTATATAATGTATATATCCATTAATCTGGCGTGACATGCTCAGCATGGTAGCTGCAGCTGGTCATTTGTTAATCATATCAATCAATACTTACAGGCCCTTACTCCCTTTTGGAGGAGGTCGACATATTAGGTACAACCTCGTGAGGGACTCTGGCCTCCAAGGCATAAGGGATGGCTCTTAGTGGGCCAGTCTTGAATGTGACCTCCCCCATCAGAGGGTACCATGGACTGTGTGCCCGAAGCCTGAGAGTTATCCTTCACTTATGGCTGACTCCCCTCTGGTACCAGCCGCAAAGGTCTCACCTCTCCGCAGCTTCAGGGTGAACTGCCTGAAAAAGTATGACAAACCCTGTTAACCCCTCTGTTCAGTCCTGCAAGACCACCATGCCACTAATCTTGCAAGACTACCGTGCCGCCGTCATGCTACTACTAACACCCTGCTGGAGAAGGCGAAAAAACGGAAAACTCAATGGGGGAAAAAATGGTAAAATTCCTTCCCAACACCTAAGACAATCCCCTGTAGAGGGACAGTGGGTTCCCTGCCACACGGTTCCTCACCCCTACTTTTTTGAGGGGAGGGTATCTGATGGAGAGGTAGAAGCTGAAAGAAGGCAGTGCCTTCATCACACCAGCTTAAGATGAAGCTCCTCCCCACCAGCAGCTGCTAGCTCCTGCCTCCTGCGAATGCTGCCTACCAGCCTGACCCTGACCTCGTGGGCAGAAGCCACCCTCTTGTCTGCTCAGGTGTCATTTGGGGCATGCCCACAGACAAACTCGCAGTGGCTACTGATTGCAGGCTCTTCCAGAATGTCACAAGAGCCTACAGGAATAACAGAAGCACCCTCCTCACACAGGAATCAGACTAAAGTATGCCACAGCATGTCACAAATCACTTTATCCCAATCAAAGAAGCACTTACATGCTAGTGGCAATACTTTTCCCTACCCAGCCAACTGGCACATACTGCAAGTTGCATTCACCATTAAAAGAATACAAGACTGGATAAATGCATAGGCATAGGCCCCTTAAACACATTCTTTTTGGCGGTCCCAAGGGTGTATGTTTAAGGGGGCTGCACTGTATTGTATTTGCAAAGGGTGGTTAATTTATGGAACATATTAACCACTGCATATAATAAATTGTAGTAGAGCTGAAGCATTTAAAAGAAAAAGAAAATCTTGACAAATGGATGAGTAGCGGAAATGTTAAATACTTGTACTGGTTTGCAGGCAGGTAAGTAGGATATACTGTTTAATCCGGCCTTAGCAACCAGAGTTTTAACCAGAGAGAGTATAAGATAACACTAATTGTTCCAATGATTTAGGAATAACATGAATAAAGGAAAACTCACAAATACGTAACATTCCCATTACCTTCCATCCATCCATCAAGTTGATAGCCGTAGGGTCTGGGAGTAAACAGTAAAACTCAGAAAGTATTTCTGCTGACCTTCCTGTAGCAAGCCAGGTGACTCTGTCCCCCCACCAGTTCCATATAGGAATTGTTGAGTTACTGAGCATATAGCTGTACCTCCCACTCAAGCAAGCTCAGGAAAGATCCCAAACAGAAAACTACAATAATAAACTGCATTTAAACTGCACTCACCTATCCCACACCAGCACTCACTGTGTAATTTAACTGGGTGAGGTCCCTCATTGGCTCATACACTCTAGGATTCATTAACTGTGTAACAAAAGATGAGAGAATAAAAGTGAAAAACAAATACTGAGGCACAATAAAGAACTGTGTTTTACTGTGTCCCAGAAAATCCAGTGCCTCTCAAACACAATCCTCTTGTTCCTCCTGAACATCCTCAGTTGTAGCGACCTCCTGTTCAGCGAAATCAGCCTCATCTTTGCCAGGCAACTACTCACATCCTTAGGGTCAATGAAGATACAAGTTACTCCAGTGTAGGATACCCCCTACACACACACTTTGCTGTAAATAAAGTGAGTGCATCACCCCAGCTCCTGTAGGCTAGCCCAGACTCCACCACAAGTTCTGCGCCTCTGCCAGGTTGAAAACTGAGGTCAGGAAAGCAGAGCACCCTGGTACCATCAGCAAGAGTCAGCTGACCTTTTCATTTGCCACCTCCAGTATCATATCTCTCACCTTAGGATCCACAGTGACCACTATTAAGGTCCGTGGCAACTCCATATTAGCAAGCCAATTGCGTGAAGTCACCCAATAGACTCTGTAGTAGGAATCCTGAAATTTAAGCTGTAGTAACTCAGCAAGCAGAGTTCCCACAAATTTCACAGGCTTCAACCCTTCCGCCTCCTCCGGAATCACCAACAGCCTGATATTACATGACTGAATGCCATTCTCAATGTGCTGCAGATGGAAATGCAATAACCTATTTTCCTCTACAAAGTCAGAGAGTCAACTGCAGCCTTGGAATCACCTGCCACCATGCCAATCAGGCCTCCACCAGTGCCACACAAGAGTTAAAACGGTCAATTCTGTTGTCCATATCTTTCACAGGTTAGCTTAACTTCCTACATAGGTTGGAAGACAATCCCCAGTGATGTGTCTCCCTCCATACTCTCGAGCGCGCTGGTGCCATTATTATCTGGCTGCTGCTTGTTCACCTTTCCTCTCTTCTGCGAATTCATTGGTTTCACCCTGTTCAGTAACAAAAAGGCACAAGCCAAACAAGTCCACAGTGGTTTGGAGTCACTGAAGCAGCAGAACACAAGATAAAAATGTGACTTTAGAAGTTTAAACAGTAAAATAGGATAAGTTTTCCACAGAACTTGTTATTCATGCATCCTTCTCAGTCGGCAGACAAGCCACACTCTTTATTACTGTAGCATTTCAAGTTATCTACTCTACAATTAGTATTGGAAAAAAGAAAGGACATCACATTTTACAAGTGCAGTACCAGTGGAATCCTTACAAGATCCTACTGGCTGCAAATGTTCACAAAACAGAGAAGGTTCTGATTTTCCACATTCACGGTATATTATCTTTTGATATTTACATTTAGGAATCGTAGTTCACAGTAGACCCCTATGGAGCAAGGCAAGTACTTTCTGGAGCAAGGCTTTTCCTCAATGTAAACATCTTGACCCAAAACATGTTCCTTTTTGGGGTTTTTTTGCTTTTCTTAAGAGTGGGAATGTTGGCCGAGACACCAAGGTATCCCACCACTCTCTCTGACTCATGCCGTGGATGTTTAACTCCACCTGGACAACCAGAAATAGCTGAAGGAACTCATCTTAACATTTCCTCCAAATGACAGCAACCCCAAAGTGTTGCATTGTCACGCTGGCTATAAGCTCAAGTCACTACGAATGCAGGCGAGATTTGATACAAGTTTTGCTTCTGGGCCTCTGATGGTCGAACTAGGGTTGATGTCTCATGTAACTGTCAATGTTAAAGAAACCTTCAGTTACTTGGAGCAGTGCCTTCAAAGGCTGTAATGCAGATGTAAGAATGAGATACACCCACATCTGCTTTGGAAAAGTTCCACTGGTGCCACTGAAAGCTATTTTCAAACACTGTGGGCAACTGGTGACAAATGTAGCAATTAGTGGCAGCTTGTGTCATTATTTTGCCAAGTACCAGCATATTCAATGCAACAACGTCAAAGCTGCTGACACTGGTAGATCATCCAATGGGATTGTCCAACAGCGCAGATGTAAAGGCTGCTTTAACAATATGACTGGCAGATCAGTGACAGATCCACTTTGACAATCCTTTTCCAAGGTCACTGCTTTGGATCTAAACCAAGCTGGTAGTGTGCAAAAATAACTATCTGATGGCTGCTCAGTAGTCTAGGTGTGGTCTCAATCGAGTATACCAGACAGTGTGGACAGATGTAAATATCTCAAATTCACCATATCAATATGACAGGTGCATTTTTGGCAGTCTCCCAAAAAAGGCCAATGACTTAACGGTTGTCTGAACTACCCTCTTACTTACTAGAAGCAGTCCCTTCATGAAAGAGATGAACCACACTGTTGTTGTTGAAGGAGGTTTTGCAGCTGCTGGCCATGCAGTACCTCTCAGAAGGATAAACAGAGAACACTGGTCTCCTCTGCTACCAGTCTGGCAACTTCATGAGCTCTTAATGTGCTAGGAAAATAAATCATGAATGTTATGGCAAGCAGTTTCAGAACACACTCATTTTCTTCATTTTCTGAAGAAGCATGAAACTCAACACCTATAGTATCTGATATAATTTTAAACCCCACCACCACTCAGCGAAGAGTTATGGCATGTTCAGTAGTCCCCTTTGATGGCAGTGTTGCCACAAGGTACATCCCAGGTAGAGGACATGAAATAAAAGTTTTATTTCTTTATAGTTCAGTTCTGCAGAGGAAATCGAAGTCTCGTGCCTTCAATGCGCTCACTTGTAGTAGCACCAGAGGCTGTTTTCCAAAGTGCCAGAGTTGACTGGCCTGCCTTTAGGTAAAGTGACAAATACCAGTACGTGCTGCCTCGACAGTAGGTGGCAGATCTCTCCCGCTGCATGCTGTGGATTACTGATATGGAGAAGAAGAAGGAACAGAGAGCTGCTCAGGACCGATCCATCAGGCCACTGTGTTTAGACCCTCTACTGTTAAATAAGATGTGAGGTTCATTAAATGTCTCAGTGGGGACACCAAACTCAACAATGGCCCCCACTGTGGCCCACAGTACTCATGTTCCATGATGTCTGTCTGAGAATCACTTGGGCCCCCAGCCATGGAGTCCCAGTAATGATGGCCAAGCATAAGTCAGGTGGGAGTGCCAGAGGGTCCCTGTTAAAGGCTGATGCCTGTCTGACCTCCTGAATGAAGTTCCTGATTGAGCCGTGTCTGGGTGAACCTTAAATCTGGTGCCTGCCAGGCAAAGAGCACGAAAGAGAAGTTTGTGTATGTTACTGTTTCCCAATGGAGGGATTCTGTTAGGTCTCTGGAGTGGATCACCCACTGGAGAAAAGTTAAGGATGGATAATCAGAAAGGTAGCTTCATAGCTGGATCATCCATACTGAATATGTATGATAATTGATCATCCTAGGTGAACTAAAGTTGTACTGCAATCAGTGTTTCTTCACCTACAAATAAATTATGGGTATAGTCTGCTCTCCCAGAAGGAAATATTAGCACCATGCTTATCTCTGTTAGAGTCAACAAAATGGATTTTACCTGCAGTATGAGCTGTGTCATCCTAGTCTCTCCCTGGCCCACACACATTAATCTGTGCTCTGCCTGAATGAATTGCCTCAATACAAGAGGGTTATGTGGAAACTGTTGTGCTTAATACAATGACTGCTGCTTGACATACATACAGTACTTGCATATGTAGTTTAGTAACTCTCATGGTTTAGTTCCTTCATATATTAGCCTCTACCTTTGGAGACCAGGTTTTAAAATAAGAGCCCTGGCAGGACCTCTCGGATCCTCAAGACCTTAAGTAGCCATGCATGCAATTATTTTTATACTGTAGTCATTAAAGAGACATTGTCAACCCCCTTAGGCCTCAAAGTAACATAAGTTTAAAAAAAAAAAAAATTATAATTGCTCACACTCTGTGGTTATCCACGATATAGCTGGTAGTTTGAGTCAGACCCCTTTTTCCTTTTTAAATGTGATAGACGGCCAACAGACAGTACTGACGTTGCCACACAAAAATGTGTTTATTTACATTCCTTGAAGCCTTAATGCATCTTTCCTGGACTTGAGAACACCCCAACACAGTCTAGACACTCAAAAAGCAGTAGTAGGAGAGGAGACTGTCACAAGTGGCTGCATTGTTTGGAGGTGTTCCTAATGTTCAAGAAGCATTCAATAAGAGCAGATCAAGGATTTGAAACAAAACAAGGCTGGGTAAAATTTACAGCTTGAAGCAGTGGGCCAAGGTAGGAGTGAAGAAAGACTAAGTACCTGGTGAGCAAGGGACTATGGGTGAGGGAAAAAAATTACTCACCATGGTAAGGTTGTTTCTTCATACTTGATCCCTAAGTAAGTTTACACTTTATGCGTCGTCTTGGGTGAGAGTGATGCCCCACAGATTTAAACCTGGGCAAATTTTAGAATTTGAAATGTACGTTCAAACTCTGCACCCACACTCCACTCTACCCATTGCTCAGATCTGTTTCTAAGCCAGAGTGGAGCAACGACTAGTGAAACTAGCTAGAATGGCTACCAAAAATGTTGAAAATTGCTACAGAATTTTAAAGACACCAAACAAATTGAAAGCAGACTTGAGAAAATGTGTCATATAAACCATAACAACAAACTTAAAACTGTAGGAATTGCAAGAGCAATGCTCAAGCAATCTCAAAATGAAAATAAATTGGTTCTTGTGTGAACCTACTTCAGGTTCTGGAAGGGAAGGCTGAGTAAGGAAGTGTAAACACCGTGTGGGATCCCTTAAGGAAAAACAACATTTCAATGGTGTGTATGTTTCCACAGGTTCAAAGGGAGCCTCTATAAGCTGGGCAAGGCATATACTGAGGTCCCAAAGTAGGACAGGGTCCCTCACTGGTGGGTACAAGTGGCTGAGGCTTTTAAAAAGCCTTTTGAAAATGGGTTTTGAGGCCAAAGACTTTCCCTTGCCAGCTGAAATGTATGCTTATACTGCTGCTAACTGCACCTTTAAAGTTGAAGGTCATAGGCCTAACAACTGTAGGTATAGTAGGTATTGCAGACTTGTAGGCAACCCTGCCTCAATTATTTTTCTGGGGGAACATCAGTAAGAAAACCTTTTCCACTTAGAGGAATAAGCTTTCATGGTAGCAAGTTCCCTAAGCCCCTCCAAGACTTCCTGAGAGACGCAATCCAGAAAATTCTACCTCCTCAAGAATCATGCCCTCAGGTGTATGGTCCTGAGGTTCAGATATGGTATTCTGCCTTGCAGCAAAGTCAACAAACTGTACTCGAGTGGCAGACTGACTGGATTCTTGCCGGACAGGACCAGGAGCATTGAGTACCAGCCCTGTCTGGCCCAGTCTGGAGCTATCATGATCATTGTTGCAGGTTTCCTCCCGAGTTTCAGGAGTACTTTCTGAATGAGTAGGAATGGTGGGAAGGCATACAGAAACTTCTCTGTCCAGTCCAGTACCAGGGCATCTTCTGTGACTGTACTCTGGCTGGTGGTCTGCAACAAAACTGTGGGAGCCTACAGTTCTTCCAAGATGCAAAGAGGTTTATATTGAAATTTCCCCACCTTCTGAACACTGTGGCCAGAAAATGCTGGCTTAAGGCCCACTTGTGATTTCCCTGGCTGATTCTGCTTAGGGAATCTGCCAGGACATTGTCTTTGCTTGGCAGGTGTATTGCAAATACGGTTGCTTCTAAGGAATATGCCGGGTCCCAGATCTTCATTACCGGCTCTTGTTCCTCCCTGCTTGTTTATGCAGTACATTGTTGTGGCGTGTCTGTCCTGATTGGAACAGACTGACCCTGTAGCTGGGAGGACACACATTGCATGGCTAGCAGTACTGCTCTGACTCTATGAGGGTGTATGTGTTCTACTGACTCCTGTGGGCTCCATGTGCCACTCACTGTGAGGTCCTGCAGGTGGGCACCCCACAACAGCAGTGAGGCATTTGTGGCAAGGATATTTGTTGGTGACTGGTGAAGAAAGGAATGCCTCTGAGGTTGCTTTCTTCCTTCCACCACTCAAATGATTTCATTAGTGCTTCTGGCACTGCCAGTAGCTTAGCAAGTGAATCCCATCTTTGAGACCAGCTGTATCTTAAGAAGTACTGGATATCTCTCATTTGGAACCTGTTCCATGGAACCACAACTGTGAATGTGGCCATGTTCCCTAGTAACTGTAGGAAGTCTGTGGCCAGTCTTGGCTGACCTGCTGTGAAAGACTCTGCTGTTGCTATCAAAGATGTAGCTCTGGCCTGCAGGAGGAAAGCTTAAGCAGGGTGTTTAGCTCTGCTCCTATGAAGTCCAGTACTTGAGTAGGTTCTAGATGGGATTTTTGCAGGTGTATCAAGAATCCCAGGTTCTCCAAGGTCCTTTTTACCAAATGAACTGAGCACCTTGTCTCTTGCTCTGTTTTCTTGACTAGCCAGTCACACAGGTAGGGGAAAATTGCCACACACTGTTTTCACAGACATGCTCCCACCGCAGCCAACTACTTTGCAAAAACTTTTGGAGCTGAGGTGAGACACAATGGGAGAGCTGTGAACTGGTACTAGCAGTTCCCCAGCTTGAATCTGAGATATTTTCTATGCGACAGCCTGACTGGGATATGAAAATAGGCATCTTTCAGACGTAGGGATCCCAGCCAATGACCTGCCTGCAATGATGGCATCACTGTCCTTAGTGGGCCCATCTTGAACTTTTCTTTTTTCAAATACCTGTTCAGAAACCTGAGATCTAAAATGGGTCACCACTCCCCATTTTTCTTGTGGGTCAGGAAGTATCTTACGAATAGACCCCTGTCTCACTCTGAGGCTGGTACATTTTCTGTTGCTTTTGATAGTGTAAGCTTTTTACACTTCCAGTTCTAGCAAATGTTTTTTTCTGTGGGAAAGTAAGCTTGAAAGTTTCTGCGTTTCTGCAGGTTTGGAAAATGTCAGAAATGCAGACACAACTCCGCCCACTACATCCACTACCAACATGTCTGTGATCATTTTTACCCATTCCTGGAAGTAGTATGTCAGTCTTTCTCCCATTGGCAATGGTTGGGCAACCTGGGCAAAACTGTCCAAGGTTTTGTTTTGGCTGGGGCTTAGGCACTGGAGTTGCAGCATTATACCAGGAAGCCCATTTCCCCTTTCTTTTCAGTAACCTCTTTGTGATTGGTAAGCATAGGAGGCATAAGAGACACAGGCTCTTGGAAAGTATCCCCTGCCTCAGCCTCCCCTTCCATATGACCTGTAGGAGGTAGACACCTTTTCCTTCTCATTATTACTTTTGAATGTGGTTTTGTATTCATCCACTTTTTTCATGTAGAACTCTGTTTTGTCACCAAATAATTAATTTCCCGCAAAGAAAAAAAAAATCAATGGCCTTCTTTTGAGTATCCTGAGAAAGGATGGTGGTTCTCAGACAGGAAAACCTTTTTAAGGACACTGCATGAGCCAAAACTCCAGCAGCAGTGTTATGAGTGACACCACCATGTATTTTGTGGCATACAGAGCTGATCTTGCTGTGGCAACCAGGTAGTACTGGGTTACAAAGTGTTTCCTGGTACTGTACTATATGTGGTGAGTAAGTTCCCTGCCTAATAAGCAGGGATGAATGTAGTATAAACCTTTCTGGCAATAGTAGCCAATTTTTAGAGTCCTTTTCAAGGGGCTGCAGAGATGAGGGATTTTTGCTGGCTCATAAGCAGCAACCTGGACTACTCTGTGATGATTGAGATGAGCATACAGGTATTCCACTTCCTGGTTGTCCGCCTGTTATTTTCTCTCAGTTTTCTCATCTGTGGCTACAGCTAAGGTGGGTGCAGGCATGATTTTGATACAGCCTTCTTATGTGGTGTATGCATGGGGAGTAGTATTCATCGAGGTGAAGCTACTCCCAACATGTCCATAAAATCAGTATCCTCTTCATCCTCCTGTCTCTAGTTGGAAGGATGATGAGGGTATCACCATTTGTCTGACAAATGAAGAAAAAGATGAGTAGTCCTCGTTATGCCTTGGAGGAGGTTTGGAATTTTGCTGTCATGCACCCTAATTTCAGGAAGTCAACGTCCTACATTTGTACATGATATTCTTCATCCTCCTCCTCCACTACAGGCAGATAGGTTGGAGCCTGAGCCGGGGGATGGAAGGTGGCAGGTATTTTATTAAAATTTGCCAAGTCCTAGATTGCCTGGAAAAATTGCCACATTTTTATATGTCCTCTGATGGCATTTTATCTGTGCCATCTGCCTGCTCCTTTCTTCATTCAGAAAGAGTGGCAGTGCCACTCTTTTCTTTACATTTCTTTTTGGTAGACACTATTTCCAGTATCTGCTCGGAGGCTGTATTATTTATATTTTTGCCATCACTGGATTCAGGGTTCCCCCTTTTGGACATTCTGATGTCTGAACCATCTTTACCAGCACTATCCTGATGGCTATACAGCTTGATCTTTATTTCTTGTCACCGTTACCACTATTTTGCTGCTCAACATGAGGAGAGGGATCCTTAAGATGCATGCCTTCCACTATCATTGGAAATGCCCCCAGAGCCTTTTTTATTATTTTTAGGTGACACAGAGGCAGACTGAGAAGGCATGCTTCTTTTTAAAATGTTTACCATTTTTAATGAGGTTTTTGTGTTTGGGGGAGAAATGACAGGACTTACAATTTATAAAGTCAGGATGTTGACCTAGACACTTTACACAAAACTTGCCTGCCCTTGCCAGGAGCTGGAAACAGTTTTTACAGTTTTCTGATGGTCCCCAAGATCTCTGATACACCAATTTGTAGGAAGCTTAAAATAATAAAACAATTCCCAAAAATGACGCAGTACAAGAGCCCAATAGTAATAAAAATAGCTCTTGCACTGAAGAAACTGTGCAAAGATGAAATTGTGGCTCCTGTAACAGGAAACAATTAATTAAGGTGAAAGAGAACAGACAGAAATGAAAAATGAACACACTCCATTATCTGTAGCTTGTACAACTGCAAAAGTGCTAAGCCACTGCTAAATAAGTCAAAAGTGATTTAGTTTAGTTAGAAAATAGTCAAAAATAAAACAGTAGCTAGCTAGGATAGTTTCTGGTTCCTGGGAATCAATTTTGGGATCTGAAGAGACCTAATTATTAATAAAAACTAGCTTAATGCAGAGTAAAAAAAAAAGTAACTAAAATACCACTGGAAACCCACCATTACCAGAGTTCACTGCAGCGCAACTGTTCTCTTCAGGCAGAGAAACAGATCTGAGCAATGACCAGAGTACAGCGCAGGTGCGGAGTTTCAACCTACATTCTCAAACGTTCACAGGTTCTAATCTCCAGGGCATCACTCTGAGCCGAGATGACTGCAAAAAGCGTAAGTGAGGGATTCCTAGGGTAAGAATCACTGGTTCTAAGGTGAGCAAAGGTTTTGTCATGGAGGCTTCATATTGCGACTAGTGGAACAAGTACTGTAATAGGCAATTTACTTTGAATCTCCACTGTTACCTTACAAATCCCAAGAAGTAGACTAAGTGTGGGAATTACCCAACTTATTGATCAAATAACCAACAGACTAACCCTTTGCCGCAGTCCAAATTTCATGCAGACCCTTGCAGAGTTTGGAGACTTTGGAAAATACAGTGGAGTGTGTTAATTTTAAATCATACGTCCTTTCTTTTCTGGCATATTTTGGAAGTTTTCCAGTTTTGCTTCCATGTATAACACACTATCAACATGCAGAATGTTACAGAATTTAGCATAACAGTTTTTTAATAACTTTGTCAGGATAGCCTACCGGATGCAACATCACCACTGAAATGGGGCCCTCAATCATCCTTGTACTACAGCAGAGTGGACTTTCGGATCAAATGACATCTTCTTAGTCACAGTGACTAAGTGGCTCCAGGACCACAGACCTGTATTCTAGTCACTGGACCTCACTGTCATGAAGGATAAACCTCAATGTCCTTGAAAAGGACAACATCAGCTTAAGCAGCGGCACAGAACGTTCTTTACAGCAATACACAGACAGTTACAGGCAATTAGGGAACCAAGAATCAAGTGGTAAGATCAGAAGTAGTGCTAGTCAAAAGGTCCAAAGTTCAGGAATGGAAACCTTTCACACGCTGCATAATTCCTCAGGGTCCATTATTTGTGTAACTATTTGGAATGTCTTATTGTGGTGTGTCTAGGGAAGGGGGGAGCAGATTTTGCTGCTTATGCTTCATTTCACCTTAGCCCTTACATATTGTTTACATTTCAAGATTGCATCATATTTCTGGGGGGGAAACTCAAGAGAACACACATCATTAGAAGTACTAAACTTAAGTATTTTCTGAGCAATCCAATAACTTCTTAAGTATATGAAATTGTGTTTATCTTCTACAACATGCTGTCCTACTGACTAATCCTGCATTTCAACAGAAAACAAAATGAGCAGAGGTCAGAAATGCTTGAGGCTTAACGTCATTGTCTGCCATAACAAAAAAAAAAAAAAACAACCAGTAACTGAGACACAGAAAGGCTATTCAAAATTCCTGATATACATCCGGCGAGGAACTCCGTCCAGACTGATTTGGAAACAAAACACCAGAATTCACTAAATTTTTAACATTTGCAAATGAGCTACTTTATAAATTACTTTAAAGGAGCCAATTTAAGGCTGGTGTGCCGGCGCAGTGGTCACACTACCACTTGTGGGGCAGATGACCTGTGTTCGGGAGCAAACCTGAAACGTAGTGTCAGAGGATGAGCATCCACTGGACAGCTCTCCTCCCCTGGGCAGGGTGGGGGCAGGCTCTCGGCAACATCCGTACTCCTGGCGATGGACAAGAGTCACTGCTCCATAATAAGCCTCCGAGATGGGATTGGCACTGGGGCAGACATCGGCACACAGTGCATACCATGGACATCCTTGCACATCCTCAGCATTAGGGAACCTATACCACAACACCCCACCAGGTGAGCTTCATGATGCCCATTCTCGGCTACACCCCTCCCCCCCCACCACCACCACCTGGGGACTGCAGAATCACCATATCCCTCACTTCCTTCTCTCTTGTACCTCTTATGGGAGAGAGGGACCCCATGGTATGGGTCACTACGGTCTGCCAGTAAGTCCCAGGTTGGGGGGGGGGTGCTAGGTGACTAGGACACTAAAGGACAGAAATGCAGTACACATCCCTGACAGCTCTGAGGAGCCAATTTAGGCAATGGACTCTATAAGAGTGGCCATTGCAGGCATTTCAAAGAAAGCACCAAACCATGGGATTCCACCTTGGTGTCTGGTGGTTTGGCTTGTCACATTGGAATTCCAATCTGAAAACTAAGAGGACTCCTTTTCAAGGAAATAAAAGAAAATTGCCAATTTGGGCAGTAAAATGTTTTACTTCTCAGATTTACCATGGTGGGAGGGGGGGTTGGTTGGGCACTGCGCTCTGTTTGCTTGTTACGTAAGAACATACGAAATTGCCAGTAGAAACAGGCCATATTGGTCTATCAAGTCTGCTTGAGTGTGCAGCTCAGTCTATTTTACTGTAGCTGCCCCTCCCTCCCTTGCCCCAGAATGATCCTCCACCCCACCCCATCCCCTTTCTCCTCCCATTGCCACTCTTATTTTACCCTGTCCCACCCCTTTAAAACGTCCCACCATTTTCAATGATATCACCTCCTCAGGTAGTTCATTCCACTTGGACACTGCCCTTTCTGTGAAAAAGTGCCTCCTCATCTCATCTCACCCCCAAAAAAAGGTTTCAGACTGTGATCTCTTATGGTCTCCACCTTTTTTTAAACTGAAAATGGCCTCCAGTAGCTGGCTCCATGGTGCTGAGCAAAGGGGTTCGAGCAGTACGCTGGTGACCCAGGTTCGTGCCCCGAGCCTGGGTGCCAGGGAGCCAAGACCAGTAGGGAGAGGTTCCAGAGTGTCCATTGGATGCTTCCCACCAAGTGTGTGGGCAGGGCTGAGGTTCCAGGCGGCTGGTGGCAGGGGACAAGAAGTACAAAAAAAAAAAAAAAAAAAAAACAGCAGTACCCCTCAGAAGAAATGTGATTTGAACTTTGTGAATAATGCAAGTCTTGGAATGTGTTACCCAGAAACAGAATTTGTCAGCAGATGGGAACCAGTTAGCCCACCTAGTCTGCCCATTTGTCCCTTTGTTCCTGCCTATATTATCTTCTGCTATCCCCCCCAACTTAGATTCCCTTGTGCATATCCCATGCATGCAGGATGCCCACCATTGTTTTCATCTCCCACTACTTTTATATTAGCACAACCGAGGTTAGAGCACCTCTTTCTTAACTTATGCTTTGACGTTCAGTATGTCTCATAGCTCACAGTTGCTGGCCAGGCTGAAGTGGAGGTGGGCAAGCCAACAATTTTTCATCTAGAATCCAGCCAGAGCTGAGCCAAGGGTTTTGCTTGACTCTGCGAGCCAAAACTCAAACCAAGCCCCAGCTACTGCAGGCTATTCTCTACACAGTTGTTGAATGTTTCAGACACTACACTAACTGCTCAGGCTGGCAGTAATGCTTACTTTGAGTTTAACTGACTCAGCTTGATTCTGGCTCTCAACTGCTTACAGAGGTTGAGCACTAAGCTCAGGCCTGGCTTTTGCCTGCACTGGCTTGCCCGCCTCTAGGCTGACATTTCTTTATGCTGTGAAAATTTACCAGTTCGGTGATCCAAAAAATGCAGAATGTTTGGTGTCACAGATCAAAAACAACCTTGGTGACAAGAATTCGATTCCTGAAGACAAACAGGACTGATGACTGTGACTTTTTTCTTAAAATTTGATTATTTCAGGTACCAGGTAGGGCTTGGCATGCAAAGTGGGCTCTGTTATTCCATTTTCAGGACTGAAGGTCTGGACACCATGCCAGTGACTAATTTGATCTACACAGTGTCATGCCATTTAATATCTACCCTCACTGCTAGCCTGCCCTGGTCATGAAAATTGTATTTTCCAAGTCACTACTGTTTAAAAAAAAAAAAGGAGTTTTTTTTTTATTCTGATAATGATTTTTTTCTTGGACTGGGCGATTTGGGATATGAACTGTGGGATTTGTATTACGTGCCAGTATTATTTCATTCTCTGAGTTTTAATTTATTTAATAGACCACACACATTAGTTACTGCAACTGTTTCTTCAGACATATTTGCTTGGTTTATGCAAGCAAATTTTTTCTCTTCAGAAGCCATACAATATAGAGCTTATATACCTACAGGATATAGTGTTTTGTGGGGTTATATTGGGAACACAATATACTGTACCTCTTCTTTGTAATTTTGAGTATAGGAATTTAGTAAGCCTAGAATGGCTTGTTATAATTTACAGGTGATAGTATTCGATACCAGTCCTTGGCTTATTGTCAATGGGATATATTGGAGGAATTCTATCTATATTACTTTCTATTTCACATTACCCTCCTGTTGTAAAAAGCTGGGTAACAGCATACAGTTCATTATCATAGCTATAATTACCACATCTGGATGACTCGAAGATGTTATTCACTGTGGCTCACTTGTACATTTATGTATGTATCCTGAAAATTAATAAACGAAATTAAAAAGAAATAATAGTAATGAGTAAGTGGCGGTGGTGAGAGTCAATTTTTGGCTGTTTAGTTCTTTTTATTCTTTTGTAGCCAGGTAAGGCCTACTAGGCACAATGCCTGTTTCAAGGGTGACCCTGGAGCACTAGGGAGGTTAAGTGACTTGCTCAGAGTCACAAGTATGCTAGTAGAGACTGTGGGACTGAATCCCAGGTCTGCTGGATGTACCAAGCTCATTCACAGCTCAGTACTCTGAACTCCAGGCTATACTGTCAGCTTTGCAGCTCTGAACTTCAACCCTCTCCCCCCCCCCCCAAATAACATACTCAGGGGCACACAGTGAGCGAGTGGTAGAGAGATTCACTCCTAGGTCTCCATGTTTACAGCTTAGTGCTCAACCACCAAACAGAATTGGGGGGGGGGGGGCATGAAGGTTCTGCCAAACAACCCACTGCAAACATGTCTGTGGTACTAGTTAAAAACAACAAAAAGGTACACACTCCAGAGATGCGTTAAGTTAAAATGAAAGTCAAGCAGACAGAGTCGGCGAATATGAGACAGACTCCCCCGTCTGTTTTATACTCTTGAGGCTGGCTCTGTCCATTTTATACTCTTGAGGCTGGCTCTGTATGTTTGTTACCAATTTTGTAAATTCAATTTAACTTGCTATACCTCTAATGTGTGCTGTAACCCTCACCATGGCTGTCTTTCTCAGGGTCAAAGTGGGTATGTGACTTTAATGGGCGTCATGCCAGGATCTCCATGTGCAAGCCTGGTGCTTTAACTCTGCCCCCTCCTTGAGAGACAGGTGAAGGTGGTGAGTCAAATCTAAATCTCCAGTTATATATATATATATATATATATATATATATACACACACATATACACACACATATATATATATATATATATATATATATATATATATATATATATATATATATATATATCTACATACATATATATATATATATACACACACACATATATATATATATATATATATATATATATATACACATATATACTCAACCTCAACTACAACCTCTAAGGGCAGTGATCAACCTAGCCCTCCAGTGACTTCCACAACCAGCCATCATCTGATAAGGATACTCTGGTATCACTGTATTCTGATTAGAAGCCTGAATGTGGAGGGGAATGGAGGACTGTGCCTGTCACCATCAAAGGGTGGGAACCACTGCATGCCAGAGACTGGGGATTAGCAGGTGGGAAGCAGAAATGAAAGGGGGACCAGTGGGATGGAGGAAAGTTAAACTTGTGATCAGAGGGGTGAGGAGGGGAAAAGGTAGTGGAGTGCAGCATGGCAGGAAGTGATCTTTAACTTGGGTCTAAAGACAGGAGCAGGGTGAGGTCCAACAGGATATGGGGAAGGGGATGTTACACGTGGGACCAGAAGGCATCAGAGTGTGTGTGTGTGTGTGTGGGGTGCTAGAGGAAGCTAATTATCTGCAGTGGGATAGAGGAAATGGGATGATAAACCTGAAACTAGCAGACAGTAGGGAAGAGCAGCTCACTGCAGTATGCTGGCAAGAATATTAATCTTAGGACCAGATGAGAGGAGCGAAAACTGGGAGTGGTGGGTGGTGTTGGGGTGAGGTCAAATGTCAAAATCAGATCAGGGTATTATACCGTAATTTCAACTCTTGAATAAGCCTCAGCTGTACAGGAATGGTAATGGACAAAGTCCCTGTTCTCATGGAAATACCTTCAGTAATGAAGAACAAAATGGCTTTAAGTTCAAATTACATTGTAATGCAGTACAACTGATTTATTATGCTGATACCAACTGCAATATTTATTGCTTTATTGTTGTTTTGTTTGTTTTTGCTGGTGACTCTGGAGCCTCTCCTTAAAAGCACAGAGCCTATAAATTCTTTGAGGGTCTGTCAGCTAAAACAACCCCAACCGCCAGCCAAGTAGCACAGTCGTAGGATGACACTTGCTATGATGGTAACCTGGATTCAAGTGGACTTAGTCAGTCACTCAGAGGCCAGTCAAGGGAGGAGACTTCAGTGTCCCAAGGACAGTTCTCCTCCCTTGGGAGAGGAATGCTGCATCCTGCTTGAGTACACGCCTGCTGGAGGCCAGGGGGCAGCAGAGTGGTAGCACACAGACGGGGAGAAAAGCAGGCACCGGATGCCAAGAATGCATGCAGGCTGTCCCCTTGTGCATGCGTGTCACTGCACACCGGCACCCTCGCAGAGAAACCCAGGAGAGCTACAGCAAACAGCCCTGGTCCAATGTTGCGCCAGCACCCTCTGCTAGCCTGTGCATGACCAACATGGTCAGCCACCCACCACTATCGTGGTCCTAGGCAAGTGATGGATAAGTGGTAAGTCCGAGAAGGTCGTTGACAGGGCTGGGGAATGCCACTGGGCAATGGACAAGAAAAGTTTGAAAAATAGTTCACTGTAAACAGTGCAGGTCGATACAGTCTTTGAAAATACAGTCTTACTTCAGCTGATCCTAATCAGCAAATCATATAATTGTACATGTGTCACTGTATCATTCATGTACAACTTTGTTTTTTTACTTTTTTTAATTAAACTCATAAAACAACAAAATCACTCAGTGCTTACTTTCTTCATATACTTGTACATAATTCGTTATATGTTTAGTTTTCATGGTATACAGTCTTAAGTTTATCATGGAAATCCTTAGTCATGGGGAGGATCCAAATACATGGTAATAACTTCATGGCCTTTAGTTATGGTTGATACGAAACCAGCCATACTTCATTCAGCCTCAAGGGAGGCCACAAGTAAAGTAAAAAACAATACTCTCGATTGTTTTTTTTTTTGCAACTCCCTGTGCACTCCTGAACGGCCTCTCCTTCGGGTTACCTAGGTGCACCCCACCGTCTCTCCTTCCTGCTGCCAGCTACCACCCCATACTCAGCCTCCCCCCCGGGAACCCGACGTATCCCTTCATCGGACAGGTCCCCCACCCATCTGTGGAGAAAGCGCCAGTAGATGTATTCAATTGACCCAGTTGCTGCTGGAGTCGGTCCAGGCTATCTGGGGCTTCGTGGCGGCAGAGGACCAGGGACCATCATCGGGTCAATCAGGGCATTTTCTCTGGTTTTCTTTGGGAGTGTGACGTGCCATATGACGTCATGGCATAAGCCGACATCCATCACGCTCCCTCCAGCAGCAATGCCTAACGTGCTTCTGTGCCCCCGGACTCCGCCAGGGGCCAGAAAACACCGAGCTGCATACCTCCCTCCCTCCCAGAAGAAGGTGAACAGTTGTGGGACGCTCAAGCCATCTCCCCCTGGCTGGCCCTCCGACACCTGGGTCCATTCCCGAACCCAGGTCATCGATGTCACAGGCTGAAATCCAACTGCTGGCCCAATTTATTTATTTATAGAATTTATACACACAGGATTGCAAATCTGAGAAGCAAAATGTCACGTCCAGTGAGCTTCAGCTTCTTGCCATTTCCGCACTCGGGTTGACCAGAGCACTGGAACATTACGTGACTGCCCAAGGTCACAAAGTGAGTATTTAGCTCTAGCTAGGTTTGAATCTGTGATCTTCTGGTTCCCAAGCCAGTGCTCTAACCACTAGACTATGCTGCCTCCAAAGTATGCTGTCCATATGTAGACAATATATTATAGCTGAGGCTGGCAGATTAACAGGCCTGTACATGCAGGTCCATCGTGCGTACAGTAAAATAAAAAGCTCCCAATCATTAGCCATAGTCGAGGGCAGTTCAGTTGAGTTCACTACTACTGTGAGCTCATTTACAAGGTTCAAATTCAGTAAATCAATAAATTCAGTCTCCATTCCTTTGCTATCTGATATTTCCTCTTTGGCTTCTATCCTTTTCATGTGCCATTCTAGTCACGATGAGCTCTTGCTGGCAGTCTGGGTCTTAAAAGATGCTGCCTTCTGGCATAAAAATTAACCAATTCATCAGAACTGCTGAAAGCAAAATAAAGCACCCAGCTCCTGTAGATAAGAGTGTCCTTGTTGGTGTAAAATGCTTTCTTCTTGCTTGTGGGACCATAGTGACAACTGGCTATATAGTACATGAAACTTTAGTGTTTGAAATGTTAGGGCTCCTTTATTTGTAAGTAGTCTGGAATATATATGGCTCCTTATACCGTCCTCGGTTTTGATGGTTAATCGGCTTTAGTGGGCAAAATGTATTTGCCATTTGCCAGCTATATTAAGATACGGTAAAACCACTGTATATAGCGATCTATAGCGGCCAACTATTTCGGCAGTTTCCGTCTGAAGCCCTGTAATTATTTGCACCAGGCAATGTTTATTTTGCTGCTTCACCACCTAGTACAGTGATTTTTAACAACAACACACACACACACACACATACACCCCATTGTGGTGGTTAGCAAGGTGAAACTTAAGAAGATTTTTTGCCAAACTTAAATATTTTATATTTTAGCCAGCTTGTTTTGCACACAGCACTTATTCTGGCTCAATAAATGAATTTCATATATGTCCTGACTGGGTGCTTCCTTCTTTGTTCCAGTGCTGTTATTTTGGGATAGCACCAGTCACTGCTCGGTGCGGTTTCTGTTTGTTTTTTACCATTGTGTATTGTAGCAGGGATCGTGAGAACAGCGGGCGTGTGCAAGACAGCGAGCATCAGCTGTCAGCACCTGCAATGGATTCTAAATGACTGCAGACACCGGGAGTGCAGTAAAACAGGTGTAAGAGATCCTGATTTTTGAAAACAGCTTTTTTAGCTTCAAAGTATGTTAAAACGTTTTATATTAAACGTTTTAAATTGTGTGAAATAGTGAGGGTATGTTGCTAGAGATTAGCGAGGCTGTTCAATAGTTAAACAGTAAAATGGGTTACTTGCCTGTAAAACAAGCACTAACAACTGTTAACGCTCCCTCTGACGCCTGTGCTACCTTATCTGTGCAACCTGGGTTGCATCACAAGTCCTATGAAGACAGGTTGAAGGAACTGAACATGTACTCCCTGGAGGAGAGGAGGGAGAGAGGGGATATGATAGAGACATACAAGTATCTTATAGGGAGGAACAGGGTGCAGGAAAACACTATTTTTAAGCTAAAAAGATGTTTCAGGACTAGAGGGCATGGGATGAAGTTGGAGGAGGACAATTCAGAGGAAACATGAGAAAAGAATTTCTTCACAGAACAGGTGGTGGACAAGTGGAACACCCTGCCAGAGGAAGTGGTGGGGGCTGAAACAATCATGGGATTTAAGAATGCATGGGATAGACATAAAGGAATTCTAGAGGGCAGGGGTAAGGGGAAACAGACTTCTAGGAAAACAAACTGAACTTACAAGCTCAAATGGGCAGACTAGGTGGGCCATAGGCCCTTATCTGCCGACACTGTCTATGTATCTATGTCTATGTATCTATGTAACTTTGCCATACACAAACTCTCAAATTCACTACTGCAGCAAACTACTACTGTTAGCTGTCTCTCCAACGTCTCTGCTAGTAACCTGTTTTGTGTTCTACTAATGTTTAGTTACTTCATCCACTTGCTGTATCGGGCAAAACTGGTTTACATGGATAAGCCCGATATAAGCAGCTTTGACTGTATCTGTAACCAAGGACAGTGGGACAGTTTTCCTATAGTACTGAAGATCATGGATCAATTGTCTGATTTCTCTTCTACTTCATTTTGAGTTATTTTACTTTGATTTTCTCCTTTAATTGAGGCACTACATTACCCAAAGTCTTTTTAGCAGGAGCGTCTTTTACATTTACTTACCCGGGAGACTAAATGCTTTTGTTAAAATTGGTAGATTCTCCTAAGATAAACCAAGAGATTCTTTGAACAGGACTTCCATTAGCACTAGTGAAGTAAGGGCAGTTTAGTCCTCTGCTTTAGATGCTGAGGGTCAGAAATTTGTAGTGTGACTTTGTACTACGTTACCTGCAAATCATAAGATACAAACCTTCAAACACTTTGGATGCTGAAGTACTTTTTTTCCTTGTATGCATTTGGGGCCTTTAGTAGGGGTTAACACACTGTTTAAACAGTTTTCAACTTCTCTTTGGCAGTCCAACCACTCAAGTTATTTTCTAAATGTTCCCACTTTCTTACCATAATAAGTAAAGACACACAGTTTTTGATGAGTGTGCTTCAGTTATTAACAACTTAGCTCGCATTTCACTAATATTATTTATTTGCTTTTGCTTACCAGGTAAGCACACTAGACAGCCAAGTGCCTATTTTCAGGAGCGACCCGGGAGGTTACAAGGTACAGACGAGGACAATTTGACAGTAGACATCACATGTGAAACAGTATGGTACAGGTCTTTGACAGCAGTCAGTATACAGAACATCACAAATACATATTAGTGGGCTGGAGCCCAAAAGCTCAGGAACAGCATAGAATATTCGCTTAATTCGTACAGGAAGGCAAGAAGTAAATTTCAAAGTTGTGGGGTTGGGCTTTATAGTCCATTACCTCACCGCACCGTTAGTCCTGTGAGTCATAAAAAGAAAAATTTCTATTAGCTCTGTTAGGAAGGGAAGGATTGTAATTGGGCCAAGCTCAATGGCTGCAATCCCTTCCACTTCCTGGTATGCTGTACGCCCCGCACTCACACGTTTTTTGTGACGTCTAACCAGGGACAAGCGTGGGGTGTGCCCCATCAAAGTCCTTGGGGCTTGTTTTCAAAATTTTTTTTTAAGTGCTAAATCCATTTCTGGTATATATGAAAGCCACAGCTCAACTAATAGAGGTCTACTAGTTGGTGGTGGCTTTCTCTGAATGATTCAAAAAAATGTTCTTAAAATGAGCCCCATAGGACTTTAATGGGCACTTACCCTGTGCTGTCCCTGGTTGGGCATCACAATCTCTGAGCATGGGGGCCTGGCCAATGGACGAGGAAGTGAAAGGATCGACTAGCATTGGGCTCGGCCCAATTTACGATCCCTTCTCTTCCTACAAGGCTAATTAAAAAAAGTTATTTTATGGCTCCAACGACTTAACACTGCACTCAGGTAATGGGCTATATAGCCCAAAAGCAGCAAAGAAAATGTTGAAATTCACTTAACATCAACCTCTGTTTTAACCACTTTCTGTCAAATTCATTAGTTTCAGTTTTGCAATCATGTTCAAGTTTATTGGGGAAAACTCCATTGAGCAAGCTCATTCACAAGGAGGTCCTGTGACATATAGACTTATACAACATACATACATAAATAGTTGATGCACAATATATACATAAATGCAAGCATCACATAATACAGGCAGATATACATACAAGGACACCACATGGGATCACAGTAATGTGTCAGCAGAAAAGGACCATTCTGGTCCATCTAGTCTGCCCATTTCCCACCCGACCAGCAATAAGTGTATCAAGTTTCTTACCAAAATTTACAAAGGTTATCAGTGCTTGAAAAGTGGCAAAAATGTTTCTGAAGTCCATTTTCAAGCTAGGATCTAGTACTGCTGATATGATCGAGTAAGGAAAGATACCAAAGGATCTGGAAGACAACTCTGTCCTGCCTCAGTCAAACCATAAAAACAGGATAACATGCCCTTCTGGTTAGGGAAGTCAGGGACTTCCAAGGCTATGCAGATCCACCCTATCTCCAGTCGCCATTACCGCCAGAGCTGCAGCTTCCTCTAGGTGAAGAGTTTGTAAACTGAAAAAGTACTCAATAGGCTCTTTTCTGAGTGGCATGTCTTCTTCAAATGATTTATTTTCTTTTCTGTTTGATTCGTAGACTTACCAGTAGTTATTTTCTTTGTTTCTGTTAAATTTACAATTCAGGACATCACAGCATTTTTTTGCTTATGCTGGAGTCTTACATAATTGCTTTGGAACACTCAGGGTTTTTCATTTCAGTTTTCTCTGCTCCCCACCACTGCACCCTTCTCCCCATGTGCACCTTGCCAGGGTAGTAGGGATTCTCTTGTAAACCACGGAAAGGGGGTGCTGTGCCATCTGAGTAGGCCAAAACCAAAATATACTTGTACAAGAGGGGCAGGTATTGTCTGCAAATCCCAGAAAGATGTACCTGTATCAGAGCCCTCAGATATGGAAGAGAAGAGATGCAAGAATCTCTTAAATGAAATTTTAGACTCAAGTCCAGATTTCTGCAGCTAGGCTGGATGGACTTTCCTTTCCTTTCAGCTGACAGGCTGTACTGTCTCAGCCTTGCAGCATAACAGGAAAAAATAAATCTTTTTTTTTCCCCCAGAAGAAACACAAACACATGAAAAAAGAATCACATGGCTTTAATAAATATCTACAGAAAAAAAACGGTCAACACCAGCAACTAGTTTGAAATTTGTAAGTTGACAACCAGAGCAAGAACCAAGAAAAGAGAAAAAGTACAAGGCATGGGCACCAAAGAAGCACTGGTTTGGGCACTTGTGCGTACACTTACTGTACATGCATGCGCAGGTATGCATACATTCATACACACATGCGCGTGCACACGCATGTGCAGATACAAGTATGCATACAGACGGACGAGCATGTAAGCATGCATGCCGACATTCACATGCCACGCATGCACACACTGCACTGTATGCACTGGAGTATGCCAGAGGCATCAGTTTAAGCCAACTAAGAGAAACAGACAAAGACAAATGCCCTTACAATTTTCCACTATTATCTGTTATCAGCCTCCACAGACAAAACTCAGAAAGGATGCTTCCTGTGGGCTGAACTGGTAACCAATATAAAATAAATAAAATTAGTAAATAAATACAAGATAATCTGCATTTAGTAACGGCATTTATACAAAAGGGACGAGGAGATACATCATGAGATAAATGCGTGTATCTTCATTCTCATGTAATAAACTTATGATGACATGTCTACTATCAGGATAAATAACATTCATCCACATAGTAGACATGTCCTGTCATGTCTCTGTATAGTAAACACGTCATTAACTCCCAAAAAAAGCTGGCATATTTGCACAATTTCATTCATTATTACTGGCTCCACATCTACTACATAAAATATGACAAACATAGCAGGGCCCCTTTCATGTTACGAATAGGACCCCAACTCCCGTCTACACTCCTGAAAACTACCCCAAAACCAGCACTTTTGTTTTCTCTTCAAATTAAAATCCAGTAACCTTTACAAGTGCCACAGGAATACTATAATCTCCGATATCTCCCTACCTCATGAAAGCTCACTCCACTCCTTCAGTGGCTTCATGGCGTCACCTACCACCAACCTGACCACAACCTCACTTACTAGCGCAGTGACATGAAAATTAAATAAATTAAAACTGCAACACAGATTTAAAAAAATACAAGAATAACGAACTGCTGGTAAAACAAGATGCACCTTGTAACTCTTGAGAACCGAGAAACAGAGCCACCATGTTCTCAGACCTCTCAAGCCCTCCCACATACAAAACTTCTCCAATCACAACACACACTCTAATCACAACTACATCAGCTCCATAGCAACAACGCTAGCGTCCCTTGCAACCAAGCTTAATACGAGAAAATCCCACATATTAAAGGAAAATAAAAAACTCCAACGAAAAACAAATAAAAACACCACAGCACTAACCGGCCCCATTGTATAAATCCAATACATGATGGGCGGGCATGTAATACACTATGTATCTGAATTCATGGAGAGTGACCTCGGGAACCATCACTCATGGCTCCACTACGTTCCGCCACTCGTGAGGTTACCCGAGGTCACTCTCTACTCATTCAGATACATAGTGTATTACACACCAGCCATCACATTTCCCCAATTTATATAAGTACTGACAGGGGAGGGAAAAACAGATTTGATTTTTCCCTGCACAAGAGGGAGTGCTCTATCAGGCACACATTGGTGCAGAATTTCTTAGCTAAGTCTTCACCTGATCAAAGACAAACAAATAAGGACCACCTTGACTCCTCTGAGTGTAGAGACTGGGAAGTTTAGAGTAAGCAGAAGGCTGAATAACTGAGCTGGTAGAAAATTAACAGAGCATGCCCGTGTACTATCCTTATCTAAAATACCAAACAAGTATAGAACACTGAACATTCCATGGAGAACCCCATTCCACTGACCCAGAGGCATTCAGTATAGGGACGGTTAGTCCTTTTGAGGATTGGCTTTGCACAGGTTTGAATATAAATCTCATTTGTACCATAGCAACCAGATCAGCCTTGTTGCTGAGGTGCAAATATGACAGTGTAAACACATACCTGTTCATAGTTAAGTCATTTCTTAATCTGTTCATGGAGCCGCAGTGCAGCTGCGATGCCAAGTGGAGCAAGAAGTGTAAGTTGCCGTCTGGACTGGCAGCACTGCTCACATCGCTGCAACATGCTCGCATCCCATGATCCTCCAATACGCTCCCATGATTCCTGCACTATTAACATGCAGTGCAGCAGAGCAGAGCACCACCAGCAGCATAAGATGACGGAATACAAAAAAAACTTTACAGGTCAGTTCTGCTATTGTTTAAAGACAGGCAAATTACATAATTGTTTGTGGTGGGTAGGGGGATCTGATACAGGACAGTCATCCTCCAACATCATTCAACCATAACCCCCAGGTCATAGCCTCATCTCAAATGCAGCTTGCATTGGGGCACTAAGAAGGATCCTGTGGACATGCCTATGGCACAGAATGTTGGTGAGACCCCACCTGGGTATTGTGTCCAGTTCTAGAGACCACATCTTAGGAAAGACATAGACAGGGTGGAGACTATCCAGAGGAAGGCAACTAAAATGGTGCAGGGGTTGCATCTGAAGCCCTATGAGGAAAGACTGAGGGACCTCAATATATAGACACTGGAAAAGAGGAGGGACATGATAGAGACTTATAAATACCTTACGGGGCTGAATGAGGTACAGGAGGGGAGTATTTTTCAGAGAAAAAGGTGCACAAGAACTAGAGGGCATGCAATGAAGTTGGGAAAAAATTAGGAGGAATGTGAGGAAGTACTTTTATACTGAAAGAGTGGTCAATGCCTGGAACAGTCTTCCAGCAGAGGTTTTGGGGGCCAAAACAGTGGTGGAGCACAAGCATGTATGGGAAAGGCACAAGGGAACCTTGGTAGGGAAGCAAGGTAGCCTATCAATTATGGACTACATTGACAGTATAGGCAGAGAAGAAAATTGGGCAGACAACTGTAGGTGGGCCAAGCAGTCCTTATTGGCCAACAAATTGTATGTTTCTATCAGTGCAAAAATGAAGAGAGCAAGTGGTGTAGAAAACTGCAGCTGACCTAGGTTGTGTAAACACATCTAAAGAAACTGTTGAGCATTGAGAACTGCTTCCTGATTTCCCACCTTTTTGTTTTGTTTCTGTGTCTGCAGTTTTTGTTGTTACTGCGAATCATCTGAGCAAATTTTGGCCATGTGTCTGAAGCAGTTCAAAACTTCAGACCAACAAACACGGGAGAGGGGTTATTCATTTTATAGAAACATTCACATATCCCTGATAATTATGACTGCAAGTTTGAATGCAAGCATTGATTAACAATGGGCATTTGAGCACTGAAGTGGGGTTTCTGGCCTTGATGCATCTTTAGCGTGAAGGCATGGAGGCAGAGCAGCTGAGCATTTTCCTCAAAGCGACTGACACTGCACTTTGTATCATTTTCATTCACTTAATTTTATTTTGTTACCCAAATAAGTAAACAGGGCCAATGGCCCATTTCAGCTATGACTGGATGCTCAAGGACTAAACACAAATCAACAACATAGAAGCATATATCATATCATGCATGAAACAGCTATTTATTGAAAATCAATACAGTGGCATGCCCTCACCTCGCCAGCAGATGTCACTATGCACTGGTTAGTTACCACACTAGTCCAAATGATGACACTTTGGTCACCTGTGGCCTGAAGAAAAACTGGCATGAAATAATGGGTTTGCTTTAAAACTCCAAATTTCATCTTCACCTCAGATCTGAAGTCTTTTAGAGCACCAAGGGGTGTAGCAAGGAGGCATTTAAATCCTCCCCTACAAGAACTGGCCCATCTGCAAAGTGACAGGGCTTCCACTCATGATGCTGATAACCCAGGTTCTGGAACAAGATAGAGATATTGGAGGGCAAGTGGAAGCAGAATGGCAGAGAATTCCACAGGATGTTCTCCTTCTTGGAAGGATGAACAACTGCTCCTGGCTGCACAAGCGCCACCTGGCAGTGTCCAGGAGGCACAAGCCAGTGTGGGATGGCAGTGGGGAGTGGAGACACAGTGGCTTTGCAGCATGCAAGCACATTGTGTAAGCATACCACAAGTTCACAGCAATGCACCTCGGGGTTGGTGTAACCCCCCTCCCCGTACTAGCAGTGTAACACCAACAAGCTCAGGTTCCGAGATGCCTACCTCCCAGCATCAAGGAGCTCTTCCAACCACTGCATTTAGCAAAGACTAAACTGGGTAGGTAAAGGGGAAGATCACTTAGGTGTGGGACACTTATGGAGCTGGGTGGTAGCTGAGCAGATGGGGGCCAACGTGGGACAGTCAGGAGCAAAAACACTAATTAGAAAAACTCTGTCCCTTACATACTGTTATTTATCCCTGCACATGCCCCATTCCCTCATCAGCTCCATCTTACCAGTTCCCACAGCAACATCTACTAGCAGTGACAAGATGAGAGGCCAGTGTTTTCCTACAGTAGATCCCTGTGTTTGACATAAAACAGACAATTCCCGCCCCAGTCCAATGGAAATAATGGCCATGCAAGGATCAGGGTTTGCATTGTGAGCCTGACCTCACTCTAAGGCTGCCAGATGGGAGTTGTGACCGCTGCAGAGGCAGCGTGTTCAGACTCTAGAGAGGCTACAGAAATGCCTGCCTCACAGCACCTCTGAATACTGACTCCATTACTGTGTTTTCAAGGCTGGGTGGCTTTGAGAGGCTTACTAGCAATAGGTGGGTGCAAATGAAAAGTGAGGCTTTGGGAGGTGGTAAGTAGGGCTGTTTTAGAGTAATGTGAGGTAGATCTTAGGGCAGATTGGATGGACTACAGTATGTTTTTTTTGTCCTTACATTTTGTATTTCTGTGTTACTGTGGCTAACATTATGGCATTAACGGTATCAGTGACTACATGCTGTCGGCAGGCCTTCAATTACAGGAAGGACTTTAGAGAGGTCTCTCTACTTCAGAAGAGATAGGTGGGCATCAGGGGAGCAAATATAAAAATTGCTGCTTAGTGCATTGGATAAAGGCCACCACCATCACTATGCCACAGAGTGTTTGATACGCTGGGACGTTTCCCCCCAGATACCATTATGCTAAGCAAGCAACCTGCTTCCCCCTGCCTGTACGGGGTAGTAAAGTGTCCCAGACAGGCAGTGGGGCACAGCTCAGCCCAAAAGTGTGATGCACCTGGATCAAGTAGGTGCTACGAAACCCCGAAAAGTACACACCGTGGTGAACTCTGAACTGGAGCCTTCTGCTTTGCTGAGTCATTAGGCTGGTCTATTTTTTAAACTATTCCAGTCGCTTTTCATATTTTTCGCATGGCAAAACCACGCTGAATCTGCATCATTCACAAGCCGGTGTTTTTCCACCCCAAATTCTGAAAGTGCATTCAATCACAATTTATATAGTCTTTAAAAACCTTCACGTTTTTAAACAATGATGAACCACAATGTAACTTGGAGCTACTTTGGGAGATGTCCAGCTCACAATGTGCAGGTACAAGCATTTTTAATTACTAGCTTGTCTTTGCCAATAGCCATAAACTGCTAAACTTTTACAGCGACTGGTATAAATCATCTAAATGTCAGCAATAAACTGCATGGGTCCCAAAACAACACTTGGCAGATCCTACAGTATTCAAACTTGGCATTACAGGTTTGCTAACCTCCACATTAAACTAGAATAAAACGGAATTGTTGTTAGCACCTAATAAAACAATGTTATTCCCATGATTTGTGTTAGCTTTGTTCTTCAAATGCACCAACTGGAAAGGGCAAGACAGTAGTCTGCAGTGAGCAGAGGCACCATTTTGTATTTGTGGGGTATCACAGGAAGTAATTTCAAAGGGACATGATTTTATAGATACTGTGGTGAGTCTAAAGGTTGTATTTAATTATTCGTTTTTTCTAGTTTGGTAGATTTTTCTTCATCTTTTTACATAACTCCATATTAAACAGATTTCTAAATGGGAACAAAACCACACCTTTAATGTTCTGGGACTGGCAGGTCCCAAACAATAGATTGGTTAAAAATAATACTGTATTTTTTTTTTTTATTATAACTTACAGTTGCTGCTAAATAAATTATCTGAATGGATGATTATACAGTCCCCCCATCAGCTGACTTCACTGACTGAATCAGCTGCAGGTGATTCTCCTCAGCCTGGGAGGTGAACACTCCAGCGGTTAACACTGCTGAGTAGGCAGCCCACAATCAAACATAATCAGCCACAGTGGTGGCTCTACACCAGGGCCCGCCAGGGCACGTGCCCTGGTAAAAAAAAAAATGCAGTGCCCCAGTTGGTGCCCCATATGGTGCAGAGATTCCCCCATAGTAACAATATATAAGTGCCCTGGCTACCATCTGTTGTGTCCCAGCAGTGCCCTGGTAACCATTTGTGGCTAGAGCCGCTGCTGATCAGCCATGACCACAAAATTATCATCACCGACTCTTTCCTATCAAATTAAGGACCAGCACAACATAAACCTACACCCAGACAGTTCTCCATACGCTTCAGTCTTTTAGCTTATACTTGATGTGCTACTGTCTAAAAATAGGAAACAATTTTATACATCTGCAAACTCTTGTCATCTATTCCATGATATTCATCATGACAATATGTCTTGATTTTTGCTTAGCCGTAAAATCATTTTATTACTTTGTAAAACTGCTGGGTGTGCCCTAGATACTGACCCTTTACTGGTAATAACTTGCAGTTCCAGTCATTCCAGACATTTTATAATAACTGCATTAAAATCGTTTCCCACTAGCTTTCGATGCTGAAGGGAGAGATTCAAGAGAACCAAGAATGAGAACTCCCCCTGTCTCTAGCTAGGAGAAGGTTGATGCAGTGCACATCATTATCAGAGCTGTCTCACAAGTGTGATGGTGTCGAAACTGATCTGAAATGACTCAATGACTATGTTTTTTTCCCCCAGGTGCTTCCCCAGCAGTGCCATCATTGTCTTGTCAACAATCTTAGACAAAAAGGGCAGGTTGCAAATCAAGTCTATAGGTCAAGACAGAGTCAGGATCTAAAGTAGGCTTCGAAAGCAAATGTCTCACCTCTGGTCTTACAGACAGTGGAAGAACTCTCTTATTCAAAGATGCATTAATGATACTTGAAACTGGAACCCAAGACTCAACAACAGCCTTAATGAGCAGAGTCTGGGCATGGCCCATATTATAAGTGGTGCAGCACACTCCAGGCAGAAGGTAGAAAGTTACCTTTTACTCTCTACTGGAACTCATTCTATTGTGCTGAAGTGTTATGTTCACTCCCCCCACCCTCCCAGCTACCAAACGAAGGGTGAATATTAGAGCTCTTGCCACAGCTGCTTTCAGTCTTATTTATTTATTTAGCTTTTGTTGACCAGGTAGTACACTAGACAAGACATTTGCCTATTTTCAGGTACGACCCAGGACAGTACAATGAAATACAAGTTCATACAGAGGACAACATGATACAAGTTAGGCATTACACAGAATCAGGTAGAACCAGATGAACATAACACAAGCAGTCAGTAAACACAGTTAGATAGAATAGAACAAAATATAAACATAGAGGCCAGATATTCAAAAGAGTTGAGCCATCGCAATAGGGTTGTGCCTCGCAAGTCAAAATGCGCCATTCTGCGATATTCAGCAGGAGGCAGTTGCCCCCCAAAATCATGCTGAGCAACAGCGCAAAAGATAATGAAGGCATGCGCTAACCGAAGGGAGGAACCATGCATAACTGCACGGCCCGATATTCAGCCGGCCGTGCAGAGTTATGCAGGCGCATCCTCACCTGCGCCTGCACAAAGTTACGCTGAAAGGGAACAGTCGAGGGCCACCCACAGGTGAACTGCTGCATTGCAGGGTGCAACACAGCAGCTGCCACCTGTGGGTGGCCTCGACTTCCTGCCGCACCTGGCGGCGCCCCATGCCCCGATCGCGGGCATCAGTATCCCCCAAGTCCAATATCCCTAGTGGTCCAGTGGACCGAGATTAGCCGATGCGGGCATAAGTGTAACGACCCCCCATTAGCCCAAACGCGGGCATAACTCTGTCTTCCCCGAGTAGTCGATCGCGGGCATAACTGTAACTTATCCCTCATTAGCCCGATCGAGGGCATCAGAACCCCAAAGTCCAATATCCTGGTGGTCCAGTGGACGAGCGAGCCCGATCGTGAGCAGCATTCTCACCCTACCCCCAAGTAGCAAATCCCTGGTGATCTGGTGGACCCCCACCCCACCCACACGGAGCCTACCACCGCTCCCCCGTCAGCGGCGGAGGCAGCACCACCCGCCTGCCGCTCCGCCACCCGCGACTGCCCGCTCTATGGCTGCCGCCCACTGGTTCGAGCATGAGCAATGGGCGTACCTGCTCTACTAGTCAGTCCAGATATGTGAATGAATTTTCATTCATTCACATATCTGACTGTATAAACATCTGCAGTCCATTGGCTCATGCTCGAACCAATAGGCGGCAGCTAATAGTTCAGCCCGGCGGGCGGCAGGCTGGTGGGGTTGCCGCCCGCCGCTGACGGGGGAGCCGGGTGGTGGGCTCTGTGGGCGGGTGGGGTGGGGTCCACTAGATCACCAGGATTTCATACTTGGGTGGAGGAATGTCGCCCGTGATCGGGCTCCATTCGTCCACTGGACCACCAGGGATATTGGGCTTTGTGGAGATCTGATGCCCGTGATCGGGCTAATGAGGGGCGGTTAGGGGTTATGCCCATGATCGGCTACCGGGAGGAGGGGGAATACTTATGCCCGCGATCGGGCTACTGAGGGGGACTACAGTTATGCCCGCCGATCGGGCTAATGGGGACGTTACACTTATGCCCGTGATTGGGCTACTGTGGGGTTACGTTATGCCCGCTGACCAAGCATCGCGTCCACTGGACCACCAGGGATAGGGAGACAGTCATCGCCCCTAGGGGACGCCCCGCAATCGGGATGCAGGGGCGCCAGTCCTCGACGGCCGCTGCCTGGCAGGGCGCCAGGCACAGGTCATCGGGATCGGCGCATCGCATACTAATGGCATGCAACAAGGCAGAATCAGATGCAATGGACCCCATGCGCCTTGCATAAATTATGGCCCCATTTGCATGTCACCCTTGAATATCATAGGTGCTGTGCATAGCGCAATGGAACTTGCGCCACCGCATCTCAATGCTCCATTCTGACCACTTGCACTGGCACAGTTCCCTCGCCATGCACAGTGTAGAAGTGTGGGGGCGACATTCAGCTGTTTAGCCTAGGCGCACTCCGTTGAATATCGCCTGGCCACACCCCTGCAACTATTTTGAGTGGCGCAGGGGCTTGCGCCACAAACTGGTGCAGTTTGAATATCTGGCCCAGAGTCACCAAAGCTATGAACAGTGCATTATACAATTCTATACAGCTCAGGACCCCAAAAGCAGAGCCACGGTCAAAGCATCGCCTGAAACAGAGAGTAAATACATTATATACAGAGCAGAACCCAAGCAGGCAGGATCCATCAGCAGGACCTGCGCAAGGGCACCAAAAGAAAGACATGTAAGTCCAGTGCAGAGAACCAAGGTTAGTTATGGTGGTTTAGGACCACACACAGAGGAGAGCTTCAAGTAATTCCACAGGGAGCTCCGAAGGCATGAGTGGAAGGGGGAAGAGCGAACCTGGGCAGGAAAGGAGTTCCATACTCTGGGAGCACTAAAGCAAAATCCCTGTCCTCCATTTATGCGTGGCAGGAACTTTGAGAACAGCAGGCCCAATGACCTAAGGGAGTAAGAAGAAGAGGCAGCCGGTTTGAGGAGCTCAGCCAGTCCTGGAGGGTGCCAGTTCTGAGAACCTTGCCCGTGAAGTTGCCCAAGACAAAATTCATGTGGTTGGGTAGAGAGCCAGTCAAGTTTGTTATACAGGTCACAGTGGTGGGTGAGGAGAGGGCAGCAAGTGCAAAGTGGCAAATGTTATTATAGGCTATGTTCCATCTAGAGAGGTGAACTTTGGAGGTGCATGCAAACAGGATGAGTCCATAGCAGAAAGAAAGGAGAAACACACCTCTGGCCAGTACAAGGCGAGCAGCAGAAGTAAGATTGTTCTTCGCTCTGTAGGCCAGACCCAGTTTGCAGTTGACAGCTCTGCATTCATTTTGGATATGATGCCCAAGGTCAAACTGGGGACCAGGTGTCACCCCAAGGTATTTGATGGAGTCAGTGATTAGGTCAGGAGTACCATCAATACCAGTAATACTCAGTGAGGCAGGGAGGCCTTTATCTTGGCCAGGGACCCAAAAGGCATGGCCTGAGTTTTTTTAGGTTGAGGACCAGCTTGTGGGTCTTTATCCAGGACTGGATATTCCTGAAATTCTCACTCAGTTGGTGGTTGATGACTCCAATGTCACGGGAATGGGTGAGGATAACCAGGTCATCTGCATATAGGATAGAGCTACAGCTGGAAGAAGTAGAGGGGAGATTACTGACAAAGACAGAGAAGAGAAGGGGCCCTAGGACTGAACCCTGGGGGACACCAGAGGTCACAGAAGTGATGGCCGAGAGGATCTTACTGAATTTAGTAAGTTGCTGTCTGCCCTGGAGGTAATTAGTGAACCATCTTAGGACTGGTGGGGACAGACCAAGGGACCGAAGTTGAGAGCAAAGTAAGACATGGTCAACTAGGTCGAAGGCCTTAGATAGGTCAATGAAGATGGTGCCTGACAGCTTACCCTGGTCCATAGCTGCCCTGATCCCAGAGGAGACAGTGATAAGGGTGGAGGACGTACTGTGTCCTTTGCGAAAGCCATGCTGCATGGGAGACAGTAGCTCATGGGCCTGAATATACCCCATGAGTTGTCCAGCCACAACTTTTTCCAGAAGTTTACTGATAACCGACAAGATGGCTATTGGTGGGTAGTTGTCGAGGATCTTTGGGTTGCCCTGTTTGAGAGCAGGGACAATCCTCGCCACCTTCCAGAGGTCGGGGATAACTCCAGAGGCCAGGGACATGTTGAAGATATGGGCCACTGTGGAGGCAATATAAGAGGCACCAAGATGGAGGAGCTTAGGTTCCGTGCTATCGTGGCCAGCACTAGTGTGAGGGGAGAGACCAGAGAGAAGTCTCTGCATCTCCTGTGCCATCACAGCCCTGAAGTAGAGTAATGGATGGGAGATAGGGACAGACTGTGGGACAGAGGCCGGGACACGACTATCACTCCCACCGGTGGAGAATAGGGAGGTGAAGGCAGACAGATCCGAGAAGTGGAAGTTGAATGCATTGGCGATGGTTAGTGGATTGTTACAATTAGATCCATCTATGAGCATGTCAGAGACCCCACAGTTGGAGGAACCACTTACTATATTTTTAATGTTCCTCCAGAAATTCCTAGGGTCCTTAGCTGAGTTTAGTAAGGCAGTTTTGCAGCATTCACTTTTGGCAGCCCCAATTGCTTTTTGCATTCATTCCTGAACCTCCTATATTGCTGAAATATGGCCTGGGCCATCATGACCTTGAAGTTGGCCCAGCACTTGTCTCTAGCCCTCATGGGGGCTAGGAGGCTCCCACGCAGCCACTTAGTGGCAGACCCCTCACCTCCACCTGATAAGAGGGGCATGCTTGTCCTGCAGTGCCCAAGGTGCTGGGAAAATGACTAACAGCAGTAGAAGAATCCTGAGCATTTAGCACTGCAGACCAGTCCATAAGCCTCAGATCCTCATGGAAGGACCCCAGGTCAAACCTGGAGAAATCCCTTACTTGGATGATTTTGTGAGGAATTTTCTGGGAGGAGATCTTCCATACACAGTACACAGGGGAGTAGTCATAGATAGAGTCAGGAAGGGTACCAGAGGAGCTGATCCTCTCAGGTCTGTTAGACAGGACCCCATCCAGGAGGGAGCTAGTACTGCCAGTGGTAGACCACCTAGTGGGCTCCTGAATAAGTTGAGACAAGGAGAGGACAGCAAATACAGCTTGGTGTTTCCTCCAAGCCAGTTTAAATTAAGATCTCCCAAGATCATTAGCTCATTATCCCCAGTCTTAGCACCAACAGCATCAAGAGGTAGGATAACCCCGACAGAACACCCTTAGAGGGATTGTATGTATAGATGATGTGCAACTTCTTAGTGTTCCAGAGTAATAGGACTGTGTGAAGCAGTTCACAAGAAGACAGTAAGGGGATACAACAGGCAGGTTTAGGTGACTCTTGTAGTAGACCAAGATACCACCCCCACGCTTTTTCCCAGGCCGATCTTGCCTAATGAGATCAAAGCCAGGAAGCGCGCAGGCCGAGTCAGGGGTGGAAGGTTTCAGCCAAGTCTCGGTAATACCAAGGATGTCAGGCTTGTAGTAAGTGACGCACAGAGAGTTCACCAGATTGGGCATGATGCTGCAGATGCTGAGGTGAGCTATTTTCATCCCTTTGACTGACAGCCAGCCCACAGGAAATAAGGAGGCTTGATAAGTAGGACCAGGATTAAGCTCAGTGTCCCCAGCCAGGGCTAGTGTCACCAGGAGGAGCCAAAGGAGATGCCTTATAGGGGAGAACCACCTCCAGCTGAAGGCTTGTGCAGCAGGATGCCTGACCACTATGACAGGATACAGAAAGCACCTGAGGTCAAGACAATAGATAGGCCAGAGGGGCTGTCTGCCACAGGCCATTAGAGTGGAGAAGGTGAAGTCATGCTCCTCATGCTGTTCAAGTGTAACCAGAGGCCCCTGAGGGAGGGAGCAATCAGCAGTAAGTAGAGGGAGGCATAAGGCAGTGAGAAGGCCAATGATGAGGGCACTGATAAATGGGGAGGGCTTAGCACCCTCCCTGAGGAGCTTAGGAACCCCCATGTCAAAAAGGACCTGTCCCTGGGACTAACCAGGGCACTGAAGGGAGAAGATATTGTGGACAGGTCAGGTAGACAGGTCAATGCTTACCAGAAGCCAGAGGGGCTATTTTATCAAACACTTGGAAGGCCCTGAGGAGAGAACCAAGCAGTGCTTGACAACCGGATTCCCCTAAGCTGTCCAAGTGGGCCCCAGAGGAGCACCCAATTTGTGGAGGTCTATCCTACAAATGCCCCCACAACAAGGGTCAGTAGACAATCCCCCCTTATGTAGGAGCACACCACCAGCTACTGGAAGGATTACCAGGTTCCATGGTAGTAAGCCTCACCGGAGGTGAGGCTAGTAGATATAGCTAGTGAGCACAATACATTAACAAGCTAATAGAGACATTTCCTGACTAAAGTTGCTGAGACATAATGGATAGACAGGCAGAAATTATTCAGTAGATTGCAGTCGATTCCCACCACGATTAATTGCAGTCAACTAGTCAACAGTGGTTGTAAAAAAATATACTCAGCCAGGCCCACTGGGTAGAATAAGCTAGGCTCAAGCCTGAAACCAACTCAGGATAAAGAGTACACAGCACTGAATACACCAACAAGAATATTAGCTGCAGTAAACATCTATCAGATTGTGAATATGGTCAAATAGCAGAAGTATATTTACTGGGGCAGAGGTGTGACTCCTAGCTATACATATCCAGCAGGTTAATTAGGCACACGTCGGACCACCCAGGAGTCCCACCCATACAACAATTCAGAGTGCATAAGCACCATACGGAAGTCCATAAGCAGATGACAGTTCTGTGTTTAGAGAGAGCTAGCAGCAGCGAGTGACAGATTTCTGAGAGTTCAGTGTTTAGATAGCTTTAAGCTCCTGAATTCTATTACTGGAAGCCAATGGGTGCAGGACAGGGTAGGGGAGAGAGGAGCTTAAGTATAGTTAAAGGTGGCCTGGCAGGAGGAGGGCGGGTGACTGAAAACTTCTGCAGCAGAAGCAGCAGCTGTGCAGGCCGGGGCTATGTATAGGCCGTACCTGATGCTTGTGCAGGCCTGGCGTCAGCACCCAGGCCACCCGGGCAATTGTCCGGGACCCTGACACCAGAGGGGGGCCTGCCAGGAGCTCAAAAAAAGATTTACTGTGTAATAGTTCCATGCTTGCAGCATGCATTAATTAAATCAGTGATGTTGCACTGCACTGCTGCTGTCGCTTGGATATCATGAGCCGAGGCCGAGT
This sequence comes from Neoceratodus forsteri, assembly GCA_016271365.2. Classification (NCBI taxonomy): domain Eukaryota; kingdom Metazoa; phylum Chordata; order Ceratodontiformes; family Ceratodontidae; genus Neoceratodus; species Neoceratodus forsteri. Next base: position 1,536,656,774 of record CM028131.1, on the reverse strand, counting down.
GGGCAAGACAAGTGGTGTAAAGAAAAAACAAAACTGCGTCTGAGAGGAACGCTTCAATGCCGGAATGGATTCCAGCCAATCAACTGCCTGTAACTTAAGCCCTGTTTGTTGACCAACCGGCAGGGCCCCCGAGAAAGCTGCCCGTGGGGCGGTGTGTGAGATATGCAGCAGGGCAGGCGGGCTAATGGCTGGGAGGAGACTGGTGGAGGGGTGAGCCTGAGCAGCCCAGCCAGCCAGCATGGCTTAGTTTAGCTGCTGTTTGTGTGACATCAAGGACATCTGACGTTGTGGAGAAGGCGTTGGCCAACAACGGTACGGCAGCAAAGCACAAAGGCGGGAGTTTTCAAATTGGTCGTCAGGTCGTTGTCGCCTCAGGACTAGAGCAATCGGTTTGGTATTGGTAGTGCCGTACGTCTGCTGTCCACAATGTCGGGCCTGGGTGGAGGAGCTCTGAAAACAGCACCAGTCCCGAAGTGATAAGTCAATGATGATGCCAGTAACCGCACCGCAGTCTGCGATGGATTGGATGTGGACAAAGCTTCCCTCCCGCTTCCTCTTCGTTACCACATCAAACCAGGTTGGACACAACCAGGAGGTAGACTGAGCCTCCGCCGCCGGGTCGGAGGGAGGGAGGGAGGCCCAGGCTGCAGCCCATGGTCCGTATAAAATCTGCTGTGTGCTGTCTCTAGCCTACTCTCTGCAAACTGTGGGGGTGCAGGAGTCTATCCAGGATGGTGGACATAGACTGTACATTGCAGGTGTGTGACAGTGTGGTTTTATTGAAATTAAATTTTTTGCAGACAGACTGGTCTGAGGGGCAAGCCTTCTTGAGATGAGATTGGTCGTGGTCTGACTCTGAGCGACAGCGTGAGTGGCTGCTTGGCCTGCTGGGGTAGATTTTTGTCTGAAATTTGAATTACTGCTGTATTGCTGTGTGGAGGGTTGGACGGTGTCTGATAGCAGGCAAGCTGGCTGCTGGTGGTGTCTGTGGTTTTTGTATTTTTTTTTTTTAACAGATGGATGGGTGATCTGACTCTGAGGAGGCCGGGGGGGGCCTTCTAAAGCTCCATTGCCCGGGGCCGACAAAAACCTGACGCCGGCCCTGTGCCTGTGTCCAGGAGGCCGGTGGCAGCAGGCTTCTTGGCACCGAGAGAGGTGTCCAGGCATGCAGGAGGCGAACTGCAGATGGCGGTAGGTAGCCCAGTGGGCTACAAGGACACCTGTTAAAAGAGGGACAGCACAGGGAGTAAACAGCACTCTGAAGTGGTGGGAGTGGAAATAAAATTTGCACACAAAGAGCTGCAATTTACTAAAACAGGGTCAAATCAGAGGGCAGGAAGCAGACAGCTAGGCACCAGCTCTGTAACTGAGATTTGTAAAACAAGGGGGTCACAGTCTTGGGGGGGAGTTGAAACAAAGGGAGAAATTAAATTGGTAGCTGCACTGGATTCAAATAAAACAGATCAGCTAGCTATGGACACTTACAGCAAAGAAAATCCTGAAATTCTACAGTCCGTAAATCCTGTACTCTAATAATCTTAGACACAGCAACAGAGATACCAAGTTAAATACAATACAAAAGACGGCTCTAAACAGTGACACAGGGAAAACACCCTAACAGCCTATTTAACCAATCGTCACTCTACAAGAAGCTATCCTGTAATCCGCAGACAATCTGCATGTAACAGGCTGTTCATGGTGTGGAAAAGGACAGTAGACAGAGCTGTTTGAATAACATACATTAATTCTGAAATACCACAAATAAAATGGTACTCAGTACTTGGGATCTACATACAGAATAATTTGTTTTATACACATGAGGTGGAGGAAGAATGAGGAAGGGGGTGAGGGTGGCAAAACACTAGGATGTTGAGGGGAGTAGTCAAGGAGCTAGCCCTGGTCACCTAGAGAAGGCTAGAGGTTTTTTAAATATGTTTCAAATTTTTGCAGCCCTGAGTATAAATACCATGTACCTGGAGTACAACATATGAACACTCACTAGGTATTTCTTTCGTCCAAGTAAGTCCTTCATTTGCTTTCCAACCAACTCATCCTCTCAGATCTATCGCTATCCATTCTTCCTCTACCATCCCGTTGCCAGATGAACTGTGCCTCCTTCATATCTAAATACTGGTTTGGGTCCCTTCCTGCCTACCACTGATCAGTCCTCTCCATTGTACCCTCTGCCTCCTCTGTTCCAGGGACCGCCACACCTTTCTTTTGCCACATTCCCAGATATATCTGCTGGCCAGTCAGCCTTCGCCTATTGTCTCCGCTTCACTTTGGAACCAACCCCACCCCATTTCATTGCCTCCCCTACCTCTCTCAGACCTCTCCCTACCAACTGAGACTCCTTCCCCTTGCTCCTGTTTCCCCTCCTCTTAAAAGTCCCCCATACACCAGGTGTAATGTTCAACTGCCTGTTTTTACTTGTTTGCTCATTATGCACGTTCTATGATCTTTGTGTGCTAGGACTTTGCACTTTTTTTGTAACACGATATTTGTTGAAGCAATGCATTGATATCTTTTGCTGCCCTCCCCGGGTCCCACCTGAAAACGAGCCTCAGCTCAGGGTGCTTTGCTCAGTCACCAATTTTCAAATAAATAAAGTATTTCAATACAGGTATTTGAACACCCCTAGCAGCAGGCAGCAGCGGCTCTAGCCACAAATGGTTAACAGGGCACAGCTGGGGCACAACAGATGGCAGACAGGGCACTGATATATTTTTACTATGGGGAAGCTCTGCACCATGGGGCACCAACTGGGGCACAGCATTTTTTTTTTTTTTAGCAGGGCACATGACCTGGCGGGCCCTGGTATACAGCCGCCACTGGCAGCAGGCCTGTTCCCCTCAGAACCACTAATGCCAGGAAGAATCTGATTAGTGATATCACACAGTATGGATAACTCTGGACAATTTCCATTTTCAAGCTGTTAAATTTATTTTTTGGTGTTTTTAGGGAAGACTGTTCGAACATAAAAATTTGAGACCCCCCCCCAAAAAAATTACAGCTTCCTAAATTCTGCACAGTATTCATCAGACTGTGACATGATATGTCACATTCAACATATCATCAACATTTACGGTCCTATCCCAAGCCTTCAATATCAAAGCTAATCCAACGTGTGTTTCAACAAGAAGAAATGGGCCCCTTGGAGGAAGGCAACCAATCACGAGGTGTCCCAGAGACTTACTGCAGATACCTACTCAGTTCTAAACACCATTTAAAACAGTACTGGTCCACCTCCATAGTCAAAAGTGGCTTTATTGAGGCCCTAAGATTGAATGGAATTGTGCAGTGATCTGATCAAATGACTAGATCCATTGAATGCTCTTTAGCCCCAAACCCCATGGAGAAAACCAGGTCCAGCTTGAGACCATGGGTTCGTATCTAGTGATCCTCTCCTGCTACAATATAAATGCATTCATTCATTCATTCATGAATGTATGTGTGGCTGCAGAAAACTCTTGTCTGAGCTCTAAAGATTCCATAAATTTGAGGCACTTAAATGACCATATGAGAGACCATCCACCCAAAGCACTGAAGTCACCAAGCACTAAAAGCCTCTGTGACTACAACGTAACAGCTGCTTAGTAAACTCCTGCAGAAAGTCTACTTCATACAATATCTTGGGTGGACAAAACGGATGACAAATCTGCAACTTCATCTAGCTACACAACAAAAGGCCACCTATTCAAAGCATCAAAACTGCTCCACAGGAGACATGAAGCCCAATTCAGAAAACAAAGTCACCCTGCCCCCTTACACTCTACAAAATGGCAGTGAAATGTGGAGAAATCAGAAGGGCAACCTCGGTTAAAGTTAGTTCAGTATTCCTACAGTCAATTCTCCACAACATACACACCATGTTGGCACCAGAATCAGAGGCGACGTCTCTGAGTATGATGATCATGTTGACAATCAACTTGCTGCTGTTCTTGTACCATGAGACCCTTTTGAAAAGGTGCATAAAATGCACAAATAGAAACAGTACAGACTGCAGTAACATGATTGTGCATTTGCTGGTAATCAGCAGTGATATGAGCTGCAACTACACTGACAGCAGCAGCTGCAGTGAGTTTTGTACATTACATTCTTTAGGCATTTTGTTACAGGGGCAAGTCTGAGTGGCAGTTAGCCGAGATATGTTGGTAATCTTACTTTTGGGACTTAAAATAAAAAAAATATTTTTGCAATGGAATAGCTTTGTCCTGTGCAATTATACAAGTGCAACACCAACTTCTGTTTGTAAGTGTTTGTGTTGGGCCAGGCAAACCCCGAGGAGCTGCACCGGTTTGTTTTCTTACTGGTCATAGACTACACCTGCCTTCAATCACAATTTTGTTACAGGCACTGCATTAGCAATGCATTCACAATGAAGCTAAACATTCAAGAAGCCAATGGGAAGCAAACTCTCCCTCGGCTGTGAATGAGTCCATAATGCATTTAAAGAAAATGCCGTCTGTATCATCTTTGCCATGGATCTAGCTGACCCTGTATTTCTACAGGCCAAACTCGGGTGACTTCTATTGACTGGGTGCATGCCCTCCCCCCCCAAAAAAAAAACAACTCAGTATAATACCAGTGTGCTTTTAGCCACAACTGACCTAACACTAACACACGTACAGATACGTAAAGATACACATATAGTGCACTAAACTAATGTTTATTAGGTCTAGTCAGCGCCACACCATCCTGCACAAACATAGCAGTTAGTGCTGGTTTGTCTCGCAAAATGCAATCAGAAACCAGCTGTTTTCATCCATTTCTGCTTGACTACAGCATAACAAGGCAGTTATGATAAGGCAAAGATTCAGGAATATTCAGCAATGAACAATCCTGGCTGGATAAGAACTAGAATCTGACAGTAAGACCTTCCATTAAGGACTGCAGTATCAAAGCATCCCCAGGTGAACCCAAAAGCACTCAGTAGCATGTATGGTCCCTAATGGATGTTAAAGAGTGGGACCACTGTTACTTTTTATTGATTGTTGAAAAGACAGTTGCAAAAGATTGAGGTAATGACAGCTAAAATAATTAAGCTGTTGCTATGGGAGCAGATTCTACTGAGGAATAAGGAAATGTTAAATCAACCAATCAGATCATTGCAATTCATGTCGCCATCCCATACTGGGGTATTCCTGTTCTAATTACTATAAGCAGGTACTCCTTGTGTTCTTATTCGATCAGATACAGTGAACGGAGAAGTCTGGTTTAATAATGTGGGAAAACCGGAAGACACAAGCAAATGATGATCCTACTCCGAAAAGTAAAAAAAAAAAAAACACAACAGTGTATACAGTATACAGATCTATATCTTCTTAGAGAAAGCCAGCTACCAAATACCATCATTCCTAGAAGGGGACATCATCAGTGATTATGTAAAGGGTCTGGAAGCTGTTAAAATGCTTCTTTAAGTGCACACATATTGTTCATAACAAGGGAACTACTTCAAGTACCTGCTTAATATCAGCGGCTTCTGAACTTATTAACTGTTTTGATGGTGGGGTGGGGATTGCTGGAATGATAAAACTTTTAATTAACCACTACTCTAAAGTCCCAAGCCTTCCTGCACACTCACAAGAGTCCACTAGAAATTCATATAGCACTCCACATTTCTTTTGGTAAAACCTTTTTGTTAATGTTTTCCATAAAACACACACACATACGCGCACACACACACAAAAACAAAACAATAAAAACCAAACATGACTTTGCACATCGTTTGCAAAAACAATAAGTTATATACATGCAGGTTGTACAGCACAATTGCCAAGTATACTATGGGTGGGTTATAATGTAAGCTAGTTACTAAGAACCTTGGGCTTGGGGCACCGGGTTAATATAGCACTACAAAAACTGCGCTGTGCAAAACATGGAAACATTTAGAGCGACAAGGGTATAGCAGCGGTAGGGAATTATCGCTACCCCTGTTGCTGACCGTGAAGTGGAGGAAGGACTTAAGAAGCCTGTGCTGCTGTGCCTGAGGAGCCGCTTCCCAAGATGGAGTGGCTAAGGCACCAACACACAGCAGCGAAGGAGACCTGGGACCGTGGTTCGGTTCCCCTCCCCCCAGATCTCCTGGTGTTGTAACTTTAAAAAAAAAAAAAAAAAAGACCACACACCCTCGGAGTTGGTTATTTAAAGTCTGGTGGGTGTGTGGGGTGAAGCCCCCACGTGGCAGAGCCCCCTACAAAAAAGGAAAAGTCCCATTGATTTCAACAGGGTGTGTGGGTTTGTTGTATGGTTGGTGTTTTGACCAACCTTTTTTCAGCATATGCTGTTTTCATTTTGGCATTTATTGCCGCGTTGTTTCTTTCTGCGACATTATGATCCCGTGCCGGGCTTGGTGGCCCACTCACCTCATTGAGGGTGTAAGAATTTATTCCCTTATCAGTCACAACCCTTCACAGGGAGGTGAAGTGAAACAAGGAGATACTTAAGACAGTGATCATCTCCAGTTGTATCATATTAAGACAGACACTTCGAAATCTTGTAAAAGATGTCCATTCCCACACTGTAAAGGAGGCAATGTTACTTCCTGCAATGTAAGTTAGCAAGGCTAGTTAAACAAACATTTTATTGGCCCCATACAAAATGTACTAGCCTTGTCTATAAGAACTGCATAAATTTTTTTTTTCTTTTGTTAAAGGGAACTCTGTTCACCCTCAGCTTTATCAACATCTATCAGTATTACCGGCCCGGTGGTGCTGAGGGTTGAGGCGCTGGTCGCTACACTTCGTGCCACGCCGGCGACCCATGTTCGGGAACGAGCACGGGTTGTCGGGGGTCGGAGGGGAGGAGATGGATCGAGCGTCCGGAGGACTGCCTCCATCTCCGGGTGGGGATTCGGGCGGCCGGTGTTGCCTGACCCAGCGGAGGCTAGGGATCGGCAAACATGCAGCCGCAGAGACAGGGGGAGGTGGGATATGGCAGATGCTTGACTAGTGCCGCACGGGAGCGCAGCAGACCAGTCAGCCGCGCCGTTGCACGCCATGCCCGCCTGGAGAAAACTCGGGGAAAAAATGGAGCCTGCAGCATGACGGTCAGCCTCCCGCCGCTATCCCTCGAGGACGCCCCTGGCATGGACCCGCTCTGGTGGTTGAGTCACCCCCACCACCCTGCCGCGGGAAGGGTAAGTCGAGGGTGCTGAAGGAGGGGTCTCATGTCCGGGATGGCGCCGAGAACGGCGGAGTGCGGGGGGAGGGAGGCTCCTGAAAAAAAAAAAAAAAAAACATCTATCAGTATTTGGCAGATATCAATTTGGGAGCCTTTAGCTCTTAGATTCCATCTGCTCCTGCTAATTATTTTCTGCAGTCATAATTCTCAGTTTATGGCAGTATAAAGATTTGTCACTGGAATGTAAGGTGATATCACAAGCATAAATGTTCACATGAAGAGAAGCCCGGGAGAGGAGCAGTACAGGAATTCCACAGGACAATGACCATATTTTCATGCCAATGTCCTAAGTACAACTGGGACAAGAAACATACATAAAGTAGAAACTCAGCTGTATTTTAATGTGTCACTCAACTTTTCCCCGAAGGCACCTGTCACTCTTTAACACATGGTAGCAAGTAAAGACAAAAGCAACCCTGTACTGCAAATGGACTCTTCACAGCTGTGCAGGTGAAACAGAGAAAACAGATTTATCAAAATAATGTCAGTGTACTGTTGGAAATGCTGTGATCTGTTTGGAACCCTGTGAGTCTAATGCAAAATCTTTCCATTGCTACTGTACTCAGGATAACTGCACATGCGATGTAACACACACATTTTAGAAAGAGTCGCCTAAAAATTCTGTAACGCTTCAACATGAAACTAAAACCAGGAGCTCAACTTCCATTACATTTAAACTACAGGGCTAATATTAATCCCTACCTGGTTAAACAGTGAATAAAGTCCAGCCTACAGCTTCATATTAAACTGTACCATTATCCTTTTCACTTTGGTAGTCCAGCTGTTACTCATTTAAAGTCTGCTTTAGTACGTAAGCCTTGAGGCAACTAAGAAGTGTGAATCAAGACCATTAGGATGACAAAGATAACACTCCTGCCTCCTCATGATGGACTCTACAGGATGAAGCACAGACAGACTCAACAAAGCTTTTGGATAGGGGCACAGGGGAGAAAGTTGGCAGAGGGACGTGGACAAGCAGGAAGGCAAGACCAAGAAGAGAGGACATCAAAAGGAACAGAGAGTGTGCATATGCTGGCGCGCACGAAGAGATATAGAGGGAGAGATTGCACCATGGAAACAAGCAGGGCAAAACCAGACTGGAAGCAGCCAAAGGAGTCCATAGAATGCAAAGGACTGAGGAATGTAGAGTCCTTATAGTGGGGACTCCATAATCAAGGGAATTAAATGTGGATGGGGGAGGATGAACTATTAGGACTGAGTGCATGGCAGGTATGATGGTGCTCAAAGCCTCATGCTTAATACACACCTTGTCTAGGAAGCATGGGGATTCACCCACATAGTGATGCATCTGGGAACTAATGATCTGGCAGACAACAGTGTAAAGGAAGTGCAGACTAGATTCAAGGATCTGCCAGGTGGAAGGCAAAATTGTATCGTTCTCTGAAGTCCTGCTGGTACCAAAAGCCAGTATGGATAGGAAGAGGAGAATTGATGAATTAAATTTGTGGTTGAGGGGGTGGTGTAAAGGAAATGGGGTTTGGACTAGTGGGTGAATGCAGTGGGACATGGAATAATGTGGAACTTTATTCTTCTGACAGGTTACATTTAAATAGGGTGGGCACAAGGGTCCTGAGGAAAAAATTAGATAGCCACATAAAGGAGGGTTTACATTTAAGCTGGGCAAGGGGGGAGGGGCAGGAAACAGCCTAGCTAGGACTCCCCTGCAAAATGAGGCAGGTAGGGCAGCAAGGGTTAGTAAGGATGATGGGGGTTTATGGTGGAAAGGCCTGTCAGCAAATGCCAGGAGTTTAGGGAACAAAATGGTGGACCTGGAGACCATTATGGTGGACAAGAGACTAGACATTGTGGCTATATCAGAGACCTGGTGGTCAGAGCACCACTCTTGGGATAGGGGTCCCAGGGTACATGCTTTTCAGAAGGGACAGGGCTGTCAGAAATGGGGTCAGGGTTGCATTATATGTCAAAGAGAACATTAGAGCGACGGAAGGGTGGGAGGTGGAGGTCCTGTGGGTCACACTGGATAAAAGATCTGGAGCTTCATTATGATTGGGTGTGATGTACAGGCCTCCTAAACAGGGGGAGGAAGAGGACAAACGGATGGTACAAGCAGTACAGTGAATGGCACTCAGAGGGGAGATCCTACTACTGGGGGACCTTAACCTCCCGATGTGGACTGGGAAATCCCTTACGGCAACATCTGCCAGGAGCAGAGAGGTACTTGGAGCAATCTAGGGGGCTTTCCTGCAACAGCTGATTAGGGAGACCACTAGGAGAGATAACATACTGGATGTAGTCCTCACCAACAGGGATAGTGTAGAGGTAGTCAAGGTGGGAGAATGCCTGGGTACAAGCGACCACAACACAGTGAGTTTTAGGATAAAGACGGGGAAGGAAACAAATCAAACCAACACAAAGGTTCGGGACTTCAGGCGAGCGGACTTTGCAAGAATGAGAGGGATTTTCAGGGAGGAAATGGAGGGTAAGGAGCAATTAGGGGACATAGAGGAGTTATGGAAATGCATTGAGGGGTACTGAAAGCCGCATAGCTCTGCATTAAGAGGGTAGGAAAAAACAAAACAAGAAGAAGACCACTGTGGTTTACCAGGGAGGTGGTGGTGGCAATTAGGGAAAGAAAGATGACATTCAGAACATACAAAAGGACCCAGGGGAGAGAAGACAAGGAGACTTAGAGAGAAGCTGAGGTGGAAGGCAAAAGATTAGAGGGCAAACAGAGAGAGAAGAGAGAATTGCTAGGCAGGTCAAAAGGGAGATAAAATGTTTTTTTAAGGTATGTGGGGGAAGAGGAAGACAAGGCAGGGAATAGTGAGGTTGAGGGGAGGAGGGAGCACTGGTGGAAGGAGACTTTGGGAAGGCAGAGGTGCTAAATAGCTACTTTTGCTCAGTGTTTATGGTAGAATGGGAAGAGAAGAGACCTGAGTTAAAGAGGAGAGGAGGGATGAAAAAAGAGTGGATCCTAGCCTGTTCAGGAAGGACAAGATAAAAGAGGAACTAGAAGGTTACAGGTAGACAAGGAATGGGGCCAGACGGGTTTGCATCCTAGGGTACTAATATACTAAAATGCAGCAGAATAGGCCTAACGGTCTTCGTCTGGTTGTTTGGTCAGCCCCACCCTGGGAGCTGACCTTGCTGCCCCCCTCGCCTCTCTCTGGCTTCTCCCTTCCTAGTCCCGGATATTCCCGCTGCACAGGACTTTGCTTCCAGAACCCTTCCCCTGTACCTGTCCCACCCTCTCTTGAACCCCTCCACCATCTCTGCCTCCACCAGCCCCCTGGGCAGCGCATTCCATGGCTCCACCACCCTCTCAGTGAAGTAGCACCTCCTCCTTTCTCCCCTGAATCTCACCCCTCCAGCTTCCACCCATGCCCTCTAGTTGTCTCCCCCCCCTTCCTTTGGAGCACCCTAACTGCTCCTTCCCTATTTAACCCCTTCATGAACTTGAAGACCTCTATCATGTCCCCCGGTCCCTTCTCTCTTCCAATGTGTACATATTTAGCTCTTCGAGCCTCTCCCCATAGGTCCTGTCCCCCAAGCCCCAGGTCATTTTGGTTGCCCTCCTCTGGACCCTCTCCAGGAGTTTAATGTCCCTCTTTAAGTGTGGCCTCCAAAACTGCATGCAGTACTCGAGGTGCGGCCTCACCAAGCAGTTATATGGGGGAATATCACTTGCCTCTTCTGGAGGTGATGCCCCTAGCAATGCATCCTAGCATCCTGTTGGCCTTGGCCACTGCCCTCCTACAAGTCTCAGAGTTGTTCATCTTGTCATCCACCACCACCCCAGGTCCCTCTCAGCCATTGAGACTTGTAGCATTCCCCCCCCTCCCCGGGTGTACTCTTGAACTGGGTTTCTGGCTCCCAGATGCAGTACCTTGCATTTCCCTGCATTAAACCTCAGCTTCCACTTTCTAGACCACCTTTCCAGAGCCTCCAGGACCCCCTGTAGGGCCACCCTCCCCTCCTCCTCATCCACCACCACCGCCCCCAGTTTTGAGTCATCCACAAAGAGACTCATCTCACTCCTGATACCCTTCCTTATGTCAGAGATGTAGACATCAAACAGGAGGGGCCCAAGGACTGATCCCTGAGGGACCCCACTAATGACCCTCCTTGGGGATGAGACTATCCCACCAAGTCCTGGAGCCAACTGCCTATCCATCTGATCATCTGGTTCCCTACCCCCATTTCTCCCAGCTTATTTAACAGGCTCCCATGAGGAACGGAGTCGGACTCCTTGCTGAAGTCAAGATAGAGGACATCCACCGGTCTACCCAGGTCCAAGGCTCCCATCACCCAGTCATAGAACTCACAAGGTTTGTCTGACACGATTTCCTGGGACAAATCCATGCTGTCGATCGTCCAGGCACCAAGATTCTTTCCAGATCCCCCACCCCAGCCTCTCCTTTGACAATGCCCTCCATCACCTTGCCCACCACCGATGTCAGGCTGACGGGCCTATAGTTCTCTGCCACCTCCCTCGATCCCCTTGTGGATAGGCACTATATGTGCCACCTTCCAGTCCTGGGGCACCCACCCTGTCCTCAGAGAGTGCTGAAAGCTCCACCAGGGTTTTGCCAGACATCCGCCAAGTCCTTCAGCACTCTGGGATGTAATTTATCCGCCCTGGTGCTTTCTCCATCTTAAGGGACCCAAGGGCTTCCTCACTCTCTCTCTGCCATGATTTCTACCTCTGCTACGCCGCCCCTTGCTTTTGCCTTCCCCTCCTGCCAGTGATGGCCCACCCTCTCCCAGACCAAACGATCGGCAAGGGTCCCCCTCCCCCAGTTTCATCATCTCCTCCCATGTATGATGTCGGGTACACCCGACAACTAAAAGAAGAGTTGGCTGCACCACTGGCAAGGCTGTTTAACTTGTCCCTGGATACTGGATGGGTGCCAAGTGACTGGAGGACGGTGGGTGTGGTGCCACTACATAAGGGGGGCAGCAGATAGGAGACGGGAAATTATCACCTGGTCAACCTCACCTCGGTGGTAGGGAAGGTGATGGAGGTGCTAATAAAGGAAAGAGTGGTAAACTACCTGATAGACAGTGGGCTACTAGATGACAGGCAACTGGCTTCATGAGTGGGAGATCGTGCCAACCAAACCTGATTTTTTCAATTGGGTAATGAAGGTGCTCGATCCGGGTGGGGCAGTGGATGTGGCCTATCTGGACTTCAGTAAGGTCCCTCACTACAGGCTTGGAAATAAGTTGGAGAGCTTAGGGGTGGGACAGAGGATAATTAGGTGGGTGGAAAACTGGTTGAAGGACAGAAACCAGAGGTGGTGGTAAATGGTGTGCACTCCACGGAAAAGGGGGTGATGAGCGGGGTACCCAAGGGGTCAGTTCTAGGACCGATCCTTTTTAACATCTATATCAGTGATACAGCAGAGGGACTTAAGGGGAAGCTGTGCCTTTTTGCGGATAATACGAGGATCTACAATAGGGTGGACAACCCGGGGGGAGCTGAGGCCATGAGGAGGGACCTGTAGATTCTGGAAGGGTGGTTGGACACATGGCAGCAGAAATTCAATGCCAAAAAGTGTACAGTAATGCACATGGGGCTAAAAACCACAAGCTGAATGCACATGGGGGAGATAATTAAGCATTCTAAGCAGGAGAGGAATCTGGGTATTACAATTTTAGACAACCTGAAGGTGGGTGACCAGTGCAGCAAGGTGGTGGGCAAAGCAAATAGAATGCTGGCATGCACAGGTAGGGGCATAACAAGCAGAAGGAGGGAGGTGCTGATGTATTTGTATAAAACCATGGTCAGACCTCACCTGGAGTATGGGGTCCAGTTCTGGAGGCCTCATCTGCGCAAAGACAAAGATGGCATAGAAAGGGTTCAAAGGAAGGCAACAAAGATGGTGCAGGGTATGCAAAAGAATCCACATGAGATAAGGTGGCGAGAACTGGGTCTATTCCCGCTAGAGACTAGAAGGGAGAGGGGGGGACATGATTGAAACTTTTAAGTACATGAAGGGGATAAATAAGGTGAAGGAAGGAGCTTATTTAAGAGGAAGGTGGGGCCAAAACAAGAGGTCAGTCTAAGATTGGAGGGAGGAAGATACAAGGGCAATGTTAGGGGTGTTACTTCACAGAGAGGGTGGTGAAGCCTTGGATCAAACTACCCGAGGACATCATGGAGGCCGAAATGGAGGAGGAGTTCAAGAGGGCATGGAAAGACATAAAGGATTGAGCAGTAGGCGGGGGAGGGATATCACTTGATAAAGTGACAAGTGTTGGGGGAGTAGGGGCAGGCGAGATGGGCCAGAGTAGTCCTTTTCTGCTGCCAGATTTAACATACATAACATACTATGAAGCCAGCAGAATAGGCCCTATGGTCTATCGAGTCTTCTCGATGTAATCAGTGCCACACAATGTAATCGCTTTAGCCCCCCAATAAGGACTGCTATTTCCAGCGGGCTCCTGGGGTACCCTCCCCTGCACCTATCCCAGCCCTTCTTGAACTCCTCCACAGTAGTAGCAACCACCAGTTTCCTGGGCAGCGCATTGCAGGGCTCCACCACTCTCTCAGTGAAAGAGCGCCTCCTTGATTTCTATGATTCTAAGACAGATACAGCCCTCCTTTCCTGCAGCCTATGTTTTTTCTTCTAATGCAACTATTTTCCACTCTGTGCTATTATAAGGAAAGGAGTGCCCAATTTTGCTTCCACACCAAGAAATCAGTTTGCCTAACTCTGCAATGGCATTCATGGGTTTCACTGCAGATGGCAAAAATGCTACATGTGGCCCTCCAATTCATTTATTTTGCTGCAGGTAATAACTAGGACAACCCTGTGAGCAGCTACTTGTCCACTGGCAAGAGAATCCTGATCTAGGTCTAATAATCTCTTTCCCAAGATATACTCAGTTATTTAAACTTGAGAGGCAAGAGCTACCAAGAGAGACTGGGCATGCTCAACTTACTCAGCCTAGAAAACTGAAGGCTGAAGCAGGAGATGATCATGGTTATATGACTACTAAAGGGGATAGTATGCACAGATACTGAACTTGTGAGTGCAAGCTGAAACAGAGGGCATGCCCTCAAAGTGACTGGGGCAGAATAAGAGGAAATATTAGAGAGCATGTAAAATGGGCAAAGTTTCAAAGAACCTGATTGGTTGTTGGCCGTGCATTAGAAGTGTCTAGCATAGTCTAAAACTAGTCCTGCCAAATATGAACCACTACATCTTGGAAATCCTTGTGTGACTGTTATCACAGCAGCAATCAAGACCCGCTGCTCTACCAGCCAACCCGCCCCCCACCCAATGGCACTGCTCGTTTCTCGAACCACATAGCAAACCATACAAAACCCTCAAAACACACATTTTGCTCTCTGAGTGTCATATGCTCACATACTTCCTGGCATATATGTAGTACATTAAAAACAGCCATCCTCCAAAGATCTCTTCCACTTAAGCCATTCCTTTGAATTTTATTATGCCTCATTCAACTTCAGTAGCCGCCATCTTTTTTTTTAATCTGAAAAGCCAAGCCTGAGCCTGAAAAACACAGATCCACCCTCCCAGAATATCACAACCCAACAAGTACCCAGACTGAAGTAAGTAGTTTGCCTTGTTTAAATCAACATTTTTTTTTAATCACCAACACGTCTGGGCCCGCCCTCTACTGTAGTTGCCAGCGCTCACTTGCTCCACACAGAATCTTTTCAAACCTGTCATTGGTTCTCACTCGTCTCCAAGACCTGACATCCTTTCCACTCCCCTCTTTTAATGCAAAACTCACCTAAAAGATCCTTGGTGATAATTTACTCATTTGATACATATAATAAAAACTAAATGGAAAAAATGGCATCTCAAGTCAGTTTATCATCAGTTAAAGATGGTACATACGTTAGACACATTCAGCTTACCCACTGGGGCGGAGAGTTCACTTGCCTTTCATTAAATACATGAAATTAAACAAAAAAGAAAGAAAGGGAAAACAAACAAGACACTGTGAAGCCAGCCTAGAAATGCTGTGCCTGTGATGTGGGGGGGGCGGAGGAGAGGTAGAACCACTCAGCTCTATCTATAGTACTATTAACGGAGGTGGAAGGACTATTTAATCATTAGGGTAAACTTTTAAAAATATGCATATTTAAACTTTTTCTTTATTCCATCTGATATGTTATAAAATTAAAACCCATTTCATAAGTGCAATAAGCTCACTCCGGGTGTACGTTAAGACATTCTAACATACGGCTATGGGGCCAGACACACTGGCTTGTGGCTTCAGGCCTCATTATAGCCCCTAGCCATGTATTAGGAACTGTCTAACGCACACCTCATCATGGCTTACTGCTTACTTATTTCACAGAGGGTGGTTAACAAGTGGCGAGTCTACTCCACGAGACTGTTAGCTACTGCAGCTGTTCAGGCTTTCAGAGCATGACTGTACATCTTTATGATAAAGAATGGCACTGAACATTACACAGCATGAGCAGGGGTAGCAGTCTAGCTGTTAAGCTTGTATCTGTGTCCATATTCAAATTGGACATAGTCATTGCCATAAGGAGGGACAAGATGGACCTATGTCCCTTCCATCATCACAATACTATAATACAATGTTTTTTATTTTTTCAGTTTCTTTCTTTATTTGTCTACTTCCTTGGCTGGGGTGGTCCTATGGTCCCCCACTTAAGTCCACTGGCTGCTCCCACATCAGGCGCCGTACCTGAGCATTTATCTCCTACCTTCTCCCTCTCTAAGGCCATGTCATGGACCCCATCACAGAGGGCCAAGGGGTCAGGGCCAGGGGGAGCTCCTGGAGCATCCAGTGCAGTGCCGCAGGCAGACCCCCACGAGCGCCGGAGGATTCAGCTAGTTTATTTTGTCCCCTGAGTTCCCCCAGCAGCACAGGAATGCAAGGACGCCAAGGACATTGCAGCACGTGCTCCCAAGCACCACACATCAGATGTCCACCTGCACCGACCCTTCCACTGCTCTGCGAACTGCACTACCCCTAGCCACCACCAGGAGCCAGCACTAAGGGAGTCCCTCCCAGAGGACAGCAGTCTCAGGATGCTCAATCCTCCTCCCCTGGCTGACCCTCAATGACCTGAATCTGCATTCAAACCGGGTCACCAGCAAGGTGCGAGTGTGGCATCCAGCACCTCAACCCTCAGCCACTGGGCGGTGAATTATAATACTATGTTAAAGTAAAAATCCAATGATCATAAAATGACCATTCATCAGACTCTCATAAGCCATCATTAATGTAAATTACGGAGCTTGGATTGTTACACAGTGAATCAGATGGCAAATCCAACCAATTTAGAGCAGGATTTTATTTTAGCACTACTCCCTCTTGTAATATCGAGATGCTCTCCCTTAATTACTCAACCTCTACCAATTGTGAATGGCTATTAATTCAACTGAGTTTGTGTATCAAACAAATTACATTTGTGCTGCGTATACAACCCTCCAAAGGTTGGAGCTGAGGGCCTCAAGGACTTGGTTAAACTGGTTCCTACCCTGGGCAGGGCTGAGTTAATTATGCGTAACTTTAATTTAAACTGGCTCAGCAAGACCGCATTGTATTGGGGCTATTATCGATGACTATGATCTTACTCAGATCCTCACTGCACCTACTAGGCTGAACGTCAAATCAGGAAACCACACCCTCCACGAATGGATATTGGTCAGCCACATTGACAAAGTCAGGCTGCATGGGCACCTACTTGATTCCATCAGCAACCACGCCATAATTTATTGAGTACGGCACAATGGTGCAGCTAACAATCCAGTCCCAAAAGACATCACGTACCACAATTGTAAAAACTTCATTCCAATAACCCTCTTCGATCCCTGTGCTTATTTATTTATTTATTTGCTTTTGTTGACCGGGTAAGTCACACTAGACAGCCAAGTGCCTATTTTCAGGTGCGACCTGGGAGGGTTACAAGCTTGGATAACAGGTATAGTGACAGACTGGAATTGAACACAAAGAGTATTACATGTCATATAGTGAAAAAATGCAACCAGTAAAAAAGACACCCGCCCGGGGAAGGTTACAGACGGTCCGGGAGAGTTAAGATAGAGCATATACATATGGTGAGCGAGTCAGATTTACATACAGTGGTGTTGCAGGTACTAACAAAAATAACATTACATTATCCTAAATCTAGTCCAGTGACCAGGAAAGTAAGTGCAGTGGGCCTGGAGTGCACAACCCCCTGTGAGAGGATAGTTCAAGGGGCTACGGGCAAGGACAGATGGAGGAGCCTTTCAGGAATGCCCATAGTGACGTTTTGAACCCTGGATGGGAGGGGTGGATCGAGAATGTCAGCAGGAGCGATTTCCATAGTTTGGGGGCATAGTTGGCGGTCTTTCGATCATGAGCTTCGTGTTCTGAGGAACCACGCAATTTAGTGCTGCCCTTGACCTAAGGTGGTGGGAAGAGTTGCCGGGAAGAAGGACAGGGCGAGGTAGAGGCGGTGGCTGTTCTACGATGTTGTCGATGAAGTTCCATACTCTGAAGGTGCGATGTTCTCAGGGGAGCCACTCAAGGCGAGTATAAAGAGTCACAGCGGTGTGTCAGGGGAGGGGCGGAGAGCACGAAGCGGCATATGCTGTTGTAGGCCGTGTCCCATTTCGAGAGGTTGGATTTTGGCATAGGGGCCAAGGTCACCAGCCCATAACAGAGGGAGGGGAGGGGAGGAGAACACCCCTTGCTAGGGCCATCTGAGCGGCCAGGGTGAGGCAGTTTTTGACTCTGTATGCGAGTCCGAGTTTGACATTCGTAGCCTTGCAGATGTTCCTGATGTGTAGGGAAAGGTCCAGCTAGGGTTCTAGGGTAACGCCAAGGTACTTGACAGCAGCAGCTATCCGCACGGGCAGGCCGTCAGCCCCGTAGATTAGAAGGGGGGCAGGGCAGGATTCTGTTTTATTCAGGGACCCGAAGAGCATAGCCTGGGTTTTTTTGAGATTGATGACAAGATTATGCTCGCACAGCCAGGCCTGTATCTGCTTGAAGTCAGAGTTTAGTTGGGAATTGATGGTGCTGATGTCTCGGGCGCTATCCAATATGACGAGGTCGTCGGAGTACAGGGTTGCAAGCTTAAACGCCTTCTCAGGCTTGCTCCAATTGCTCCTTGCCACTGCTCCTAATCTCTCTACTCAATAACCTAATTCCTGCGCCCAGACTCTATTTTTTATTTTACTGCCATTACTAACAGTATTTACTGCAAGCAGCATTACTATAACACACATTATTTTATCCCATTACTTTCGGGAATTGATGTGTTGAGGATGCACCCACTCTTATGTCAGTTCTCACTCTGCTTTTTGTATATATTGTATTACTGAATATATAAAATCTACTCAATTGTGATGTAATTCATACTGTTGTCCTGAAAACTGACTGTATTCGATGTACAGCTGGATGTACGGCTCTCATGTCACACTTGTCTATCTGTATATATTCTTCCTTATATAACCTAATGTCCACTGGGTTGTACTCTAGAAACGAAGCCTTGACGTGTGCCTTTCTCGGTAACCAAAGTTTTAAATAAATCAGTAACTTAAATTCCTCTGCATTCTTGCAAGATCTCTCATGTATTGACTGGTCCTTTATGGATGTGATACCTGACACTGACTGTGCACGGGACCTCTTTATTCCAGAGTTCGTGGTGGTATTTGATCACCATGCCCCTATCACCAGACAAAGGGTCAAAGATCTTAATTCCAAATGGTTTACTAAAAGTCATTTTTAAGTTAATGATGGATAGGGCACCTTCAAGAAAACAAACTTGCACTCACACTGAGCTGAGTACCGATACTTACAGAATAAATGCAAAAGGGACCTCAGCATAGTCAAAAGCACATATCTCAAAGCAAAGCAAATAGTCTTAGTGACCCCTAAAAATGTTGGAACTGCATAAACTCGCTGCTCAACCCCAGAACTGCCACCTTCTTTCCCTCCCTTGAAGTCACAGTGATCCCAAATATGTTGCTCATTTTTTCCATGGCCACTTCTGCAGCCACGACAAATACCGACTCCCCTCACGTGCCACAGTATGTCCTCCAGATTCCTGCATGCCCAACTCATGGCCACGCCATCCCGTTTTAAGAACATCACTGTCAAGGAAATTTGCAAATCGCTACTTCATCTAAAAGCTGACAAATCAGCTGGCTGTGATGGCTTAATTCCCAAATTCCTAAAACTGCAGCCACATAAATTGCTCTCCCTTTTCCAACATTTTTAATCTTTCATTTGAGTCCAAAAAATCCCTAACATCTGAAATTGGTCTCTGCAGTGCCGCTGCAATGTAAAGGGCAAGGAAACTGTCCTGCACAACTACAGGCCTATTTCTATACTATTGGTTTTTGGTTAAAGTGCAGGAGAGGAAAGGGCTTGAATTTAGCAGGATTCTGGTACATTTTGGATACCAAATTTCACACTGTAATACCAAAATCTGAGCCCTGGTATCCTGCTTAAAATACCACCTTTTTTTCTTGTTATCAGCATGTAGTACCAGCTCCTGGCCACAGGCGAATAGAAAGAGAGAGAGACAGAGAGACACACACATCAGTGGAAGTTGGCAGACATCAACGCATCTGGATAATACCTGTACAAACCAGGAGGTGCACCATTTCTAAAGGCTGTCACATCACTCGTTCCCCGCATGACACTGCTGCACCAAACTGGTTTAACCCCAATAGGTGTCATGGCTTCTCTTCAGGCAGCCACCATCTCAACATCCACACGGGCCACCCCAAAAACTATCTGGAAGGTGCCTAGGGTCAGGACCACTCTGACCCAGCGATCCTTCCCCCTTAGAGCTCCATCCTGGTACAATGCCCTCCCACTGGCCATCACATCAATCACCAATCTAGGTCCTTTTAAAGCTGCCTTAAGGGCCCATATCCTCTCCTCACGTCAATGCCAGTGTAACCAGTAACCCGTTGATCCTGCACCACACCTCTAGGCCACGTACCTGCCCTTGGCCTGGCAGTGAACAGCCCTCACTATTTCTAGCCAACAGGCTCCTCACCTTCCTTGGTTACCATATAGTTGCACTGGACTATGAATGCATTGTATTATGTATAAGACACGGGCCTCCCTGAGGTGGCTTACTACCAACTCATATCATGCATTGCTTTACCTACCAATTGTATAGGTCTTAACTGCTCATTAGGTAAATATGTCGATAGCTCTGCCCTGTTTTAGCTACCAAATGTATAGGCATTAACCAGTGCTCATTGTACCTATACTCTGCATGATTGCTCACCCACATTTATTCTATGTACATACTGTATGAACGTCCATCTTTTACTCTGACATGAGCCTTTGGAAAAGAGTCTATGACTCAAAGGGTTGTAATTCCGATTTCCTAAATAAATAAATAAACTCCATCATTTTCTTTATTCCAGTAACAGAGAAACATTGTATGGGGAACCGGGTGCCACCATTCGTGACTGCAGATTCATTCAGGAAAAAACGGAGCACTCACCACCTTTCAAAGAATTATGGATGCCCAGTCTGTAGTACTTAGTCCTTTACTGAGTGTAACAAAAATCAGATTAACCCACAGTCTCTTATGGCAGCACCCAGTTCCCTTTGTAGTATTTATCTGGTAAAGGAATAAAATAAATGACGGAGTTTGGTGCAGCGGTGTCATGCAGGGGACGAGTGGTGTGACAGTCTTTAGAAATGGTGCTCCTACTGGTTTGTACAGGTCCTCCACAGATGCCCTCCTCGATGTCTGCCAACTTCCTCTGATGTCTCTCCCTCTCTCTCTATTTGCCTGTGTGGACCATGATTGCGAGACATAAAAAAAAGCTGCAAACTCGCTCTTGTTCTTAACTCACTGCCCTCTTACAGCAAGGTGCAGTTCGGAAATATAGTACTGTAGCAGAGAGAGTTGACGTGACTTTTTTTTTTTGATGTTGTTAAAAAGTAACTTTCCCAGATAGAAGACTCTGAGCAGGCAACCTCCTGCATTCTGATCGCTGTTTGCTGGGGGGTGAGAGGGCTGGAAAGAGACACTGTGATCAGGGAGGTAGAGAGATAAGGTAGACAGAGTGTGCAGAAGACGCGTGGGATACTGGCAGCTGTCCACACAGTAAACGTAACTTCAGCTAAAGAGGAAGCAGGTTCAGAAACAGAAGGAGAGAATGGATCACAGGCATGCAAGTAACAGCAGAAGAAATAAGTTAAAAAAAAGAAAAAAAGAAATGCACGCCTCTCTGTCTCTCTCTCTCTCTACCTGTGTGGACCATGATTGCGAGACTGAAAACAAAAAAAGCTGCAAACTTGCTTTTATCTCTCTCCACCCTCTTGCAGCAAAGGTGCGGTTCAGAAATACAGTACTGTAGCAGAAAGAGAAAGTTGACGTGACTTTTCTTTTTTTTTTTTGTTAAAAAGTAACTTTCCCAAATAAATAGAGGACGCTGAGCAGGGAACCTCCTACATCCTGATTGCTGTTACCGGGGGTGAGAAGGTGAGAGAGAGAGACTGTGATGCTATCGAGCGGGGTAGTACAGAGAGATAAGGCTGCATACTTCAAACTCAAAATTATATCCCCCTCCACAAACACACACATTCCAAGCTGGTATGCCGCCAGCCAAAAACAGCATCTGAACTGAAGCCAACTGTCATATGTTTCAACTGAGACTATAATAAATTAATAAAAAAAGACTAGAAGACCTTAACCTTGCTCTCTTGCCAATATTTCCCCGAAAGTATCTCTGCACTACCTATTGTAAGCCTGCCGTGTCACTGATTCAGCCACTTGATACGGCTTCTATTGTACATATTTTATTGTATATTTTTTGTTCATTGTACATGTATTCATGATATTTGTCTCTGTTGATTGTAACTTTTATGAAATGTATCTTGACCTGGCTCTAACCAGGTCCATCTTGTAAATGAGCTTTGCTCAATGGTGTTCATCTGGATAAAGAGTTTGATCGATTGATTGAGAAGAGACATACAAATCATTTCCTTTTGTCAAATGTGTTTATGGGGGGGTCATAAAGATATTTGGTGTATTTCAAATGTCCTGGCTTTAAAAATATACAACTCTATGGACACTGGGCAGAATACCAAATTTCCTGGCAGAATACCAAAATTCTCACTCTGGTATTCCGCCAAGAACACCACTTTATTTTCTTAAATTCTGCCCCTGGAGGAGACTACATAATCAACTCACTTTCTACTTAGAACAGCAGAGGCTACTCTGTGAAGAGCAACTTGGTTTCAGGAAGGGTCACTGATCATGCATGGCATTGGTCAGATTCACGGACACAGGACACCATGTTATGGACAATGGCCTGCTGATCGATACCATGCCTGTGGACCTGACCAATGCCTTCAATTTGGTGGATCACGATTTGCCCATACAGAAGCTGACTGGGCTGGGACTGAGGGTCCTGCCTACTCTGTGGTTCTCCAGCTATCTGCAAGACAGGTGACAGTTTGTTAAAACTGATAAAGTCTTGTCCAGGGCGAACACTGTCTCCTGTGGGGTCCCTCAAGGATCCATTCTAGGCCCTCTTCTGTTTACTACTTTCATTAGTGACCTACCCAAGATCTGTAATACTGTCAAGACCCTGCTGTATGCAGATGACGCAGTCCTTGTGCATTGGAAAGGCAGCACCACTATCAGCGAAGTCCTTGAGCAGAAATTCCATTCTCTTCAACAGTGGTTCACAAATGAGAAATTGGTCCTAAACGGCCCTAAAACAAAAGCCATGTTACTTGGTCATTTCCAAAGTTAGAAAATTCTCACAAGACTTCAGTATCTCAACTTCAGATGGTGTGAAACTAAAACTAGCTAATGAATTAAAATACCTTGGTGTTACCATCGATCCTCACCTCCCATTTGGCACTCATATAACCAACTTTGTAAGAATTGTTCATCAAAAAACTAGGTCTAGTCTATCGCATTGCAAAGTACCCGACACTAAAGTCAGAACAGCCCAAAGCTACATACTCCCCCGAATGAGTATGGCTCCATCATTACAAATGCCAGTCCCCTCATGATATGGGCAAAGAAGAGAGTCTTAATCCACAAGGCTGTCAAATATGCATCCTCGCAGGGCCCACAGTCCCATAACTGCACCAACTTTGAACAACTAGCTGCAACCAGATACCAAAGCCCTGTTAACCCTAACACATTTAATACATCAAATTCTACATGGAAATGCTCCCCAATGCCTATCCAAGTTATTCATGTATGTGGACAACCCCTTCTCTCACTCCTCTGCAAACAATCTATTTAAAGTACCATTCATGCACAAAGGAATGGGCCAGTACTCTTTCAGATACAGAGCAGCGTCATTTTGGAACACCATCTCTTTCACTATCAGAACTGTCCCTTCCCCTAAAATGTTAATTACACAGTTGAACAAACATCTGGGTGTGTTCATGAAAAGGGATCACCAAAGTGTGACAAGAGGGTCAAATTTTCATATTACTTCTAGATTACATTTGTGATGCATTTCAAGATATTATAGTAGTATAAGTTAATATATCTCGTCAAATGTTAAATTTCAGCCAATCAGCGCATGCCACGTCATTTGACAGGTGGGCGTGGCCTAAAATGGACCAATCAGAATCGCCGCTTGTGCTTAGAAGTCCCTCCCTAAAATCACGCTAGCCCGCCCCTTCTGGAGGAAATGACACGCTCGAACCCAGTGTCCCACCCTTGGCGCAGAAAATAACGCCAGTTTGAACCCGTGTCCCGCCCCTTGCGCAGGAAATGACCCACACTGAAACCCTGGAAGTGACCTAACACCACCATTTTGTAAGCGTCTTACGCCCCTCATTCTCGTACACTCCTCGAACCCTGCCAGACCAGCCTGGCTCGAACCCCTGTCCCCCGCCCCTCCTTCTCGTACACTCCTCGATCCCCTGCCAGACCATCCTGGCTGGAACCCGAGTCCCACCATGCTAGCTTGAATTCCTGCATCCCTCCTTTCTCCTGCACCCCCACCAGCCTGGCTGAACCCCTGTCCCCCTTCTCCTGCACCCCCACCATCCTGGCTCGAACCCCTGTCCCCCCTTTCTCCTGAACCTCCACCATCCTGGCTCAAACCCCTGTCCCTCTTCACCACCGTGCTCCTCCCACTCCAAAAAATCAGTTAGTGTTTATGTAGCGGTATGTGCCCCCTGTAGGCCTGGTGTATAACTGCAAGGACATGTGTGTGTTTTTTGATTAGGATATTTTCAGAAAGAAGTATCTAGGAGGGAACCTGATCGTGCAGAGGTTTCACAGATCTGTGTGGAGACCCCCACCCCCGAGGGAAATTCATCTGCCTGTGTGAGTACCCCTTTTTCTGTTTTTGTAACAATATACAAAATTATTTAACATGCATCTGTAGGACTGTGTCAAACTTGCATCAAAAGGATAGCTTTATGTATACGCATGTAACATTTATAAGCTAAAACGGGGGGACCTCTGTGTAAATAAGATGGTTCAGCAGTTTTCTCTGGATAGCATTGCAACAATCGCAAAAAACTAATTATTTATACCTTTGTCATGAATTAGAAAGAATAAAAATATATCAGAAAAAAGGAATACACATACCTATAGTTCACCCCCCTCAGCTCTGTGTAGTATCAAGGAGAAGGCTGAAATGAAATGTGTGTGTGATATTTATAATGTTTTGAAAAAGGGGGGTGGGGGCTACAACAGATGTGCCTCTGACACGTTACCATGTATAGTATGATGGGGTGTGGTGATGGTTTTACCAAGGGGCAGTCCATCTTGCTAAGCGTTATATAAACCCTGCATTTGAAGCCAGAAGGCACAGCTTTTGAGAGATTTCTCAGATTCTGTTTTATAGACTTGGAGCAGATTATCAAAATCATCAAGCAAGAAGATGGCAAGCGCTTCTCATTTCAACATCCCTGTAACAGGTCAGATTGTCATACCACCTAATGAAAAATTCAACCTCCCTGTAACAAGCCAGATTGTCACACCACCTAATGAAAAGTCTGGAGATGAAAAGCCAAGCAAGAAGATAGCTGTCGGTGCCCCACAACCCAAGCCAACGTATGTGTACTACGTGAGGTGTGAAAACGAATGCCCCACACAAGTCTTGTTGAGTGGAAGAGTGTCTGACATAAAAAAGAAACTCGCTGAACAATTTGGTGAATCAGAAAATCCTAAATCTGACTGTCCTTCTGAAGAGACACCACTGCAAGACCTTGAAGAGTTGCTGGGATGTGAATCTGATGCAGAAAAAGAAGTTACTATGAAACCAAAAACTGAGAGTGACAAGAAGGGGCAGCCAGAGAAGATGGTCAGTGAGACACTGCCAAAAAAGCATCAGAGAAAGTTGTGAAAAAGAAATGCAAGACAGAGCCAAGAGGGGACTCTGACCAAGAGGGTGATGATGATAATGCAGCCACAAGCAGTCAGGCCCAGGCTAAGAAAGAGAAAGATGAGAAAAATGAAGAAAAGAGTTGCCTTGATGAGGTAAATGCATTTTAACATTTAAAAAATGTGAGTGGTGACATGGTATAACTGAGGGAGATGAGTTAGCAGTAGAACTAAATCTTACCTAGAATGAGTCAGAGGACCAATGCTGTTTTCTGTTTTACTTTAATAGACTGAAGGATTTGCGATGGAGCAGCAGTCATATTCGGACAGCATGGATTCTTGACTTTCCACAAATCTACTGCTCGACTGTCTTTGCTGTGTGAAAGATACAAATGTGATTGTTAATGAGATGTGTGAGAACCAGTATGTTAGAAATACAGAGAGCGATAGAATGTTTCAAAATGTCACAGACCAGGCTGTGATCACTACACAACCCTCTTCTTCTACTGAGATTAGACAGGGACCTCACGTGAAAAACAGGCCTCAGTAGTAAACCCCCAAAACTGACAACGATATGTATTGTAATGCAGTTATATTCATACCATCCGTGGCAATTGTTCAGTGATACAGAGCGTGACACATTGTGAATTGGTCGATTCCTGTCCTGGTGTGAGATAGATGATCCGAGTCAGAAAAACCATTCATGTGTCCTTGATGACTTAAGGTCTAAAGAAGCATACAGAAATGTTTCTGAAGCCATACATATAGGGCAGCTCATGCCTGTGATCTTGGCAATCGCTATGAAGCATCAGGGTTAAATATGACCAATTGTACCCTGGAAACTATAAGTCATGTTTTAAATGATGTGAGAAAATCCGATGACCCCATGTGGTTAGTTATGCAAATGTTACAGCAGACAGGCGGGGAAATTAAAAGATGCCGTCCGCTGGTCAGCAAAAGGCTCCTTTAAAAATTTCTAAAAAGAAATTCAGGAACACTGTTTATATTGTAAAAAAATTCACCCCACCCCACCACCCTCCCCAAAATTACTACATGAAACATTTCAGTACCAAAATGTGTCATATTTTTTTTTTATAGATAATCATGCGGATGCAAGTACAGAGAGAATCCAAAGGTTTATGTATCTGATCCTAAGCCATTACTGTCATCCATCACTGTTTGGTTCACCTCAATATGACATTTGCCTTTGTGAGATACATGCAGCCTATGAACTGATGATGTTTACCCTTCCAGAAGTATGGGAGGATACAGATAAATATATAAATGAATCTGTGTTACCACTTGTAGAAAATGTTAAAGTGATTGCCGATATATTCATGGAAGACGATGAATGTCTTTGTGGACTTTATATCATGGTCGTCATAGCCATGTGTGTGTGTACTACAAAGCAGAAAAAACCTTGTGATATTGTGTGTGTTGTTAACCTGGCTTCTCTGCTTGCTGAAATGATCCACTGGTCAAAAAAAGGACCCTTTAAAAAATTATATAAGGAAATTCAGGAACACTGTTTACATTGTTAAAAACATTTACCTCCCACCCCACCCCCCACCCAAAAACTGTTGACTTGTTACCATTTAATATTGTTCATATTGTTACCTTGCTTTTACCACTTGCTAAATGTATGTTTTTCCAGAGTATACAACGATGGAAACACCCTGTCAGTGCATCCAGAGGCTTAGTTACCAACTAGTCAGACACAAAGCTAAACAACCTGGTTTAAATCTACCTACAGGACCTGAGCACCATCTGTACTTTTAGAGACATGCCAAGGTCTTTTGATAGTCTCCCAGAGGGACCCCAAAAGGAAACTGTGGATTATTTTAAGGATGAGGGGCTACTCTTGAGGAAGCAATGTTTAAAATTGTTATAGAGTTTATGCATAACCCTTATGATGTAATACACTTTTGTGGTTTTATCTGTACTGCTGTTGACTTTTAGTGTTTAGTTTGCAGAACGGGGGGGTCTGAGTCCGACATTATAAATTTTGCTTCTTTTATCGCTTTTGTTGCGTTTCATAAACCAGATTTAGCATATGTGTAACCCCCCTGCAAATGGGGGTTCCCAAAAGACTTCCAGGAGCTTGCTTGAATGCTCCAAGCCTGAATGGTGTTTGGCATTTAAGCCATTTATCAGTGAGTGTTTTAGAACCTCTGGTACTGTCTCTTTAAGAGCTGTCTGCTTGCAGACATAATTAGTTTGTATGGGGGACTGTGTGTTTCTTTGATTGAGTACCACTCAGCTGCTGCCAATTCACTTCATTTTGCAGTCACTAGGGTGCAAAGGAACCTATCTGAAAGATGTAACTGTTTGCCAGAAATTATTGAAGTAATAATGAAATTACAGTTTATCTAACCTGCTTTCTTTGCAGTCAGAACTGTGTCTGCTAGTTCCCCATTCTAGTTTTGAACTGCTGAACTGGACCAATCAGTGTGGGGGTAAGCTAGCTCTAAAATGGTGCCTTGACCGAATCAGAACTTGGACTCATAATCTGAGCCAGCCACAAGAGGATTGTATGGGCAGTGACTCTGGGAGATGTAGTTTAGACTTCAGTGCCTTTTTGGACCAACAGCAGCAGTCTATTGTGAGTGACAGCCAATCCAGTCAAGAACTGGGAGGAACTCAAAGGAAGTGCCGGTTTTGTCGGTTGGAGTTTCAGTTGAGCTTTGGCAGTGAAGAAGGAAGGAGCCCTGTGCTTTTCAGTGTGCAGTTTTAGTCAAAAAAGCGTGTGTAAGGCCCAGAGTTCCGGTCTGCAGCTTGTTAGGACTGAATCGTCCTGTGAAAAGAATCAAAGGATCTCTGAAGAGTAGAAACCAGGCTCACCCTGTAGAAGACTGGAAGAATTGCTGAAAATTGCACTCGGTCTGTCAGGAACTGAATCTGCTGTGTGTTCTCCGGTATTGTGCAGTAATTGAGATCGGGATACAGATGCAGCCTGCCTAGTATAGTGCTTTCTTTGTGTGGATGTGTGAAGAGGTTTGTGTGCCTCAAGTGAGCCCTGCTGACATTGAAGGACCCTATCTTATTTGGAGGTCAGTACTAATTCAGGAGTACGCTCCCTGTTGAATTGCCACATTACATCCAAATGGAATTACTGTACTGCTGACTGTTTAATTCTCCTTTTCTCTGTGAAAGGGCCCCTACCAGCTGCCACGGTTTGGACTAGCCACTAGGGCTTGGGTACCCAGGGACAGTAATTGATAGGGATAGGCCTGTCACAGAGCCATAAATGAATTATTAGAGTGATAAGCTAATTAGCCTGATTTCCCCTGTCCTTGTTATATCCCCTAAATAAATCAGAGCTGCTTGTTTCAGCAAAGTTATACTGCCTGAGGTATTTGTCTATGTTAAAGTACTGTACTGTGATTGTTGCACTGTATCTCATTTCACAGGAGGTCCCAGTGCGGGAACCAGTCCTGGGGTAAGTGTATACTGTGAAGGTAATTCTGATATATGTGTGGGCCCACTAGTGGGGAAGAAAGGGGTTGCAGTGTCCCAGAGGGCTGTGACCAAGTTAGTTTAACTATTGCAAACCCTGACCTCTGGGTGAGGCACCCGCCATTGGATCCAGGCCCCTCAACCTGTTAGTGGCAAATCAGGCAGGGGTAGTAGCCCCTGGGATAGCGCCATCTAGGGTTACATTTTGGGCTCACCGCTGGGATTGTGTGTCCTCAGTGGCCATATTACGAACCACTGTTAAGAAAAATGGTACCCTGACAGAAGTGGCTGTGCACGGCTGGTGGAGTGGTGTACTGGGAGGAGATCGACCCCCAAAATGTATGCTTATCCTGGACATCCCCTGGGTATCAATACGGACACTGTGCAGGGGTACTTTCCAAGGTGGAAGGTTTACAAAACCCTGTGGTGGTGGGTCGGCATGCTAATCTGCTCACCCACACTTTCCTGGCCCTAGTAGAGTTTAAGGATCCATAGATAGCTCCAAAGTGCCACAGACCATTACCCCAGAGGGAGCCTCACTGCTTGGAGAGTGATAACTAAGGACAGTAAAGACCTGGGGGAATCAGCCCCCACCACTATCTGAAACTTTTGAGGAGAAATTTGCTGAATGGTTTGCTGGGAGGGGAAAACTGTGGAGGACTTGAAGAAACTATTCTTGCCACCTGGGGTGTTCCTCCCCAACACCCTCTCCTGCTCCAGTGCCCATAATGGTGGCTGAACCAATGCAGATCCTATTTCTGCACCTGCCATTAGTCACGACTCATCAAGGTTGAGGATCTTCTCTGGCACCTCCCCACCCCCAAGGAGATGACGTGGGAGACCTGATAGATCTATGTGCCTCCCAAGTGCTAGAATGGCAATGCTCGGAAGGTGAAAAGCAAAAGAGGGTTAGGTGAGAGCCTCCCGAGGTCCTGCCCTGGCTACATCCGTGACTAACGGGCCAGTAACCCTGAAGCGACTGACTGGGCCCTATCTTGAGGCCTTGGAGAATGTGTATAGGAGCCCAGATTCTGATGAGGACCTATGGTGGAGAGTAAGAAATGCACAACAGTACCAAGGAGTTGTTGTCTGTGTATGCTCGGCTGAAAAATTGTTGCAAGAATGCCTCAGAAAGGGTAGTTTGCCAAGCGATTGAACTGGACCGAACCAGACTGGACAGAATCCTTAAGTCTGCCCCCTTCTCAGAACTGCTGTTGCTTCAGTTACGCCTGGCAAATCGACTCGATTCCCACCCTCCTATGATGAGTTAATGAGAGAAATCTCGAGGAGTTGAGAAAAGGCGACCTCCGGAGGTACCTGCACCAACAGCTGTGGCCACAACTCGAGTGACTGAGGTGACCCATCAAGTGAAGTTCAGGGGCAGAGGTTGACAGTCAATGAGTGCTCTGACAAGGAAAAAGATATGCCACAATGGGACTAACTGTTGAGAGAGATCCGAATTCAAAACAGTCCCTTTATGAAGGCCACGCCTGCAAATCACAGGCCTGACCTATATCCGACTGCATCTGCTATGGGGTGGGGGTAACCACCCATGTATCTCCTGCTGATAACAGCTCCAAACTCAAATCCTTGACCATGGAAGTGGAGAAACTGACGAGATGTCTCCAAATGCTTATCACGCCGCAGACAGAGATGGCACCCAGGTTTCCAGTTAGTAATACCCCGCCCTGGCTCCCAGTGTGGCGCCTCGCCAGCTCAAACCCAGAAAGTATGTTTTCGCTATAATTACGGAAAGATGGGCACATGAAAAGGGAATGCCAGTCTCAAAAGACACTGACAAAGTTGCATATAGGCTAACAGGAGAGCTTCAGAGAAGAAATCAGTGGTTAAGAGGTGCACGACATGATCCCAGTGAGGGCACCTAAAATGCTAATTCACGTCCTTTTGTGGCAAGGTCAGTTGCCCAGGCCCCACCACCGCCTCTCCAGACTGGTCCAGAATAGTGGGTCCTCCATGGAGACCACTGTAAAGGTGAATGGAGTGTCTACAAAAGCTGTTGACAGGTAAGCCTAGTGACAGAATTTATGTTCCAGGATTGGTATCAGAAGCATTGCCAGACGTGCCACCCACAACCATTAGAAGGACTGCATGTAGGGGGTTAAGTGAAAGTACTACCCCTATTCCGGGTATATCGGAATTTGGCTGTCTTTCCCCACCTCTCAGTGGCTGGAGTGGCCGAAACAAGTAGAGACCCTAGCCTTAGTGTGTCCCCCTACTGGACTGTATGATGGTGTCCTTTGTTAATTGGAACAAATGCTCATATGTAGGAAGGCTGGCACAGTTGTGTTATGAAAAACAGGGGTCAAAGACTAGTAGAGCTTTAAGAGTTCCGCTTTAATTAAGAAGGCCTATGAGGCACAGAGAGATGACAAAAAACAGAACCAGAGGAACCAGTTGGAACTGCTTATGGAAGAAAGATCCTTGAGTCTCTGATCACTAAGCGCCAAATGCCCAGTATACCTTACAGGGAAAGGTCCGTATCAGAAAGGATGTTAAAATAAAATATTAATGTTGGATGCACCAGGCGATGGAAAATTGCCAGAGGGTTTACTGGTCAAAGCCTAGTATTTTGCCATGGAGCCCGCTTATGCAGAAGGGTAATGGTCCAAGTTCTGTGTGTCTGAAAGACATTACGGCTAAACAGGTTGCATCCTGGCTAATGTGCATTGTGCAGACACTGCAGATATACCCTTGGCAAGGTTTAAGGAAGAATGACAACACCAAACTTGTTTATTGTTGTCCCGCTGCAGCTAGATGGAAAGTGAGGATCAGTGAGAAGCTTGCCCAGAGACCAGGTGTTTTCTTCAAAAGAATGGAAGTGGATCAGCGTGCAAGGAGCTGAGCACAATATCCGGCTGCGCATGACGGTACATTGGGGTCTCGACGCCTGGCACCTGCTGACATAGATGATGAGGCGGCATCTGCAGGGAATGTTAGCTGCTGGTATATTCACAAAATCCAAAGCCCTTATGCTTCCCCATTGTGGTAGTAGGAAAAGAATGGAACAGTAAGGATGTGTCGTGTGGTTCCTCGCTGCTGGCAGCGGACTATCCCTGACTCGGTACACAATGCCCCGCCAGGATGCTGGACTGCTAAGCAGGGCAAGTGGTTCTCTGTGCTGGATCTACGCAGTGGGTACTACAGATCCCGATGGCCCAGAGGACCGTGAAGGAAGGCCTATCTGTCTGCCAAGCTTATGAATTCATGAGAGATGCCTCAAGGATTCAGGTGCCCCAGCCACTTTCAATTGATGGGCGTGCAGTGGGGACACAAGAACACTAGGTGCCTGGTATACCTAGATGATGTTATTGTGTTAGCAGCTCACTGGAGGAACAAGAGCAGATTATTTAAGGTATTGGACCCGACTGGGACTTTGGCCTTAAACTGTCCATTGATAAGTGTCAATTCTTTCAAACATCAGTAAAGTATGTGGCACATAGTATCCACCGAGGAAAGACACCAAAGAAAGTTGAGGCCTTGACCACCTGGCCACAACCCAAAAATCTAAAAGAACTGCAAAGATTCCTGGGATTTTGTGGTTATTATCAGCGCTTCATCAAGGACTATTCAAGAGTGATCCGCCCCTTTACTTAACCTTACTCAAGGGTATCCCCAACCCACAAAAAATACCAAAAGTCAGTCCCTCAAGTTGAAAAGGTGTCTTTTTCACATCGTTAAGTATTTGGGATGCCCATGGACTCTGATTGTGAGACTGCTTTTCATGAGATCATATAATCAACTTACCCATGCTCCAGTGCTGGCCTATGATCCAAAAGAAAACCTTACGTCCTGCACACTGATGCTAGCTTGCAGGGTTGAGGCTGTGTTGTACCAGAGCAAGAATGGCCTGAGACCAGTGGCCTTTGCCAGTAGAAGCCTGACCCCATCAAGAAAAGAACTATCCTGTACATAAGTTAGAGTTCCATAGCTTTGAAGTGGGCCATGTTGACCAATTCCATGAGTACCTGTAAGGGCTAAATACTAGCAACAATAATCCTTTGACCTATGCAGACCTCAGCTAAGTTGGATGCCACTGGCCATAGGTGGCAGCTTTCATTATCTACATATGACTATACGCTCGAATAAAGAGCAGGTCTGAACCACATAGATGCTGATGCTCTCTCCCGAAGCCTGTTCCCCAGAATGATTGGGTCAATAGCAGAACTGACATTCAGGCACTCTGCCGAAGTTTGACAAGGAGGAACAAATGTCCACACCGACGCAGTGGACTGCAGGCGTGAATTGCTTGGGAGCCTCTGAGGGTACATACCTGCTGCTTATTGCCCTTTCTGCAATAGACATTGGTGCACTGCCTCAGCTGGACAATGACAGTATCGGCGAGCTCAATCCGCGATCCCATGATCAAAGCTTGGCTTTAGAAGCCTCTATGCAGGAAAGATGTGTCAAATTAACTCCACTGATTTGAGACTGCACTGTTATACAAAAGGTCCTAAGTTGAAACTGATCAATAAACTGTTATACAGAGAAACAGTAGACAGAGGGGACAAGTAGACAAACAACAACTAGTGCTACCCACTGCCTTCGAGACTCAGCACTGGGTCCTTGCACAACCATGGGCGCAACAGGCATAGACAGAACACTTGACTGGTGGTCCGGATTCTGTTGGCCCTAAGATGGGGGCTGATGTGGAGCAACACATTGAACATATTAAGCTGCTTACAGAGGAAAGCTTTGCCCCAGAGGGCTGCCCTTGTTAACATCACCACCAATTGCACCCATGGGCTGGTCTGTATTGATTCTAGGTTTGAGTCAGATCAAAGAAATATCAGAATGTGCTGGTGAGTCACTGACCATTTATCGAGATATGCCCAAGCTTTCCCACCAAAGACCAGAAAGCATCCACTGTGGCCAAAGTACTTCCATAGAAAACTGTTCACTAGGGACTCCACAAAGAATCCATTCTGATCAAAGGCAGAGACTTTGAGAGTCGTCTGATCAAAGATACTTTCTCTGTGGGAGTCACGAAATCCAGAAACCACTCACACCACCCCAGGGGACCCACACACCTAAAGCGATTTCAACACTTTGCTAGAATATACTAGGCACCCTGACCCAAAGGTTCAAGCCTAGATGGAATGTGAAATTAGCACCCTGGTACATGCTTATAACTGCACCAAAAGTGATGCCACTGGATTCTCCCCAAACGCCTGATGTTTGGAAGAGAAGCTCGACTACCAGTAGATGTGTGTTTTGGGGTCTCTCTGATGGGGTTCAAACCAGACAACTATTTACAGTACCAAAAGTTAAAGGCCCAGCTAACTCATGCGTACCAACTGGCTCAAACCATGGCTGCCAAAAGAAATCCCACCCAACAAAGAAGGTATGATAAAAGGAGAAAGCACAGGAACTCAGGAGGAGATCGGTATTGCTAAGAAATCTGGGACTGCATGGCGAAAGCGCAAAGATTGCTGACGGATGGCACCATCTCCTCATTGTAATTAGGCAAACTGGATGATCTGCCAATTGCTAAAGTAAGACTGAATAATTCAAAGAATATAGAAACAATGCATAGAAATCATTTACTGCCCATTGGACAAATCTTAATTGAGTCTGAGCCCTAGAAGATGCCCCTCTGGACCAGTGACTGAGCTGCTGCTAAGAAAAGATCAAGAAAGTCTGCACCTACAGAAGCAAAGTTAAAGTGTTCCCCTCCACAAGTCCCAGTTGAGCATGACTGTCAGTCCATATCGGAAGAAAGTGAGAGTGACTTGAATACTATCCTTCTTACGAACAGGTCAATTGTTTGGGGCAATCCCTAGTCAATACCGGAGATGGCTGGGCCTTCTGGACTGTCTAAGCCCCAGCTTCCCCTGGAGCCAGTGCCCCAGAAAGTGAAGTGCAAAGCATCGGATCAGATGAAATGGAATCATTGTGCATGGATTGAACTGTTTGAGCTTTCAGGAGAAAATGATAATTGGGGCAGACTGGTGACAACGAACAAGAAGAGTATTTAGTGCCCTGACAGTCCACTGCCAGTGTCCAGAGCCTCCATGTGAGCCAAATGTTGTGGACTCAGAAACTGCAACTCCTGGGCTGAAAGTGCCCCAAGTTCTAGCCTCTCTACCCCCAGGAGACTCCCCCTGACAAGTGAGGACAATGCTGAAAATGAGGCTCAGAGTGCAGAGACACAACAGTTCCCCCAGAAAGACTGGTCAGGCTACAAAAGCCTGTGGTGCATCAGTTATGATTCCTTGGGAGGCCTGTGGACTTTACTCTCAATGTTGTCCATAAAAGAGTGTATGTGTCCCCAGCTCATTGCCCAAACTGAGCCGTCAGTGCTAACTCAAGTTACTCTGTTGCCCTCTAAGTGGTGCCCTTGCCCGTCCAGCCCAAAGGTAACTGATAGAGAAGGGCCCCCTCTTCAGGTTTCATGTACAAGAGGTAATAGCAGTTGTGGTACAATGTGTATGTAATACTGTGTAAGAGTAGCGATAAAGCAATGTTTCAAAATGTGTTCTTGGTAAAATGATATATTGACTGATGATTACATATCGCGAGCCTAATGCAAATGTATATGGTTGCAGTTGAAACTTATGGGGTACTCGTAGCGGACGACAAGCTTTCC
The DNA here is from genome assembly GCA_016271365.2 of Neoceratodus forsteri. Taxonomy (NCBI): domain Eukaryota; kingdom Metazoa; phylum Chordata; order Ceratodontiformes; family Ceratodontidae; genus Neoceratodus; species Neoceratodus forsteri. Next base: position 1,536,621,252 of record CM028131.1, on the reverse strand, counting down.
CAGGCCAGGAAGAGTGTAACCCCCTGCAAATGGGGGTTCCCAAAAGACTTCAGGAGCTTGCTTGAATGCTCAAGACAAGCCTGAATAATGTTTGGCATTTAAGCCATTTATCAGTGAGTGTTTTTTAGAACCTCTGGTACTGTCTCTTTAAGAGCTGTCTGCTTGCAGACATAATTAGTTTGTATGGGGGACTGTGTGTTTCTTTGATTGAGTACCACTCAGCTGCTGCCAATTCACTTCATTTTGCAGTCACTAGAGTGCAAAGGGAACCTATCAGACAACATGTATTTGCCAGAAATTATTTAGAGTAATAATGAAATTACAGTTTATCTAACCTGCTTTCTTTGGTCAGAACTGTGTCTGCTAGTTATTCTAGTTTTGAACTGCTAGACTGGACCAATCAGTGTGGGTAAAGCTAGCTCTAAAATGAATACTTGGGCCGAATCAGAACTTGGACTCATAATCTGAGCCCAGCCACAAGAGGAGTTATGGGCAGTGACTCTGGGAGATATAAGTTTAGACTTCAGTGCCTTTTGGGACCAGCAGCAGGCACCGTCAGTGACAACCAATCCAGTCAAGAACTGAGAACTTAAAGAGCACCGGTTTGTCGGTTGGGTTCCAGTTGAGCTGGAGAAGTGAAGAAGGAAGGAGCCCTGACTTTCAGTGTGTGCAGTTTAATTAAACGTGTAAGGCCCAGGGTTTCCGGGTCTGCAGCTTGTTAGGACTGAATCCGTCCTGTGAAAATCAAAGGATCTCTGAAAGAGTAGAAACCAGGCTCACCTGTAGAAGACTGGAAGAATTGCTGAAAATTGCACTCGTCTGTCAGGAAACTGAATCTGCTGTGTGTTCTCCCGGGTATTGTGCAGTAAGTGCGGTCGGGACCAGATGCAGCCTGCCTGAGTATAGTGCTTTCTTTTTGTGTGGATGGCTGAAGGGGTTCTGTGCCTCAAGTGAGCCCTGCTGACATTGAAGGACCCTATCTTATTTGGAGTCGTGAAGTACTAATTCAGGGGTCGCTCCTGTTGAATTACCACATTACATCCAAATGGAATTACTGTACTGCTGACTGTTTAATTCTCCTTTCTCTGTGTGAAAGGCCCCTACCAGCTGCCACGGTTTGGACTAGCCACTAGGGCTTGGGTACCAGGGACAGTAACTGATAGGGATAGGCCTGTACTGAGCCACAAATGAATTATTAGAGTGATAAGCTAATCAACCTAATTTCCCCTGTCCTTGTTATATCCCCTAAATAAATCAGGCTGCTTGTTTCAGCAAAGTTATACTACCTGAGGTAGTTGTCTATGTTAAAGTACTGTAACTGTGATTGTTGCATCGATCTCATTTCACAGGAGGTCCAGTGCGGAACCAGTCCTGAGGGGTAAGTGTATACTGTGAAGGTAATTCTGATATAGCCATGGGCCACTGGTAGGAAGAAAGTTGCAGTGTCCCAGAGGGCTGCCTTGTGACCAAATTAATTTTAACTAGTTACAAACCCTGACCTCTGAGTGGAGGAACACCGCCATTGGATCCAGGCCCTCAACCTGTGTAGTGGCAAATCAGGCAGGGTAGTAGCCCTGGGATAGCGCCATGGGGATACATGCTTTCCTAATAGAGTGATATAATGTACTTTCAGATAGCGCGTACTATACTCCAATATTCCAACAGTCTTGATGTCTAATGTACCGTGTGATAAAGGACATTTAAAGGATACATACTTTGGAAGCAGCCTGCATTAAATGTGCTCTGAAGATGCTGCTTCACTGGGAAAACACACAGCTCTGATTAAAGAGTGCCACCCTTATGGAACTCTGTGTTGGCGTATGGAAAACAGTAACCGTAAACGTATACAAAGTGAGCGACATTTTGATGTAACAGAATGTCTTCAAAATCAGCCTTGTTATTTTGGTGGTGTATAATATGTATGTATATATTACGCATCCCTCATCACTAAAGAAGTGAATGATGCCAATACTTGTAAAACATACAGCTCAAAAGTTACTATTTAAGGTATTATGAGCATATAAAAAGTGGTAGAAAAACAAAATTATTATATAATCTATTGCATACCTATGTATTATACCTTTGTATATAGAACTATATACATTAATTTATGTATTATAAAGAAATATTCAAATACTGTTATAGCGTGTATTTATAAATAAAAATATAATCATGCATTACTTTGTGGTTGTCTAGTGTTTTAAAGAACAAAAGAGCACATACTTTATTTACTAGTGACAAGAGTTTGCTAGCTAGCAGATGTAAGGTGTTGTGAGGAGATGAATGATCACTGTTCAGAATATATATTTTAATCCAAAAAATTAGGTAGTTCACGGGGTGACTCAGCTGTATAAGGCTGCAAAACTTGATAAAGAGGTCACCAGGAAGGTGTTGCAGATGACTGACGAAGCAGGCCTATTCATTACACAAAGCAACAGAGTCCGATTTGAAATCCTGTCATTATTTCTGACATGAACAGACAATAGCAAGCTGATTTAGTGGATATGAGTCAATATGAAAATACAATAATGGTTTAAGTACATACTGGCATTACAGCCGATGTGCTCCAAGTATGCCTAGGTAGTGACCAAGAGACAAATCAGGCAGGCAGTGGCGCAAGCCTTTAAAACTATTTTAAAGTGCGCACACCTCAAGTTACAGACTGATCAGGGTAAAAGGTTTCTAAATACTTCCTTAAAGAACCTATTAAAACAAAATAAAATAAACCATTTGTGATGAATAGTAAAGTTAAGGCATGCATTGTGAAAGATTTAATAGACCTGAAGTCACATGTGGCGTTACAGCAAGAAGAACGGAAATATACAGATGTGTTGTCAGACCTGGTGCACAGCTATAATATACCATCACAGAAGCATTAACACAGACCTATGGATATTAACCCTTCAATACCCTGGGTGTATGGAAGATCCTATCCGATAATTATTTCTTGGCAAAAACAAAAGGTACCCTTCAGAAGATGATCACGTGAGACTATCTAAACAAAAGGGGTTTGAAAGGGATATGAACAGGCGTACACAGATGAGATATTTGGAGGACATATTAAAGACACAGATGCCCACCTATAGCTAAAAGACTATCAGGGAAGACATTAAAGTACATTTTAGCGAAGGGCTGCAAAATTGAACCTGATGAGGACCGTGTACAGGTGCAAAATCCTGAAGGAGAAAAAGCGTGGCAGAAAACTTGGTATCTGGTAAAGTGGAAGGGTGTCCAGAACCTGTATTGACCCTCAACCCAGCTAATAAATTTAATAGGCCACCCTCTCCACTTTACCGAATGCAAGTTTTTCTGCCACGCTTTCTCCTACAGGATTTTCTGCACCTAACACACAGTCCTCATCAGGTTCAATTTTTGCAGCTCCTCTGCATAAAAAATACCTAATGTCTTCCCCTGTAGTCTTTAGCTTATAGGTGGGCCTCTGTGTCTTAAGACCTCCGTCACAACTAATATCTCATCTGTATCGTCTATTCATATCCTTTTCAACACCCTTTTAGCATATGCATTTAAATGTGCAGGAAGGATATCACAGTGATTGTGGGGACTTCAATCTGCCAGGAGTGGATTGGGGTACCACAGTCACATTGCGTGCCAGGGAACAGATACTCCTGGAAGCATTTCAGGACAGCTTCCTAGCACAGTTGGTTAATGAGCTGACTAGATTGGAGTAATACTCTAGGTCTAGTTCTATCCAATGGGAGGCTATAAGAGGTGGAGGTGGTGGACCCACTGGCAGAGAGTAACCACCTATCCATGTGGTTCACACAAAATGAGCAAGGAGGCAATGGGTACAGGGACCAGGGTGGTTGACTTCAGAAAGGCTGACTTCAGAAAGATGGGTGAAAGCTTGGGGTACCTGGCAGGAATTCAATCACACTGGGATGCAAACCAGAAATGGGGAAAAAATCAAATTTGGGCTTGTGGAGGCCACTGGGATCTGTACCAAACTGCAGAACAAGAAGAGAAGAGCTAAGAAGCCAAGTTGGACGAGTAGAGAAGTTTTAGATAAAGTGAGGGCAAAAAAGAGCAGCATTCACCAAATACAAGAAATCTAGGAGGGGGGAAGATAGGGAGGAGTACGTAAGGAAGTCCAGAGAAATTACGAAGGGTGATAGAGTGGCCAAGGCCTCCAAGGATCTGAGGCTGACTCAGGGAATCAAGGATGAGGAAAAGGACTTCTTCCAATACATAAGAGAAAGAAGGAGGGGCAAGGACCAGATAGTGAAGATCAAGAAGGATGGGGGGAGGTGAGCAGAGAAAAGAGCAGAACAGGCAGAAGCACTGAACTTGTGTTCCATATTCACTAGGGAGAAGGGTGGACAGCTTCCCAGAGGGTGGGGAGGGTGGGCAGGTGGGGTGACAGATGGGATGATCACAGAAGGCAGGATGTTGGAGAATCTGAGGTTCTGAGGGTGGATAAGGCACCAGGATTGGACAGAATACACACCCAGGGTACTGGGGAACTGGTGGAGGTACTGGCTGGGCCACTGGCAGACCTATTCAATACCTCCCTGGACCCAGAGTGTGTGCCACAGGATTAGAGGATGGCCAGTGTGGTGCCCTTCCAGTCCTATGGAACTAAGGATGAACCAGAAAATTACAGACCTGTAAGACTGACATCCATTATGGGGAAGCTGATGGAGACAATCCTGAAGGAGAGGCTGGTGACATTTCTGGAGGATAATGGACTTCAGGATGGTCATTAGCATGGGTTTGTCTTGGGACGGTCCTATCAGACCAACCTAGTTGAGTATTATGACTGGATAATGAGGGAATCTGACAAAGGACATGCGGTGGATGTCATATTTTTGGACTTCAGCAAGGCCTTTGATTCAGTGCTGCATGGAAAGTTGGGGAGCGAAAATTGAGGTATGTGGAAGTTGGGACTAAGATGGTTAACTGGATCAAACATTGGCTACAGGGAAGGCAGCAGAGGGTAGTGGTTGGGGGGATCTCTCTTCTCCAAGGGCAGTGACAAGCAGGGTGCCACAGGGATCAGTACTGGGGCTGGTATTGTTTGGAATATACATAGAGGACATTTTGCATGGCATCAGGAATAAAATCAGACTTTTTGCTGATGATACCAAGTAGGGTCTGTGGTGAGTGACATAGAGGGATGGCAGCAACTGCAGAATGACCTAACTAAACTGGAGGAGTCGTCAGAAGAGTGGCAGCTGAGGTTCAGTGCTAAAAAGTGCTAGGTGATGCACTTTGGAATGAAGAGCCCAGGGAGGAGCTACCAGCTGGGTGTAGTACTGCTAGGTACCACTGAGGAGGAAAAGGATCTAGGGGTGGTTGTAACTTGGAAAATGAACAACTCAGGGCAATGCAGAAGGTGGCAGCAAAGTCTAACAGGATGCTGGGGTGTATTGTGAGGGGAATCTCCTTCAGGAACAGGGAGGTGATTCTGCCTCTCTACAGGTCATTGGTCAGGCCACACCTGGAGTACTGCATGCAGTACTGCATGCAGCACTGGCACCCATATCTAAAGAATGATAGACTACTGGAGGGGGTACAGTGCAGAGCATCTAAGATGATCCAGGGACTGGGGGAAGTCCATACAAGGATGGTTGCGTGAGTTGAATATGTACTCTGTGGAGGAGAGGAGAGATGGGGGGATATGATTGAGACCTTCAAGTACTTAAAGGGGATAAACAAAACAGGTACAGAAGGGATATTTAAGTTGGGGAGGAGGGACATGAGAGGTCATGGTCTAAGATTAGAGGGGGAAGATACTGTATAGTAGGGAAATGAGGAGACATTTCTTCACGGAGAGGGTTGTGGTTGAATGGAACTCTCTGCCCGAGGAAGTGGTATTCTGCAAGACAGTGGGGGGTTTCAAAAGGGGATGAGACAGGGCGAGGGGGGTTACTGTAAAGGGGGGGCAGCTGCAAGATAGGGTGCTAGCTGCACATTTGAACAGATTTGATAGATGACATGGCCTGTTTCTCCTGGCAAATTTCATATGTTCGTATGTTCATAATTACAAGTAACATATCTGAGAAACATAGTACAGAAATTTAATCTAGCCTTGGAGCCAACTCCTTGCAAAAATGGATCATGGTTAAAAGGCAGATTATTTAGCAATTATTGAATAAATGAGATCCAGTAAGGGGACATCAAGGAGGGTAGAGGAATAGATAGGGGAAACCAGCTGGGGGAAGGAGAGGATACAGATGGGGGAACATTACCAGAGAAAAGTGACCAAAAAAAAAAATCAGTTGTGAAGAGCAAGTTAATATAGGGCTAGTGTAATCTGGGAGCACATCAGACAGAACAAAAAGTTTAAATTATTAGCTCAAGTGAACTAATTCCTTTGATTGAGTGCAGGGAGGTAGAGAGGGGGGCAGGAGAGAGGTGGGGGTAAGGGATAGGGAAGAGAAGGATGAGTCATGTCTGGAACTGGCCCCTTCATAGTGCAGAGATCACTGCCAGTGGCAGAATGAGGTGAGGACTTAGAATAAGGGCAGGAATAGGCAAGGACACGTTGGGTTGAAACAGCAGAGGGGATGGTAAAGGGAAGAAGGAGGAGGAAGGGTGGGAGAAACTTGCCAAAGACTAGGCTTCTTCAGGATGCTGAGAACCCTGCCAGAGAGCAGAGTCAGGCAAGGCCGAGTTAGGTAGAGAGGATGGAGGGGAAGGAGGAGGGAAGGAAAAGTCATTTCCCAGTGCTGGACCCCTCCAGGATGCTGAAAACCCAGCCAGGGGGCAGGACTAGGTGAAGACAAGTTGGGACAAGAGAAAAGAAAGGATGAAGGGAAAGGAGGGAAGAAGAGGGAAAGAAGAAACTTGCCTAAGACTAGACCATTCCAGGATACTGAGAACCCTGCCAGATTGCAGAGTTAGGTGAGGACTAGTTGGGTAGAAAGGAGGTAATGGAAAGAAAAGGTTAGGGGTAAGAGTGAAGGCGTAAGCGGTGAAGGGAGAGGAGAGCGTGCTGAGAAGCAGGCTCGGGGAAGGAAAGTTTAATAGGGGATGTGAGTCATGGCGAGGAAAGGAGGCATATGAGGACAGTTAAGGAGGGTTAAAGCAGGAGCAGTTAGATGAGAGAAAGTTATGTAAGGCAGAGGCAGAGAGTAGGAGGAGGGGGTGCCATATCTATTTTGGGGGGAGTTCCAGATTTGTTGGAAATGATGGGTAAAGCCTGACTGACTGATGAGAATGGTTTGGGGGACCAACAAAGTGCAGTATCATAGGATCTGAGGAATGGGGGAGAGTGAACATGAGAGATAGGAGGAAGTTCTACCTAAAATTTAGTTGTGAGTTTGGCACAATGGTGAGGCACCTGTTGGCAAGCAGGGAAGAGACAGGGCATGGTAGAGGTCACAGTGATGAGTGTGTGTTGGGGCATCAAGGGCAAATTGACAGAACGAGTTAAAGAGAGTGTCCAATCTAGTTAGAAGGATTTGGGGTGGCACCATGACTACATCACAGTAGTTGAAAATGGGAGAGCATCTTCTGGACTAGTTCACCTGTACCATAGGAGGAATTCAACTCAAAGTTCCTGAATAAGGTACCAAACTTGGGGCACATTTTTTCAGGATGGTGCCAATGTGGCCAGAGAAGTTGAGGTGTTGGTCCAACCAAACTCCAAGGTATCTGAATGAGGTGTCCTCTAGGATTGTCCCATCAAGAATATGGAAAGATGGTAAAGGGTGGCACCTAGAGAGTCTCTGCCTAGTGCCAAAGGTCATGGTTTTGGCATTTAGGAGTAGTTGATGTGAGGCAAACCATAGCTGAACCTGGTGGAAGTCATGCTGACGGGTGGTTGCTACATTGGCAGGGCATTTGCCAGAGAAGAACAGGACCGTGTCGTCAGCATACATATGGATAGAGGAGGAGGAGGAGCATACTTAGGGCAAGTCATTTAGGAAGATGGAGAAGAGAATGGGTCCAAGCACTGAGCCCTGTAGGACTCTTGTGGAAATAGGGAGGGGGAAGAGACTGTATCCTGGATCTTGACTGATTGTGTTCTGCCTAAGAGGTAAGCTCTAAACCAGTTTTGGGCAGAAGTAGACAACCCAGCCGCCATAAGGGAGTCAAGAAGTAGGGCATGGGAGGCTATGTTGAAAGCCTTGGTGAGGTCGACAAAGATGGCAAAGGTAATGAGGCCATTATCCATCCCAGTGAGGATGGAGTCAGTGAGCCTGAGTAGGGAGGTAGTAGTGGAGTGGTTGTTCCAAAACCAGATTGGAACGGGGTGAAAAAGGAAGTGTCATCGAGGAAGGAGGTTAGTTGAGAGACAACCAGGCGTTCTTGAAGTTTAGGAAGGGCAGGGATGAGGGAGACTGGGCAAAAATTTGCAGGGGAGGAGGGGTCACCGCACGTTGGGAGAGGGAGGACCACCACATGTTTCCAGGATGAATGGACAGATGAGGACTAGAAGGAAAGATTTAGGATTAAGAAGAGAGGGTAAGCTATAGCAGAAGCTGAAAGGTAGAGGAGTTTAGGGTCAAGGTTATCCAGCGATGAACCTGTGGGAGGATTAAGAAAGAGAAGGGCTGTTAGTGTTTCTTCTTGGGAGACAGCAGAAAAGGAGAAGGAAGTGTAACCATTAAGGGGTTGAGTGCTAGGTGTGGGAGGATAAGGAGGGGGAGGTTAGAGGGGAGGGACTTTAGAAGTGCTGTGGCGCAGGAGCTATAATAGGAGTTAAACTCTTGAGCCACTGCACATGGTTCAGAGACCAATGAGTTGTTCATTTAAGCACAGGGAGGTGGATGTGAAGGGGGAGAATATGGCATGGATCACTTTCCAGAATTTGGAGTGGGAACTGATGTTTTGAGAAAAGATTATTTAAAATATTCAGACTTGGCAAGTCTGGTAGCTTTAATGCAGGCATTTCTTAACATGCAATACCTGGCACAGTCTGGGGAATCTGGGAGGCCTTATGTTTCCTCAAGCTTTGTCTAGCTCCCTGAGGCAGGTCAGTAACTCAGGGAGACCCAGAGATGATGGTTGCCACAAACTCTAGTGCATTTGAATGGGCCAGGAGTTCCATATAGTTAGAAATTTACCTTTAAAATAAGCAAAGACTTGGTCAATGGAAGGGGCAAGGCAAATTGGGACCAATCGAGCTGGCCAGTTCATTAAAAGGGGATTAAGGTTGAAGGAGCTGAAGGAGCGGAGTTGCAGAATTTTGTGAAGCAAATTTGGTCTATGGACTTTCCTGACCACGAAGATTGGGTGGTGATCACTGAGGGCATCCTAGAGGATGCGTGATTTAGTGACTCAGTGGGGGTGAGAGGAGAGAACCCAGTCTATCAGGGAGTGGTTAAGGGTTTTATGATTTAGGAGGGTGGGTTCCAGGATGAGTTGGGAGAGATTGAGGGCTGTGATATTATTTCGTGTCTTGGCAGTTGTTGGTGATAACCAATTTTGGTTTACATCACCCAGGATGTATAGCTCTCCTTTATGTGAGAGGGAGGTCATGGAGGTAATGAGATACAAAGTATCGGATGCCTTGGAGCCAGGTCGACAGTAAATGCCAGCTATGAAGATGGGGAGGAAAAAGGCAAGGCAGTGTTTACTACAAGTGCTTGATAGGTGGAGGGTAATGAGGATGATAGAATGGTTGTGAACTGAAGTAAGGACATGATATACATGGCTACTCCTCCACCCCTGCTAGTCCTATCCTGCCTGATTATGGAATAACCTGGGATATTAATGGTGAGATCAGGTATTCTAGCATTTAACCAAGTTTCTGTTAAAATTAGTATATCAGGTGCAAGGAAGATTACCATAGGCTATACTGCCAGCTGATCATCAAAAACTACACATATCAAGATTGGTTCTGTGGTGCCCACAAGTATTGGGGCCCCATATCAGGATTTCTAAACCCTGCCTGTGTTCATGACCTACAGATTTCTGGGACTGCCACAGCACCAACTTCTGTCTTTTTCCATTCACTCTCTTACGGCCTTTTCTCTTACAATTTCAGGTGTGAACTCTGGTCTACAAGATGCAGATGTGGCTACATACCTAGTGGCCTGGCATCATGGGACCAGCCTTGAAATGTGTAGTTTTTGAATATCATCTGGCAGTACAGCCTAGAGGCTAAAGCAAAGAGCTGTGAACAAGCTTAGTTCATCCAGCAGAATGGGTTTTGATTCCAACATGCTCTGCTTATATACCTTGTGACCAGAGCAAGTCACTTAACCTCCCTGTGCTCCAAAAGCACACCCTGGAACAAGCTGTAGCTGTGTGCCTTTCCTGGATAAAGACAGTAGAAGCAGTCTGAGCATGTGTTATGTTTCTGAAAATGTCATGCTCTTTCCATCCATATTTGACTTGAAAAGAAAAAAATAGTACACCATTACTTGTTTATTAATTGCAAAAATATGTAGATGGACAACATAATTAAAAATTGCATAACCTGAAATGTATTATTAAAAGAGCATTTTACTTCTTTTGATGCAGTTAAAAGTATATCAGTTTTTTTACTGAAATAGTTTGCATGGAATGGGATTTTTTATCATAAAGGAAAAATCTGGTTCTGGTTGATCCTGCTGCTCATACTCTTTGAGTGTGTCTTACACTCCGCAGCTATGCCAACGGACTACAACTTTCCAGTATACCATTCCAACTGTAATGTAAAAAGAAAGGAAAAAAGAGGTACAGACAGTGTGTGTGTGAAGTGTGTGTGTGTCTTGTGTGTCATGTGAGTGTGTGTGTCTTTATCTCTGACAGATGTGCTGTATTAACTGAATTGTGCTGAAAGGGAAAATTATCACCATTAATTAAATAAAATAATATATGGTGGGTAGGTGTAAAAAAACAGAATTCTACACACCCCCGGTGTGGGATGCCTTAATAAACCCCTCGGACTTTGCCTCGGAGTTAAGTAGCATCCTACACTCATGTGTGTAAAATTCTGGTTACACACACACACACACACATATATTATTCTGTATTTTAATAATGTAGTTCAGATTATGCATGTTTTAACAAAGTTGTCCATCTATGTGTTTTGCAATTAATAAACAATTAAGTGTCCTAGTTGTTTCTTTTCAAGTTGAATCTGGATAGAAAGAGCATAATATTTTCAGAATTATAACACATGCTCAGATTGTTTCATCATCTTTGTCCAGGAAAGCACACTGAGCTACAAGCTTGTTCAGGTGTGTTTGTAGGTGCACAGGGAGGTTAAATACTTGATGCTCTGAACAAAATACACATAGATCAAGTTGAATCAAAACCCATTCTACTGGATGAATGAAGCTTGTTCACAGCTCTTTGCTTTAACCTCTAGGCGGTTCTGCCAGCTGTTAATCAAAAACTACACATTTCAAGGCTGGCCCCATGATGTTAGGCCAGTAGGTACATAGCCACATTTGCATCTTGTAGTCCTGAATTCACACCCAAAATTGTAAGAGAAAAGGCTTTAAGAGAGGGAACAGAATAAGACAGAGGTTGGTGCTGTGGCAGCCCCAGAAATCTGTACTGACATGAACACAGACAGGGTTTAGAATTCCTGATGTGGGGCCCCAATACCTGTTGGCACCACAGAGCCAGCCTTGAGATATGTAGTTTTAATGATCAGCTGACAGTATAGCCTAGAGGTTAAAGCAATCCTAAAGATGGACTATTTTTTACTAACAGTTTGAAATGTAAAGGTGATAACTCACTAGTTTCAATGTACATACAAAACGATTATTATAAATGTAGAAAATGTTGTAATAACACCTTAAAACATACTTAATAAAACAGATGATTTCCTATTTAACCTACAGTCAATGGAGGGTCAAGTCCCTCGGTGACATCATTTTCTGTCAGGAGCTTAAAACATATGGTTGCCCCCAGCCCTTAATTACAGGCTGATTTACATATGAATAACTCTGGACTGCAAAGACTCACAGATAAACACAATGGCTCACTCAGATTAGCTTTGTAAGGGCTTTTGGACATTAAGAAACCCTGTAGATGACAGTTCCCCTTTAAAAGCTCTTTACAACATGACATCATTGTTTACTCAGCTAGGCTAAGCAGAGAATGGATTATGTCATTTAGAATTCTTGCAGCAGCATAAACCACTTTGGAATCAGCTGCTAGGGGGCAGTTTAGAATGTTCAGATGGGAGTTCAGAGTTAATCTGTAGTCATCAGTAGTTCAGTGTAGAACTCTGAGTGAACAGCAGTGCTCTCAGTGGGGAGGTGCCTGCCAGTCTCCTCTGAGACTGGGTGAAGGACCTTCGGTAGTTTCTCACCCTAGTGTGTGAGACCCAGTAGTACCAGAAGAAGTGGTGGAGACCATTTGCCTGCAGGGACCCCTGTGGGCCATTTCCACAGAGAAGTGAGAGGGACTTCAATTTCTGTGGATCTAAGCAGCAATCCCCTGAAGATCCCGAAGAGTGTCAGCTGTCCAGAAAGAAAAGGGTGTGCAGTTGAAGCTATGACAAGCTAACAGTAAAGGGAAGAGGTGTTTTTCTCCCTGCTCTCATATCTGTATCAAAGGGACAAACAAAACCATGAGTAAAGGTTCTTGGGACTGTTCTTAGGGGTTAGTCTGAGTCGTATGTGCCAGAGATAAGGCTAGAGTGCACCATGTAGGAAGGGGCGGGGACATGCAATGACATCCAGTGCACCTGTCAGGGCCCCTGCATCACCACAAAAATGTGCTGAATGTTCAGTTTTAAAGTTTGGGAGTCGTTTATCATTTTGTGGGAAATGAAGGCTCATTTGGTGTAACCCAAAAGGAATGGCAGAGACTGTTTGGGGCCAGACTGGGCATAACTCCAGTTTAATCCTCATTCAGGGCTAACTGGTTCATGTATGGCCACCAGGTTACCCTGGGCATGTTAACAAAGTTCATCACATCAGGAGGAGTTTGTGAAATGTTTTTTCAAGTGTGTCTCAATTCCCCCAAAATATACACTTATTGGAAAGTAAAACTCTACAGATTTCTGGTACAGAGGGATGGACAGTTCGAATGTGTTTGTGAGGGGAAAGAATGTACTAAAGCCCAAAACAGTTTTTTGATCTGGAAAAGAAAGTTTCTTGCTCCTGTGTGTACAGCGACAAACTTGGGGGACCACCCCATTCTGCTTTTACCATCTGTTGTCAGAATAAAGCCATACTGTATAATCCCATTTTTGGTAGTGGACACTACATCTGTGCTTCCTGAGTGTAAGTTGTTGTAGGGCCCCCTCATAAGTTAGACCTAGCATAGCCTTAGCACCTTCCTCCCAGAACCTGGAGTAAATATGAATGTTATTTTGTACCCTAATTCCCACACTCCTATTGCTATGACAACTTGTGGCCTGTTGCCTTGTCTGTGTATAAGTTTGGAGGCCCGGTTCCAGATGCTGCTCTTGGCGGAGTAAGGTTGCAAAACAAATAAATAAATCAGGCACATTTGACATGACCTGCCTCTTGGAAATCATACTGATACCTATAAGTAAGCCCGTTTACTTCCAGAAATTCAACTATCTGCTCCTTATGATTGACTGATTGTATATAGTAATATGCCAACCATATATGTCAGGTTCACTGGTCTTTTAGTTTCCCATATTCTCCCTATCCCCACTCTTGTGCAAGGGACAATGTTTTCCACCCTCCAGTCCATCAGCACCATGCCTTTGCTAGTAATTCCTCAAATAGGTCTTCAAGGGTGCCACCGGTGCCTGTCTTGTCACTCTCAGTACATCTGGTTTTAGCCTGCCTGGCCCTTGGGACACAGAAATATAGAAACTGATAGCAGAAGAAGGCCAATAGGCCTATCTAGTCTAACCTTATACCTTTTTAACTTATGAGACTAAGCCCCCTAGTGGTCACTCATCCCCCATCCTCTTTTGTCCTCTCCTCTTAGTGTCCCCACTAAACCCATGGGGTTGATTTTCAAAGCCCCAAGAATGCCACATGCCCCTCATGCACTAATTGTTTGGCGCATGGAGCTTGCGGCATTCTCCCGGCCAGTGAGTGGGATTTTCAATCCTGAGCATCAAATACCACACGTTAGATCAGCTTTTCCCTGCTCCAACTTTCACCATTTGGGGGACCCTTTTTATGGAGCTTGTGCCAAATCTTTGGCGGAAGCTGCCATAAATTGAAGAAACTGTTGCAACTGCACCACTTGACTAAAATCAGGTGCAGTTGCTGCGTGAGTTTAGGCGCAGGTGTGTCAAAAATGGGTTTGACGAGGGCTTGACACAAGTCCTGCATCACCTGAAATTGAGCCCCATGTGTCTGTCTCATCTATGCTTTTTTTTTTTTTTTACTTAGTATGCTTTATCTTCTGGTGGCTTCCTCTTTAACCACCTGCTACCTCACCATCAGACCAGGGATCTTCCCCAAACTTAGTACCCATGGATTACCCCAGGGCAGAACCACCAGAGCCCCCTGCCGTAGCCTGATGGATCTCTATCACAGATGCGTCGAGGGGACCACCAGATCCACAATGGGAGGGAGGCTTCATTTTGGCATGCCAGACACTATTTTCTTTTTCTGGTGGGGGGGGCATGTCTAAGCAGACACCGTGATGCAACCGTGTCATGCATCTGACATGCCCCTGAGGAGCAAAGCTCACAGGTGTTCTGGTCGCAGCACATCTCTTGGTCACCCAGGAGCACCGGACAGGAGACACTTAATACCCCTCCCTCAGACGTGAAGAGCATGCAGTGGCTGCTCAATTCACCCCTCCCCCCAGCTGGGCCTTAGACATCCCTGAGTCTGTTCCTGAACCCGAGTCACCCGCATCACAGCGATGAATCTTACCACTGTGCCGGCGGGCCAGCCTTATCTCATCTACTGTATGCTTGAACCTTGCCACTGATGTTGCACAGACCACCTTGTTGGGCAATCTGTTCTACCTGTGCAACACTCTCCTGTAAAAAAGTACCTTCTAATGTCCTTTTTGAATCCTCTCCCTACCAGATTCTTCATGTTTTGTCTAGTATTTATGTTTTCATTGAAGGTGAACAGTACTCTGCTTTCTGCTTTGTTTATTGTCCCAGAAGAAATTTGAATGTTTCTATCATGTTTCCCCCTCTCCCTCCTAAGTTTTAATGAGTGCAATTTAGGTCCATCAATTTTTCCTTGTAGGACCTACTGTACCTTATTGCCCCTGAATCATTTTGGTGGCTCTCCTCTGAACGGACTCCACCCTATCTATTTTCTTTTTTAGGTAAGGATTCCAGAACTGTGTGCAGTAGTCTAAAGGTGCATTTATACATACCCTTGTGGTGCACTGCCATCTACACCACTCGTCCACCACTCCTCCTAAAATGTCACCAGCTACGTTCACACCTGGCAGGTGTACATCATTGCAGTAAGACATCCCTATATATAGGGCATTTCCCGCAGGTTAGGCAACCTGTTTACCACTCTGGGAGTGGTGTGGAGTGCCATGTGTTCCGTACTGGTGCAGGTGAAGTAGCATGTTTACAAGCTGGCTTAAACACCTGCTCCAATGCGCATTCCTACCAAAACATGGAATGCTCTGCACTGCTGAGTGAAGCAATTGCAATGCTTGCAGCCATTTGTACTACCAGATTCTGCCATGGTGCATATCTGCAAGTATAAACACACCTTAAGTGTGGTCTCACCACTTAGTTACCTTTAGGTCCATGAACTGTTTAATACTCTCTCTTCAGATATACAACCCATCTCTAACCTGTAGCTGGCCGTAACCCCAAATGTTATCATACTGGTTGGTAGAGGCCCTCTAGCTTCCCCATAAACAGAACTAAGCACTCATTCAATATGTTCTCTTCCCCTTGTCATCCTCCATACTCTGTCCATCTTTTTTTTTTCTCCTTTCTGTGCTATCTTTTGTTTTTCTCTTCTCCCTAATGTACTGTACCCGAGGAAGGTCATATCATTTTCCTGGACCCCTCTGACAATACTTAATGCAGTGTTGGCCTTCATTGTTTTAATGAGGTGCTTGCTGTTCCTTATACACGTCCCTACTGGCCTCATTTTGCTCCCCGTTGTACAACCTGAAAGCTCTCTTTTTTCCTGAACAACATCCTTCACTCACCCATCTAATCATATTGGTTTCCTCTGCTTTTTTAGCTTTCTGACAAATTTGATGCACTCATTGACTGCTTCTAATACAAGCCCTTTTATTGCTGCTTATTTATTTTCTGTACCCTCAAGCTTGTTAATGTAATCTAGCTGACTTTGAATTAATTTTGTCATTTTTTTCAAACCCATTTTCCTAAAATCAGGGATCACAGTACTGGAATTTAATTGCTCAGCATCGTGCACAAGACTGAACTTCACACTGTTGAGGTCATTCTGTCCTACTGGATCCTCTGCTATGAGAATGTCCTGGTTGAATATTACGTCTAAGATCACCCGACAGTTGGTTCTCGCACCAACCAGGTGAGAAATCAGTCATGCAAAACCATCTCATAATTCAGATCTTTTTGGCTCCTTGCTCCTTGTGTGTTCCAGTCAATTTCTGTGAGGTTGAAATCTCCCATGACTAAAATTCTTCCCTGGCTTGCTGCCTTCCTAATTTCATTTTCTGCACCTCATCTCTGTCAGCCATCTGTTTAGACAGCCTGTAGACCACTCCCATTCTGTCCATTTCCCCTTCTTAAGCTACCTGAAATCACAGTGAATTAACTGCCTGTTCTCCTGAGACAGATTTATTCCCTGAGACCCTTATGGGCTCCTTAACAAAAAACTGAAACTTCCCCTCTCTGCATTTTCTCTGTCCTGTTTTCAGGCAAGCAGTAAAGTCTAGAGGTTAGAGCATGGAGCTGTGAACCTGAAGACCCAGGTGACCTGGGTTTAAATCCCACAATACATATTTACACACTGTGTGACCCTAAACATGTCACTATTTTTTTTAATTAGTATACTTTTTGTGTGCCTTTCTACCATCGGTATCCGTCCTGGTCACGGACCCCCATGTCTCCACCTCTGTCAATTGCCTGCTCTCCATATTTACCTCTGGCTCCCCCCTCCAGATGGCGGGGTCACGACACTGTACTGCCTCAGTATCCCGATACATATATCTGGTCGGGAGCTAGTGGCAGAGGCTGATTGAGACCAGGGGCAGGCCTTCATGAAGACGGCCAAGGGGAGAGTGTTTTCTCCCCATGTAGGAAGGGGCGGGGACATGCAATGACATCCAGTGTCCGACCCGCCCCTGATTCTACTTGGCGTCGGTGCGAGTAGTGAACCCAACCTTCGCTGGGTGTCGCTACAGTACCAATCACTCACGCCCACCCTCCTCCTGGAGAAGGAGAGCAGTCAAGGATGCTCAATCCTTCTCCCCCTGGCCAGCCCTTTGGCAACCTGGGTCCGTTTCCGAACCCGGGTCACTGGCATTCCAAGCGGGAATCCAACCGCTGTGCCACATGTCACTTAACTTACCTGTCTTCCAGGACACACCTGAAAATTAGCTTCAGCTCAGTGTGCCTTTTTTTATCCAAAATGTTACATAAATAAATGAATAAATACGTAAATAATGTATACATACTTACATATATACATACATAAATGAATGGATAGACTATATACCTGGACATTTAGATCCAAACATATTCATCTGATTAGTCCACATTTCTGTTATTGCTACTATGCCTTTGGCTCCAGCTGTAACCTTGCCAAGCTCACTCCCTACCCTGTCTTCTCCACCTTGGATGGCATTTCCTATGAGGTCGTCCCCTGTTTCAAATATCTTGGGATGTGGTTGGATAGTGGGGTCAACTTCTGTACCTATATCAATGCCCCTCTACAGCAAGCTCTGCCTCAAACTTGGTGCCCTCTATCACAACAAAGATTACCTCTCATCCATAGTCTGCTGTGAGCTGGCCACTAAGGTGGTGCTCCCAGTGTTTGACTAAGCAAATGTAGTCTATAACACTGCCCCTGCCTCCTCCGTTGCCAGACTGGACACACTTTGTAATGCATTCTGCTGTTTTTATTTATTTATTTAGTTTTTGTTGACCGGGTAAGTGCACTAGACAAATCCTGCCTATTTTCAGGCACGACCCCTAGGAGGGGATACAGATGAATGCCAACTGGCCTTGAACCAGATTAAGCTGTTGGTGGTATTTATTTAGTGAATGAGGAAATTGACCAGGACACGGTGAAATTCCCACTCTTTCGATAAGTGTCATGGGATCTTTAACATCCACCTGAACTACCACCAATCCAGGCAGATGGGACCTCATTTTAACGTCTCATCCGAAAGACGGCACCTCAGAAGTGCAGCACCCCTCTCATGCTGCACTACAGTGTCAGTACAGGGATATTAACCCAAGTGCCAGATGTGGAACTGAACCCACAGCCCTCTGATCTCCCGGCCTCAGAGGTGAGTGTGCTACCTACTGAGCCACTGACACTGACACTGATGCTCCTGCTTGTACTCATCACTGCGCCCTCTACACTTCTCTTTCTGTCTAACCATATCTCTCCCAGTGCCTCATGCACAGTGTGTCTCTTGTTTCTAAATTTTGGGTGGACTCTGTGCCCCCTATCTCTCCTAATCCTTCTGCCTCATATGCTCATTATCTTTGTGACTCCTGCACTGTCTCTATTCTGCACTTCAACTTTGTAGGTGGGCAATCTGTTTTCTGTTCTCATCTTTCCATCTGCAACAATCTCCCTTCCACCCTCTGTCTCTCCCCTTCCATTTCTCCCTTAAGTGCCTGCACAAAACCTGTTAGAGCCACTTACTGCTTCTGTCCTGGCCATAGCTGATTTGGCCATTTTACTCTCATGTACTTGGCCTTAATAAACCCTGCACAAATGCTTCAGAACAGTTGCCTACCCATCACATGACTTATTGTTTGCATATATTGTTTTGCTGTATGTTACCATTTTTTATGTTTTGCATATTTCATACTTTACTACCATGTACATTTTGTATAGTTTGTCCCTCTATTCCCTTTCACTGGGTTGCATCAAGAAACGAGCCTAGGCTCGGTGTGCCTTTCCCTGTTACCAATTTTCAATAACAAACTAACTTACTAACTAACTAGATGGATAGCTAGATAAATAAATTTAACCGGGTCTCCATGTAACTTTTGGTTACTACCCCTGCCTTGCAGGTCCAACAAGGCTGAGGGGCATGGGTTCTTGTTCTGGTGGAAAATGGGGGTTCATTTCCAAGGTAATTATAAATAGTGTGGTGCCTCCACCCAGAGTGAATTATAGTGGGCCAGCTGGTTATTGCGTGCAGTCCCCTGGGATGCTGTACCTACCCAGCTCCCCTTGCAGTTATCCCACACATGAATTACCCAAAACCAAAACTAAATTTTAGTACACATGAAATTAAAGACTATAGCTAATAATATACATCAATAACATGCTCATGAAACAGTTGTAAAAGGTTAACCTACAATTTATTTACATGGGGTAGGGTTAGGGAAAGGGGAGAAGGATGTAGAAGAGAAGTAACTTTCTGCATTTTTAAACACCAATCAATCATTTTGGAAAGCAGAAAAAGCACAGTGCCCAACTCCCACTAGTATATGCAACCATACAATCTGATAACCCACCAGGGCTAGAAACATTACTCACTCCCTAACTGGTACCAGTCTCCCCATAGTGTCTAACTTGGGAGCTCCCTCAGTCTCTCTGGGTACCCAGTTGGAGCAGTTGCAGGTCTGATGCAGTGCAGCTGGTTGACTGGCATTGGTGCATTTTAATATCATTTTAGCTTTAAACCCCTTTGAATTGTAGCAACAGCTATTTGGTGAAACTTGCCAACTTTTGGTTGGGTAGCCAAACTCAGAAACTTTGGTGGCAACTATATACAGTTTCCCCCAGATGTAGGGCAAGCCCTGAATTACTCATGGTCTTGCAGAATAGTCCTTTCGCTGTTCGAGACCATGGTTTTCAGACTGTGCATCTGGGGTGCTTGGAACTAGTAGAAACTTGGAAATTCAGATGATTGAGATGAGTAGCAGGCTCTTGTTGCTTGGGCCTACTTTCTGCATCTCTTGCAGCTTGGGCCTTCTCAGCAGCAGGCTTTTGCAGCTTTAACAGGTTGGATGACTCTCAGTTTTTCTTGCAGCTTGTCATCTTTTTCTGTGGCGTCCCAGGTCTGGACAGACCAGTGCTGGGGACCCGAGCAACATGCCTCCCCCACCTTCAGGCATCTAGGGGGAGATGATGGCTAAAGCCTGACTGTGTCACTACCTGGCTGATTCCCCAGACTGTCCTCCGCAGGCAACAACTCTGTCTCTGGAACTCAAGCTTTAGACACCTTCGGTCTGGGCTTCAGCCACACTACAGGCAGGCAGCGGTGGCTCTCAGTCAACTAGGGCATAGTCTTTGGGACTCCCACCAGATTTTAGCAGGAAGCAGTCTCTCAGCTTCAAACTTTACATGCTTAGACTCAAGTAGAAATGGCTTTTGTCTTCTCACTGACTTTCCAGCTAATGGAAAATGTTAAGACGGCTTGCATCTTCAATCGTTAAATCTTCAGACTTGAACATGAGATGGTTTGCATCGTCAAGCTTTAAATGCTGACTTAAACAGAAGATGGACCCTCACACATTACTGCCTCAGACTTTTTATTTTATTTATTTTTATTTATTTATTGTAGTCATCAAATTACAACCCTTTGAGTCAGGGACTCATTTCCAAAGGCTCCACGTCAGAGTTACAGAAGGTACAGTCAATTACATATGAGCATTCCTTATAGACATAAACAATACAGGGTACAGGGTAAAAATATAGTAGGAACACAGCAGAATTTTAAGAACTGTTACAAATTGTATACAGGTGGGGTTACAGGCCTATACATCAAGGTAGCTAAGGACACTTATCAAACTTGCCAGTTGACCAGTTTTGAGACGGAGGGCTGATTAAGCTGGCTAGGAAGCCATTGTCATAGACTCGGAGTCGTGACGGAGGAGGGGCCCAGTGGACTTGGCTTCACTGGGAGGTACACACGCAAGAGTGAGTAGAGAGAATATGATTCCTTAGGGCATCTTTAAATAATCTTAGCTTGGGCAGACCAGTTACTGAAGTGGGTAGAAAGCTGGACCAGGTTGGGCACCTGTAGCCGAATGACCTTTGGGCTAGGGAGGTTCTGACCTTAAGGACTATGAGAGAGGATTTGGAGGCACTGTGGGTATTGACTGAGGAGGCAGCTGGGAGAAGAGCAGAGGTGACACCTGTAGGGGTCAGACCAAGGAATATTTTTTTTGGCCATGAGGCTGGACTGGCATTTGAGCCTCTCTTCAAAATTAAGCACATTTGCGAGGGAGTAAAGTGCGCAGGAATGAGTGCGGTGTTCAGCACTGGTCAGGAGCCTACAGGCCTTGTTTATGGACAATTTAATTTTGCTGAGTGTTGAAGGGGAGCCATTAATCTGATATGGCTCCAGATGGAGAGGCAGTTATTAAAAGATTTGGGCATATCACCGGAGGCGCTGCTCTTTGCTAATCTGGAAAGATGCTTTGGTAAAGCATCCAGGACCCCAACTGATAAAACAGTAATGGCCTGGTGTATGTTTCTCACACCTTCCCAGAGAAGGGAGCAGATGAAGACTGGAGCTCAGCCAGTGTTGGGAGATCCCAAATTATTGACTGGGGGGTAAAGTCATCACTAAACATTGGGCAGACCAGTTAGAAGGCCTCACATTAAGGGATGTTATAAAAGACAACAGGGTTGTCCTTCCGGCGAGATGTGAGTCTATGCACTTCTTTAGAAGAATACAGATGTCAAAATGTTGGAGAGGACTGGGAAAGACTTAGGGGGTCCACCAACAAATCAGTTTACTTAGGAAAATTTCTCTGTGTTAGATCTCTCATCTAACTCTCTGTCAAAAGTGCATAAGGTGTTACTAGACTATCTCAGTCCAAAGTGCCCAACACGAGTACTATATTGGGATGGTGCAGTGGCCTCTCAACAGCTGGCTTGGGATGTTATTTGGAGAGGTATCAAATATATACCTATACCTAAGTACGGAATTATGCAGTATTTTATTGCCTCAAATATGTATTTTACCCCTAAGAAATTATGTGATAGACAGCTGAGAAAGACAGACTTATGCTTTAGATGTGGAGCCAAGCCAGGCGACATCTACCATGTCATGTGGGACTGTAGTAAAATACAGTTGCTCTGGTAGAAATTAAATGACTAATGGCTCCTATGCTAGACTATTCTGAGTTCATACTGCCTGAAGTCTGCATATTAGGTGATATGTCGCAATTACCAGGGTCCACACCTAAATATCACCTATCATTGATGTCGGCCATAGTCAAATCTTTTGTACTGAAACATTATAAAGATGATCATTGCTATAACTATAAACATTGGGTGAGGGATCTCATATGGGCCTTGGGAATAATTAGGAGACTTATGTGCTTAGAGGATAAAAAGGACTTGTATAACAAAAGATGGTCGACTCTGTAGACCATTTATCTTTTACAGGTAGGCAATGCTTAAACATAGTTCTGTCTGTTGGGTTGTGATTAGCAACAAGACTTCTGTTTAGTGGATTTAGATGGTTTCATTGATCCTTTTATAGTGCCTAGAGGCACAATCTATATGTTTGTGTCTAGCTCTTGTAGTTTTAAGGAACTACTAGTAGGCTCAGAGCTATGCTTTGCAGGGGTGAAAAATAGGTGGGTCTGTCTCTCTCTTTCCAGGAGACACAGCGGTGCATTCCCTCAAGAACATAATGCTAACAAGTTACTAGCTTTATGGTATTATAAGTATCGGGTTGTGAGGTCTCCTAATGTAGAGCTCTCACCTTTGGGTTCAAGTTTTTTTTTTTTATGGAAATGATTACCCAAGATTAAGTGTTGGTCAGATTGAGTTGTGTGCAATGGAGGGTCAACCCCATTGCTGTCTGTGTACATAGTTATATTTGTATATAGGTTACACAACCAGTTTTGGATTTGTGGATCCTGGATTCTCCCAGGATTTATGTATGTATGTCCTGTCTGAAAATCTGAAATTCAATAAAGACTGTCTTATAAAAAAAAAAAACATTTTGCTGAGGGCAGTATTGTCAGCTGCTTATAGATGAGCAGGCCATAGTTGACTAAAGAGAGGTCTAACGAGGTGATGGCTAATTTGAGAGCTTCAGGTGGAAGGCAGTCCTTGTGCCAATAGAGGAGACCAATCCGTGAATTGGTGGCCATTGTGAGGGTACTGATGTTGTGGTGGAACGTGAGGGCAGAGTCAAAGTGGATGCCCAGGTATTTATAGGAGGTGACTTGTTCTAGGGGATGGAGAGAGCTGGAGGAGACTTGTAGGGGGTAGTCTTTATGTTTGCTTTGGTGGTGGGCAAAGAGCATTGATATGTTTTTTTTTAGGTTGATGACCAGTTTTCTATCCGTAAATCAGCACTTGATTTGATTGAAGGAGTGTTGAGGGAATATAGGAGGGCAGTGGACTTGGGTCAGAGGCAAAGAGGACCATATCATCAGCATAGAGAAGGATCTTTCTGGGGCAGGAGCTGGAGGAGTTGAGATAAAGGCTGAAAAGAAGAGGACCAAGGATGGAGCCCTGAGTGGACTGGGCGGGAGCTGAGAGAGTGTTGTTAAGTTTGATGCATTGGGATCTGGCAATTAAATGGCTAGTGAACCAGTCAGTGGGTCCTTGGGAGAGACCAGATTGTAGAAGGGTGTCCAGCAGTAGTGAGTTGTTGACCGTGTCAAAAGTCTTTGACAGGTTGATGAAAATGGTGCCTGCAAGGTGACCTTTGTGAAGGGCAGAGTGTAGAAAGGTAGAGAACTCAAGGAGAGCGGTGTAGTACTATGACCCGACCTGAAGCCATGTTGCTCCTGGCAGAGTATGTTGTGGGTGGCAAGGTAGTCAGTAAATTGGTTTGTCACTATTTTTTCTAAGGCTCTTGAGATGGGGGGGGTAGAGATAGGTCGATAGTTGTTTGGGGAGGAGCTGTCACCTCTTTTATGGATGGGAGTGATGACTGCTGTTTTCCAGGCCTGGGAAAATTGGCCAAGGCATAGGAAGCAATTGAGCAGGGCAGTGAGTGGTGGGAGCATTATGTCAAATGTCAGTCGGAGGAGTCATAGGTCAAGTGGGTCGTTGCTAGGGCTGGTGGTGTTCAGAGCTTTAACTAAGATCGGCCGGGCTTCCTGCAGTGAGATGATACAAAGGTGGAAGGGAGGGTGGGAGGTAGGGAGGGGTCAATTAGGTCAAAAATGTTGCTGGGGAAGACCAAGCTGAAGTCGGTGAAAGCAGTGTTGAGGCAGTCAGCAATACACTGAGGGTCTGTGGAGAGAGTGCAGTTGATGTTTAGTAGAAATGGTGGGGGTCAGGACTCCCATTTAGTTCTTTTCATCATCATCATATTTATTGTTTGGTTAAAAACCTTCACAGCATTTGTACAATACAAAACACATCATAGCAAAAAAGATTTAAAAGAATTCATAAATAGTTCAAATTCTTTGAATACAAAAGAAGGCATTTTTACATTCATATCCCTGTACGCAGTATACAACTTTTATTCTGCACTTTACTTTCCTGATCGCTTGTAAGTAGCTGGCCAACCTCTCCGCTGCCCAAACATCTTCAGTATGGAACAGAATATTTGTTAATTCCATTCTATCTGTTGAATAAATATTGGTTCTTTGTTGTTTGTCCCAGAAATTAGGGCAGACCCCAGGAAGAGGCTAGCGTTGATCTATAGTAGTGAGCCTTGGCCTTACTGGAAGGCCCAAGTGCATTTGTTGCACTCAGCATTGAAAGCCTGTCGATCTGCCGATTTACCAGAGGAGACGGCTTTGTGCCACAGATTATCTCTGTGTTTCAGTTGTTTGAGGAGGGAAGGGGTGATCCAGGGGGCATCACATTTTGTGGTGAGTTTCTTGGTGGGGGGGGGGGCAAACATGTCACAGGCCGTGATAAAGGAGTGAGAGAAGAAGTTGAGTGCATTATCAATACTGTGGGTAGAGTTTATGGGTGACCAGTCCCAGAAGGCAAGATGCTGTCTGAATTTGTTAAGGCATCCAGGGTGGAGACGTCAGTGGAATTCCACCTTTGACATGGGTTTTGGGATTCGACAGGACCACGAGAGGCTGATTGGACAGTGGTCACTTAGTGAGTTTTGGAGGACTTGAATGTCAGCAATTTTGTGGGGACAGTTTGAGAGGACAATGTCCAGCAATGTCTGAGTTCTATTTGAGGGATTGTGTCTGGTGCGTTGTGTTACCAGCTGGGTTAGGTCCAGGGCTGCGAAAGTGTCCTTGGCATGATTGGCAGAATTGGCAAGCCAGTTAGTGTTGAGGTCCCCCAGCAGGATCTGCTCCAGTTTGTGGGGGAGATTATATAGGTATTTCGATAGGGAAAGGATGGCAGCAGCCTGGTGTCATGGGGGAATGTAGGCAGCCGTGATATACAGGGGTGCCCTGGCGGGGTCAGGGGTGGTTTTGAGGGTACTAGCTTGGGCACCATGATCCAGTGAGAGGGATAGGGCATGAACCAGCAAGGAGTCTCTCATATATATGGCACAACCCCCTCCTCATTTACCAGCTCTATCCTCCCTAAATAGAGTATACCCAGGGAGGGCAACAAAGGAGTCAAGGGTGGAATTTGAGAGCCAGGTTTCCACCAGAGCTAGGATGTCAGGATGGTGCTGTCGGACCCAGAATTGAAGGGCTGCAGATTTCTTCAGGAGGCTACAAATATTCATGGAGACTATATGAAGACCTCCTGATGGTGGGGCAAGGGATGGACCAGTGGAGCATGGTCCAGGGTTGGGGTGGATGTTACCTGTCAATAAGAGAAGGAGAGTGATTACCTAGAGCAGGGCTAGGTGGGGATGGGGATGACTGTGATTCCTAGGGGGGGTGGCAGGTGGGTTTGGAGGGTAGGGAGCAGTGGATTGGGAGACTGCAGAGGCAGGAATGGCAAGGTGGGGGCAGGGGAATCAGGGATCAGGACGATCGTGGCATGTGAGCAGGTGGGGGTGGGGTGGGGTGGGGTGGGGACTTGTGGGTGGAGAGAGTGAGAGTGGGTGGATGGGGAAAGTAAGTGGAGGTTGCAATGGGATGGTACCAGGAGTGGGTGGTGATAGACAGAGGTGGGGGAGGGACAGTACCATGGTTAGAAATGGGACCCAGGCGGCCCAGAGGCGACCAGTGGATGGGATAGCTAGTGATGGTCACTGGGAGAGAGATAGGCATAAGAGTGACATGATGAATGAATAGCTGTGTCTACTTGAGTCGGTGAGATACACTGATTCCTTCACTTGGTAAGAAAAATTAGGCTAGTTGAGAGTTCAGTGTGGTGTCTTCCGAGAGTAGAAAGTGAGTAGATGTGAGATGCCTTTCAGAATGGGCAGAAATTAGGGCTGGTTTAGAGTTCGGTGGTGTCTTCTAACTTAAAAGCGTTAAGATTAACACCAACAAGTGTTTGGCCCTATAACTGCATTGTTTCTTTAAAGGGAGCTGCAATATTAGTGAAGGGGGAGGGTGAAGATTGCCTAGGGGTGGTGCTGAGAGGGGAGGGAGAATAGTTAATAAAGGCTGTGGGTGGGGAAGGGAGTGGGCAAATAATTCAAGCAGGAAGCAGAGAAAGTGAAACAAAAATGGGATTATTTATAGGGCATAATTTACAACTGTGACACAAATGAAACCTGCTCTACACAGATAAGTGTAATACTTTAAAACCTAAAAAAAATGCACTCCAGAGGATCCTGCACTTCAAACGACCCTTGAAGTGCAAAATTGCTGTAAACAGGCTTAGATTCACAATTCAGTTAGCATTCACAGGACAGTCTGGAGAAACTTAACCAGTACTAGATAGAATCCGTAAATAAGATTAGCTTAAAGTCCAAAAGGAGTAAGAGTAGCAAATAATTTAAAATGTGGAGCAGCCAATCAGCAGGCAGAGCCAATGGTTCCAGCCAGTCTACATAGAGACGCCAAAAGTTTCAGCAGCGTACCTTCGGTCTGGTGATCGGTGGGCAGTACAGCGAAGAGGCAGCTGGCAGACAGAGGGGACCAACCAGGCTGCTTGCAGCAGCAAAGGCACCCATGTCAAGGGTGAGGCTTCGGTCTGGTGATTGGCGGGCAGTAAAGAATGGAAGATGAATCTTCTCACTTTCTTTCCAGCTACTGGAAACATCAAGCAGGCTTTCCTTGACCATTGGCTGTGCAGGCCCTAAGTAGGCCTCCAAACTTGTCTCTGACATCGCAGCAGAATTTTCTCTCCCTCTAGAAAGTCCCATACCATTTCCTTGGCACTGGTCATAAAACATCATATTCATTCTGGTATCAATTAATTCCAACCATTGGAAGGCAATGCAAAGTGCCTCCTGGGTTGGTGGCAGTGCAAGTCCCCAGGCAGGCCTTCTTCATCTGTCCGGAGAAAGGGCCAGAGCTGCCCTCCCTCAGGAGGGACTCTAGCTGAACTGACCCAAACTGAATCTGCCCTCTGGGTTTCAGGAGATCAGGGCAGCAACCCATTGGAAAAAAAGGCTGTCCGTTGATAAAATTAATATTAATTATGCTCACTCGATGCCTGATTGGTTATCTGTTTAGGCACCAAAACAGGGTCTTGCCTCTTTCCAGAAGTCCCTTTGCTAAGTTATCCAGGGCTTCTGGCTTTCCCATTGGCTTTCTGCCCAGTCAAAGGTGGCAAGAATGGCTGCTGCAGTACAGTTTTTGAAATGTCCCAGTTTTAATCACTTGTTGTAGGCAAACCAAACAGTTAAAATTATTTACTGGCTCAGCATTTGGAAGCTGCCTCTCTGCTCTGGTGTCCAGTGCCACAGTGGCAGAAAAACAGACTTCTCCTGCCTGTCGCAAGTGCTGTAGTGCTGTACCCTTGGGTGACAGGCAGAAACTTATTTACTTAATGCAGCCTCAGCTGCTCTTAAAGGAACAGGCACCCTTTAATATTATAGCACTTAAGAGTGTTTTCTAGCGTTTTGATTATTTCCCCCAGGTGCCTCCCAGTCCTCCGTTGGCTTTTCTGGGGTCCTGGGTATCAGGGCACACAATAGGAACCAGGATGGAGCAACCGGAGTGGCTTTTGCATTAAGCGCTGCAGCGCTGTTGAAATCTGTGAGCTGATACACCAGCTTGCCCATTTTAGCTGACTCCTGCCAGAGTGTGCATGCACTGAGCTGCGTGGTGAATCGGCAAACTGCTGAGGGGGTGGTTTCACTTTTAACAAGTTTCTCCAGTCCCCATAGGATCAGCAGGCACAACAGAGCCAGCAGGAGCATTCAGGGGCCTCAGACAGGACTGAGACCGTCAGGGACAGTTGAACAGGAAGCATTTCAGGTAAGCCCCACCCGTGTGGGGGTTACATAAATACATACTTACATACATACTTATCTGCTCTGCAGTAATAACTGCATGTTGCACAACTGTTTTATTCTTTAAGCACGTTCTGTTCATACTGTATATATATATATATATATATATATATATATATATATATATACATAACTCTCAACATGGTCTTCCTATTCTTTCTGGCCTTCCTATTCTTACTTACTGTTGAATGCCACTTTCTCCTATATTTATCCCTGCCTGCTTCCTCCTTTTCACTTGCTCACCTGTCCCTTGAGAGTCAGGGGAGAGCCATCCTGGCTTTTTTTGTATATCTGTGCATTCTCCTGTACCGTACTCACTTAAGGTAACATCTAGCTTTTTCTAATTTACGCAATAGAGAAAACTCAGGAAGTTTTCCTCACTTACCTTACTTATTTCATTTTTAAATGATAGTCTCTTGCTTAAATTGCCATATTCACTGCTTGCAGATGCTTTGTTTTTGCCTAGTGTTGACCAGTCCTATATGTGGAAAAAAGCTTGGGAGAGTCACTGAGCATCTTGATGATGATGATGTAGTCCTCAATGCAGAACGTAATTGTCAGTGGCCATATCCATGGTGCACTGGAAAAATAGGACGATGGAATTACCAGTGTTATACAGGATACACACCTAAATCTTGGAGAAGAAAGTAAAGTTAAACTGCCATTGGATATATCTTACCTGTAGGGCCATTAAATTTACTTACAGCAATTATCTTCCTTGTCCAGATCTGATTACAGCCAAATACTTATATGATCTGATATGTGATATGTGGAATGAAAGGCAACAGGAGTAATAGATTCAATCAGTGGCGAGGATGAGATTTTGGTAGGTGTAGAATACACTCTCCGAAAATGGGCACAGAGGAGGAAATGACAACCAAATAAGGAGAAACTCATGGGAGGATGATACAGCCTTTCTGACAGCCAAGTTGCAGGAGAGGCTGTGACGTGTAAAAATAGCAACCTTACCCTCATGTTTAGCCCTGGCCTGTCTGAATAGTTGATAGTCATGGAGTGCCAGGTTAGGATCTGGGATCCTGACAGAGGACCCGGATTCAGAGATACATAGGATATCAGAAGAGTATTGCAAAACCTACGTGGAGAGCAGACTGAGTTTCGGAAGAAAGCGCTGAGCATTATGATGAGAAAGCTCGGGCCTTTGGCAGCTGAAAATGCTGAAACAGTTGGAGGAGTGGGACCTGGGGCTGAGCTCCATATCACTAGACACAACATCATTTAAACCAACAATTTTAAAATACTTCTATCATAAAAAAGGTTTTATAGGTTAAGTGTAGTTCTCCATTAAAGTCTCAACTTAGGATCTAGTCACCAAGTTACTGAGAGTTGAGATGAAGTAACGTGAGAAGTAAAATTGATTGCATATGCGAATTCCCTACTGGATCCTACTAAAAGTAATGCTACAGAGAGGTAAAGGAGCCCAGCGACAGAATGGCCCCAGATTTGAATAAAGCTGGGGGGAGGGGTTGTTCCATGGGAAAAGCACAACTGGCAGTGGGGAGTCATGAAGTAATCCAACACCAAAACTGTTTAGTTGTTCTGGATGTGGGTCACAGTTGTGCCGAGTGTGGTTGACTAAGGCTGTACCTGTACCTGTACCGGTGGTTCGGGGAGGTCCCATATAGCTTGTCTGCCCAGAGAGATGGTGACTGATGGGAGAACGTTGATTGATTGATAAAAATGTATTGTTATACAGGTACAGACATTTAGGGATGAAATCCCCATGTTCAAAGAATGCCCTGTACAATACACAAAACACACAGTTTTACAGCACTTTCATAAAAAGTCATATAAAAACACAAATAACACATTAAGAATGTTGTTAATTTCATGAATAACCATTACATGGATTTTGCAAGGACTTCCTCAATGCAGTTTGGATCTCCTTTATAGAATTTTTTGCTCCTATTTCTACCATTATCTCATTACAAGATTTTGCTAAGCTAGCTTGAAACATTGCTTCTCTGAACCTATTATGGACTCGAGGGTAGGGTAAGTCCAAGTCACTTGATCTCATGTTATGCTTCTTATCTGTAGGTGTTCAAATGTCACTAACCGTCACAATGGATGAATGATTTTTGTTTGTAAAAATCTAAAACTCCAGGATAACCAATTGTTTTGTCTCTTCTACCCCCCCGCACTTACCAATCCAAATCATGTATACCTTACGATGATGAATACCATGCCTACTATGGCTTTCAAATAAGTGAGTCTATAATAGGCCCAATCCATTGTCTTCAAGAGTGGTTTGCTCATGTTCCTGTATACCAGCCCTCCATGTTCCAATACCAGAATTCACAACTGCTGTGTTAATTTCTTTCTGACATTTTTGTAAGACAGGTGGAAATTATCTTTAAGGTCCCCAACCTCAGAGTGATTTTCTTCACTCCTGTTTGTATGTGTTCTCTGCTGTTATAATGTGTTATTGATCTTGTTAGAATGTAAATATTTTAATTTAATGCCTCTGAGTGAGAAAGAAGTGAGATCTGCAAAGCTCTATGTAGCAAATTGAACAGTCATGTAACAGTTACCTAGGAGGGAGCTGCCTGTGACAGCACAAAGTATAAAATGAGTAAGCAAACCAGGACCTGTAATTGATCTGGTGTGATCACATGACCATGCATTATTTCAGCACAACAGCACAGGTCAGAAATACTTAATGTTCTGAGCCTAATGATTCAGTTTTAAAATAAAATTGGTGGAACCATTTATAATAGCAGTAAGGCCTCCAGAGGTGTGTTACAAAAGCAATAAGGCACAATGGGGTGTGAGCTAGCCACTTCTAGCACATGGCCAGGGTGTAGTAGGCATGAAGCCACAGACCGAGGTGCCTTCAGCTCCTGGCCATGCACTAGGAAGTGTCATGACACCCTTGGAGGTCTTTGCGCTTATAAAATGGGCATCTATATTGTAGATGCATGTCAGAATTAAAATTATTAGGGTTGAGTAATAAAAGTTACATTTTTTCTTGATTTTGAATAAAATAGTTCCACCGCCTGGGTATGTTGTATAGTGTGTGTGTGTGTGTGTGTGTGTGTGTGTGTGTGTTTTTTGACATGAGGACTTTTGTCCTCCAGTGGCCTCCATAGCTGCAGGTTTTTTCTTTATGGTCATGGTTGTCATGGCTCCTGTGTCTCACACACACACACCCATTTCTATTTCATGTTATTTCTGTGGCACTGTTTGTTTTATTCCTTTTCATGCTGTTTTTTTCTATTCTGCTTGGATTGGAGAGGCAAGGAGTAAGCAAGCGTAGGAACTAGCACAGCACAAACTGCCAGGGAGTCGGCGAGCAAGCTGTGAGAGCGGCAGCTACAAACCACAACTTGATCAAGATACTGGTACTTTTTTTTTCCATTTTTTTATATAGATATTTAGGTGGGAGGTGGGAGGTGGGAGCGGTTGGTTAAGCACAGTGTGTGGCACTTTCCTTGGCAGTTTCAGTATCAGTGACTTCAGTTCGTGGCTCCATTTGTGCTGATATAGCTTGTTGGGTATTTTCATGTTGTGGCAGAGTTAATTCAATGGTGTCAGCGTGGCTCAGTTGGTAGCACATCCGCCTCTGGACCAGAAGGTCGTGGGTTCTCGTCCCACACCGGGATTGGACTTGCACGTAAAAATCACTGGCATCCGAGTGCAGTATTGGGGGGTGCTGTACTGCTGGGGTGTGCTGTCCTTCGGATGAGACATTAAACCGAGGTCCCTTCTGCCCATCCTGGTGTTGTCCTGGTAGGTGTCCAGGTGGAAGTAAAAGAACCCAGGGCACTCTTTGCAAAGAGTAGGGAACATTCCCGGTATCCTGGCCAACATTCCCCTTCCCATAAAACCGGTCATGCAATTATCCAGGCTGTGTGTGGGTGATGATGTGCGATATGGCCGCGCCACCACACATTCAGTCACTTCACTACCAGTCTAGCATTGCTTGTAAAGTGCTTTGGATGTATGAAAAGCGCTATATAAATGCTGATTCTTCTTCTTCTTCTTCAATCTGGCCACAAGAATTAAGCTGCTGTTCACTGAGGGACACTGAGGGTATGTTCTGGCATGGCACATGTAATATTTTTGTTTATATGCAGTTTCTGTTTGTGTAGCCATGTAGCAGTTGGCAACAATGGTGGCAATTCAAAACATCAATTGTTCTTTGCGGGCAATGATTCAAGGTGCCAGTACAGATGTGGTTGCCTGGAATAATTGCCAGCCATGCACTATATACTTTCAGTGCATGGCTAGCAACCAATCAAATTGCATACAAACCAGAGTTCACCTCATAATGTGAGATTGTGGCCCCTTCTTGGGTTTGTAGGATATTTGGCACTGCCTCATGACTCATTTACCAAGGCATGCCATCATCCAACAATAACACACACCTTGTCATGCCTTTTTGCTAAATTCCTTCGAGTGCTTGAAACCCTTACTGCTTGACTGAATAACTTTATGTGGATAATAAAACTATGTTATGAAGTTTGCAATTGTCTGATTTTCTTTCATGTAAGTGCCCTGTGGTCCCACCAAAACCATAAAGATCCCCTGTTGACCCCCACCCGTCATGGAGGGAAGCATAGTAACCGACTACTGGTGATTGGCTACAAAATGTTCCCTGAACAGGGATACTGGTGCATCCAGGGGTTTTGTGCAGAAAAAGTGACATTTGGCAGTTTAAAACTGCTGCTGAGAGCTATTTCAAATTAATGGACTTCTGATTAAAGGACCTGTTGTGCAGTCAGACCGTATCCCTGTTTCACATGGTGTCTGCTCTGCAACTTAGATTTCAGAAGGGGAAGTGATTGCCCCACATTTGCACATCTGAGAGCTGATTCGATGGTAGACCATGGTAGGACCACCCCCTGGAACTGCCAGAACTTTGCAGAGGCACATCCCTCAAGTAGCACAGTGCTTCTCACTTGGTCCAATCAAGAGTAATGTGTGAGCCCAATGATAGAAAGAGACTGTGTTCGAATCCCCCATGATGTAGTCTTCCTCCTGTAAGCAGAACGAAAAAAACAAACAGTTGCTGGGTCTTCAATTTGTGGCTGAGTGAGTCTTTTACAGTGGAAGAGAAAGAAAGCGAGCAACAGGTTTCAGGAATGAAGAACTGTGCTGAGGAGAGACTCTGTACTGGTACCCTGAAAACAGCACCTATTACCAGAGGTAAAATGAAATACTTTTATTTGGGGAACCTTATGTCAGTGCAAACTGAAAGAAAACTAGCAACTTGTGATGTGAAAGTGCACGCTATATCAAGACAGTAGGGAAAAAGTAAGCAAAGGCAGCAAGCTGAAAAGGTGGCTTTACTGTGATGAACAAATCCACACCAAGACAAATAAGAGACTGTGCAAGTAAATAAAGAACTGTGTAAATTTTAAGCAGCAGCTCCAAGCCCTACTTAAACTAGAGCATCCCTGCTTTTGCAGAGACATCTTATACAGTAGCTACTAGATCAATGTAACCACTGGAATAGCAATATTATATGCATGGGGGCAAGATGGCTACAGGGACAGAGCTGTTTGTTCATGCTGAGTAGTTCTGCAGCCTCTTTCTACTATTACTAACTGATCAAAATGCTGTAGCACCTTTTCATAAAAAAAAAAAAAAAAGAAAGAAAACTAGGACAACATTTGTAGAAGGGTAAAGAAAGATCCTTATTGGGAGAATATGGCTTCATTTACAAGCTTATGTCTCAAGGGAGCCCTGGACCAGGAGAAACTGGAATCAGAAAGATGCCTGCGGCTTCTTCTGACAGGCCCAACCCCAGAACCATTGAAACAGCGCTACAGCAGGCCTCCAAGTCTGTACCTTCAGGAAGTCCATTAAACATGCAAAGAACTGCTCTGGGGGGAGCATTTTCTTTATCACAGGCTGCATTTTTTCTACGTACTGGCGGAGAAGGGAAAGGAGGGTGATGGGGCCAGAGGGGGCTGGGTGAGGGGTCTTGTGACTTGACCTGGTGGTGGGACTTGGGAGGGGCTGGGGAGTGTGTATGACGTGCTGGTGGGGAAGGTATATTGAGCTTTACATGTCACTCTACTTTCTACTACTTAGAAATTCATTGGGGGCAGAAGGGTGCACAATAGGGGATGAGAGGGATATATGATTAGCAGGTTTTGGGGATGTAGAAAGGGGTGGCATTACAGCACAGTGAGGGGAGGTATATTTTTCTTTACATAGAGATGCAGTTTGCACAGTTTTTGCAGGCAAATTGCACTAATTTATGCAGAGAACTATGCAAATTGCTCTAATTTGCCCTCAAATTGGCAATTTGTGGAGATTTTCAGGTGAATTATTATATTAATTGCCTAATTCACCCATGAATTGGCAATTTGTATAGATTAGCCATCAAATCTGGCCAATTCACTGGGTGAATAACTACACAAATTGTGGTCGTTGGTGAACAGAAGTTGCCAAAATGCATGAATTTTAGCGCAAACACAATTTCGGCAACTTCCCCTATCTCTAGTTCCAAAGCTCAGTTTGCATAATGTAAACCCTGTTAGTGCAAAGCTAACTGCCCAAATATCTTTTTCCAAAGTGTCTGCATGCCTCACTGTAAGTAAGACACTGGGTTGGATTTTTGAACAGCAAAGATTGCCACAAGCCCCCAACTGTGCCAAAGATATGGCACCCGAGGCTTTCTGCAATCTAGGTATCTTCTATTCCTTGTGGCAAAGTGATGCTGGCTAGGCCATCTTTTTATGGTCTAGCCTGCATCAATACTGGGGACCCATTTCATGGAGCTTTGCGGCCGATGTTTGGGGCAAGCTGCCATAAGTCAGGTCGATTGTTGCAGCTGCACCCAAGATACTAAAATCAGACACAATTGCAGCAATCAGCAGAGCCACAACTGTGGTAGTATAAGGGTTTGACACTGGGCTGGATGAAAGCCCTGTGTCAGTGTTCTGAAATCTGCCCCCAGTGTCTCAGTGAGTAAAATCTTGACTAAGTTATTCATAAAAAAGCAGTTTTCATATCTTTGCTTTGTGTTGCAATACTGCCACATGTTCTAATCCTAACTGGCCAATCAAATTACAGCATGCAAGTATACTATTGTATACAGTTGCTAGAATCCAGTCTGCAGATTTGTGTTAGTGAGATTCTGAGCTTTGTTTTTACCAATTATTATTTTCAGAACTGAAGGCAAAATCCTAAATCCTAATAAAGGGTAGGAAATTGGATTTGCATTAGAGTACTGTTACAAACTCCCCTCACCACCCACATGGCTAATGGCTGCTCTTCTCACCCCACCATACATTTAAAGACACCCCTTCCCCCAACATACATAGCATCATAGTTCCCTCTGGTGCACTGTTTGCAAGCACTGTGGCAGCATGTCAAGGTTCAGATGAGGCCTAGACTGTACTGTAGTTGGGCAGACCTGAGCTGCTGAAATTACTTTACAAGGCCATGATCAGAAAGTAAGCTTTTAAGCAAGTTGAAATTCAATATTAATTACACTGGTGCTTGGTGATAAACGTTTAAGGGAACTTTTACATTTTTAAGGTGCTAAGAACCTTTCCTTTGCTTTTATTTTATTATAGTAATTGGTGTGAAAAGTTGAAAAACAAATAAAGCACAAACTTTGTCAGTGTTGGGATTTAGCACAGATCTAAAGATGGAGTGTAATTTGCTGGAGTACAGTTGAATGTTTTGGTCTGAAGAAGAAATTTTATGCAAACAAGATAGCTTTGAAAAAATAGCAGGTCACTTCCTCTACTTGCCTTGCAGTGGGGCCAGCATTAGGGTAGTTAAAAGGCATTTTTTTTTACTATATGTTTAATCCATTACACTGTTGGGGAAACCTTTTCATGAAAACTGTAAACAATCCAGAGGTAACTAAGGGGAGCCAACCCTTAAAGCAATAATCTGAGGTCTTTTACATCTCAGTGCATAAGATGCAGTCTCAAATACATCAGCAGCAGTCTCTAAATATTGCACAGAAAATCAACACATTCAGTTCCACAGTAATCCCAAATTTTGTAAACAACTATATTTCAATGGCTGGCTCACCTGCACAGTGGTAGCACTACTGCTTGTGACACCAGTGACCCAGGTTAGGGAGTGAACCCAGGGTTGTCAGAGGCTGGCCATGGAGAAGCTGTGGTTGGTATGCCTTCTCCAGGGATGGAGTGATTTGGTGCCTTGTGATGGCTGGTAGTAAGAGAGCCTGTGATCTGTACTGAGGCTGGATTGGCAGAGGTGGCACACCGCCTGGACATATACCTCTGTCAAGGGGGGACATGGGGAACCATGCATAGTAAAATCCTTGGATGATGAGCAGCATGAAGTCCAGGATCCTTGCAGGGACCCAGCAGACCAATGTGGGGTATATCTCAGAGCGCCTGAGGAGAATAAACAGACAATTTAAAATAAATAAATAAATAATATATATATATATATATATATATATAATATTTATTCATAAATGCACTTGAGACTTGAGATGCTGCAAATGACCAAAGCAATATTATGCACTGAAACGTCAGTATTATTTTTGTTTCAACTTAATTCTTCCAATATTGCCACCTATGAAGTTAATGTACATTGTACTTGAGCAGTCTTAGTAATATATTGCACACAGAATCAACACATTCAGTTCCACAGTAATCCCAAATTCTGCAAAAATATATATAAATTCATAAAACACTTGAAATGCTAGAAGTGATTCAAGCATTATTTTGCAATGAAACTTTATATTATTTTTGTTAGTTCGTATTAGTTCTGTCCAGTATTGATACATAAAATTATTTTTATACTATGTTTCATTAGACAAGCTTCTGAACTCTGTGTATTTGTTTCTACTTTGGCCTTTCTTTTATCCTGGACTTTCAAAGGGTCAAAAGACCTTTCTTTCGGCACACTATATCACACCTTTATGTAGCAGAATATTCAAGCTGGTGTCATTCAGCTGATACTCATTCACAGAAAACTTCATGAAGAAATATCCAGCCTGTATTTAATTCTGTTCTACAGTTTGTTATGCCAACTAGTATGTACCAGAAATTTCTTTCACTTGCACAGCACTTGGCACTTTATTGAATTCCCTTGGATTTCTTAAATTTTCAGTGCAATATTTATAAGTCTGAAGATGTTCAGCTCATTATAATGGCTTTGCACAAGCACAAAGCACTTCTTCATGGTTGGCAATACTGGAGAAAACTAAATTGCAACAAAAATAATATAAAGTTTCATTGCAAAATATTGCTTGGGTCATTTACAGCATCTCAAGTGTGTTTATGAATAAACAATATATTTGATAGCAAAATTTAGGATTACTGTGAAACAGAATGTGTTAGTTCTTTGTGTAATATTTAAGAGACTGTTGCTGATTTATTTATGAGACTGAATCTTAGGAGCTGAGATATAAAGGACCTCAGATTATTGCTTTCTGTGTTGGCTGCTCTTATTTACAACTGGATGGTTTACAAGTTTCATAAAAAGGTTTCCACAACAGTGTGATGGATTAAACATATATTATAAAATGGCAAGAAAAAATCTAGAAATGTCATTGGCCAAGAGACATCGCCTGACCGTGCATTAAATCTCTATAATTGAACAGTCAGGTACTGAATATTATTCCCCCCCCCCACAACAAAACTATTTAGAGCCATTTTATAAATGTAATATGCTCCTCCAGGGTGTGGATCATAGGATTTTAATACACTTCTCAGGGACATAAGGACTCATTCCTTACTACACCCATGGGGTGTGCTTTAAAATCCTATAATTAATGGCTTCCTCTTTTTCCCATAGGGAAACTGTGGCATAATTTGCCGTTATAAAGGAGTGTTTATAACGGCAAACATGCGCACAGTTTCCCCCCACTCCGCGCATGCACCTCCTCCCGCTCCTCAATTCTCAATCGCCGTCTCCTTCCCAACCACAGACCCAACATGGAAAGACAACTGCGACGGACTGTCGGCAGTAAGTAAAATTTCAACTAAACTTCTGATGTTCCTCATTTTTACTGGCTTGACCTCCCTCACAATAGTCGGACAAATGTTATAAATAAAAGTGAAAGCTGACTGCTTACGCCATGACGTTATTGGATTGCGGCAGCAGAGCAGCCTTTTTTATTTTATATAATTGCTGAGGGGGAAAAAGAGAAACCCAACAATTTTATAAAATAAAATATGGGTCTGGGTGTGAAAACTTGACTTGACACACTCAGGGTTTGATGCTACGCATCCCTCGAAGTTTCTTTCTCTCGGGTTTATGTAGCAGCAAACCCGGGTGTGTGTGTAAATTCTCGTACACCCAGACCCATACTTTATTCTCTATATAATGCACACCCTGTCATGGCTTATTACTTATGTAAAAATTGCCTTTCAACTACCTTGATGCTGACCTCACTACAGAGCAAGTAGAGGGAGTGACCTGCTATTTTTTTTTCTGTGTTGTTTCCTGTTGGGAGCAAGTGCATTAGATAGTTAGATGTGAGAGCTGGAAATTAGTTGTTGTAACAAAATAGATTTATTGGTTTAGAAACTCAAAAGTGAGAACTTTTTAAACTGAAAAGCACAAGCAAACATTTTTCCTGACTCTCATTTCTGCTTCAACATTCTTTATTGATTATTATTTATTCATTGTTACTGATTGTTTTGTTTGATAATTCTAATGGTTATTACTAGAAAAGCAGTGAAAATAAATGGAGGCATGAATTCAAATGTTCTTAAAGCAGTAATTCCCACAAAAGGTATAAAAAAAGCAGAACAAATTAAATCAATCAAACCAAGAAAATGTGGTTATGATTATCAAGCATATGGGCTAATATATATTTATTCAAGTAATTGGTGCATCAGTATGCATTTTTTACATCTCACTGTGTCCATATTATTATCTTTTTGCTTTTTTCTGCATCCCTGTCCCCTTTTTTAGTCTTTCTTCCTCCCCTCACCCCTTACCATTTTCCCTCTCTTTCTCCCTCTTTCCTCCCATTTTTAGTCAGTTTAGACATTTGGGGGCATTTGTAATATATTTAATATACAGTATTTAATGTACATTTCATTTGTATGCATTTTCTTTGTGAATGTTTTACTCAGGAGGTTGTACAGTATATATCAAGATTTGCATTTCTATGTGTGTATATATCTTTAATTGTTCACCTTAAATAGGTGATAGCTACAACTTCCCTTCACGTCTTGAGAAAGAACACAGGTGGTGCTCAAAAACATTTGGTGGCATGCAGGAGTGCCGTGAGTATGTGTTTTAAATAAAGTGCTTTGAACCAGGCAAGTTAGCATGGCTTTCTACACCTTGTGGTGCCTTAGCATGGCTTTTTCATTTTGATTAACTATGGAGTACACTTGGAGCTTGGCTAATTCATTCAGTTGCTGCCTCTGTTTTCTGGATTAGAAAAAATGACAGAGTCATTTCAACCTATAGGAATGACAGGCTTGCTTTTCTAGAAATAGAACACAGTTGAAACAGGCCTACTTCCAGGTCTATAATTCAAGTTCAAACTTGACCTGAAAATATGTGACCCTATATTGCCCGCATATGCCCTCTTCTGGAATCATTAAGATGCTGAAATTGCCTGGCCCAGTGATGCTGAGGGTTGAGGTGCTGGATGCCACACCTCGCGCCATGCCGGTGACCCGAGTTTGGGAGTGAGCTCAGGTGCCAGGGCTCGGCAGGGAGGGGCTGGATTGAGCGCCTGCAGGGCTACTAGCCTGTCCTGTGGGGAGGGCATCAGGGAGCTTGGTGCTCTGACGGCCCCTCATGGAGACTGAGGGCACTGCAGTAGTGCAGAGCAGCACATAATAGCATGCCTGACACAGGCAGGGTAGCCGTGCACCATTGCATCAGGGAGTGCACAAACAGGGGAAGGGGGCAGATGTAACAGAACACAGGAAAACCCCGGTTCTAGGGGTAGGCGATGGCAGCAATCCCCATGCCCACAACCAGGTCTAACTTGGCTAACCTTCATAGATCCTCTGCACAGGGCCCACGTCAAGCAGCTGGCATCTACACAAAGCTAAGTGCACACAAGGTAGGTGGGTGGCCCCATCCCAGAGAGGTTAAGCTTGGGGTGCCAGCTGCGAGGCGGGGGTGGAGGAGAGGAGGGTTCGGTCGGGGAGACTTCAGGCAGGGCAGGATAAGGTTGGATGCCTGAGAGAGGATCCTAGAACTGTGACAGGAGGGAAAAAGAATTTGAAAAAAAAAAAAGATGCTGAAATCAGCTTCATGATTATGTAACATTAATTGCACTTTAACGTCTTGAATTTTCTCTCTAACGTTACCTGACTGACCCATGAAGACAGGTAACATGCAAATTTCAGACCAGTTGTATTAGTACAGGTGCTACCTTACTGGACCTATAATTAGCAATTTCATCTAGGATAAAGCACAAAGGAACCCTTTCAGTATTTAACATTAGCATAGTGTGGCAAGGCACCATGGCAGAAAACAAACGGAAAAAAAATTTAACTTTTTTTCTGGGTACTCTCTGTACATGTCTTCTACCTTACTCAGAGCTTTGCTAACTTACAGTGTTACTAATACCTTGGTTACACCATTAACATGGGACTATACTAACACAGTGGTCAGCATGATGTATCTCATGGTATAACTGTTTACCCACCTGGGGGCAAGTACAGTAGCCAAGGTGCTTAGTAAACCTTGACTGTAGCCTTTACAGCAGTGACCAGCTTACCGGCTCTGGACCTTGGTTCCAGGTCTGATCATAGTCAAGTATTTTAACATCTGTGCACTTGTCAGTAAGCTGTAAACTGACAGGGGTAGTTGCAGAACCCTGAGGTTATGCAACCACTCGATAGGAGTTCTGGGGTTCAGGAAGGCCTGGACAATATTCCCTTGAGGGTAGAGGCCCTCCGGACCCACTGTATCTAAAGGTCTGAGTAGTTCCCTTGTCCTGGCAGCATGGACTTCCAATCAGAGACAACTGCACCTGCTCCTTGTGGGCTACTTCCACAGTCCAGATGTCATGTTAGACATTCTTGGCTATGAAGTTCCTTA
This sequence comes from Neoceratodus forsteri, assembly GCA_016271365.2. Classification (NCBI taxonomy): domain Eukaryota; kingdom Metazoa; phylum Chordata; order Ceratodontiformes; family Ceratodontidae; genus Neoceratodus; species Neoceratodus forsteri. The sequence continues at coordinate 1,536,580,041 of CM028131.1, read as the reverse complement.
GCTTTGGCCAGCTTGGCCAGACTCTGATCAATGCAGTCCATGAGCCGCTAGGATGGCAAAACCTGTTTATAGTCTATGATCAATCTCTTTTTACCTTTATGTTTAATAGTCCCAGAAAAGCACACACTTTCCTGTTCTACTTGTTAGTAGATAAGAAAATATGTGATTGCTGAATACAGATGGTCTTAGAATGGAAGAAGGTGTTAATCTTATTCCCATTAGTGGTAAATCTTGTTTAGCACAGTTTAGGGTCTCCACATATGCCCTCTCCTGGCTGTCTGGCATTACCTTTTAGCTGGTGAGAGCTAGTGGTCTGCGGTTACTTTTAGTGAGCTCTTTTCACTTGATTTTCACCCAGAGTGCACTGCAATAATTGATGCAATAAGACTGGGGACTGCTGAGAATGTTTTGAGAAGGCATAGTTGTGAGTACCCTGTTGCCTCTGGATGTGTTCGAGAGAGCAGATCCACTACTGGAATGTTGAAGGGGCAAAATTAAGGATGGTGGTATCTGTCACTATATACAAGCTTAGTCTGGTCCTTAGAACTGTTTACCTTGTGCCAGGGTTATCCATCATGACAAAGGAAGTTACTGACTGTACCAGCAATATGAATGGCCTTACGTCTTTGGCATGGGATTAGTCCAGACTTTAAAAAAAATACATTGTGGAATAAAGGAGTACCTTGAAGCTGTAACACATGTCCCCTTACTATCTGTTTCCTAAAAGGAAGATTCCAGTCTTTACTTTGGTTGCCACAGCATCATGGTCACTTGCCACTTGGCACACCTTGAGTATAGTGGGTTTTGCCCTCACTAGTACCTAGTACACATTAGGGGAGGGGGCACCTTTCAGTTTTGTGTAAACCTCCAAAGTGCATATTTATGAAGACATTTCTTCACCAGGGTGCCCATTTTCAGATGGGAGAGTCACCACTCCGCTCAATCAAATAAAACTTGCAGTTATGATTATGTTGCTGTTAACAACACTCCAAAGCCTTAACAAGTACTTTTCATTTTTCTGACATGAATACTCATGCACAATCTTAAGAAAAAAGACTTTGTGTAATCATTACTACAGCAGAGTTGTAACGTTCCCGTTCCTATGCACCTGATTAGTTACTAGATTCTTGTCAACTTACAAACAGGTTTTTAAAAATGTAGTACCTTGTACCCTTGTTGTGTATTTGTATGTGTGCGTGTGTGTTGTGTGTGTGTTTTGTGTGTGTGTGTGTGTGTGTGTGTGTGAGATCTTGCAATACATTTAATACCTGGACACTTCCAACTGTATTTCCCAGAAACCACATTATCACCTTTACTTTAGATTGGCAATCACAAAGTATCTGTGAAAGAAACTCCTTATTCTTCCAGGGCACAAAAGCCTAATTTATTTATTTAAAAGTTGATAACCAGGAAAGGCACACTGAGCCAAGGCTTGTTTCCAGTGAGCTAGGGAAGGGGTTGTAGGAGACAAGTTACAAATACAATTCAGAGTCAGCATAGCAAATACAGGAACAAAAGGTGTGTAAGAGACAGCCATATCATAAAATAGCATAACATAAACACAGCATTGTATAAAGCAGTAAACAGTAAACAATCAAGGGGAGGCAAAATGCCTAGTGGGTGTTGGGGTAGGAATAATAAGGTGAAGGGCAGCAACCAGGGAACAGAGAAGGTGAGGGTCAAGGGAGAGGATATTGGGCTTGGGCAGGGAAAGGAGGAACAGGTGGATGTGGGAAGTTGCCTTAGGTGGAAATGGAAAACTGGGAGAAAGGGTGATGTGGGGGTGGAGGAGTAGATTCTGGAGGAAGGGTGGGAGGCAATAGAGAAGGCTGCTTGGCCAGTACAGGACTCAGGGTGAGGAATGGAGAAGGTGTGGGAGTCACTGCAGTGAAGCAAGTAGGAAGAGCAGGGTGCTGGGATAGAAAGGAAGATAGATAAGAGGACTGACTCAAACCAGTATTTGTAGTAAGACAGCACAGTGGGCTTGGAGTGAAGACAGAGGGAGGATGGCGAGGGAAGTAGAGGAACAGTGATTGGTACAGAAGGGAGAGTTGGTGGCAAAGTGGCAGAAGGCATTGAACAGGGTATCCAGTCTGGGAAGAGAAGAGGAGGAGGCACATAGACTATATCTGCAGAATCAAAGACCGGTAGAATCATTTTGTTACAAGTTCCTTATGGACATGGAGGGAGATGCAGTCTTTGTTGTGAAAAATGGTGCTTAGTTGGACAGAATTTGGCATGAATGGCATCTATGTGGATGGAGAAATCAAGCTTGCTGTCGAGTCAAACTCCTAGATGCTTGAATGCAGGGACCACTTCTAGCGGGGTGCCATCCAGAGTGGTGAATACAGGGAGGGGCAAGGGCCTGGTCAGTTGCTGGGTGGTGCTGATGAAGTGGAAAATACTTCACTCCACCTCTCCTGTTGTGTCTGAACTCTGGACAGTAACTTGTCAGTTGGTAACATGTGGGTGCATGTGTGGGGGGTGTAGTTATTCTCTCGGACTAGCCTGATTTAAGGGACAAATTGATCCCTGGTTCAACCCAGAATATGGCATGAAGTGCTCACTTCCTGATCACAGGGTATGGCATTGAAAGTGAGGGCTAAATCAAATTGTCAATACCATTACGAATATGTTGTTACTATGAAACACATACAAGGCATGAATATAAACTGCAGAGCAGGCGTTTTCCTAAGTGCAGTTTCAGAATAAAGTCAGTTCCACTTTAACAGTTAACATCTGTACATTTGTTGATTCAAATAATATCTCTCTTTCTCACTAGCTGAGATAATTTTGTTTTTAAAACATTCACGGTGATTGAAGGCCATACCTGGCAGCCTTATAACCTACAGAGAGGGACAAAAAAGTCTCAGTTTAAATTCACCTAACATTTTGTAGTACGCATTGGTTCAGATCATGTCTGAAGCTCAGGGACCTGATATTCAGCAATGTGCAAAGTGTAGCACAAATGTTTGCGAAACACTTTACAATTTCCCAGGAGTCCCATGATGCTATATTCCGTTGGGTGCTACCTGACTGAATATAGGACCATGTCAGGGCAGTGCTAAGTCAGGAAGCTCTGCCCTGACATGGCTCCCGAAGTTGACCCCAAGAGTTGATAGCACTGGAGCGCTATCTGCAATATTCAAAGGCACCCATGCACAAATGAACCCATTGGGCATGCAGGCACTAAAGACCTTTTGCATGCCAATGTAGGTCAGTGCATGTTAACGGTAGCAGAGGTGGGCATGGTACAGCACTGCCCCCGCCATCCAGTGTCCCCCAATTCTCAGCCCTGTAACAAGATATACATCTCTGGTGCTAGTGGACTCCTCCATCCCTCCGATCCCTGCCCAGTAAAGTACTAAAATCCCTGATGCTAGTGGTCCTCTTCCTCCATCTGATCCCAGCCTTGCAATAATTACTAAAACCCTGGTGCTAGTGGACTCTCTCTCTGATCCCATCCCGATGTAAAGTTTTTATCCCTGGTGGTAGTGGTTCCTCCTTGTTGCCAGCTCAGTAAAACCAACCCCTCCCTGGTGTCCAGTGTCCCCTGTGGCACTCACACCCATGACCTGATCATTATCCATGGTGCTGTGGGTATTTGATTGCGCGCCCTCCTTCATCTCCTTGGCTGCTGCTGTATGTTCTGGCAGAGCATGCCCTAGGACAGTGATGCATCCTGTCCGAATAAGAGGCGTTCCTGCCAGACATATGTTGGCCTGCCAAGGACATGAGGAGGGCTGTGGTGGTCGCTGTACCCGTGGCACCATGGGGTGAGCACTGATGTTAGAGGTTCGTTTTATTGATTGGTGATTTGGGGAACCACTACCACTGGATAAAGCACTGATGGGATTGAGGAAAGGAGGGTCCACTAGTACCAGGGATTTTAGTAATTACTATGTGGCTGGGCTTGGAGGGAGAGAGGGAGGGGACCACTAGCACTAGGGAATGTATATCTTGTTATGGGTCTAGGGATCGGATGGAGGGAGGGACCACTGTCACCAGGGATTATAATTACTGTGGGGCTGGTGATTGGAGGGGTGGTGCCATGGACCACAAGGGTGCATATGCTTCCCCAGCTACCAACTGGCTGGTTGGGTGCATTACCTCTAGCAGTTGCTAGGGTTGTGTGGTATAAGGGGAGGTTTTCTTGACGGTATTTGCGCGAGTGCAAAGGATCACACAAACCCTCTTGTGCCTTGCAGATCCACTGAACATCAATTTGTGCCCATATTCCTGCTATCTTCCCATTTGCATACCTCTGCTTTGGTTTACAAGGCACTACCTTTGTTGGCGTCAAAGAGCCCTTGAATATTGGGCTTCCAAGAAAGTCTGGTTTGCTCAGCCAAACACAGATTAGTGTCTGTGCAAACTTCTGAATATTGGGCTCCAGATCTTGTATCTAATTTTGCCTGCTTCAGGGCACCATTTATGAAAGAAAGATTCCATGACCCCATTAGGTGACACATGTTATGTGTGTAGAACAGTTCCCATGCCCACATTAGATGCCAAAATGTGAGTGCTACAACTCAGTTTTAGTTATATAAAGCCAAACTTGGAAGCCAAATCTGTGGGAGGCAATATGATTCACTTTATATTAGCGCAAAAGCAAATCTTAATCCCAATTATCAAATATATTTCAAAAACTGACCCCTTTATTATATATAGAGAATATAAAAGAAAACAAAGACAAAGATGTGGTACAATCATTACTGTAGACAAGGGAAAAAAGAAGGTGAATTATGACATTTGGAAATTTAGAAAAGAACCCTCTAGGGAAAACCCTAAAAAAAGGAAAAGAAAGCCTTGTACCATGCCAGAAAGCAATATGACTTCATTTTAGAACAGCAACAGGAATTGCATCAAAAAAAGAAATGGGGGAAAATGATGGATGCAATAATTGATAAAGACACTATTACATTTTGGAACTATGTTGCCAAGGGAAAAAAATTATTCTTTAAATCCCCAGAAACCTACATAAGTGGAGACGTATGGATTCACATTTTAAGGGGGTATTCTATGATACTGGATAATTGTATTACTCATTATGGTTTCGGACCTCAGTTAAAGAAATAATGATGGGTGAAGTTGTTTCTGCCATTGAAACATTAACAATGGAAAGGACCAGAGATTGATACAATACCAGTAGAAGTATATTATTAAAATGTAGAATGGTGGGCCCTTCTTGAAAGCATTTTCAGTTTATGAACAAAGTATGACTATTTCTTGGATTCTTGGAAAGGAAATGTTATTGTACCAATTTATAAGAAAGAAGAGCATTTAAACCTAAAATCTTATAGGCTAATCAGTTTGATAAATGTGTTGGCAAAGAATTTCATGGAAATTATACTCCAGTGACTGCAGAATTGGTAAGAAGATTATGTTATAATGCCCCTGTTACAACCAGGCTTTAGAGCAGGCAGTTCTACTGTAGACAGCTGTCTTCTCTTACTTCATTTGTTTCAGAAATATGTGGCTGTGTGACTGTATGAAAAGTATGGCTTTGTACAGTTTTTGTGGACTTGTCTTCTGCATTTGACTCACTTACACATCAAACATTATGGGAACAGTTAAATGTTAATGGTAGCCTGCTTAATATACTCAAGTCACTTTGTATGGATACCTGGTCAAAAATTAGATAAGCAGTAGATGGACTTTTAACAGACTCCTTCCCTTTGAATAGAGGGTAAGGCAAGGTGCATGTTGACCCCTTTCTTTTTAACCTCTGCTTGAATGATTTTGTCGCTTTTTAGATGTATTGACATAAATTCTCCAAAGATAGGTCAAATGTCAATTAATGCACATGCCTATGCAGACAATATTGATAAGCAATCACTTACTAGGTGAGGGATGTAGGACATCTTACATAATGTTTCCTTCTTTTGCAATGAATCACATTAACAGATTAATTGAGAAAACAAAGTTGTACATTTTGATTCCAACTCTTTATCATTTTTGGGAAGAAATTTAAGGGGGACAAATTGGGACTTATGCACATTATACTTATGTGGGCCTTCAAAACGACCTCTAGTTTTTCATTGTTAAATCATTTTAGAAATTTGTTAAAAACATGTAATGCTTAACTAATGACCTTAAGCAATTTTAATTGAAGTGCAGAGGCAACTCAGTAGTCACAGCAATTAAAACTGCTAAAGCAAAATTTTGCTAAATTATTTTGTGTGGCATAGAACTATAGAGAAAAGAAAAGTTATATATGTATGATTGGAAAATGCCAACATTTTGAAACATGTACTGGTCTCTGCACCTGTCCCTGACTGTGCTGTTGGGGCAGAGTTGGGTCAGACAACATTTCAACCACAAACAATGGCTAGAATGGTTTCATACTGGATAAGACTTTTGAAAATGGATAACTACAGATTTCCTAGAGGAATGAAATGTTAGAATTTAAAAATAATGACATATGAATCAGATGGCTAACAAACATAGAATATATACTTGATTACAGTAATATGAATGTTTTGTTGAAATGGACAGAGGGTAGAATTGTAATAAATCATTCATACACAAAGGTGATTCTGAAAAAACTGGAGCACAAAGCAAGGGTATGGATCTAGAAAGACCAGCCACTGTGAAATTCAGCCAATGGTTTATTGAGTATAAGAAATCATATAATTTGTAAAATATTTAGAGATTCTAGGAGATCCACAGTTGAGATTATCGTCTACAAAATGTTGCTTTCAAACATTATACTCTAACATATTAAAGGCTAGATTTGAGGGTGAATCAAAAATTGCCAGAAAACCATCTGTTGCTGTACACTGGGAATCCCAGAGGACACAATTTATGTTATTTTATTCAGTACTTGACACCAGGAGCAAAGGAAGAAATGATTAGGGAACAATATGTGTAAGTTTCTTGAACCACCAAATAAACAACTGTAAATGCTGATAGGTTTATAGGTGGATATGAATCGTAGGCCTTTTAGACTTGACCAATATTAGCTCAAAAGCCCTAATTTTCTGTCTTCCATATATCTGTCCAATGAATTCTTAAAGTCATCCAGGGTACTGCACATTACTACATCCCTAGGAGCCTATTCCATACTGACTACTCTCTGTATAAGCCATGTACTCTGTCTAGTTGTCCTATAGAACTCACCCTTAAGTTGATATGGGTGGAACCTACTTCCTCTTTTAGGTTCCTTCCTCATAACACCAGTACAATTCCATGAGTCCCTGCCATGAAATGCCCTATATGTTAAACACAAGTCTCCCTTCAGTCTTCTATATTCCAAAGTTGAACAGGCTCAAGTTCAGCAACCTCTCTCCATATGACATGCCTGACAGCTGCCTGATTTTCTTAGTATTCTGATGCTTGGTTGATTATAAATTAATGTCAAGAACCACAAAATTTGTATGCGCTGCAACTGAGATTAAGAAAATGTCTGTATGAATGTGAAATTACACTATTTTTAAAATAGTTATGGTCATGTAACAGCAAAATGCTGATTGATAGATTATACTACTACTACTTTCCCCCCATATGCATTTTCCACTTTGAGCCCTGGCAGGTGCTTTGGTCCTCCCAGAGGGAGAAACTCTCTCTCTCTCTCTCTCTCAGGTCTCACTGCACCACAATCAGCCACCCACCCAGTATTTCCCCTGTGGATTGCCCCCCGCAGCAGGGCCAGTGAGGTGGTGCCCCCTCCCCAGGGACCCATTTCAGAACTCTGGGGTTGGCACGTGGCATGGTGGACCATCACGGAGCCCTGACAGGCTCTTTTTTCTCCCATTTACTGCCCCCTCCCCACTGATGTAACCATGTCAGAGTATGCCTCCTAACCTGTATTGCCCTCTGGTCACCACCAGAGGGCAATCAGTGAGTGGGACAGTGTGTGCCCTCCCCCTGAGAGAGGAAAGCAGTCCTCTGGACACTCAATCCTCTCTCCCACCTGCTGACCCCAACGGTCTGGTCTTATTCCCGAACTTGGGTCACTGGTGTGGTGCGAGATGTAGTGATCAGCTCCTCAACCTCCAGCACCACTGGGCTGGCTTACACTACTACTTTAACTACAGAGCAGCACCTAGTCACACTTCTACTTCCTCCTACTGAGCTTACATTTCTGCATGCATTGTGGAACTCCTACTGAACTTACATTTTGCATGCATTGTGCACCTTGAGATAGACTCCTTGACTGAACAGTAGTATTTTAGGAAGTGTCTGCTGTTCACTGCACTTAGCAGTTAATCTAATTTAAAGACATAGGACTAGAAATATAGAACATGATGGCAGAAGATGACTCACTGGCCCATCTAGTTGGCCCAACTTGCCATAATACTCTTATATTGACCCTAATTACTGTTTTCCTTCCTTTTCCCTCCCCCTTCCACCTCCACCAGACCTTATCAGGCCCTTGTGTCTCTTCTGTACACATTTGAATCCACTTTGGCACAGACTACCTCCTCTGTCAGTACATTCCATTTGTCCACTACTCTTTCTGCAGAAATGTACTGGTGGACATCCCTCCTGAACCTTCTCAAGCCATCTTTAGTGTGCTCCCCTATTTTGTATGTGTACTAAGGGTGAATAGCTCATAGCATTTCACCTGCTAATTCCATGAAGATATTTGTACATTTCAATCATATGTCCCCCACTCCCCACTTATCTCCAGGGTGTACATGTTTAGGTCTCTCAGTTTTTCTTGGCATGCTTTCTTTCCCAGGCCTTGGATCATCTCAATCACCCTTCTTTGTTATAGCCTCCACCCTATCAAAGTCCCTCTGCAGGTGTGGGATCTAAAACCTTGCACAGTATTCCTGGTGAGGGTGAATCAGAGACATACAGTATAGAGGGAAATAATCACCTCCCTGCTTCAACTATTGATCACCTATGCACCCCAGTATCTAATTTGCCTTTCCCACTCTCCTTTTGCATTGTGCCATAGAGTTCAGACTTTTCAGAATTATCACAGGAGGTCCTTTCCTTCCATTGTTCCCTTTACTACATTCCCACATCAAGTATTGCGTTTTCAGGTTCTAGTTACCAATGTGCATTACATTACAGTTCTTGGCATTAAATCTCATCTGCCATAATATCCTGAACCACTTTTCAAATGCATCCAGTTCTTCCCTCATTGATCTAGCCCAATTCCATCTTTGCTATCCATTCACCTATAGACCTTGGTGTCATTCATGAAGAGGCAGAGCTTTCTCAGAACTCCTACCCCATGTCACAAAAGAGTATGTTAAAAGTGACAGGCCACAGGACTGAAGCTTGTGGTGCACAATTCATTGCCTTCTTAAAGAGCAGCAATTGTGGTCATTTTTAAAAATGTTCCTAAGCTCCCCACTAGTGCCTTACCCCACCTGGACTTATATAGTTCATATCCTATACTTTTCTGATGTGTAGAAGATAAATAGGAAGAGATTGTAATTCCTGGCTTGGGGGAACCAGCTGCCAAATTTCTTTTCCTTCCTGGTAGCACTAGCCAAAACTCCACCCCCATGCTGTGACTTTCTGTGATGTAGTTGTTTAGAATGCAGGGCATGCTATTGAAATGAATGGAGCAATTTCAAATGCTTGTTGCCATATTTTAGAAGTCCACTCAGCATCAATTCAACCACCACTAACAAGGCTTGTTAGTTGAGCAGTAGCTTTGAATTGACCTCAGAGAACTTCTAAAATGTGGCAAAAGCATTTTGAAAATAACACCCATTTAATATCAATGTAGCATGACCCTGTGTTCTATACACAACTAGTCACAAAATGCTGGAGCAATAGGGCAGCATTGGGGCAGAGCTTTTGTCTAGTGGTACCAGGAAGGGCTCTGTCAGCCAACTGCTTCAAGCCAAGAAATATGATCCTTCTCATGCATTTTCTATGCATTAGAAAATTGCAGGATGTGGACTCTGTAAGTCCAGGTGGGTAATGCACCAGTTGGGGGTTGATGGAAACACTATAAATGATGCTGTTTAACCTCAAAGTGTTCAGTCAGTCCCCATCCTCTGTGTCCTCCCCTTTAGTCAGTTTGCATCTATGTTGCCAACCTCTTGTCTGGCCTCAGATGTCTCATTTCTGACTAGTCTGCTATGGGGGACCAAGTCAAAGGCCTAACTGAAGTCCAGGTACAGTATGCCTATTGGCTGTCCTTTGTCAAACTCTTTTTGCCTAGTCAAAGAACTCAATCAGGCTCATCTGGCATGGCCTCCCCATGTGATCATGTGTTGCTTATATCCTACTTTGAAAAAGTCTACTAACCTCACCTAGTATAGCCTCCAGTATTTTCCCCACCATAGATGAAAAGCTAACAGGTCTATAGTTACCCAGGTTGATCTTTCTGCCACTTTTGTGCATATGCACAATGTTGGCTATCCTCCAGTTAATGGAGACCACCCCAGTGTTCAACAAGCAGTTGAACATGTCACTAGCAATGCTGTAAGCACCTGCAAATGTTGTAACAATAGGTTATAACATCACTTTTTATAATAGGCACTTAAACCTACCTTGGGCCTTACTACCAACATTTTCATAAATTCCCAAATAATTCTAAAATTCAAATATGGTATTATCCTTATCTTCCCCAGTTCCAGATAATGGTAAAAACATTTCTGCCACACTTAGAAGTATGAAAAATAAACTTTATTAACACCTATAAACAATAATTCTAAGCATTCCTATTTAGTATAACTATACCTTGCAAACATAATAAAAACTGAAAACATAAACAACAAAGGTTTCAGAAAATCAAATGAAACACAAAGAAATAAAACAAGTATTTCAGCACATAAACAATACAGAAAATGAATGAGCAATATTTAACACAATAAATGACATTGGCTATATACTATACTTTCATTATGCTTTGTATTTAGCATAACTGTCTTTCATAAGGACATGCAAACTCATTACTTTAGTATCTCAGATTATATTTCTGTATAAAACTTGTTTTCATTCTTCATAGCATGCAGAATGTATTCCTTTTGTTTAAATTTAAGCTTAACTATACACCCAGGCCCAGATAGTCAAAGCATAGCGTGGTGAGCAAACCAATAGCGCTGTAATAGTGCAGGAATAGTGCGGAGCCGCCATATTCAGAGGACCATTTAGCGCACACTAACAGCAGTAGCACGGGGCAAACCACTAATGTATGCAAGGGGCAACAGGAAGGGGGGTGGCCCACGAGGGACGCGCAAAGATATATTCAAAGGCCCAGTGCCACACTAGGACACATAGCGCGGCGCTAGTTACCGCCTATAAAAGGCTGGTCTTAACCCAGGGCAAAACACAGAGGAGGAGAGACCAGAACAGGAAGTGGGAGTGTGTGCAGTGCCTGTAGCAGTGATGCTGCCACTGATGGCAGCTGTAGTGGAGGAGGAGGAGGAGGAGGAGAGGGCAGGCACAACATGGGCCACAACACAGGCCAAGGAGATGGTATGCTGCAACAGGTGGTACCGCCCAGGGTCTCCTTCGAGACACTGCCTGATGACCATACTTTGGCCGGTACAGGATGAACAGGGGAATGTTGAGGCAGCTCTGTGAACTCCTGCATGAACAGCTGCACCCAAAAACCAGACGCAGCCATGCCATGACAGTGGAGGAGAAGGTGACAGCAGCGATGTGCTTCCTTGCCACAGGGACGTTCCAAAGACCAACGGGGGACACCATCGGGGCATCGCAGTCTGTCACCTCACACCTCCTGACCCAGTTCCTAGAGGCTTTCCTGCCACATGCTGGGGAGTTCATAGTATTCCCCAGCACGGCAGCACAGCGCAGAGAAACAATGCAGCATTTCCATCGGGTTGCGCACCTACCATCCATACTGGGTGCCATTGACTGCACCCATGTCCCCATCCGTGCACCACCTGGTGATGGCAGTGACGTGTATGTTAACAGGAAGGGGTACCACTCCATCAACTGCCAGGTGGTGTGTAATGCGGATGGGTGCATCAGCAATGTGTATGCACAGTACCCCGGCAGTGCCCACGACGCATTCATCTGGCACCAGTCCCAGCTGTGCCAAGCATTCGAGGAGGGCAGAATAACCAGTGGTCAACTAATCGGTGAGCAGTAGCATACAAGGCATACACACACCAGCATGCATGGGGCCAGGCATTGCAGGCCAGGAAAGGGGTGTGGGAGGGCTACACAGGGTGCAGGACAGCATCCGACAGACTGCCATATGTCACTAACAGGTATACATCTCTTGGACAGGGACAGTGCCTATCCCCGCGACCTGGCTGCTGACACCAGTACTCCACTGGCTACAGTGGCTGAGGAGATGTACAACGAGGCACATGCCAGCACAAGGAACATCATAGAGAGGGTGTTTGGCATCCTGAAGATGCGATTCCGATGCCTAGACACATCAGGCGGTGCCCTACAGTATACACCTCAGAAGGTATGCCGTATCTTCCTAGCCTGTTGTATGCTGCACAACATGGCAATGAACCGTGGGATACAGGCACCTGACCCTGAGTGACAGTCTGACAGTGAGCCAGAGCCAGCAGTCAGGGGGATAGTGGAGCACCTCGAGAGAGGGACCTCGCATGGCACGAGGGCCTACAGCACAGGACAACATCATCAGGACACTGCAACAGACAACAGGGTAAGTACAGACTGCACAACAACTTGAAAAGGTACAATTAATAATGACTTTAATGTGCACATGGACACAGATGAGTGACAATAACAATACCAACAGTAAACCTACACAAGTGGATCTGACAACATGTGTGCATGTGTTGTGTGTTTGGGGTTGTGCAGGACACGCGTGGGGGGGCTGGACACAAACGGTGTGGTGACAGTGAGGACTTGTGATGTATGCCGTGAGGGTAAGTGATGCAACCGTGCCAGTGGATGTGTGTGTGTGTGTGCACATGTGTGAACGTGCATGTGGGTGTGCCTATGTTGCAAATGTGGGGTGATGAGTGCACTGTGCCACATAGTCAGTGTGGCCATCAATGACGCCTCCCACCACGCATGCGACGTGCGCCACTACTGTGGGACACAGGCTCTGGTGTGCTCTGTGCAGAGGACAACGCTGATGTGTGAGGCGAGGCAGGAAGGGTCGGCCTCCTGTGCCCCCGGGGGACGGTGGAGCCTGACAGGGTGGGTGGATGGCCACGGCGGCGCTGGGTCACAGATGGGGTGTGTGTTGCTGTTGAGTTGGAGCCACTGGCAGCCCTGCGTCCACAGCCGGCCCACCTGTGTGCCCCTGTGCCATCTGCACCACAGCCAAGCATCCCATGCTGGAGTGAACCCCATGCACCCCACGAGGACATTTCCTATGTCAACCACCGCAGCCGAAGACCAGCAAACCCATGCTCGGATGGCACCCACCAGTCAGCCCATTCTGTCCTCCGCCCGCTGCTCAGCATGGGCAAAGCTCACTGTGATGGCTCTCTGATCTGGCGAGCTCATGGCGCATCTCCGCGCATGCCATGAAGGTCCATACACGCCCTGCTGGAGGTGAGAGCAGCCTGCAGGAGTGGGCAGACACCATGGCCATCCTGTCCCGGGCACATTACCTTGAGCTGTAGCTGGCAGAGGTGCCTGCTGCACAAGAGCAACAGGATCCTGTCACATGGCAGGCACGCCCTGCTGCTGGCAGCTACTGTTGGTGGCCTGTGGAACGGTATGGGCATGGACACCATTCAGCCCTGCACACCCTGTGGTTCTGGCGCTGTTCCCTACACTGCCCACCTCCGTGTACACAGGTACAGCCACACTGGTGATGCTGCATGCACCACTGGCACCTTGTCCCACAGCCTGCCGGGCAGCCCCTCCTGCATCCCTGCACAGGCACAGCCAGGTGTTGCGCCAAGTCAGACACATCAGTGTCCTCACCACTGGTGACAGTGACCAGTAGGATGTCCCCTACACCACCTCCTCCAACTGTGCTGCATCCTGGTATCCGTGTATCCCAATACCCCTACTGAGGTGTGACACCCCTCCTCAGTCAGTAGCTGCCCTTGGCTATGTGTGTGCTGTTACATTTATGGCATCTGTGCGCCATCTGTTGCACCATGCCAGGATGTTGATGGTCGTTCCCCATCGTCTGCCTCCACTACCGTTGGGACCTGTCTGCACAGCCTGACAGCCCCTGTTGTCCTGCAGGCCTGGCAGTCACCACTGTGGAGACAATAGGAACAGGGTAGGTCACCCGTCATGGACACTGTACCCAAACACCACCACCACTACCACCACTACTCCATGCACCCCAGGACACGTATCCCTTCACACAGGCCCGTGACCCCATGCACCACTCAAACCCACAGTGGCCATGCCCATACCAGGCAGCTGTTTGGCAGACCACTGTGCATCCCATGCAGGACACCCACAGCATGGCCATGCACCCATGCCAACACAACATGGGGTATACACATGCGAATACAGACCTGTCCTCAGTGCGAGAGGCGTCCTCACACCCACCACCCAGCACACCTGGCGACCGCCACCGGCCTGAGGGTCGATGCTACGACAGCCATGTGTGGCTCCTCCACCCACTGCTGCTGCTGAGGTGGTCCACCACCGTCCTCATCCTGTCCCTCAGTCGCTGGGCCTCCTCCTCCTTCGCACGTCGCAGGAGGTCATTCCATCTCTTCAGTACAGCTTCGGTTGTCCTGCCACATCCCCCTATGGCATTCATAGCGGCAGTCACCTCCTCCCAGGTTTGGTGCACCACTGTGTCAGTGGCCCTGTGCGTGCATAGCACCTGCTCCCTCACCTTCACGGCATGCACAAGGGTGTTCAACTCCTCCTGCGAGAACTTATGTGCACGTATGTGCTCCTGGCGCACTGCCGAACCTATGGGATAGTCAAAAGGGGACGTGTCATCGGCCGTGTCGGTACTGCATTGCATTACACATAGACATCACAATGCCCCCCCAGTGCCACAGGCCACATGGACATATGGGAGTGCTGCATGTGCATGCACGGTGCACACGCCACCATAGTCACTGTGCATCCCATGTCTGTACAGCGAGCCCTGCGTCATACGTGCACTCACTCACCCTAACCACCTTGCACTGTACTGTGCCCTTTGTGTTCACCAATGTGGGTTGCGTGAGCTAGGCACTAGTACGTAGACAATGTCAGGACCCATTGCAATTACCACATGGTGCATGGGCTGGCACAGTTCCGGGACACTGCGTACATCCTGCGTGGGTGCCATAGCCTGTCATGCCACACGTCCAGGGAGTCATGTCAGTGGGCCACTGTTGCAGGACACACCCCTGCAGGGGATTGTGCACAGTGCACTGTACGTTTGGTTGCAGACATCTAGGGATGTGCACCATCACACAGCACAGTGCTTGCCTGTGGTCCAACATGGGTCAGACCATTCACCAGAGAATGCATCTCTGTGCTCCTGTCCATGCTGAACCTGTTCTGGGATACTGACATTCGATAGTGTCCTACAGCAGTCATACATACCTGCCTCACGCTGCTCTTCCTCCTGTTGCATGTCTACACCAGTATGTTGTTTACGCTTAGATTCCTTATCAGGCTGCAGTACCACAACACAACACCGGCGGGGCACCGCACTCCCTTTTATAGCCCATCTAGGCAATCAAGCGTGTCAGTCATGCTAATGAGCGCATAATGATATGCGTAATCACACAGTTTGCCCCATGTACGCACAAGTATCCTCATTTGCATACCCTTTTGAATATGGCTCCGATTTGCCCGTGTTAGCACAGCCATGTTGTGCAAATGTCAGCCATAGCGCTTGTTGGTGTTGCAGCACCCCACTATCCAGATAGCGCAGCGCTATGTGCCTTAGCGCCGCCAACACACATGATCCGTATGAGGCCTCTATGTCCACGCTATCACCCAGTCATAGCGGCGATTCAGCACAGCGCTGGAGCAGCATAGCGGGCACTATTCGCACGAGCGCGGAACACAACCTCAGGGCCATGCTGGGGTCACGATGTGCAGTGTGTGGCTTCTCGGTAGCAACGCACTACGCCATGTGATAGCATGGCACTGCAGGGATTGTTGAGGTGCATTCCTGGTAGGGCAGGGTGTTTGTGTTCAACAACAGTACAGTGCCATGTGTCTGACGCAAGACAGCGGTGCAGTTGTGCACAGGGACAGGTGCTGGGGGACGAGAGTCCGCAAAACCTGGTGCAGCTGGTCATGAAACCGCATAGGAGGCTGTTTGGGGAGGTGAGAGAGGGGGACCTCCCACGAATGCAAGTGTGGGAGATGGTGGCTAGGAAGCTTAGTGAGCGTACCGGCATACCCCGCAGTGCAGAGAAGTGCCACAACAGGTACACGGACCTGAGACACAGGCAGAGGCAGCAGCTAGAGCGCTACAGGCACATGGTGCATGATGGCACTGTGCCTGTGCCAGGTGAGTGGTGTTGCATGTGGAGTGTGCATACATGTCAGGCTTTGTGTGCGTGTGGGTGTGGGTGGTTGCAGAGGGGTGTGTGTGGGGGTCTGGCTGTGGGTGAGTGGTGTGTGGTGTGCAGCAGGGGTGGTGGTGGGGGTGTGTGCTTTGGGTGTGGGTGTGTGGCATGTGTCTGTGTGCACAGCTGTGTAGCAGTGCACCATGCTGTTGCACACTGTGTACAGGCACAGTGCACATGTATTCCCCATAGGGTGCACGGTGCATGCCGTGACCATTGCTGTGGGTGGAGGGTGGGGTGCATTGTGTTTGGGGTTGCATGTGCATCTTGCTGTGATTCACGATGTGTATGTTGTGTCATGCTCTAACAACACTTTACCATTTGTCCACTGTAGAGCAGATCGAGCAGCCCATGCCCGCAGGTGCGACTCAGCCCAGGACACAGGAGCGGAGATGAGGCAGCACGAGGGCGCCATCACTTCCACAGCATGCGCAGAAGAGCGGCACTGATAGCGGTGGCATGTTGCATGAGTACCTGTTACATTGCTCTGTGATGTGTGCACTTTCACGACACTATGCACCACATCTGGGTGTCCAGCCACTCACTTGTCTGCAAAGGTCACTGGGCCGGTGTGGTGTAGCTGTGTGGTGTGTGGTACAGCTGTGTTTCACACCACAGCTGGGTGCTATCAGCCTTGCCTGGGGGGGCGGTCACATTGCAGTGCTGTGCAGGTGGCAGATGGTGTTGCTTGCTTGAGTGGCGGGTGTTCCGTGGGGACACCATGCTGACGGCTGACCTTCCCACCTCTGTGGTGCATCCATGTCACCACCCACAGGCGTTCACAATTGCACAGGTGGTAGTTACTTGCTGTTCATTCGACACTACAGGGCATGCCTTGCGGACTTTACTCTCACCCTTCTGGACACCTGCTGTGTAGCACTGCCTGTCACACTGTGCTACATAGTGGCACTGTGCCGTACGCAGTGTACGTCCATCCATGTGTGTCTCGTTGCGAGGTCACTGTGTTGCTGTTTAGTTGCAAGGTATGGATATCACTGTGCTATTACATTATGTGCATCGTTCCTGGCCAATGTTGACTGTGGCTGTGGTGGTGGTGGTCCTCACTGTGTGGGGGAGGGTGGTCCTGTTACGTGGGTTGCGGACACTGCCATGTACCATGTCTCCGTTGGGTGATATGCTTTCAGTGGTATTGCCTGGTGGCATGTGAAGGCCCTTCAGTGACAGCATCTGTGCTCTGGCTGACTGTTGTCCCCTGGCCTGTGTCGGTCATTGCCAGGACACTGTCATGGTTCATTGATGCTCCTGCATGCATGTCGTTGTTGTTTGTTCTGCGCTCTGCATTGCTGTGCATTTCCATGTGTGGCTGGGCAGCATGTCCCAACGTGTGGATGCCCTTGTGCATGTCCTTGCGTGTCCCTTGCACCCAACTCACCGGGTTTCCAGCTGTCTGTCTGCCATGTCTGGTGGTGTGCTGTATCATGGTGGATGGTGTCACATGTCCCCTGATGCTGTCAGACTCGCTGACATCATCTGTGTTGGGTTCTGTGTTGGTGCCTGTGTTGCCCTGTGCTGCATTGTGGGATGCTGCCATGTTGTCATACCACTGCAGAACTCAATGCCACCAGGGATAGCCCATTGGGACATGCTGTCCATCTTTGTATGGGGTGGCTGCTGTTGCCTCTCTGTGTGTGTGTACCGCCCCTCATGGTCTCACCCTTCCTCTTGTAGGGCCACTATGGGCATCACTGTGGGCAACGCATCCCAAGAGACAGACGGAATGGAGGACCTCTGCGCAGGATTGTGAGGCAGCAGTGGACACAGATCGAGCAGCAGGCCATCATCATTACTGAGACCAGGAGGGTGGCAAGCATCCTGGAGGCTTGTCTCCCTATTTCTGCAGACACATAGATGTATCCCCTGCTGTTTTTAAGTCAGCCCTCACCACCCCCCCTTACTGGACTTGATTCTCCCTTCCTTGCCCATTGTCATCTGTCCCTGTGTGCGTCCTCCTCCGCTTTGCACCCTTGGCCTGTGTCTTCCTGTCCCTCCATCTGTTGTCATCCTTATGTTTACCTTTGTGTGCCTTTCTCTGCTAATGGTGTTTGACATTTTTATCATGTGGTGGGCATTTGGGGTTGTGTGTTGGGAGGCTTGGTGGGTATTTTCTAGTTCTGTTTTGGTGTTGTGGGGAGGGTTGTTCAGTGGTGGTGGGACATTTTGTACTCTGGGGTTTGTTACTCGTTATGTTATGTGTTATATTTGCTGTTGTGTTTCTGTTTGCTGTACTGTTCATTATTGTTTATTACACTGGTTAATGACATTTTACGGTGTCCCGTGTCATTCTTGGGTGCTGGGGTTCCACATGCTTTGTGCTGTTGCTGGTGTTCTCCACATGGGTCTGGGTTGTTGCTGGACTTTCCTGTGAATGTATGGCATCCTCATGGGTGGGCACTGTGGTGTGCTTCTAATACCTCATTCCAGCATGTGTTGCCTTGCATGTGTCCCAGGATCGGGCTGTCTCTGCACTGTATTCCATTGTGTGTTTGCACTGCCTGCCTGGTGCTATATTCAGTGCTGTCTTGTGTCTATATTCAGTGCTGTGTTATTCTGGGCTTTTTTTTGCACTGCACTTCTGGGCCTGTTTGCCCAGTTTCCTTTGCTTGCTATATTCAGCGGGGTTTGCCCGGCTATTCATTTTGAATATGGCTGGCATTTTGCTCTCAGGCAGGTTTGCCTGCCGGGCAGTGCTATTCGCTGCCAGGGGCTAACTTTGAATATCTATTCAAGGTTTTGTAATTAAAAGTTGTTAACCTGTTACATATTTTACCTCCCCAGATATGTTAAATTAAAATATTAATATTATTAATTAGAATAATTAAATAATATTTAAATATTTAGTTAATTGTAGAGGTTGGCCTTCTTTTTTTAACTTCATAAATCTTGGTGGGAGATGCTTCTTCTGGATGCTAAAAGTTCTGGGGTATCAGTCTTTACTGTAGTCCTTTGTCTTTTTTCCCCTTGAACCTGGAACCACGGACTCTTCCAACACCAAGTTAAACAGTGCAGGCTGGATGCTCTTTGCTGGACACATCAAGAATCTTCAAAAAGTCACTTACCAGGATTTTTGGTGGGAACATCAGACAGTAGGGTAGTAACAGTTCAAGGCTCCACAGTAGATACTTTTACCATCTTAGTTACTTGTAGGAAAGGATTTCCTCATGGAGAGCAGGGTTATTTTGGTAACTGAAATCTATGACTTTTTCAGTTTCAGTTCATTTCCACTTGAACCTCAGGACACTGGACTCTTCAGGAATTAAAAAGCACTGGCTGATGAAATTAACAGTTAGTCTTTTGTCAAGGCTTTAGCAGAAATTCCAAAACATTACTTCAGTCAAAATGTCTAGTATAAACCACATCTCTTTTCGTCATCCAATATTGGAAAAAGTAACTTTTCATAACAAGCAGTCCTTGCAGTTGGACCTTGTGGCAACCTATGTTAGCTTGCAGGGTTTGTTCTCAGCGCTTCTGGTGGAAACATCAATGGCTTAGCCAAATGTTGTTCCCAGACAGGCATGGCTTCAGGCTTTTGGCCCAGTAAAAGTCTTAAAATCACTTAATTACTGCTTCCAACTGGCATAGGTCCAGACACCTCAAAGATTTTAGCAGTTCTGCAGTGGGCCTGGCTAAATTCACATATATGTTTTCAGGTTGAGTAACATCATCACCAGATTCTGATTGGTTTGTGTACACTATGGAGGTGGGACTCTAGGTACCTCCCATGAATCAAATTTTTTTTGGAATAATCTCAGTTTAGGACAAAGTTTCTATCTAAAACAATTTCTCTTTCTTGTACCCAGAGACATCTTCACACACATACAAAACTTATATTTTCTTGTTCATCTTGATGTCTGGATTAATTTAAGACCAAACAAGATAGTGTCAACTTTAATATAAGGTCTACAGTCTATAAAAGCTTTATAAAACATTTTATTTTATAGATATCTCAATAATGTTTACAGATTCTGGATCTACAATTTTTGCAGTTTAACAGGTTATATCTCTTTATCATCTGTCATTTTCATACAGTCTATAGGATTGAAAAACTTATTTCTGAAAGTAATTCTCTTTATTCGTAATGAAGTGTCACATCTTGCAACTTGGAACTCATTGAGAAACTCTGATATAAAGTGACTACATTCTGTTTTTAGGTATTTAATCAAAAGTTATGTCCTTAGAAAGGCCATAAAGTTAGCTTCCCTTTAAGACTAAACAAGTCTTTTTATTCATGTCAGTTTTGATGCAACAATATTTTGTAAATATCAAAGACTACAAAGCTGCCACAGCCTTGCAATGTGGTCATCTTACAGACCCCTAAATTCCTTATTAAGTATCTGAATTTGGTCTTAATGGGACTTCTCACAACTTTGCAATTGATAAAAGTTCCTTACTTGCATTGTAATGAAGATACTTTTCAAGAGAGGTATTTGTCTGTGCCAGCCTCAGCTTAGCACAGAGTCCAGATGTCATACATCACCTGTCAAGTTCATAGCAACTATTTCAGTAGCTATAGCTCCAGTTCTGTGAAGAAGCCAGTATCGGGAACTCTCTATTTAAACATCTTCACTGGACCAGTTTTTTTTTCAAACTCTGAAGTTGTGTCTTGTATGCTATATCCCTTTTCATTGTCCAAGGTTTTACAATATTTTCTTTTTTTTTTTGCAGTTAAGACTCATGTAAGCATTAATTTTAACCAGAAGTCATATAGTATGATCTCTTATAATTAACCCCTTATAAAGAATATAAGATAGTAATTAAAATAATATAAATAATATGATAAAAATAATAAAATATTATAACAACATTTTTGTTCCTAGATTCCCCCTTGAATCAAAAATGCACCCAGAAAATGCATTTTGTAGTTCAAGACTATAATCCTAATATATGATTATATAGGTTAAGCATTGTAGGGAAAATGAAACAGAACACAAAGTTGCAGTATCATGTGGTAATTTATGACATCATCACCTGTGACACCATCATTTGATTTGACATCATAAGATGTGACATCACTAGATGACATCATTGGGGATGTACTTTTGGCATAGAAATATGCACAGTACTACATGAATATAACATGATTACAACAATGTACACTATTCCTTTAACTACTTTAACAATTCCTTACATTGGTTTAAACATTTTACAAATACAATGAATTCTCTTTTTTTTCATCAATTTCAAAGATCAATATTAATGAACATTTTAACTTGAATCTTGTTCCTGATCACCGTTTCTAGAGTCACCCAGAATATGTTTCAATGTTGTGTTGCATTCACGATATTACCTCAACTGATTAATATGAACCCATTTAGGTACCATTTCTCCAGTGTGTTTCTTTCTGAGTTCAGTTTGGTATGCTACAGATGAGATTTTGTCAGTGATCACAAAGGGTCCTTGCCAGCTTGGAAAGAACTTCTTTGACCTTGGCTTTATCCCTACTGTAGTTAACATAAAACACCTTGTCCTCAATTTGATACTCTTTTGGATCAGTTTTTCTGTCATAATATGACTTAGAAGCCTCTACACTTTTCTCTGAGTTCTTTTGAGCAAATGCAAAGGTTTCTTGCAAGTGCTGTTTTAAATGGTTTACATATTCATGAACTGTAGTTGCAAGTGCTGAATTTCCACTTCCTGTAGTATACAGAAGATGCAAAGGTAACACCATTCATCTTCCTGTCATCATTTCAAAAGGAAATACACCTGTGGACTTACTAGGAGTGGCCCGTGGCCATTAATACTAGTAGCAACTGTACATCCCAATCTTTTCCTGAAAACTGAAATATTTATTCAGTGCATATAGACGATTATTTGATTAGCATGTTCCCCTGTCCAGATGATTGTGGATGGTGGGACACATGTAGTTTTCTCTGTAGCCCTAGTATTTTCCACATGTTCTCTATCACTTCCCCTTTGAAATGTGGACCTCTGTCAGATTTTACTCTTAATGACAATCCCCAGTAATTAAACACATGGGGCTGGATATTCAAACCTGTGCTATTTTGTGGCGCAAGCCCTTGCGTTGTACAAAATAGTTGTGCAGGGGTGTGGCCGGAGCGATATTCAAAGGAGTTGCGCCCTTGAGTAACTCCTTTGAACATCACCACCCGGCCACAGTCACTGTGCATAGACAGTGGAACTTGCGCCACCGTTAGTGGTCAGAGGTGTATCTGAATCCTATGTGTGGCATAAGTACCATTGCACCATGTCTAAATTCTCCGATATTCAAGGTGACATGCAAATGGGACCATAATTCATGCAAGGCACAGGGAGGCCATTTGCATCTGATTGTGGCCCCATTTGCATGCCATGAGCATGCAGGTGCGCCGATCCCTGAGGACTTGTGCCTGGCGCCCTGCCAGGCAGCAGCCATTGGGGACCAATGCCCCCTGCAGCCCGATCGCAGGCAAAAGAGTAAAAAATCCCCCCCACCCCCAACTGGCCCGATCGTGGGGAAAAGCATTAAACTCCTCCCTCCCCCGACTGGCCCGATCATGTCAAATGCTGAAATAACCCCCACCAGCCCAATCGTGGGCAGCAAAGTGTCCCAAACATATCCCTGGTGGTCCAGTGGACTGATAAGCCCAATCGCTGGCTGGAAATGCTTAAAACACACCCCCTAAACATATCCCTGGTGGTCAGTGGACCAATAAGCCTGATTGCAGGCTGGAAATGTCTAAAACACCCCCAAGAACACATCCCTGGTGATCTAGTGTCCCCACCCCACCCACCCATGAAGCCCCACCACCCCACCCCGCAGCTGGCAGGCGGCAGCATCACACCACCTGCCATCCCACCGACTGACTGCCCGGTAGGGCTGCACACCCATTGGTGCAGAGCAAGAGCCAATGGGCGTGCAGCCCATACCGTACAAGACAGTCCAGATTTGTGAATGAATGAATTCATTTGTTCTTGAGGGGGGTGTTTTAGACATTTCCAGCCCACGATCGGGCTGCAGGGGGGGCACAGGGAGTGGGTTGAGGGCCAGCCACAGGTGGCAGCTGCTGCTGTGTTGCACTCTGCAATGCGGCAACTCACCTGTGGGTGGCCCTCGACTTGATCCTTTTTTTTGGCTCAAAGTTGTGCAGGCGCAGGTTGGGGGTTGCACCTGCACAACTCTGCACAGCCTGGCTGAATATCTGGCTGTGCAGTTTATGCATGGTTCCTCCCCCTCCAATTCAGCATGCATTCATTTGCATTGTGCTGTTGCTCAGCATGTTTTCAGTGGTGCAACTGCCTCCTGCTGAATATCGCAGAATGGAGCAATTTCGGACTTGCACAGGCACAACCCTATTGTGCATGGTGCAACCCTTTTGAATATCTGGCCCATGATTTATTAATAAGAAAGCTCTGGTTTCAGCTGTGTTATTTGGAGTAGATATACACTCACCCCATTTTGTGAACAGACAAATAACTGTCAAAAGGTATTGGTTGCCTCTTGAAGATCCAGTAACAGGGCCAATCCAGTCAATCTGGATGTCCAACCAAGGCATGGCAATCCCTTTTGATTGCAGTGGTGCCCTATGTTTGGGAGTAGCTTGCTGGAACTTGCAACATGTCATACAGCCTTGTACATACTCAGCAACATCACTGACATTTAGGGCCAGTAGACTACCTCTTTTAAGATTTCATAAGTTCTTCTATCCCCCATGTGCTTCTGATGGTTCATTATGAGCATGCTGTAACATAATTCCCCTGTGGCCTAAAGGAACAACCTATTGGGCCTCATGTGAGTTTTTACCAACTCTTACCAAGAGAATCAGACCTTAATTGGAATTTATCCTTCTGGTTATACGTGTCTGTCAAGTCATGGCTATCTTGTAGGTCACTTTCAGAAATCATATTTACAACGGGATCCTTGATGAAATGATAAAACGTTCCTACTACTTCATTTTCTTGTTGCATCGCCACCAAATCAAATTCAAGCTTTTCACTGTGCAAGTGTAAGACCTTCTTTTTCTGTCTCTGTTGCTTTAGTCTGTGGTAACAACATCCACAAGCTTGAACGGGAGGGACAAAGTTCCATTCTTCTCCATTCAAAGCACCCTCCCTAGCCAGAGCACTTGTTAGGTCATTTCCTGTTTTGTCTGGTCATAGAATTTTTGAATGCCCTTTTACCTTTCTCCAGTAAACAACCAAGTTATGTTCCTGAACTAACTGATCTAGAAGCTAAATAGGTTCTGCATGCATCACCTTACTGTCTCTTGAATTGATCATTTCCTTCACCTTCCACCCTGTTAAATGTGTAAGGAAGTTATGCCTAACATAATCAGAATCAGTACAATGTGTTGTAACTTATATTGTGCTGCAGTCTGTGCCACTATATACGTGGCTGCCAATTCTGCATATTGGTTAGACTTGGGACTGAGTTTATATTTGAAAGGAGGACATGGAATATGTTCATGCCATACCACTCCTAAACCAGAATACTGGTCTCTACCTTGCTGGAATGAACAACCATCAATGTATGCTCTAGGCAAATTCTCACACACATTCTCATCAAAGTGGTGCTGCCTGTTATATTTGTATACCATAACCAATTCAGGAGATAGCTCTGGGATCCAGTACTGGATGTTCATCTACAGTACAATCATGCATCTCCAGGTCTGCTAACCCTTGAGCTACTGTATTTTTCTTGTTCTTACCATATTTGATTTCTAAGGGTAGGCCTTTGAGTGCTAAGGTCCAGGCCACAATTCTGCTGCTGGATACATCACCATCCCTAAGTTTCTGACTCCCCAGAAATGTAATAGGTTGGTGGCAGGTCTCTATAACAACTTTCTTACCACAAATATCATTTTTGAGCATTTACACTGCCCATACAGTGGAAAATAATGTATTTTCACACTCTGAAAACTTTTTATCAACAGCACTTAAAGTTTTACTCACATAAGCAGTAACACGGTTGTCTGAATCATGTTTCTGATATAACACTGAACTGATGCTGCAGTTAGTGAACTGTTCTAGATAAAAATCCTTATCCATCTGTGGGTAAGCAAGATACGGTGCTTGACTCAGACTATCCTTTAAAGCTTGCATGGCTTTCTCCTGTCCCCCCCACCACCCAGGGTTCTTACTTTTTCAGCAGCCTGATGAGGGAATAGGCAATTTCAGCATAGTCCTGGATAAACTGTCTTGAGTAGTTACAGATGCAAAGGAAGCTGCACGACTCTATTAAAGTTTTGGGTGGTCCAATCTTTTGGACTTCCTTTACTTTGGTGTGCTGACTGCATAACCCATCAGGACCAACTTCATGCCCAACATAGTTTACCTTATTTTTGAACCACTGCCCCTTTGGTAAGGACAACTTGGCACCAGTATCTTTTCAGCTGGTTTAACACATAGGTTACTTCCATCAGGTGTTCCTCAAAGTGTTGCTTTTGATTAGTATATCATCCATGTAAACTAGATTTCCTTTACTTTCAGTGTCAGGCATTCCCTTATGCAGAAAGAATGTTAACATTTGATGGTGAATTTAAGTACCCAAAAGGGCACCTGTTCCATGTATATTGTCTCCTTCCAAAGGTAAAAATCTATTTATATTGATCTTTTAGATCTACCTTTAATGTCCAGAATCCATTTGCTATGTCTAGGGTAATGAAATATTTTGCACCTTGAACCTTGGCCAAACTTTGGTCCAAATATGTCATGGGCCAGTGAGACAATGGTACCTGTTGGTTCAACTCTCTGTAGTCAATAGTGAGCCTCCACTTTCCTATAGGTTTTAATACAGGCCAAATGGGTGAATTATACACAGAGTTTACTTGTCTTTTAACTCCTCACTCCATTAAGGTAACCTCTGTCACAACCCCACTCAGCAGGTCAGGCCCTCTGCTCCCTCAGTGCCAACCTCTGAGTGCAGTATTGTGAACAGGAACAGGAACAGAAACAGGGTAACCCTCCTGTCTGTTTTGTGGGTTTGAATCAACCTTTAGTCTCAAATTTCTGGAGGGATTCAAACTGTGAACCTCTTGTTAGCATATCCAATGTACAGGCTCAGATAATTCTGTTCTTTGGGGGGGCAGATATCTTTCACCTATGGGCACCTAACCAGGTGTACAAAATGAACCCATAAAAACTCTAATAAAGACCTCAGATAAACTCTTACCTCTTCCCAGTTTGGTAAACCAGTAAACTTTGCACAGTGTCAGCTTTAACCATATATGCTTCACTTGTCAAATAAAGAATTTCAAAGACACACCAAGTAGTTTCTTAAAATAGAGGTTTACTTTAAAATAGATAAAAATGTAAAATGTAAAACACAGAACAATATATCCCAAAACATTACAATAACTTAAAAAAAGATTAAAAAGTGCAATTTCCTACCAACCATACACTTAGACTTGCATAGCTAACGTATTCTAATCTTCTTACAGTGCTGAAAGATGTTGTAGCTTCAGAGTCCAACCATGTGTGTGTAAAGGTCAGTTACAGCATAATTAAAAACTGTCTTGACCCTCCCTTCTCCATGATGTCACCCAGCTCCTCCTCTGTTTATTAAAAAATGATACAATCAGGTTGTCTTATCAAGCATGAGGTAAATTAATAGGCGACATCAGCAAAAACTCATGTCCCCACATGACTTCCCAATTAAGTCTGTAATTTTCCAAGATCTTTCTTTCATCCATGAGCAGCATCCTGCTCTTTACAGACATCAAATAGCATTTGTGATGTAGTACCTAAGTGACACACTTGTATTCTTCCTCTAAACATCATAAAAGTTTATGATTTCCAACCTAGCAGCTGGCAGCTACAATTAAGCTAGATAAACAGGAGAGCCTTAATTTAGGTCTCTTCTAGACTTTAATTATCTCCTGGCTTTTATCTTTTAGTTGAAACCTGGGGGGAGGAGTGTTAACCCACTACACAGCATGTCTCAAGAGAGACATTCAATAACACATTTTTATTTTACAAAAAAGCATAGATTAATCAGAACCAGCTGTCCAAGTGTCACAACCAGTATCTCTTGTATTTGTTCATAAGACAGGGGTGGTATTCTGTACTGGTGTACATAAACTGGACCTTTACTAGGGTCCATAGGTGCCCTGGTAACATGGAGGTCAGTTCCCACAAACATGAGCTTCTCTTGCGAACATGTCCTTGAACAGAAGGAACATTTCATGAACCTTTTCTTTTTCTGCTTCAGTTTCACAACTATAATCTTGTATAGCTTGTTCACACTGTTCTTTAAGATCAGGGAAAGGCAAATTCTCACCTACTTCTGTCATTTTCTATTATCTCAGAAACATTTTCAGTATCAATCACATGTACTTTTAAATTGCTCTCATCATTAACCATTGTGGACAGCACAAGATAATCATTTTCAACTTTGCATGCATACAGTATATGTCTTCCTTATCTACTGGACAAACATCTTGTAAAGCAATCAAACCATTTGGTATAGACCTAATTTCTTCATCTGTTTTATTCTGAACAATGTATTTTGTAACTCCCAATAACTGGAACAACTAATTCCAAATCATAGAAGGATTCCCCTATTACTACCCTAACTCACAGTTAGCATCTATAGTGATAGGGTTTACTGTTGGGTTCGATACCAAGATGTGCATTACTCTGCTGCTCATGTCCAAGCAATGCATGGAGTGGGTTTTTAAACCCCTATCACTAAGTTGCTTGTCAAGCACAAATGGTGCAGTTTGATCAGGCACTTCTTGGACTTTCTTAACATTAACCCTAAGAGAGAACTTCTTTACATTACTTGGAATTATTGTAGTGAACACACTCACCATCTGGCACACTTGACGAATAGTTTGTCCAGACCTCAAGGCCAGTGGTGTCACCTTTATTGGGTAAGAGTCCCCCTTATTCATGACCAAAGAACATCATTGGCTAGGTCCACATACACACCCAACCACACAAGGATGTCCAACCCAAGGTACATGGGAGATTCTATGTCTTGTACTACCTTCACAGGGTGTTGTATTTTCTTTTGCCCTAGTAAAGGTCCAATTTATATATGCCAGTGCAGAATACCACCAGCATCTTACAAACAAATACAAGAGATACTGGTTACCTTGATGGAGTGAGGAATCATATATGTGGCTTTGTAAAGTGAGTTGCATGCAGATAAACAATGGCAGATGCAGTGTTTAAATTTGGAAAAAGAAAAAAATTGAACTAGCAAATGCTTATGAGCAGGCTAACAAAGATTTGGTTGAATTAAAGGAAAAATATGAAAGTTTACAGAGTAAAAGTCAAGTTGAGAAACAACTGAAAGCATTTAAGAGGTTATACTGTAATGCTGACTTTAGTATCTCATTAAATGAATCATCTGAATCAGAAAATGAATTACAGAGCCAAAACAAAATCCCTAGACAAACAAGTGGTTCAAATTCTGATTCAGAATGAGAACCATTTAGGAAATACAAGAAAAGGCACAAGACTAGGCAAAAGGGGAGTTCCGCTGTACCTCAAGCTAAGGTGTTTGAGGCCACCACCTCTAATATTCCAGCTAAGAGGGGAGAGAAATCACCCATGTCTAAAATGAAAATACAGTCAAAACCAATGTTAAACCAAACTGTGGCTCAGCAGCCTTATCAAGACTAAGACCAATGCCAACACTGGAGTTTCTCCTGAAAAGGGGGGGTACCAATGTGCAGGGTATGGCAGTAAGCATGGTAAATACAAAACTGACCACAGTGGGTGTCACTATTCTGACTGTGATCAGCAAAATGAAAGTGCACCTCAAAACAGATCCAGGCATAGTTCTCCAAGGCTAGAGGAGATGATTAAAGAATCACTTGAAGAGAAAATGAAGGCGTTTAAAGCTCTTGCTCAGTTATTTGCTCCAAGTTGCTCAGTCACCTGTTGACCTTCATACTCCTGTGCAAAGTTCCTCTGCAGCATCCAGTGTAGATGAAGACAATCATGGCCACTGACTAGTGCCTACTGTACCCCTAATGTGTCCCAGATAAATAAAATTGCAATTGCTGACAATATTAATAAAACTGCTATGAAATTTGAAAATGAAAGTGTTATTATAACCTATTGTTACAACATATTTGGGGTCATCCAGGATCAATTCAGCAGTGCAGACTGGATCCTCTTTGCTGGAGACATCATGAATCTTCAAAAGTCATTTAGCAGGATTTTTGGTGAGAACATCAGAAAGTAGGGTACTGATAGTTCAAGGCTCAACAGTAGATTCTTCTACCATCTTAGCTACTTGTAGAAAAAAGAGTTTCCCATGGAGAACAAGGTTATTTTGGTAACCGGAGTCTATGACTTTTCTGTTTCAATTAATTTCCACTTGAACCTCAGGACACTGGACTCTTCTGTAATTAAACAGCACTGGCTGATGAAATTAACAGTTAGTCTTTTGTCAAGGCTTTATCAGAAATTCCAAACATTACTTCAGTCAAAATGTCCAGTGTAAATCACACTCTTTACTTCATCTAATATTGGAAAAAGTCCCTTTTTGTAACAAGCAGTCTTTGCGCTGGACCTTGTGGCAATCTGTGTTAGCTTGCAGACTTGTCCTCAGCACCCTGGTGGACACATCAATGGCTTAGCCAAATGCTGTTCTCAGACAGGTGTGGCTTCAGGCTTTCGGCCTAGTAAAAGTTTTAAAACCACATAATTACTCTGTCCAACTGGCATGGGTCCAGACACCTCAAAGATTTTAACAGTACTGCAGTGGGCCTGGCCAAGTCAGCATATGTTTTTCAGGTTGAGTGATATCACTGCCAGATTCTGATTGTTTTGTGTAGACTATGGAGGTCTGACTCTAGGTACATCCCAGAAATCAATTTATTTTGAATGAGCTCAGCTTAAGACAAAGTTTATGTATAAAACACTTTCTCTTTCTTGCACCCAGAGGCATTTTCACACACATATAAAACTTATATTTTCTTGTTCAGCTTGATGTCTGGATTAATTAAAGACCAAACATGATGGTGCCAACTTTAATATAAGGTCTACAGTCTATAAAAGCTTCATACAACTTTTATTTTATAGCTATCTCAATAATGTTTAGATTCTGGATCTACAAATTTTGCAGTTTTAGAGGATATGTCTCTTTCTCATCTGTCATTTTCACACAGTCTATAGGATTGAAAAACTTCTTTCTCAAAGTGATTCTCTTTGAGAATTGGCGAACCCAAAGGAGCCATTAGAAATGCAAATATGGTCTATGCGATGGCACGTCACTATCATGAAGTAAAACATGGGTCCCCAGCTACATTAAGATTCATTGGTTTGGAGAAGGTGGAAATTTGATTCCGAGGTGGAGATTTGAATTCAAAAATTTTGCAAAGAGAAGCCTTCTGGATCTTCGAATTAAATACAATGGTCCCTTTTGGTTTAAATGATGAACTTCTTATATATAGCTATCTATAGTTATTTATAGTTAAATGTAGCATTTGTGGACATGACCTGTGGCGTGCTCTGTCCACAATAGGGAGATATGACTTTCCAGCTCTGTCTCCCTTTGGTGTTCTTTTGTTTTATAATGTCAATACATTTTTCAGTTTTTTAATTTTTGTTCATCTCACTGTATTGCTATGGGGTATATGGTGGCGCATATATAGTTTTCATGGCCATGACTTTTTGTGCTTTAGCCATGATTAGTGGGTATTATGACTTGTCCATCTCTTTTCTCTTTTGTAAGATTATGCAGTATATATGGAATTTGGTAACCTATTTTATGTTTGTTTTGTATCAATATCTGTAGTTATATGGAGGTATATGTTGTATGGTGCAGTTTTTTGATCTGTCTCTTTAAGAGCTTTTTTGTATTTAAGGAGACACAGTGCACTCAATCCATG
Organism: Neoceratodus forsteri; assembly: GCA_016271365.2. Taxonomy (NCBI): domain Eukaryota; kingdom Metazoa; phylum Chordata; order Ceratodontiformes; family Ceratodontidae; genus Neoceratodus; species Neoceratodus forsteri. The sequence continues at coordinate 1,536,548,861 of CM028131.1, read as the reverse complement.
CTCTGAGGAAGTCGTTTTAGTGGATATGTAAGCGTGACATCGGTTCTGACGCTTTGTTGTCTCTTCCGGGTATCGGTCTCGGCGAAGTTCGTGGTGAGCAGTGTATGGTGTGCTGGGCTGTTACATCTTTACTACACGTCTGTGACTGACCAGCTTTTCCAGCCCTTGAGTAGGGTGGTATGTTTGCTTTGTTTGCATATTTTGTGAAGCATTCTTGCGGTATGCATTTTGCGCCAGATGTTTTTCGTTATACTAGTTTGTATTAGTTTTAGAAACATCTTTAATGCTTGGTTTCTAGGCACTTTTTTGCTTTACAAACACCACATATTTAAATGCTTTTGACTGGTCCATGATACACACAGCAACTGTTTTTCTCTGCTCCTTACTTTGGCCTGTGTAATACTGTGACCTATGTGATACCCCTTTATATTCTCTCGTGGTGCAAAACTGCTTAATGTTGGAATATGAGAGAATTTTTTATACACATTTTTATTAGCAAACTTCTGCAATAAAGTTCGAAGTGTTTATAGCCTTTAAGTTGCTGACCCTTTCGTTCATTCTTTCTAAGTATTTGTTTCAACTCCTGGGGTATATAGTGCACTCCTCTGTCCTTTGAGACTCCACGGTCCTTAAGGTTTCCTATGGACCTTGTATGTTCTTACATATTCTAGGTACTTAATCAAAGCTACATCCTTAGAAAGGTCATAAGATTAGCTTCCTTTTAAGACTAAACAAGTCTATTTATTCATGACAGTTTTGATGTGGCAATGTTTTGTAAACATCAAGGATTAGAAAGCTGCCACAACCTTGCTATTCAGTCACTACAGACCCCTAAATTTCTTATTAAGTGTCTGAATTTGATCTTAAATGGAACTTCACACAACTTTGCAATTGAGAAAAGTTCCTTACTTCCATTGTAGTGAAGGTACTTTTCAAAAGAGGTATTCATCCATGCCAGCCTCAGCTTAGCAGAGTCCAGATGTCATACATCACCTGTCAAGTTCATAGCACCTATCTCAGTACTGTAGCTATAGCTCCAGTTCTGTGGTGAGGCCAGTCTCGGGGAGCTCTCAATTTAAACATCTTCATGGGACCAGTTTTTTTTTCAAACTCTGAAGTTGTCTCATGTATGCTATATCCCTTTTGTAGTCCAAAGTTTTACAATATTTTCTTTTTGCAGTTAAAATTCATGTAGGCATTAATTTAACCAGAAGTTAATATAGTATGATCTCTTATAATTAACCCCTTCTAAAGAATATAAGATAGTATTAAAATAATACAAATAATAATATGATAAAAATAATAAAATATTATAACAACAGTTTTGTTCCTACACATAATTGCTCTGTTGTATTTTTGGGTGCATGCCATCTGGTCCCATTAATTTGTTCACCTTTAGTGCCCTTAGCCCTTCCAACATATTTTCTTCTGTGATGCAGTGAAAGTGGTCCCCCAGTCATGCTGCCAGGACCCTACCCAAGAGAGAATCAGGTGCAGGGTCCATGGCATACTGGTGATTGGTGCAAGCCACCTTTGGTGTGGCTTGTGCTGAGTTTTGAGAATCTGGGCCTGTAATGTTTAAGAGGCAGATCTTTAAAAATTGACATGGGACAACTACTGTCGGGGGGAAAATAGGTGGTTCACAAGTTGAGTGTTTTGGATAAATGCTACCTAAGGGGATCATACCTGGATGGACCCTCTACAAAGATGGTAATTATGAGAAATGGGGTAGGAGACAACTCTACCAGAGCCCACAAGTCACAGACACACTGCATCAGTTGCCCTCCTTATTACTCTACTGAATTAAGTATCATAGGAAAAGGCATGCATGGTGAAAACCCAGAAGCCCCTAGTAATTTGCTGTGTATGAATAGAGTTGCAATAATCTTTTAGATGCTGCCACTATAGGAGTGTGTGTGTGTGTGGGGGCAAATGTCCTATAGACTTGTGTCATTATATACCATATGAATAAAATAAACACAAATTATTTTTCTCAGGGTGCTGGCCATTCACCTGGATGCTTTCCACCAACCAACTACAGGGGATGGTACATGCGGTAGTTGTACTTGAAGGATGGGATGGGAACATTAAATCAGGGTACCTCAGGTTTGGTACTGGTGCTACTTGTTCTGTTTTGAGAATCTGATAGACTTCTTTGACTGGGTGACCAAAATAGTAGATCAGGAAGGGGCTGTGGACATGGCCTACCTAGACTTTAGCAAGGCATTTGACATAGTCCCACACAAAAGATTAATATACAAGTTAGCCAGCCTTAGAGTGGGTCCCAAGATGACAGCCTGGGTAAAGAACTGGCTGGAGAATAGGACACAGAGAGTAATAGTAAATGGAGTCCACTCTGAAGAAAGGGGGGTTACTAGTGGGGTACCACAGGGTTCAGTATTAGGACCGGTCCTCTTCTATGTCTTTATAAGCGACATTGCAAAGGGACTGGAAGAAAAAGTATGTCTCTTTGCAGATGACACAAAGATCTGCAACAGAGTTGATGCACAAGGTGGGGTGGAAAGGATGAGAAGGGACTTGGCAAGGTTAGAGAAATGGTCAAATGTATGGCAGCTTAGATTCAATACTAAGAAGTGCAAGGTAATGCACCTGGGAAACAAAAACCCAGGGGAAGAGTACGCAATGGGGTGAGATACTAACAACTACAAAAATGGAAAGGGACCTGGGGTAGTCATATCAGATGACCTAAAGGTGGGCAAGCAATGTGAGAGGGCAGCAAGGAGGGCTGGGGGATACTGGGATGCATAGGGAGAGGCATCACCAGTAGAAAACAGGAAGTTGTTATCCCTCTGTACAGACAGCTGGTGAGACCCCATCTGGAGTACTGCATGCAGTTCTGGAGACCCAATCTCCACAAAGACATAGACAGGATGGAAGCTGTCCAGAGGAGGGCAACTAAAATGGTGCAGGGTCTGCACCAGAAGACATATGAAGAGAGAGACTTAAGGAGCTTAATATGTATAGCCTCAAGGAAAGGAGGGAGAGGCGGGACATGATAGAAACTTTCAAGTACCTCAAGGGAATCAACAAAGTCCAAGAGGGTAGCATCTTTCAAAAGAGGTGTGCAAGAACAAGGGCACAATTTGAAGATAGAAGGGGCGGCTCAGAGGTAATTTAGAAAGTATCTTTTCACAGAGAGGGTTGTGGATGAGGGAACTGCCTTCTGGAGGAGGTCATGGAGTCAAAACAGTGGTGAAATTCAAGCATGCATGGGACAATCATAAGGCAATTCTAGGGGGTGGGGGTAGGAAGAAGTAGGCTGCTGGTTAACTAGGATCTGCAGCTTATCCATTAGGTAGGGAAATGGGCAGACTGGGTGGTCCAAGTGGTCCTTATCTGCCATCAAATTCTATGTTTCTATGTTTGGGTGGAGCTTCTTAAAGTTGGAGTTATAGACAGAAGGTGGGAAGGAGGGGAAGTTGAGGTTTTTCAGGGAAGCATTCTGTCTTCAAAACAGGCTCAGTTGTTATGAGATTGACACTAGTTAGAAGGGGAGGAAATGTTTTACATGATATGGTTTGAACTGTTGTTCAAGTTTCTATCTTTGTTTATCAAAATCTAAGCTTCAACTTACTAACTCAGTATACAGGGATTTGCAATGGTTTGGTGTGCATATATGAAAATGGATAAGGGTCTGAAGATATGCTCATGAAATGTTAATGGCCTTAAAATGCATATCAAACATAAAAAGATTCTGGGAAAGATCAAAGCTTTCCACATGGACATCCTGTGCCTATAAGAAACCCATATGCTGGCTAAAGAGGGGATTATGTGTCTAAACACTGGGGGGGAGTGGTGGTATGGCTCATATTTGACCTCAAAGGCAAGGGGGGCAGCATTTTGGACTAGGCCTAATTTCCCAGGTAATGTCACCCAGGCATGCCTGGATCAGTCATGGGGTCGCTATTTATCATTACAAGGACTTTTGAACTGAGTAGAAAAAATGGAGGTGGGCTCCATTTACAGGCCAAATTTTGACTCCCCTGAATTTTTTAATAGACTCTCAATGGAAATGTTTAATATGGAGGTGCCCTGGATGCTGTGCAGAGACTTTAATTATGTGCTGAACAACATTCTGTATCAATCATCTGGATGGGGAGGGGCTGAGATCTAAAGGGCACAAGCATTGATTCAGTTAATGCAGGATAATAGATTGCTGATACATGGTAACATTCAAACTTCAGGGGTAGGGAATATGCTCACTGTCCCCACTCAGCCAAAAGTTACTCACAGCTGGATATGGCCTTATCCCAAGCATTATTAACACATGTGGAATCCATCAAACATGACACATTGACTACAACTGAAAATTCACCTGTATGTCTTTCCTTATCTGGGATGGGCTCATTTGGAGGCTACCGGGGGAAGCAACAGAACGCTACCTTACTTAAGAAGGAGGACTTCCAATTGTTCATTAAGGAACAAATTTACAGATGTCTGGCTAACAATCTGCCCGGATCAACGTCCGCAGCAATAAGGTTATATGCCATGAAGGAAGTCCTTACAGCAGCTATAATTATATTTGCCTCTGATAAAAAGTGTATCAGTAAGAAACAATTGCTGAACCACAACACCAAAATTTTTGAGGTGGAGAGGGCCCATATGTTCGGTCCCAATACTGACCGCTACTAGCTTCTCCAACATCTTAAATAGGAATATAATACTGCACACAGTGCTAGAATTGAATGGGCCCTGCAGTTGACACATGCTGGCAAATACTTTGAGGTGGTGTCCAGTGTGAAATGATTGACCTGGCAACTAAAAAGCTGGGAAGGGGCTAAAATGTAGTGAAAATTAGGAATGAGAAAGGTGTTGAGGTAATCATTGATGCAGAGATTGGTGACAGCTTCAGAAGTTATTACGAATCATTGTGCACAAAAGAGGCATCCCCCGCAGACAACCAGATGAGGGATTTTTGGACAAGGTGCCCTTCCAAGAGTTAGAGAAGAGTAGTGGATTACTGAATGAGCGACTTGGAGAGAGAGTGAGGTAAAGGGGTTATAAAGCATCTAAAGCAATAAGGATCTGGGACCAGGTGGCTGCCCCATCGATTTTTTTTAAATACTTCCAAGAAGAATTAAAGGCACCTCTTTTAGATATGAGTAAGGAAAGTTTGGTTACGGGTATGTTGGAACAAGGGCTTATAATACCACTTTTTATAAGAATGCACTTGGATTCACCTCGGGCCTTACCCAAAAATGATTTCATAAATTGCCAAAAATAATAAATATTCACATGTGATATTATCCTATGCTCTCCAGATTCAAAAATGATGGTGAAAAACACTGTTGCCACACTTTAGATTATATAAGAGATAAGTATATTTTATTCGCATATGTACAAGTCCTAAATATTCATAACTAGCATAAATATCAAGCATAATAAAAGTAATGTAAACAAACTAATGTAAAAAACAGATTTTAGAAAATCAAGTACATCATCTAAAACAAATAAAACAAATTTCAGCAATAAGCAATGTAAATAATCAACAATATTCAGCATAATAAATGACAGCTTATACTATTTCTTTAGCATACTTATAAATAGCATGGCCTCTTTTTACTATGAGAACTTGCAACTTATTACACTAGTGTTTTAGATTATCTTGGTATGATACTTGTTTAAACTTTATAGTATGTACTGTAATAGGTATTTTCTTTAGATTTCAATTCTAGCTTAACCATAAACCCAAGGTTTGGAGCTAAAATGCACTAAGTTATCACCCCAGATAGTCAAATAAGTACTAATAATAAGATAAAGGAATACTTATGTTTTAGTTATCTATAGATGTGGTCTTCTACTTTTTAGCTTTCAAAGTCTTGGTGAGAACTTTTGGTTTTGGATGGCAAATGTCCTTTGTGGTGAGTTTGGCTTTAGTCTGCTGTCTTTTTTTCCATTGAACCTGGAACTGTAGAGTCTTTTGACATCAATGAAGCAAAGCAGGCTGGATCCTTCTTGCTTGATGTCACAAATCATCAAAAGTCACTTCAGGATTTAGTGGGAAAAATCAGACAAGATTTTAGCAGTTCAGCACAGTGTGTAGAAAGATCTCTCTCCATGGACAACAATGTTGTTTTGGGTAACTGGACTCTGTGACTCTTTTCTGTTTCAGTTCATTTCTGCTTTTGAACCTGCAACTCTGGACTCTGCTATTCAACAGCACACAGACTTGCTGGCTGGTAAATTCAAAGTCAGTCTCATGTTCAGGCTTTAACAGAAATTTCAAACATTACTTTTAGTACAAATTCTCAGTATGCAAAACATAGGCCTTGCTTAATCCAATACTGGAAGAAAGTACTTTCTGTAACAGTCAGTTTCAGCAGCTGATCTTCACCCCCTTGCGGTGGCAATGTCAAAACCCAAATAATGTTCCAAGCAGGTGTGGCTTCAGGCTTTTGGCCTAGTACAAGTCCAAGCTCATCCAAAATGGTCAGGACATCCAACACAGGTTTTCACACACCAAAGAATTAAGTAGTTCTGGGCTGGCTTTGCCAACATCCATTATCCCCCTTACTGGGCGACATCACCATCAAGTTATTATTGATACTAGCACTCTTTGGGGTGTTACTGTTAGCCCTCCTAAGCCATTTTTTGCAATATGACCTCATCCTGAAAAATATTTTTGATATAAAACTTTTCTTTCTTGCATTTACATGCACCTTTGTACATATATAAGACTCACAGTTTTAGATGCAACTAAAGGAGAGGATTAATTTGAGACCAAACATGATGGTGTCAATTCTAATATAAAATCTATAATTTATAAAAGCATTATAAAACATTTTCCTTTATAGATATCTAAAAGTATTTACAGATTTCAGAGTACATTTTTTCCTGTTTAAAATGATGCTACTTTAGCATACCTGCTAAATTAGGAACTGTATAAATTTAGCAAACTTCTTTAAGATAGGGTTTTCTTTGTTCTTTTCTTAAAGACATCAATCACTGTCAGAAAAGTTACTTCAATATACACTTTTAGATGGTCTTTCTTTCTATAGCAACAAACTACATATTTAATATTCATCTTGTTAGACTTCCTAAGATGTGAACTATCACAGGATACTAGATTTGTCTAGTTTTCTAATAAGAAAATTATATTAGATAAATTATATTCATAACTTTTGAATGCTATATTCTGCAACTATAAAACTTGGTAAGCGTATTTATCATACTATTGTCCTATAACTCTCCAATGTTCGTAGCGACGGTACATTGCATCTTTAAACCATGAATAAAACTTTTTATTTCTATACAGGGTAATGGGACTTTCAAAGTCTAAGACTTTTTCTTTTTCTTCGTGCTACCTATCACATGATCTCTTATATTGATAGAGGTCATGGATACCTAGCTTTAGCTAAGACTTTTCCTATAAATGTACCTATAAATCTGTTATGCAAGGCTTGGACACAACAGAGATGGTACTGGAATGTGGTAGGCCCCCTTAGAACAACATTGCACTACATGCTTAGCCTGGAAGGTGTCCATTCATATCATGGCTTAAAAACAAAATTGAGTTTCATCTCTATTCCCTTAGACCTCCTCTAGCATATGACAAAGTGCTGCTTATGGAACAGAAATATTTTCCTTTAAACCATTAAAGCCAGATACCTTGTCTTAAGGTTTAAATAACTAACACTATTTGTTTTCTTGTAGAAATTTATGCAAACAATACTCTTAACCAGAAATTAGTTCCATATAAACAATCAGATAAAATAATAATTAAAAATCAATTCTTGAAGAAAAAAATAAAATATTTTTTCCATCAAAGGTTTTGTCCCTACATTCCCCCATTTTGAATTAAAATGCACCCCAAAAATGCATTTGCAATTCAAAATGATAACTATACTATATATGGGTATATAGGTTTAAGTATTGCAGGGAAAACAAAACATAAAACAGTAACTTATGACAACAGCAGCATTTTACATTATCACATATAACATATAGTATGTGACGTTACTAGAGACATCATCGGAGATGTACTATTTTGCATAGATAGGTTGTACAGTACTATATGAACTAACATGATTAAACATGATTACAACTATGTGCACTTTTAAAATAACATGTTTTATATTGTTAAACATTTCAATACAACAAATTCTGTTTGTTCATTAACTTTAAAAAAAATCAGCATTACAATTGACATTTTAGCTAGACTCTAATTCCTGATCACCACTCATTGATTCATTTAGAACATTTTCCCATGTTTTATTGCATTCACGATATTGCCTCAGCTGATTAATATGAACCCATTTAGGTGCTACCTCTCCAGTGCTTTTATACTTTAGTTCAATTTGGTAGGGTACAGGTGAGATTTTGTCAGTGATCACAAAGGGTCCTTGCCAACTTGGAAGAAGCTTTTTGACCTTGGCCCTATCTCTACTGTAATTAAAGTAAAACACTTTATCACCAACTTGATACTCTTTTGGACTAGTTTTCCTGTCATAATATGATTTAGAAGCTTCAGCACTTTTCTCTAAGTTTCTCTGAGCAAATGCAAATGTTTCTTGCAAATGCTGTTTTAAATGGGTTACACATTCATGTACGGTAGTGGCATGTGCTGAATTTACATTTCCTGTGGTATACAGGAGATGTAAAGGTAACACCACCTGTCTTCCTGTCATCATTTCAAAAGGAGGGACACCTGTAGACTTATTAGGAGTAGCCCGTATGGCCATTAATACCAGTGGTAACTTTACATCCCAATCTTTTCCTGAAGAACTGATATATTTCTTCAGCATATACACAATTGTTTGATTAGAGTGTTCCACCTGTCCAGATGACTGTGGATGGTGGATGGTGGGACACATGTAGTTCCCTCTGTATTCTAGATTTTCCACATGTTCTCTATTACTTCTCCTGTGAAATGAGGACCTCTATCAGACTCTACTCTTAATGATAATCCCCATCAACTAAACACATGGTTTATTAATAAGAAAGCAGTGGTTTCGGCAGTGTTACTTGGAGCAGGTATGTACTCAACCCATTTTGTGAACAGACAAGTAACATTTAAAAGGTATTGGTCACCCTTGAAGATCTGGTAACAGGACCAATGCAGTCAATCTGAATGTCTGACCAAGGCATAGTGATGCCTTTTGACTGTAGTGGTGCTCTATGTCTGGGAGTGACTGGTTGGAACTTGGGGTATATATGTAATACATTCTTATGCATACCCTGCAACATCATCTATACATGTGGGGCAGTGGGCTATCTCTTTCCATGGTTTTATAGCTCTATCCCCCTATGGGCTCCTGATGGTTCGTTATGGTAATGTTGTAACATAATTCCCTGTGGCATAAAGGAACCACCCATTGGACCTCCTCCTATGGGTTTCTACCAGTCCTTACCAAAGATCATTCCTTCATGGTGGAATTTGTCCTTCTAGTTATACATGGCTCTCAGGTCCTGCCATCCTGCAGGTCACTGTCATGAAATCATGCTTTTTAGTGGGATTATTAATGAATCGATAATATTTTCCTACCACTTCATCCTCTTGTTTGCATTTTACTAAATCAAAGTCAGGTTTTCACTATATAAGTGTAGAACCTTATTTTCCTGTTCCTACTGCTTTGTTTGCGGGTAACCATATCTATTTTAGCCTGGACAGGAGGGACAAAGTTCCATTCTTCTCCACTAAAGCACCCTCCCTAGGAAGAGCATCTGCTAGGTCATTTCCTGTTTGTCTGGACCCTGAATTTTGGAGTGTCCTTTTACCTTTTCCAATAAACAGCCAACTTGTGTTCCTGAGACCAACTGATCTATGGCTAAGATAAGGTCTGCATGCATCACCTCTGCCTCTTGAATTGATCATACCGTTCACCTTCCACCCTGGCAATGGTAAATGCAAGTTCTGCCCTAATATAATCAGAGTCAATACAAATTGCATTGTCTTGTAACTTATGTTGTGTACTGCAGTCTGTACTGTGATAGGTGAGTGGCTGCAATTCTGCATATTGGTTAGACTTAGGACCGAGCTTGTACTTGATAGAGTACATGGTACATTATCCTGCCATACCACTCCTAAACCAGAACATCGGTCTTCACCTTGCTGAAATGAACAACCATCAACATCGGCTGTAGGCAAATTTTCCACACACTTTTCATCATAGTGGTGGTGCCTGCTGTCGTTGGTACGTCATATCCAACTCAGGAGGATAGGTCAGGGTCTTGTACTGGAAGTTCATCTACAGGACTATTATGCATCTCCAGGTCTGCTAACCCTTGAGTTACTGTTATTCCTTTTGTTCTTTGCATACCTAACCTCTAGGGTAGGCCCTGGAGTGCTAAGGTCCAGGCCACAATTCTGCCTGCTAGACACATTACTATCCTAAGCTTCTGGCTCCCCAGAAGGGTAAAGGGTTGGTGACCAGTCTCTACAACAATGTTTTTATCACAGATGTAAGTTTTGAACCGTTGTACTGCCCATACAGTGGAAAACAATGCCTTTTCACAATCTGAAACTTTTTCACCATCACTCAAGGTTTTACTACGCATAAGCAATAACACGTTTGTCTGAATCATGTTTCTGATATAACACTGCACTGATGTACTGCTACTAGTATGTCCTACTTAGATAAAAATCCTTATCCATTTTTGGGTAAGCAAGACATGGTGCTTGACTCAGACTATCTTTTAGAGCTTGCATGGCTGTCTCTGCCTCTCCACACCCAGGGGTTCTGACTTTTCAGCAGCCTGGTGAGAGAATAGAGCAATCTCTGCATAGTTCTGGATAAACTGTCTTAAGTAGTTACAGATCTCTAGAAAACTGCGTAACTCTTATAAAAGTTTAGGTGGACCAATTTCTTGGGCTGCCTCAACTTTGGCATGCTGAGGATGAAGCCCATCAGGACCAACCTCAAGCCCAAGATAGTTTACCCTATCTCTGGAACCATTGCCCCTTTGGTAAGGACAACTTGGCACCAAGCTGATTTGAGCTGGTTTAACACATAGGTGACCTCAGCTAGTATTCCTCAAAGTGTAACTTTTAATTAGTACATCATCTACATAAACCAAATTCTTCTGCTTTCCGCATCAGGCATGGCCTTGTGCAGAAAGATATTGAAATCTGCTGGTGAATTTAAGTACCGAAAGGACACCTACCTATTCCATATGTACTGTCTCCTTCCAAAGGTAAAAGCCAGTTTATATTGATCTTTTGGGTCTATTTAGTATAGTGAAATATTTGGCACCTTGAACTTTGGCCAAACTTTGGTCAAATGTGTCATGGAGCCAGCGAGATAAAGGCACCTGTTGGTTTAAATTCCTATAGTCAATAGTGAGTCTCCACTTTCCTGTGTGTTTTAGTACAGGCCAAATGGGGGACTTATAAATAGAGTTTACCTGTCTTATAATTCCTTGCTCCATTAAGGAATCCAGTATCTCTTCTATATGTTCATAAGATGCTAGTGGTATTCTGTACTGGTGTACATAAACTGGACCTTTACTAGGGTCAGTAGGGACCCTGGTAACATGGAGGTCATTTACCCCACAATCAGGAGCATCTTTTGCAAACATGTCCTTAAACTGAAGGAGCATTTCACGGACTTTTCCTTTTTCTACTTCTGTTTCACAAATACAGTTTTGTATAGCTTGCTCAATTTGTTCTTTAAAATCTGGGAAAGGTAAATTTTTACCTCTTTCTACCTCATCTTCTATTATCTCAGAAACATTTTCAGCATCAATCCCATGAACCTCTTTAAATAGTTTTGTTTCGTTAACCATAGTGGACAGTACAATGTAATCATTTTCAACTTTACATGCCTGGATTTCTTCCTTCTGTACTGGGCAAATCTCTTGTAAAGCAATTAAACCATTTGGTATAGACCTTATTTCTTCATCTGTCATTCTGAACAATGTCTTCTGGTAACCCCCAATAATTGGAACAGTTAATTCCAAATCATAAAAGATTCTACTATCACTACCTCTAACTCACAATTAGCTGCTACAGTGATAGGCTCTACTGTTGGTTATGTACCAAGAGATGCATTACTTGCTGCTCATGTCTAACAAGGTATGGAGTGGATTTTTAAACCCATTTCACTAAGTTGCTTATCAAGCACAAAGAGTGCAATCTTGTCAGGCATTCTTGGCCTTTCTTTACATTGACCCTAAGAGAAAAATCCTTAACATTACTTGGAATTTTGTAGAACCATTTACCACCTGGGATTCACCCACACTTGAGGAATAGTTTGTCCAGACCTCAAGGCCTGTGGTGTCACTTTTATTGGGTAAGGGTCCCCTTATTTGTGACTAAAGAACATCATTGGCTAGGTCAACATACACACCCAGTCATGCAAAGATGTCTAACCCCAGGCACATGGAATTTTAGACCTTGTACTACCTTTACAAGGTGTTGTATTTCTTTTGCCCTATTTGGAGGTTCAAAGCACAGATACTTGCTTTTCACACTAGTGGTCTGATATGGGACATTTTCCAACCACTCCTGTTTCTTTACACATGTTAAACTAGGCCTCTGCCTTTTAACATCTTGCAAAACAGTTCACTAATTAAACAGTGCTCATAACCTAAGCATAACACAGAATTTACTATCTGCAAATTCTCTGCTTTGATGGGTCACTTTAACCTGCCTTCCTCTGACCTTATATCGCAGAGTAAGGACTCGTGACTTAGTGGCTGTGTTTCATTTCCACCATCCCCAGAGGGTGTTGGGTACTCTGAATTCAATGTCTCTGTGTCAACTGCAGGGTGTGCTTCTGAGATAGCAGGGTCCACTTCCTTGGTGAAGAAATTGAGGTCTCTTGCATTAATCTCAGACTTTACCACATCATGCTTTGACAGACAAACCACATGAGCTTTACTTCTCCATGGAGCCAAATTTTCAGGATCACCTAGTACAGACACATCGGGTACATCAGAACGTACAAAATTCAATATAATTGTTGCATCCCTTTTATCAAGGTAACATGATTCTGATTGTTTAGCAACCTTAAGACTCTTCCCAAATGGAATGGGCCGGTTTACCTGTGTCCACAGGATTCCACGGAAATAGTCAATGATAGGCCAAAATCTTTTAAGGAGGTAATTTCCAATCAAGAAATCATCCCCAGTTCTATCAGTGATGTACACCGGGTGGTTGACTTCCATCTTGCCAAACCTCACACTTTTCCTAGGGTCTGTGGAGCCCCCCCTCCATAACCTACTTGTAAGCCATCAGAGAGGGTTCTTAACACCTTAGAGTCACCTACTGCATCAACCAGTTTGTCATAAAAGCTTCTGGACATCAAAGTAACTTCCTCTCCAGAGTCAACTAAAGCTTCATGACTTGGGCTGTTTTCAAAGTTGATGTCAAAGTAAAACCTATTTTCCCCCCCTTTAGGGATTAAGTTGCCCAGGTAGAATTTGCTTTTCTTAACTCCTGGCAACATGGCAGGTTTACTGTGACACTCTACCTTGCCTGCAGCAGTAACTTGGGATACCTCTATGGTAAGGTCAGGTTTTGCATTAAGACTCTCATTTTCCAATTTTATAGCAGTTTTATTACCATTGTTAACAATTGCAATTTCATTAACCTGCACAGCATTAGGAAGGACAGAAGGCTGTAGTCACTGTCCATTATTATTGGTTCCATTGTCATTTGAGGTTGTAGATGGGTTCTGCACAGATGTAGGAAACCCAGAAGGCAGAAGAGGAGGGGGGACCAAGTGCTGGAGCAGCAATTTTAAGTCTCCCATCTCCTCCTTTATTCACTGTATTTCCTCCATGACTGGGGAACCAGATCGAGGTCTGTCTTGGAACCTGTAGCCATCTTGCTCATTGTTATAGTTTTGTCACCCTCTATAGGCACCTCTATGATCCCTATAGTCATTGTTGTATCCTCTCTCATACCCTTGGCCACGTCCTCTACCAGGATCATAACCTCGATAGGAGGTTCCTTGGTTTTGGTATGGCTGAGGTTGTGGGAATTGCCGAGGGGTTTGATAGAACCGTGACGCAGGGCCAGGTGGTGGAACCACCACAGGGGAAGCTTGGGCAGGGTTGGTAGGTTGGGTTACTACTGCGGGGTCAGGCACAACCTTAGGCTGCTCTACAGCTTTTCCTGGTTCAGCGTTGTTGCCTCTTTTCTTTCTTTGTCTCCTGTTTTTGGGGGTAGATAGCTCACCCCCCTTCCATAGCCAAAGTATCCAAGGTAGTTACTTCAGACACTTGGACATTGGGATTGGGGCCCCCTCCCTTTTTCTGAGGAGGAGAGTCATCACCTCTTCCAGAGTCCCAGATGTGTTCTGCCTGTCTGCCAATCCAGTGGATGTCCCTGGACCTCTTGTTAAGCTCAAGTGCCAATTGTGTCCTGATAGCAGAGGGTAAACCTGTAATATGCATCTCAGAAGTCATCTAAATCACTGTCTGAGTGATCTTCTGCTCCAAAGTACACATCCTTTGCTGCAATAATATTCCCTAGGACTTTGATCAGCCCCCATGGCATTTGGTAGGCTCCACTCTGGCTGCCCCTTAGTGCAGTATTTACCAAACTCCTTTTTAGGAATTTATACAGTTTGTCAGGGTTTGTTCCTAGTTTCTCTAGACATTCTTGACCACTCTGCACGAGGATCATCAACAGACCACCTAATCACAAAACTCTGTTCTCCTCATCAGTTATGAACACAGATTCAAAACACTCTTTTAGTTTTGAATATGCTGCTCAATGCCTCCTTTGCAGATTTAGAATTATCTCTCTCATCTACCAGTTTCAAAGCTTGAGTAACAGTTTTGATTTTAAATAACCCTGTTCCTTTTCAGAAATCTTTTTATTTTTCTGGACCCATCAGATGAGTCACCTTCAGAATCAGAGCTTCCTTTTGCCTAATTTTGTATCTCTTTGTATGCTTATCACATGGCTCCTCTTCTGAACAGGAATATTCCTTTTCTGGGAGGAGTCATCTGAGCCAGATTCTCAGATGTGTTTATTCTTACATGATTTTTACTTTTGCCTTTGGTATCGCCTTTTTGGGCCTGTAACTCTCTGACTTCTTTTCCTAGTTAATAGAGGTGTTGCTCCAAAAGGGTACACCACTGTTTCCATTGTTTCTGATCACTTTCATATTGCTCCCTTACATTATTATACATTTGTACCATTTAATTTAGCTCATTGTTAACCTGTTCATTAGCATGCTCTAATTTTGCTTTTTCCCTTTCCAAAGCTGTGCCCCATTCTTTAAGCTTCTCATTAGTCTTTAATATTTTGGCCTTCCCTGCCTCTGCAGCTGAGCACTGCTTATTTAACTGTTCATTCAAGTTTTTCAAGGCATTGTCAGTCTTTAAATTGATTAGGACACAGTCTCCATCAAATATTTTTAGATTACTTACATCTAACTGTATTTTGAGCAATTGTATCTGGCCTACAAGTCTACTACATTCGTAAGATCTCTCTTCTAGTTGTTTAACTGTTTTATATCATTACGTAACCTTAATTTGTCAATACACAGCTTCTCAATCCAATGAACATAAACTTTAGTCTGTTCTTTTAATTTCTTCTTCTGGCCTACAACTTGAACACAGAGGTATCAGTGGCTCCTCCTTGATGATAGGTATTGGCAACTCTAAAGGCGTTACCCCTGCACCTGCATGAACCATACCTACAGTTGTAATAGCAGCTGCCATGTCTCAGGTTCTTGTTACTAAACTTTAACAATGATTACCATTAAATGTCAATAACCTTTTATCTAACACAATTTAAACAAAGAAACAAATCTTTCCTTGAGATACTTCAAATGTCCTTTTCCTTGCAGCTTTACTGCCAGATAGTGACTCTTTTGGTCTTTTTCTCGCTGTCTAGGGGTAATTCTATCTTTAAATCTTCAAGAAATAAGAACAGAAAAATATTGCTTATTCCATTTAGTAACTTGCAAACAATAACTGTAATAATATTTATTTCTCATACAAATTAAGTGTGAGCTGTTATTCACTAACAATCATCTTGCGAACGAGAACCCCAAAGATGTCGGAACAAAGGCTTATAATATCACTTTTTATAAGAATGCACTTGGATTCACCTCGGGCCTTACCAAAAGTATTTCATAAATTGCCAAAATAATAACTATTCACATGTGATATTATCCTATGCTCTCCCGGTTCAAAAATCATGGTGAAAAACACTGTTGCCACACTTTGGATTATATGAGATAAATATATTATATTTACATATGTACAAGTCCTAAATATTCATAACTAGCATAAATATCAAGCATACTAAAAGTAATGTAAACAAGCTGTAATGTAGGAATTTATACAAACAATACTCTTAACCAGAAATTATTCCCATATAAAAATCAGATAAAATAATTAAAAATCAATTCTTGAAGATAAAAATAAAATATTTTTTCCATCAGGGGTTTTGTCCCTATAGGTATATTACCCCCTCCATGCGGTCCGCCACTATACTAACATCTGACTATAAAATAGTAACTCATATTTTGGCAGCTAAGCTGGAAGGTGTTTTGCTCCATATAACACATGAAGACCAGACAGGCTTTATGAAAGGTAGGCAGGGAAAGCACATTGTTAGGAAGACTCTTAATGAGGTGCAGCACTGGGCTGGTTGAAGTGTGTTGGGGGGAGAACTGCTATTCTTAGCTTAAATGCAGAAAAGCCTTTTGACCGCATGGAGTGGGGTATATGTTCTGGGCACTGAGTGAATATGGGCTTGGGGATAGTATGTTACAATGGATAAAAGCCCTTTATAGACAGTTGACAGTGCAGATCATGATCAATGGCACACTATCCAGACCTTTATATTTAACTTGGGGCAAAAGACAGGGATGCCTTCTATCACCACTGCTATATGTGATGGCTTTGGAACCTCTGGCTGTAGTAATGTGACAGGATCAACGTATGGAGGGACTGTGGGTGGGAAGTTCACAGTACAAGTTAGCATTAGTCATGGATGACCTCAATCAATCAATCTTTATTTGTAAAAATCGCAATTCCATAAATGATCAAAGCGCCCACTGGATCAATTAGCCTAACAGATACAGGGCTGGATATTCAAACTGTGCTATTTTGTGGTGCAAGCCCTTGCACTGCACAAAATAGTTGTGCAGGGGTGTGGCAAGGGCGATATTCAAAGGAGCTGTGCTATTGAGCAACTCCTTTGAATATCACCCTCTGGCCACAGCCACTGTGCATGGCGCAGTGGAACTTGTGCCACCGCAAGTGGTCAGAGTGGAGCATTCAAGTTGCAGTGGCACAAGTACCATTGCGCCATGTGCAAATTTCCAATATTCAAAAGGTGACATGCAAATGGGGCCATAATTCATGCAAGGCGCAAGGGGGGCCATTTGCATCTATTTATGGCCTCATTTGCATGCCATTAGCATGCAGGTGCGCCGATCCCGAGGACTTGCGCCTGGTGCCCTGCCAGGCAGCAGCCATCGAGACCGACAGCCCTGCAGCCCGATCACGGGCAAAGTGTAAAAACCTCCTCCCGACTGGCCCAATTGCGGGCAAAGCTTAAATAACCCCCACCAGCCCGATCGTGGCAGCAAAGTGTCCCCCAGGAAATATCCCTGGTGATCCAGTGGACGTTAAGCCCGATCGTGGGCTGCATAATGTGGTGACACCCCCAACACCATATCCCTGGTGATCAGTGTCCCCACCCACCCACCCCGAAGCCCCACCACCCTGCTCCCCGGCGGCGGCGGGCAGCATCCACCTGCCTGCCACCCCACTGCCCACCCGACTGACTGCCCGGTGAGACTATTGCAGCCCGATGGTTCATTCATTCACATACTCGGACTGCCTTTATGGAGGGCTGCATGCCCATTGGCTCTTGCTCTGCACCAATGGGCATGCAGCCCTACCAGGCAGTCAGTCAGAGGGTGGTGGGGGGGCAGGCGGTGGATGCTGCCGCCCACTGGCTGTGGGGGGAGGAGTGGGGTGGTGGGGCTTGGTGGGTGAACACTAGATCACCAGGGATATGGTCTTGGGGGGGTGTCGCCACATTATGCAGCCCGCGATCAGGCTTAGTGCTCCACTGGACCACCAGGGATATTTACTGGGGGTGGGGGTTTAAACTTTTGCAGCCCACGATCGGGCTTAGCAGTCCACTGGACCAACAGGGATATGTTCTGGGGGGGACACTTTGTTGCCCGCGATCAGGCTGGTGGGGGGTTTATTTAGCTTTTGCCTGCGATTGGGCCAGTCGGGGAGGGGTTTATGCTTTTGCCCGCGATCGGGCCAGTCGGGTGGTGGGGGATTTTTACACTTTGCCCATGATCGGGCTGCAGGGGGCAGGATAGGTTGAGGGCCAGCCACAGGTGGAAGCTGCTGTGTTGCACCCTGCAAAGCAGCAGCTCACCTGTGGGTGGCCCTCAACTTACCTTTTTTGGCTCAAAGTTGTGGCATGCATGGGGTTGCTGGCGCCAGACACCTGCACAGCCCGCTGAATATCGGCTGTGCAGTTTATGCATGGTTCCTCCTCCAGTTCAGCATGCATTCATTTGCATTGTGCTGTTGCTCAGCTTGCCTTGGGGTGCAACTGCCTCCTGCTGAATATGGCAGAATGGCACAATTTGTACTTTACAAGCAGGTGTAACTCTATTGGCGCATGGCGCAACCTTTGAATATCTGGGCCACAATGTACAAAATATATATATATATAGCCACAGCATGTGGGAATAAACTTCAGACAAGACAAGTTTACAGGTTTAAAACACACCGTGGTGTGATATTTACTTTTTCAAATGTTCAAGAAAAATAATAAATTATAAAAAAAATTGCAAAGAAAATCACTGCTTAATATCAGTAGTTTCTCACATAATACAGTCCTCGATCTTAGAGCTCCTAAGACCCTTCTCATTTGCATTTAACAGCTTGTCGACAGTAGCAGTAGAACCTCTCTCCTCTCGCTCAGGGCTGAACCCCACTGGGATGAACTGAACTCAGTGAAAAAGTTTTTATATCTTTTTGGTGGGGTCACCTGACTGAGCCCTTTTCTATTTATATAGCTGGACATGCTGTTTCATGTCTGAGCATGTTTCAAAACCAAGGGGGGTGGGGTGTTTTGTTTCAGTGGATTTCCTGGCTCAGTTAAAGGTACAGTGTATATCTCCACAGATATTGATGCTCTACATTTCTGATCCACAATGACTAGGCATTTTTATAAAGTATACCACATTATCATACATAGAACCTTATACAGTAACAGGTTTATAGTGTGAATTGATGAAAATATCTTAAGATTTTGTATAACTGTGCTAATCATGACAGTATTATTGTTTTATATGACTTCTGAATTTTTCTTTAAAAAGGCTTTTACTAACTGTATTCATTCCTATTAAAATAGCCTTCTTGCTTTTTGTACACAAAATGCACGATGCACTTTTACACAACACATCTCTGGTGTTTGGCGTCATTCTAGGGACTAAATGGATGGAAATGGAAAAAGAATGAAAAGAGAGAACTAGTAGGAAGTTTAGTAGGGAAGTAAAGAGCTCGACTTAGGTGGCCAACCTAGGGTAGGGGAAAAAAGAAAAGTAAAGAGAAAATGTTAACTGTTGCTAGGAAATAAGGAGATAGAAAAGTGGTCCATCAGTCACAGCAGAGGGTGTAGCCTAACTCTGCCACATATATCAAATTCTGTAAAAGTCAGGTTAAAAGATTAGTCTTGAGGGCAGATTTAAAGCTTTTGACAGTCATACACTCTCTTACCAGATGAGGTAGAGAGTTCCACAGGTAGGGGCAGCAAAGCAAATGATCGAGCACCAGAGGTCTTAAGTCGAACCCTGGGAATTCTAGCAATCCTCATCGGAGGAGTGGAGGGCCCAGAGGGGCAGTAGGGGACAAGAAGATCTTGCAGATAGCTTGGTCCCTGACCGTAGGGCTTTATAGGTCGAAGTCTGACCTTGAAGGTGATCCATTAATAAACTGGCAACCAGTGCAGGCTGCAGAGCACAGGAGTAATGTGGCAAGATCTAGGTAAGCCAATTAACCTGGCTGCCACATTCTGTACTAGCTGCAATCAGTGGATATCCACCCCTGGTAGCCCTAGGTAAAGGGTGTTGCAGTAGTCAAGGCTAGAGGTCACAAGGTGTGGACCAATACAGGAAGGTCATCAGGTGGGACCAGGTGCTTGACCTGGCTGATGTTCCTCAGATGGTAGAGGAGGTTCTCATGACAGCAGACACCTGAGACTTTAAAGTCAGGCCACTGTTGAAGACAATGCCAAGGTTCCACACCTGATTAGAGGCAGATAGCCGGAGCCTGTCAAGACAAAGTCCAGATGGTTGACCAACCACCAAACCTGAACCCTGGCAGCCTGGATCTACCATCAACATCTCAGTTTTATCAGGTTCAACTTCAGCCAGCTGTGATTTGTTCTCTTAAAGTCACTACCAGGCATGCCTTGAGAGCACATCGATGCACGTCAGTATGTGCTAAACCCATTATTGTACTTTGCATATTGACTCATATCCACTAAATCAGCTTGTCATTGTCTGTCTATGTCAGAAACAATGACAGGATTTCTCTAAATCGGACTCTGTGCTGCTTTGTGTAATGAATTAGGCTCCTGCTCGCGTTTCATTCTGCAACACCTTCCTGGTGACCTCCTTTATCAAGTTTTTTGCAGCCCATATGTTTGAGTCAAATTCTGTGAAACTAACGTACTTTTTGCATTAAAATATATATTCTGGAACAGGTGATCATTCATCTCCTTTCGTCCAACACCAACACATCTGCTAGCTAGCAAAAACTCTTGTCACCAGTAAAATAAAGTATGTGCTTTTTGTTCTTTATAAACACTATGACAACCACAAAGTGCAATGCATGATTATATTTTATTTATAAATACACCGTCTATAACAGTGTTTAATATTTCCTTTATAATACATAAACTAATGCATATAGGTTCTACGCTACAAAAACATAACACATGAAGTAAGCATGCAACAGATTATAATAATTTTGTTTTTTCCTACTCTTCAATTTTTACCGCTTCACAATACCCCGAAACAGCAGAACTTTTGGAGCTGTATGTTTTACACAAGCATTGGCATCGCCAATTCCCCCTTAGTGATGGTATGCATACATACACACACATATGCCATACACCACCTAAAAAATAACAAGGCTGATTTTCAAGACATTCTGTTACATCTAAAATGACGTTGCCTTGCATACTGCTCTCACGTTACTGTTTTCCATTACGTCAACATAGAGTCTCCATACAAGGGGTAGCAACTCTTTAATCAGAGTCAGTATGTTTTCTGCCAGTGAACAGCAGCATCTTCAGAGCAGACATTTAATGCAGGCTGCTTTCAAAGTATATAAGTTCCTTTAAAATGTCCTTTATCACACGGTACATTGTAGACATCAAGACTGTCTGAATATTGGGATATGCCATCTGCCATCTGAAAGTACACTGTAATACACTATTTAGGAAAAGCATATGCTAAATCTGGTTTATGAAACACAACAAAAGCGATAAAAAAGCAAAATTTATAATGTCAGACTCAGACCCCCCGTTCTGCAAACTAAACACTAAAAAGTCAACAGCAGTACAGATAAAACCACAAAAGTGTATTACATCATAAGGGTTATGCATAAACTCTATAGCAATTTTAAACATTGCTTCCTCAAGAGTAGCCCCCTCATCCTTAAAATAATCCACAGTTTCCTTTTGGGGTCCCTCTGGGAGACTATCAAAAAGACCTTGGCATGTCTCTAAAAGTACAGACGGTGCTCGTCCTGTAGGTAGATTTAAACCAGGTTGTTTAGCTTTGTGTCTGACTAGTTGGTAAATAAACCTCTGGATGCACTGACAGGGTGTTTCCCATCGTTGTATACTCTGGAAAAAAACATACATTTAGCAAATGGTAAAAGCCAGGGTAACAATATGAACAATATTAAAATGGTAACAAGTAACAGTTTTTGGGGTGGGGGGTAAATGTTTTTAACAATGTAAACAGTGTTCCTGAATTTCCTTATATAATTTTTAAAGGGTCTTTTTTGACCAGTGGATCATTTCAGCAAGCAGAGAAGCCAGGTTAACAACACACAATATCACAAGGTTTTTCTGCTTTGTAGTACACACACATGGCTATAGCGACCATGATATAAAGTCCACAAAGACATTCATACGTCTTCCATGAATATATCGGCAATCACTTTAACATTTTCTACAAGTGGTAACACAGATTCATTTATATATTTATCTGTATCCTCCATACTTCTGGAAGGGTAAACATCATCAGTTCATAGGCTGCATGTATCTCACAAAGGCAAATGTCATATTGAGGTGAACCAAACAGTGATGGATGACAGTAATGGCTTAGGATCAGATACATAAACCTTTGGATTCTCTCTGTACTTGCATCCCGCATGATTATCTGTAAAAATAAAATATGACACATTTGGTACTGAAATGTTTCCATGTAGTAATTTAGGCGAGGTGGGGCAGGGGTGGGGTAATTTTTTACAATATAAACAGTGTTCCTGAATTTCTTTTAGAAATTTTTAAAGGAACCTTTACTGACCAGGCGGCAGGCATCTTTTTAATTTCACCGTCTGTCTGCTGTAACATTTGCATAACTAACCACATGGGGTCATCGGTTTTCTCACATCATTTAAAACATGACTTATAGTTTCCAGGGTACAATTGGTCATATTTAACCCCTGATGCTTCATAGCGATTGCCAAGATCACGGGCATGAGCTGCCCTATATGTATGGCTTCAGAAACATTTCTGTAGTTCTTTAGACCTTAAGTCATCAAGGACACATGAATGGTTTTCTGACTCGGATCATCCATCTCACACCAGGACAGGAATCGACCAATTCACAATGTATCACCCTCTGTATCACTGAAGCAATTGCGCCACGGATGGTATGATACACGTACTTACAATACATATCGTTGTCAGTTTTGGGGTTTACTACTGAGGCCTGTTTTTTCACGTGAGGTCCCTGTCTAATCTCAGTAGAAGAAGAGGGTTGTGTAGTGATCACAGCCTGGTCTGTGACATTTGAAACATTCTATCACTCTGTATTTCTAACATACTGGTTCTCACATCTCATTAACAATCACATTTGTATCTTTACACAGCAAGACAGTCGAGCAGTAGATTTGTGGAAAGTCGAGAATCCATGCTGTCCGAATATGACTGCTGCTCCATCCAGCAAATCCTTCAGTCTATTAAGTAAAACAAGAAAACAGCATTGGTCCTCTGACTCATTCTAGGTAAGATTTAGTTCTACTGCTAACTCATCTCCCTCAGTTACACCATGTCACCACTCACATTTTTTAAATGTTAAAATGCATTTACCTCATCAAGGCAACTCTTTTCTTCATTTTCTCATCTTTCTCTTTCTTAGCCTGGGCCTGACTGCTTGTGGCTGCATTATCATCATCACCCTCTTGGTCAGAGTCCCTCTTGGCTCTGTCTTGCATTTCTTTTCACAACTTTCTCTGATGCTTTTTGGCAGTGTCTCACTGACCATCATCTCTAGCTCCCCTTCTTGTCACTCTCAGTTTTTGGTTTCATAGTAACTTCTTTTCTGCATCAGATTCACATCCAGCAACTCTTCAAGGTCTTGCAGTGGTGTCTCTTCAGAAGGACAGTCAGATTTAGGATTTTCTGATTCACCAAATTGTTCAGCGAGTTTCTTTTTTATGTCAGACCTCTTCCACTCAACAAGACTTGTGTGGGGCATTCGTTTTCACACCTCACGTAGTACACATTCGTTGGCTTGGGTTGTGGGGCACCGACAGCTATCTTCTTGCTTGGCTTTTCATCTCCAGACTTTTCATTAGGTGGTGTGACAATCTGGCTTGTTACAGGGAGGTTGAATTTTTCATTAGGTGGTATGACAATCTGACCTGTTACAGGGATGTTGAAATGAGAAGCGCTTGCCATCTTCTTGCTTGATGTTTTTGATAATCTGCTCCAAGTCTATAAAACAGAATCTGAGAAATCTCTCAAAAGCTGTGCCTTCTGGCTTCAAATGCAGGGTTTATATAAGCTTAGCAAGATGGACTGCCCTTGGTAAAACCATCACCACACCCATCATACTATACATGGTAACGTGTCAGAGGCACATCTGTTGTAGCCCCACCCCCTTTTCAAAACATTATAAATATCACACACATTTCATTTCAGCCTTCTCCTTGATACTACACAGAGCTGGGGGTGAACTATAGGTATGTGTATTCCTTTTTCTGATATATTTTATTCATTCTAATTCATGACAAAAGTATAAATAATTAGTTTTTGCGATTGTTGCAATGCTATCCAGAGAAACTGCTGAACCATCTTATTTACACAGAGGTCCCCCGTTTTAGCTTATAAATGTTACATGCATATACATAAAGCTATCCTTTGATGCAAGTTTGACACAGTCCTACAGATGCATGTTAAATAATTTTGTATATTGTTACAAAAACAGAAAAGGGTACTCACACAGGCAGATGAATTTCCCTCGGGGTGGGGTCTCCACACAGATCTGTGAAACCTCTGCAGATCAGGTTCCCTCCTAGATACTTCTTTCTGAAAATATCCTAATCAAAAAACACACACATGTCCCTGCAGTTATACACCAGGCCTACAGGGGGCACATACCACTACATAAACACTAACTGATTTTTTGGAGTGGGAGGAGCACGGTGGTGAAGAGGGACAGGGGTTCGAGCCAGGATGGTGGGGGTTCAGGAGAAAGGGGTGATAGGGGTTCGAGCCAGGATGGTGGGGGTGCAGAAGAAGGGGGACGGGGTTCAGCCAGGCTGGTGGGGGTGCAGGAGAAAGGAGGGACGCAGGAGTTCAAGCTAGCATGGTGGGACTCGGGTTCCAGCCAGGATGGTCTGGCAGGGGATGAAGGAGTGTACGAGAAGGAGGGGCGGGGGACAGGGGTTTGAGCCAGGCTGGTCTGGCAGGGTTTGAGGAGTGTACGAGAACGAGGGGCGTAAGACGCTTACAAAATGGTGGTGTTAGGTCACTTCCAGGGTTTCAGTGTGGGTCATTTCCTGAGCAAGGGGCGGGACACGGGTTCGAACGCGTGTCATTTCCTGCGCAAGGGGCGGGACACGGGTTCGAACGCGTATCATTTCCTGCGCAAGGACACGGGTTCAAAGCATGTCATTCCCCAGAAGGGACGGGGCTAGCGATTTTAGGAGGGACTTCGGTTAACAAGGGGCGATTCTGATTGGTCCATTTTAGGCCACCCCCACCTGTCAAATGACGTGGCACGCGCTGATTGGATGAAATTTAACATTTGACGAGATATATGAACTTATACTACTTATTAAGCCTCATAGGTTCCTGAGATAAAAGAACTGTATTGTGGTGAATGTAACAAATGGCACCACATACCGTGGTGAATGTAACACCGGACACAAGACATTTGTTTTAGTAGTAAAAACTTAAATAAACACGTGTAATGAGTTATATTAAAACATGAGAAACAAATATTTACAAGAATTACACTACATCAAGTGCAAATTTGATGTTTGACACCACACTTATGTTTCACTTTCTAAAACTGTATGAAACATGCCTAACAACTAACATACTAGTGGCTACTGACTGACATACTGCTATAAAACATGAAACAATGTGAAAATTACATTACTGGCAAGTGTGATGCTTAACATCAGATACTGTGGTGAATGTAACAAGTGACACCACGCATCTGTTTCAGTTTTACAAAGTTTACTGAACATGCCTAATGGTTAACATGCTTCTACTAATAACTGACACAGTGTTACAAATCCTGGAGAAATCTGACAATAACAGTACTGACAGGTGTGATGTTAGACACCACATACTGTGGTAAATGTAACAAGTGACACCACACATTTGTTTCAGTATGAAAAAAATTTACTGAACATGCCTAATGGCTAACATCCTGCTACTAATGACTGACATAGTGCTACAAAACCTGGAGAAATTTGACAATAATAATGTGACTGACAGGTGTGATGTTTGACTCCAAATACCATGGTGAATGTAACAAGAGACACCACACTTATGTTTGACTTACTAAAACTGAACTAAACTTGCCTAACAACTAACATATTACTACTGACGGAGATATTACTATAAAACATGAAAAAATGCAACAATTACATTACTGGCTAGTATGATGATTAACACCACACAACATGATGAATGTAACAAGTGACACTACACATTTGTTTTGGTTTTAAAAAAGTTTACTAAACATGCCTCATGGGTAACATGCCAGGGTTTTAAATAATTGATTAGCAGTTTTTTCCTTGATACAACGCTAACTGTACAGAAAGTACTTACATAGGTTTTCTAGAAGTGTTATGTTTGTTAAACACAGTGAGGCAAGTGCTATGCATTTTCACAATGTTTTAGCACTTTTATGAGCAAAACGCTAATCAATTTTGGGAGTTAAATAAAACCCTGCATGCTACTACTAATAACTGCCATAGTGCTACAAAACCTGGAGAAATTTGACAATAATAACTGCACTGGCAGATGTGATGTCTGACACCACATATCGTGGTAAATGTAACGAGTGACACCACAAAGAAAATCTATTTTAACCCCCCACCCCATATATAGAGTAAAATCCATTTTGCAATTGATGCCCAGCATTTTCCCTAGACATGCAGCTGTCACTGGAATTTACTTGCTGAAAATCTGCCCCACAATCAGTAAATGATGGTAACTGAAGCCTACCTGTGGTGAGTGTAACTGCAGTCCTTATTGTTGCATGCAGTGCTTATCTTCATGGAATGTAGTCCTACAAAATGGAGGGGCCACGTGCAAACAATGGGTTTTAAACCCTAACTCAGCTCCTCACTGTATGGCTGCTGCTTGGTTCTGAGGGGCAGGTTATGACATTAAATTGTCTTAGATGGACGGGTAAGCATTGGGCCTGACATGACTCCCAGTAGAGTGAGGGTCAAAGATTGCTCTTCCTTCTGTGACAGAGCTAGATCAGACAGTGACATAGCAAATTATCACAAGGAGGCAAGCTGGGAAAGCAGCCAGACAATCATTTAAAGTGCTAATAGCATAACTACAGATTTGGGGGCCATGCGGGTGAATGTAATGTGCTGTGACACCAACTGTTACATTCATCACACTAAATACAAAGCTGCACAAATTAAAAATGGAGCATTACAATGAGCTAAAGAGTATAGATAATGAAAAAACACAACTCCAGATTAATAAGCAGAATTACTGTATAAAGGGAAAACAGTAAATCAAGCTTGCAAAAACAATTAGTAAAACATGTGTTTTTGCATGACACATTTTTTCAGGTAAGAAAAGCACCAAAATGGAGCGTGACACCTCATCAAAAAAAAAATATGGATACCCTAGAATTCTACAGTTATGTTATTTATCTGCACATATAGCCAACTTTCACATTTAGTCAAGAACATATGACTGACAGTTCTTGATTTTAAAAAATGTGCTATGCACTTTATGGTGGACATTGGTAACTCTTTTTCATGAACAGACCCATCTCCAAGAGTCTAGTGTCTCTACCTGCTTAGCATGACTTAAAAAACACTGCTGGCTTAGTGTGCCATCTGAAAGCCTTACTTTTGCACTATGTCACTTCATTTTGTATTATGATACTTAATGCGCTTGTACCTGTGCCAGTGTCCTGTGTACTCTTCTGTACCCAGATCATGCCTGAAAAAGGCACTTTGGCACCAGTATACTTACCTGGTCACCAAAATAAATACATAAAATAAATTAAAATAAATACTATTTCAGATAGGAGCTGTGCTTGACGTAGTTATAAAAAAAAAAAAAGGATTCTGATGGTTAATAATGAGGAACTGAAATTCTCTCAGGACTTTTTTCTCAACTAATGGCTACAGCAAACAGAAAACACTCCACTGAGCAACCGCCAGAGGAGGAAGTATCTGGTGACAAAGTCTGTTATATAAGCCTATTCTTGATTATGGAGTATGGATTACAGCATATAATTAGTTTGGGGCCAAAGGATATAAACACATCCAGAGTAAGATACCTGGGGCCAAATATTCAAAACTTAGCCCTGGGGAAAAAATAGCATTTCATGGCATGCAAAATTAGCCTGGAACCATTTGCATGCTATATTCAAAAGAATAGCGCTGGGGCTAAATCAGCTGAATATAGCTTGCAAATTAAGCTGTGCAAACAGGGCTGAAAGTGCAGTGCAAAAATACCTTGGCAAATAAGACAGCTCTGAATATAGCAACTGGGAAAGTCAAACTGCAACAGCAGCCCAGTACACACAGAGGTGTATTAAAGGGCACCTATCCCCGTATTTGCAGCCCTTGGTTTAATCAAATAGGAGGCTCCCTTATCTGCAGAGGAGTTCCTTCAATAGCACTTTTAAAATGATCAGCTTTGCCCCCCACGGAAGAGATCGTATTTTTCCCCCGAAGGGGCTAGCCCGCTCGATCCCTTCCACTTCCTGAACACCTACGCTGTCCCTGCTCTTCCTTGTTTTCTGATGTCACTATAGGACCAGCGTGGGGATGGCATCAATGCAAGTCTATGCAGCAAATTTTAAAAGTTTATTTCAGTATTTACATTGGACTTTTGGTACAAATGCAAGACTGTATTAAAGTAACAAGGCTAGGTTTGGACACAGAAGCACCGACTACTGTGGCCCAGGGGACTAGCACCACAGGAACAGTGGTTGTGCTGCATGCCATAGACATATTGTTATTCCTGCTACAGTGTGTATCAGACGGTACACTACCATAGTAGCTGGTATTGTGGGGGACACAGTAATGCCTACAGTGTGTCAGGCAATAACAATTTCTGCTACCCACACAGTGACATGCACAGCTGGCAGGTGTGTTCTGACAGTGGACACCACAGTCATACTGTCCTGTGACCCACATACACTGTGTCAGTGGCATGGGATTCCCACACTAACATACACATGGCTGTCCATGTGTGATGGGGAGCCTGGTCAAGTGTGTGGTATGTGCCCGGGGGGGGGCAGACACATACCATCATACAGGCACACTGATGTGAGGAGCATTCCCGTCACTGGCACATGTGCACTGTGTGGATGGCCCCAGCCATGTGGCAGCACCTATAATGTGGTGCTGCCTGGCCATCTGTGCACCCTACCTTCAGTACCCTCCATTCCCCCAGTGTTGCATGTGTGTGCTGGATTGTGGTGGTGTACCCCTATGGAGGGACTGGACGTGTGTGCAGCATGTCTCTTCCACGGCTTGTGGACTGGCCCATGGTGGCCATCTGCCCTCTCTGCCTCCTCACCCCCTGCAGTAATCAGGTGCACCATGATGCTGTTGTTACTTACGGTCATGTTGCCTGTTGCTGCTGCTGCAGTGTCCATACCCCCTACCTTGTTTTGCCCCGAGTTAAGATACCTTTTTCTGGATGGTAATTTGCGCTGTGCAAAGTAGCGCAAACATACTTTATGTGGTGCTAATGTGCTGAATATAGCACAGCACCTGCATTCATGTACACGCCCCATCTCTTTGTATGGTGCATACATTATCATTTTGCCTGGCGCTAATGCAGACTGCCCACGCTACTTGATCTTTTGAGTATAGGGGACCCACGCAAACTGTTTGCGCCCAGCGCAAAGTTTTGAATATCTGGTCCATAGTTTTACCTGTACTATCAAGACAGGCCCACTTAACAACAGCAGCACAGAATATACAATCATTACATATTATGAGACCTGTAAATCCTGAGGATAATACTGTGCATAAATACCTACAGAGCTAATTCTATTTAAGGAAGCATGAGCTATAAAAAAGGATAAAAAACAAACAGACAAGGAAATAACTAAACAAACAGCCCTAAACATTAGGATTTATGAGAACTCGGATCTGCCAGGCTGGCTCCATCTAATGATGTTTTTTTGGATCAGGACATCTGATGAACATGGGGGAACTTTCTGCTGATATAGAATGTTCAAGTCCTTCCTCTGTTGCCATATTCTCTTCATTGGGCTGTTTTGGTCTTACATACACAAAAGCCCAAGATTTGTGCCAAGATGAGAAATATTTTGGCCAACTGGACGACTCATTTTAAACATTTTAAAGGATTATCATAGCACACGTTATGTTGCCCATAAGGGATATACCCTGTTCTAGGAAGCCGCAAACCCCACAGCCCCATCATCCCACTAACCTGCCAGTTTCTGCAGTCCATCCCACAGCTTTCCCTTCTGTGGTAGGAGCTCCAAGGGGAGTGTAATCATCCCTCCTTATGCTCTGGATCCAGCAGCAGGCAAAGAGCCCGTGAGGTGGAGGCCTGAATATGCTAGCCTGCAATGGCAGCCAGGGTTCATTTCCCTTTGTAAGTCACTCCCAGCTCCCGTGATATGGATGCATCCGGAGTTTTTGGCCCTGTGCATGCACAGCATGCCCCGTTAGCAAGAGCAAGCTGCCTGACCCAGCTGCAGTGCTGAAACCCACAATCAGCCCTCCCTAGCTAAGGCACACTGCCGCACAAGAGCTGCCTTGACCTGCCCTGCCTCCTCCATACAGTCATTCACATCTACTCCCATACTCACTGAGCCACTGGGGCAGCCAGCCTGTATGTTATTTAATGAGGACAGTGATTATATATGTAACCCCTAGGTGGCGCTATCCCAAGGGCTATTACCCCTGCCTGCTTGGCTAGTAGCAGGTTAAGGGGCCTAGGTTCAGTGACGGGTGCCTCCACCCAAAGGTCAGGGTTGGTATTAGTCAGACTAACCAGGGCACAACCCTCTGGGACACTGTGACCCCTCTTGTCTCCTGCTAGTGGCCCACACAGTGCACAATGTTTACCTTCCCAATACCCATGATAGGCTTTACACATACACCTAGATTTAGCACTTACCCCCCAGGACTGGCTCATTTTGCTTGGCACTGGAGACCCCCTGTAAAATAAGGTGATGCAAGACAAAAAGCAACTATGCAATACCATAGGCATAAATGGACACCCTAGTCAATGTAAATTGCAGGAAAAAAGTAGATCTGATTTGTTCAGGGGGCTATAACAAGGATGGGGGCAATCAGGTTAATTGGCTTAAACACACTATAAATATCACAGTTGTGCATGCAGTCAGTGTCCCAATCAGTCACACTGTCTGGGTACCCAGGATGGAGAAGGGGGCTAGCCAGGACCGTTGCCCGGGGGAGGCTGGTGTTGCAGTTGATAGGGGCCCTGTAAGGAAAAGAAATAACATGCACACTCACTGATTGTAATCCAGAGCCGGAGGGCTCAGTTCATGAAAACAACACAACAAAACAACCAGATGACATACTGGTGATTTAAAAGGTATGTTGCAGTGAGCTACCCTGCCTGTTACTCATGATACCAAAGCTGAACACAGGATGGATGATGGTCTAGGCTATAGCAGGTTGTTCTGGATTGCCACAAGAAGCATGGTGGGGAGAAAAAGCCCTCGAGGCAGGGCCCAACGGCATAGGGTGGCTGCAGATTCAGTCCATTTAAAGCTGGGTATATGTCCAGCCCTTAGCACACATTCAACTCGGGAGAATATTAGATCGTGACCCCCCTCTGGTCCACAGCACATTTACATGCAATGAAAATTACTGTACCGGGCATACAGCTCCTAAACCTCGATCACAAAGTCACTGCTAAACCCGGGAGCACAAAGGTTGCTAAAGTCCTGACAGGCCGATCGTGCTTAGCAAAATCTTTGGTCTTCCTCAGGTTAAACCTGGTCCCAATTCTTTGGTTTGTTTCAGGACACTAGATCGGATTCAGTCTGTTTCACTTCTCCGCAGGTGGAAAATGGCAAGCAGGCCGAGATTCAGACCGCAAACGATTCTCCCGCGCGAACTACTCTGCAGCATGACTGCTTGAATTACACGAGCTCCTTCTATCTCAACATCCACCTCTAATCTGGCTTGCCAGCAGACAGCTCGTGGTATTTCCCCTGGATCCAAAAGACCCGATTTGTCGGTTTAACTGTCAGTCACAATAAGAGCTCCCCCTCTGGGTGCAAAAGGCACCAATAGCCCAGAACCACAAATCCCAATTGGTAATCCACACAGTCCCATGGTAGCAGGCTCCATTTCAGAGTCCTAAAGTACTGATTGATCCAACTCGGCAGTTCTTGCTACAAGAAAGGCAGGTTAGCACAAACCACTTTATGATTATTACTCTAAATGACCAATAACCAGTAGTCACATCTTTTAGCAGGGCTCCCTCTGCACAAGTAGCGACGGCAGAAACGGAGCAAGTATCCAGCAGTCTGGGCAGGACTCAGGCATGGAAACACACAGTTCGCCCCTTCTGATTAATTATGACTGCAACAGGCAGCCTTTAAAGGGACAACACACGGAGGCCACACAGACACTCACTGACAATACCTTAGGTCGCAAACACAGGACACCAGTCTGGCCATGAGCATTTTGGGCAAGCTCACAAAGGCTTTTAGGAACCCCATTTGGGGGTTACATATATATATATATATATATATATATATATATATATATATATATATACACATACACATATATATATATTAAATGACAACAATTATAAAATAAAGCTTTGCTTTTTAGAAGATACAAGTCCTTATCACAATCTCTGAAGCATAACTGCGCTGAGCCTGCAATTCATTTTTTGCCTGTAGAATCCGTTTTACATACTTGTTCCAATTTTTTTATTGTTCCATCTTTACTAGCCTTTAAGTTGACTCATTTCTGATTTACAGACTA
The DNA here is from genome assembly GCA_016271365.2 of Neoceratodus forsteri. Classification (NCBI taxonomy): domain Eukaryota; kingdom Metazoa; phylum Chordata; order Ceratodontiformes; family Ceratodontidae; genus Neoceratodus; species Neoceratodus forsteri. Next base: position 1,536,516,191 of record CM028131.1, on the reverse strand, counting down.
GCAATAGTGTTAACATTTAATAATGACGGTTGTGTTAATTTTAATGACATAATTCCCTAGCAGAAAACAGGCACATTGCACCAACAGTGTAAGTCCTTAACAAGGACGTAAACGATATCACACAGATTTAAGATGTCAATGTGTCCTTTTAATGTTATTTGGCTAGGGCAAGAATGAGATACCATAATAAAAACATTGAATCATACAGTTTTAAAAAGGCCTTTAGCACCAGAGTGCAATTCATGCACATGGAATTTACTCAACAGCCAGGAAGCATGGAACAGTAACCAAAGAGGAACCAGTATTTGAAAAAACAGATTCAACAGAAAAATGCAGGCTTGCAGGTTATTAAATGCAGTTGTTTAAGCCGGCTCCATAGCACCAAGCAATGGGGAATCCCTCTGGCAAGCTGGCGGCTCAGAATCATGCTCAGATCTCCGGCCCTAGCAGCCAGAAGGCCAGCAGGGAGGGAGTTCAGAGTGTCCTTTGGACGCTTCCCTCACAGGGTAGCTGCGTTATTTGCTGCCTCGTTGGCGGCTTCTGGTGGTGGCTCTGTGGAAGTGTTCTGGGTGTGGGTGACCACATGCCGAACACCCAACCCCGAGGATGCTGCTGCGGGGGGGGGGGGCACCAGAAAAATGGAAAAATGGCTGCCACAGCACCGGATGATGGCCTCAGGTAGACTTCCCTATACCACCCCAGGCCTCAAAGCATGGACAGTTCCTGCCCCTCCTGACAGATGTCCCCAGATCAGCCCCACTGCTAGGGATCAATCAGACACGTTGGCTGTGCCTGCTGGGTCAGACTTGATCGGTGTCTCATGGGCAATACACAGCAGAGCAGACACCACCTGGGTGGATGGACAGGGGACCAGCATGACAACCTGAAGGAGTGGGGCCATGGACGCCATGGGGAAGATAGAAAAAAAATGCAGTTCTCCGTTAACAGATAAGTTGCTAATGTTGAAGATGATGTCCCTGTATAGAACCAGCAGCATTGTTAAGCATCATTATTAAAAGGGTACATACATAGATACATAGACAGTGTCGGCAGATAAGGGCCTATGGCCCACCCAGTCTGCCCATTTGAGCTTGTAAGTTCAGTTTGTTTTCCTAGAAGTCTGTTGCACCTTACCCCTGACCTCCAGAATTCCTTTATGTCTATCCCATGCATTCTTAAATCCCGTGATTGTTTCAGCCCCCACCACTTCCTCTGGCAGGGTGTTCCACTTATCTACCACCCGTTCTGTGAAGAAATTCTTTCTCATGTTTCCTCTGAATCGTCCTCCTCCAACTTCATCCCATGCCCTCTAGTCCTGGAACATCTTTTTCGCTTAAAATAGTGTTTTCCTGCACCCTGTTCCTCCCTGTAAGATACTTGTATGTCTCTATCATATCCCTCTCTCCTCCTCCTCCAGGAGTACATGTTCAGTTCCTTCAACCTGTCTTCATAGGACTTGTGATGCAATCCATGCACCATCTTTGTTGCCCTCCTCTGAACCTTCTCTACCCTGTCTATGTCCTTATGTAGGTATGGTCTCCAGAACTAGTACACTGTACTCCAGGTGGGGGCCTCACTAGTGTCTTGTATAGCGAATTATGACCTCCCTTTTCCTGCTGGTAATGCCCCCATCCCAAGCATCCTATTTGCTTTACCTGCTGCCTTGTCACACTGTTTCCCTACCTTGAGGTCATCAGAGATGATAACCCCAAGATCCCTTTCCTGCTTGGTGCATGCTATATCCTCACCCCAACTGATATATTGTGCCAGGGTTTTGTACCCCATATGCATTATCTTGCACTTCTTTGCATTGAATTTCAACTGCCAAACCCCTGACCATTCTTCAAGTTTCTGCAGGTCGCTTCTCATTCTGTCTACACCCTCTGGTGTGTCTACTCTGTTACAGAGCTTTGTGTCATCAGCGAACAGTGAATTATGCCTTCTAGGTCCTCGCCATGTCACTGATGAAGATGTTGAATAGGACCGGTCCCAGCACTGATCCCTGTGGTACCCACTGGTCACTCTTCCTCTGTGGAGTGACAGCCATTTACCACCACCCTCTGTGTCCTGCCACCCAGCCAGTTACCTACCCACCACACTACTGTCCTCCTGCACCCATATTCCCCAGTTTGTGTAATAGTCTTCTATGTGGCACAGTGTCAAAGGCCTTGCTGAAGTCCAGATGAGCCATGTCCACTGCCTCCTGATCCACCTCCCTAGTCACCCAGTCAAAAATTCAATGAGGTTGGTCTGACATGACCTCCCCTGTGAAACCATGCTGCCTTGGGTCCGGTAGTCCATTGACAACCAGATGTTCCACCAATCTCTCTTCCAGTGGTGCTTCCATGATCTTCCCACTACCAGGTGAGGCTGACTGGTCTGTAGTTCCCTGCTTCCTCTTGTTCCCACTTTTGTATAAAGGGGACTACATCTGCTGTCCTCCAGTCTTTGGGTACCTCCCTGTTTCCAGTGATCGGCTAAACAGGATAGCCAGAGGTTCAGCCACCCTCTCTTAGTTCCTTAAGGACCTGGGTGCACCCATCTGGCCCCATTGCTTTATCAACTCTTATTACTTCCAGTTCCTTCGGACCCTGTCTGTGTAAAGGGACTTGTGTCCATTTCTGCACCATTCTCACCCCTTGTACTCCTTCAGACCCATTACCTCCTCTTCCTCAGTAAAGACTGAGCAGAAATACCTGTTCAGTGTCAGCTTACTGCTGTCATCCTCCACACGGCCCCATCCTCCCCTTCAGTCTCACTGTCCCTCCTTTGTCTTTCTTTTTCACTTATGTACCTGTAAAAGGTTTTGTCCCTCTACCACTGATTTTTGCAATGTGTTCTTCTGTCTGAGCTTTGGCTTCCCTTACTGACCTCCTGCCTCCCTTTGCTTCTCCTGGTACTTCTCCCTATCCCCTTCTGCCTGTGTCTTTTTGTATTGCCTGAATGCAATCTTTTTGGCTTTCACTTTGTTTGCTACCTCTTTGGAAAACCATAATGGTCTCCTCTTCCTTTTCCTCTTGCTAACCTGCTTAATACATAATTCTGTTGTTCTTGTAATCCCCATTTTAAATACTGCCCACTGTTCCTCAACCCCTGATTCCTGTCCCATTCCCCTTAATGCCTCTTTCAAGTATCTCCCCATTTTCCCAAAGTCTGCCCCCTAAAATCCAGGATACGTGTTTTTGTGTGGTTTGGTTCTGCTCTTTCTGTGATTTCAAACCACAATGACTGGTGGTCACTGTTTCCCAGGTGCTCCCCCACTGTTACCCCCATCACACTGTCCCGGTTTGTGAGCACAAGGTCCAGTATTGCCTTCTGCCGAGTTGGTTCCACTACCAGTTGCTTGAGGAAGGCACCCTGAAGGGAGTCCAGGATAAATCTCCTCCTAGTTGATGCTGCTGCTGGGATGCTCCAGTCCACGTCTGGAATACTGAAGTCTCCAACCAGTACTACCTCACCCTTGTCTGCCATCCTTTGGATGGCTAGCATCAGCTCCCTATCTGTTTCTTCCTCCTGGGCTGGTGGTCTATAGACCACACCTGTGCAGATGGCTGTCCCCATTTTCCTTTCCAGCTTAACCCACAGTATCTCTCCCCCATTTTGTTCCTCCTGGATCTCTGTGGCCCTTATGTCATTTTTCACACACAGTCCACTCCTCCCTTCCTGCCTGCTCTGTCTCTTCTGAATATGTTGTATGCCAGCCATCTCCCAGTCGGTATATCATTACACCAGGTTTCAGTGATGGCCACAATGTCCAGGTCTGACTGCACCATGACAGCCTCAGATTTCCATCTTGTTGCTAAGGCTCCTGGCATTTGCACACATGGCTTCTCCATGATTTGACCTCCTAGACTGTCTCACTATTCTACTCCAGCCCTTCCTTGGTTGTCATTTATCCCTGGTTCTCCTTGCTGTCTCCGTCTGCTGAATTTTGCCCTTTCTGCTTATCCACCTCTTGGGCACTAATCTCCATCTTTTGCACACTGTTTTGCAAGAGATAGCACTCCTCTGGTTCACTGGTTCCACTACTAGCTGTGGGGGGTGAGCAAGTAGGTACCCTCCTTGCTGGCCTGCCACCCCTTTGCTAGTTTAAATGCTTGTCAATGCAGCATTTAAACTTATCACTGAGTGCTTGGATTCTCTCAGGATGGATGCAGGCGTCCAGGCTTGAACAAACCTCCATCCCTCCAGGTGGGTCCCCAGTCACCAATGAATCAAACCCTTCCTCACAGCACCAGTTCTTCAACCATGAGTTAAAGTTCCTGGTGCATGCACTCCCATGCTCCCTTGCCTCTCACAGGTAGTCGTCTGAGAAGTGACAGAAGTAGCTACTTGCTTGAGACCCCTCCCCAGTTTCCTAAACTCTTCCTGAACTTCCTTTGGCTCCCCATTTGCCAGGTCATTAGTACCTAGGTGGATAATGACATCCAGCTCACCCTCCCGTCTTGCCTTCCCAGTGATCCCCAGGATCTTCCTTCCATCCCTCCATGCCGTGGCACCTGGTAGGCACCTCACCTCCCTGTCCTCCCCCTCCTGTGTTCCTAGTATTTGAAAAGCAGAAATGTGATTGGCTGATGACATTCTATCAGCCCTACATTAATCTTTAATTAGTATTCTTGGACAGCCTGATTACCGGAGTAATGCAGAAATGTTCTATTAACAGAACACAGAGCCACCATTACAACAAACAAAATGTCTACCACCCAATGAATATGTTATATATATGTGTGTATCAATCGATCAATCAAAATCTTTATTTATCCAGGCGGGCACCATTGAGCAAAGCTCATTTGCAAGGTGGACCTGGTCATGAATACATCAAAGTACAGTACAGAAGCTGGTATACAAAAAGCAATAATATACAAGGAAGAAAAGTATATACAGTGTATACAGTATAGTACAAGGTTGAAATAAATAAAAAAAACATTATTTTACAATTGAAGAAGTCAGCAGATGTACAATCAACCATAGGCATACAGGGGTTATAAGCAGAGATCTTTTGAGTGAGACAGCCAGCAACTACACATATAGGGGAAAGAGGCCGTGTATGGGGTAGCAGGTTAGAGAGGTAAAGAAGAGGAGGGCTATATTACAGACGACTGGGGGAAAAATTGGGCTAAAACCACCGAATGTGATGATGGCTGTAGTGTACTTGTTTATTATGATAGTGACGGAGGAGGGGTAGATAATTGGGACACTTCATTTATTTATTTTATTTAGTTTTTGTTGACCGGGTAAGTGCACTAGACAAATTCTGCCTATTTTCAGATACGACCCAGGGGGAAGGGAATACAGTTGAATGCCAACTGACCTTGAACCAGATTAAGCTGTTGGTGGTATTTTTTGTGAATGGAGGAAATTTGGCCATTGCACCGGGGCGATTCCCCTACTCTTTTCAATAAGTGTTATGGGATCTTTAACATCCACCTGAACCACCACCAGAACAGGCAGATGGGACCTCGGTTTAACATCTCATCCGAAAGACGGCACCTCAGGAGTGCAGCACCCCCCTCATGCTGCACTACAGTGTCACTATTGGGATATTGACCCAAGTGCCTGGTGTGGGGCTAGAACCCACAGCCTACTGATCTTCCTGGCCTCAGAGGCGAGTGTGCTACCTGCTGAGCCACTGACACTGCTTATACTATGGATGGGGTGGGACTTTAGCCAGGCTAGAGCGGACAGGGAAGGGTGGGTGCAGCAGGAAGAGGTAATAGGGAAAGAGTGAGAGCCAGGGGTAGAAACATGTCGAGTGTCAGGATGGAAAGGGGGAATTGTGGAATTAGTGGACTAGCAGTGAGGAAAACATTTGTAAGGTGCTTTCATGTAGTGATCGTAGAGCACCTTGAAAATATTCAGGCTAACAGGGCAGCTCAGCTTCAAGTTCCTTTGTAAACCGTTCCACAATGTGGGTAAAGAGAAGCTTAGAGCAGCTTTGCCAAAACAAGTTTTGACCCTTGGAACTTGGAGGGCAATTAGGGAATAGCTCCTTACGAGTGTAGGTGCCTAACACACTCTGGGGAATACAATCTAAGACATATGAGGGGAGCTTCTTAGTCACCGCTCTGAAGGCCCATAGAGGTGACATTTGTATTCCACCTATAGTGAAGGGAAGTCCGGCCTAACGATGAGTACAGGGAGCAGTGGTGTGTGGAAAGTGGAAGGCCAGTAATGAACCAGATAGCTCTGTGGTAGAGGGTGTCCAACTTAGCCAGTGCAGAGGCTGTAAAGCAGGTCCGCGTAATCTATTAAAGATAGGAAGGTAGCTTGAACCAGTTAAATCTTGGCCTCCTCTGTGAGCAGGTGGTTAATTCTGTAGAATAGTCCTAATCTTTGCCTTAGTTTCTTCTGTAGTTCTTTGAGATGGTCGGCGAAGGAAAGTTTATGAACGAGCCAAACTCCTAGACATTTAAATTTAGCTACATACTGTAGTGTTTCTCCAAGAACAGTGGTAATTTGTGGGATAGCGCGCCTCCAAGCAGGAACCGCCACGTGCAAGGAGGGGGAGAAGAGAATGGCTTTTGTCTTTTTCACATTGAGCAAAAGCTTTTTGTTAATGAGCTGGTATTGTAGAAGGTTAAATTAAGCTTGTAGGTCTTCACAGGCTGCTTCCAGCGTGGGACAACTCAAGTACAGTACAGTGTTGTCCACGAATAAGTGATGTTGGCTTTTTTGATGAGGTCATTGATGTTGTTAATGTAGACTGCAAAGAGGAGGGGACCAAGGAGAGAGCCCTGGGGCATGCCCCTCAGCATAGGTTTTAATGGAGAAAGATCACCTTCAGCTTTAAACTGCTGTTTCCGTTCTCCGAGGTAGTCTGCAAACCAGCATATAGATTTATGGTCCAGGCCTAAGGTGCTTAGGGAGGAAAGAAGCAGGCTGTGATAGACTGCGTCGAATGCCTTACTAAGATCCAAGAAAATGGCACAGACCTGCTTCTTCTTGTCAAGGTCTAGGAGCCAATCATTGGTCACCTTAGCTAGTTGCTCTGAATCCAGACTGAACCAGGTTTAATAGGCTTTTGGATTCTAAGTATACCCCTAGCTGGCCACACACTATTTTTTCTAGTAATTTAGACAGGATGGGGAGGAGGGAGATTGGTCTGTAATGATTTAGATCGCAGGAGTCACCTGCTTTTAATAGAGGGATGACATGGGCTATTTTCCATTGAGGGGGGAGGCTACCCTGGAAGAGTGACATGTTGAATAGGTGGGTGATTGGCACTGCAAGCACATGGTAGGCACATTTCAGATAGTATGGCTCTATGAAGTCGGAGCCTGCTACTTTCCTGGTGTCCAGTTGCAGCAGTAGTCTTCTACCTGTTTTAGAGAGACAGGCAGCAGGAAGAAGGCCTCCTCAGTAGAGGGGGACTCATGGGTTGGTGGGCCCTGAGCTGTGCTGAGGTCATTGGCAGGGGAAGTATCAAATGCTAGCACTGCCATTGCAAAATGGTTACTGAGGGTTTCAAATATCTCCGATCAGTTAGAGATGATGCTGCCACTGGACTTAATTTTTGCTGGAATGGAATTACGAGGTGCGTGTCCAGACATGTCTTTTAATGTTTTCCAGAGCTTTGAAGGATTTCTTGAGGCAGAGGCTAGCTCCGAACGATAGTAATAGGCCTTGGCTGCTCTGACCAACTTGGTGCACTTGTTATGTGCTCTCTTAAAAAGACATCAATCCGAGTCATTCTTGCTTCTTCAGGCTTTTTTCCATAAAGTATACCTTTCTAACAGGGAAGCTTTGCGCTCAGGTAAGAACCACAAGGGTGCATGCTTATTTAGAGCCTCACTTAAAATATCATAAAAAATATTATATGCCCTGTTAACCATTTTGGCTAGGAAGACTTCTTTGGGGGAGGATGATGCGTCTATACATGTGGCTGAGTATTTGTCCTTTACATAAACTGCCACCCCACCTCCTCTTGATTGCCTATCAGCTTGGAAGAGTAAATAATTTGAGATATTGATTTCATTGTCTGGGGTGGCTGGCCTAAGCCAGGTCTCAGTGATCACTAGAACGTCAGGTAGGCTGTGGCTCACCCAAGCCAGGATAAGGGTGAACTTTTTCAGCAAACTACAGGCATTAAGATGCATAAAAGACATTCCTTTGATACCTGCCAGGTCTGATGGAGAAGCAAGGGTGTCTAATGGTCCTGGGTTGAGTTTGACATTGCCTGAGCACAATAGTAAAAGAAGCAGGATTCTTTTTAAGGCACTGGACTGTAATTTGTAAACACTACTTTTGGGGCAATAGGGGAGGTGGTATTGACGGGTAGGCCTGTACCCACTCATGGTGTTATACTGACCTAGTGTTGCAGCCACTAGTGTCCTGGCAAGAGTTTGCCATGAGTAGGAAGTCTTGAGTCTGGATTAGGGAGTAATCTGCAGAGGCAGCTCGGAAGATGTCCCACTCCCCGGCAGAGACAGTTGAGAAGTCCAACAGTCCAGAATGGCTACCTGAAAGGAGTTGTTGGACGTGGGACAGGGAGAAGTGCAAGGGTCATTCCACCTTAGGGAGGGAATTGAGCTGAGCACTAGTAAAGCTAGTGACACACCGAGGAACCAGCTTTAACTTCCCTATGGTAGATCTAAATGCCACAACAGCCGGCAGTAAAAGTCACTAGAAGCCTAGACCAATCGGCGATCAGATGTCATAAGTTCAAAATCCTTTTGTTGGCTGAGAGGCGATTTTGGTGCTGAACGTACCTGTGGAGCAACTCTTTGCAGCTGAGCCAGTGAGGTGGTTCAAGGCTGCAATCCGGTGTGGCAAGATTGGTCTGTAGCTTTCGTTTCTGTTTCTGGCCCTGCTCCACCAGTACAGAATGGGAGTGGGGAAGACGTTCAAGTCTTGCAGCCTTAGTGGATGAGCATGGTTCGGCCTGAGAAACCGGCAGAAAAACTCTGGGGATGGTCCTCAGAAAGACAGGTATCCCAGGTCCATTAGAGCAGAAGAGGAAGTAGAAAATATAATGTGTTTCCTCTTTAACACAAAAGACAGCTGTTGTAGCCCTCTAGTGGCTATGTAGTATAATTTGCAAATGAGAAAGCAGACAAAAAAAAAAAAAAAAGAAATTCTTGCTTTACAAAAGAGGATAGTCCCAGGGTCAACAGTGCTGATAAGTGTCTCTAATGAAGCAAGCGGCAATTTCAACAGGGGAAGAAAGCCTCAGGGTCTGCTAATTTGCAGTAGCAGAATCATGGGTTGCTTCCCAGGACAGGCTTGTGCTTTTCCTCTGCAGCGGTGCGAGCCCCAGTCGTGCAGCACACCTGAAGGAGTATACGGCTTTTGGTTGTTTCTGTAGATTTCTGGTCCCTGCAACGAATCGGAGTTCAGAGGATCCCAGGCGGCAGTTTCAACGGGGGAAGAAAGCCTCAGGGTCTGCTAATTTGCAGTAGCAGAATCATGGGTTGCTTCCCAGGACAGACTTGTAGCTTTTCCTCTGGCGGCGAGGTGCGAGCCCCAGGTGGGCATGGCACATGTTTGTAATATTTATTGATTAATTAACTTTTTTTTTTTTTTTTTGCACAGTATGATGGATCTGTACGTACTGACTAAACAAGCAGACCAACCTTATTGAAGCAGCCAGCCATTCTGAACACCACAATAAATGGAATATGAGATTTTTGTCCAGTGCAACACCTTGAAAGACAGAGGGAGAGGACAGGGCACAGCTGTTCATTTGCAGCTTCCTATTCACATTGACAGCATAACTGCGCTCAGAGGATGCGGTCTGTGCCGCTCACTATCGCAAGACACTGCGCTCCCTGCCTGTCTCTCTCCCTTTCTATATCTACATATGTGCTGCTGTCCATCTCGCTCTCTGTATCAAAATACAGGTGCAAAGTGGGTCTGTCACTACGATGGCAATGCTGAACTGCTCTCTCACTTCCCCAAACTTTTAAATGGCTGCTGTTCAGGTTTTCCTTTCTGAAGTAGGGAACAAGAGTCAACGGCACTTGCTCCAAGTCCCTCCGCGGAACCGTGCATTAAAAAGGGAATTTAATGCACAGCTACGCAGGGACTGTACATCAATGAGAAGATACATTATGGACAACCCATGTTATAAATATTTTTAGTGTGCTTTATTAACATGGTTTTATTTATAAAAGTTTGATCATACTGTTTGTTGTGTTATTGTTGATATGTGTGTTCATGCAGCATAGATAAACACATAAGTTATTTTTGTTATTTTATACACACACCACACCCACCACACACACACACACACATATACACACACTCTCTTTTTGGGGAGGCTCTTAGAACATTAGCATTTAACAATTTATAGAGCTCCTGTTGTCATATTCTATCCATGGTGAGAAGCCTATATCTCTAATCTGATTTATAACCACCTAGTATTTCAAAGACTGTCTTTTTTTTGCCTCTGCACATATCCAATGTTTTACTTCCTTACCAACAGAACTGTCACACCCATGTGTAAAAGTTTATCAGTGCTACCCAATGTGTTTAAGTTTGTTTTTTGAAGAAACTGCCATGACCTGAAGAAGGGCTCTACGTAGCCTGAAAGTTTGTGTTTTGCAAATCTCTTGCTGGTCCAATAAATGGTATCAATCACCCACTTTGTTCATCTTTTTGTACAAGGACCAGTATGGCTACAGACAATTCTCGACAGACTTCTATTCTGACACTAATTTATTTTTACACTGACTTATCAGATAAAATCCATACTAGCATTAACAACCATTTTCCTTAAATATAATTAGACTGTATGTACTAGGAAACAAAGTCACACCAAAAATGGCTACGGGGGGGGGGTCAGCTGGAAATGAGTTATGTATCAATAAAACTGTTTCAACTACTGCCTTTTAAAATAATTTTAGGTCTATAATCTTCCCCAACCCCACCCTCACAAACTCCCTTACCCTTCAGCACTTAGGACACGGTAATACTTGCATATATCTATGGTCTCTACAAAATGTGAAAGCAAAGCAAGTGACAGATTCAACTGACTTCGTAGACCACTATTTAAACAGTGACCCAGCAGTGCAATGACAGCTGCCGAATTAACAAAGTTAACAAAAACGCAGATCTGGTCCGTCAGCATACTGCCCAAAGTTCAACGAAAGTGGAACAGAATAAAACCAGAGACATGCTACATACCAATGCATAACCAGTAAGTGAGAAAGAGAAGCCAGAGACCAAGGACAGCTTGTTCTCTGAAAACTTGCTTCCTCCTTTATATAGAGTATTCCCCTAAGTTTCCATACTGTATATAGTAAAGTTTCTGCCAACACCCAGAGTGACATCCACTAGTCCCAACAAAGCTATTTATTTAGCTTTTGTTTACAGAGTAAGTGCATTAGACGATACAATGCCTATATATAAGTATGACCCAGGAGCACACAACAGGAACCATAACAGTTATACTGCATAGTGCAGAATTCAAGGCAGTAGTTATCATAAGAATGTGCTAAATGTACAAAGACAAGGTAACAAACATTGATGATAAGCCATAATAAATATATGTACATCCTGGGGCTGGGAAAAACAAGGAAAAATGGCCCCTGCACTCAAGGATGAAGGACTACCCAGCCCTGCAACAGATCCCCTGCCTGTCCTCCTGCTGCTCCTGCCTTCCGACAAAATTCAGCAGCTCAAAGGTATACCCCTCCACCTCATCCCTGCCTGGGGGTGGGCAGCTAAGGCTCCACTGGGGAAGGTCTCGAGACTCTGGTTCATAGGTAAGTGCAGGCCCGTTGCCAGCTGGGGTTCTTGAGGTTCACATGAACTCCCCTGGTTTGGAACCTCCTTTTTTAAAGTTTAATATTTGTGTCCATTTTGTGTGCTGTCCTTTTAAAAATGTATAGGAGGACTGTGCTGTTTTAAGAAGACTGAGCCAGCTGTCACATGACCCCCCCCCCGCCAATCTCTGCTCCCTTAGGGCCAAAGATGTGGAGCTCAGCTGCCCCATCAGACTGGGTGAGACTCAGCCCCCACTCAATCTGCCACTCAATCAGCTCCTTAACACCTGAGCTTCTCCCTGAGTCTTCTGCGCCACGGTCCCTCTCCTTCCCCCATCATCGGCTGGCCAGTCAGGATGTGGGCATGCCACAGTGCATCACAGACATCGCTGCCTAGAATTCACACTTCCATATCTAATGGGGCGGAGCACTGTGGCTGCGATGTGAGTTTGGAGGAAACAGGCCAAGAAAACTAAAGGATGCAGGTAATTCTTACAGTTATAGCTAAAAAAAAAAAAAAAAAAAAATGACAATCCCTCTCCGCTGGCCACCATCGCCGATGAATTGAAGCCTTTCCCTACCTCAAGAGCTGGGCCGGTCCCCTGGCGACTCTTTTTGACCCACTGCTTCAGCTACTGGTAGGCCTGTTGCTGGGAGAGAGGCATCTGAAGGGAGTGGGCTGATTTCAGCCGAGGGCTGCAACTGTTGTGCTTTTTCCGAAAACTACTTAAGTTGTAGGGTTTGCCTTGTATTCAAAGTCTGAAAATAGTTTGCTTTGTGCAGAGCCTCCCTTAATAATTGGCTGAACAAGGGCACTAGTAGCTAGCTGCTGACATCAAAGAATAAAGTTCTTGGGTCTCACCCGACACAGACAAACAAACATGTTATGACTGTTATCATCGAGAGGCAAGTCAGCACAATAGTTGGCAATACAATACTTTAGGACTGACTTACCTTGGGGTGTCAGGGGCATTGTGAACTTGATTTGCTGTTTGTGTCACTCTCAGCTCCCAGGGGATCAGCCGCTAAATACTTATTTTCCATGGATTCAGTCATTTTCTTGAAAGTTAAAATATTAATTGGCTCCAGATCTGGAAGTTGCTACAAGTTTGTGGATGTCAGAATGATATCTTCATTGCAAGTTTTCCAGTGTTCTGTCATGATATCACATTTTGTGAACTCTTGACCCCAGAGTCTGTCTAGGACCCTCTTCCACCTCTGCTGGTGTCCTCAAGGCTCCACTTACTGATCTCCCATCACCCCACTGCATGCCCCCTTGGTGTGCGCCCCCCCCCCAGGTCAGTTGTTAGCTCGGTGGTACCAACCAGTTCATCCACGTTCCTGTGGTGGAGGTGAAGCCCAGAAGTGCCCCCAGGAGTGCAGAGGAAGTCCTTGTGTAGATGTGAGGAGCAGGCAGGGTTTCATCTACCTGGTCAGCACCATTTTTCCCCATTAGAGCCCTTCTGCCAAGAGAGTGGTAGTGTCATAAGGTGCTGGCAAGAGCAAGCCAGATACACCAATGTGCACACACATACCTCCTTAAGTTATGAGTGCATTTCCCTGCACCACCACCTGTGGTCACCTAGGTTGCGGTAAAGTAGTGAGTGAGATGTGCAGCCCTCCCTCCCCAGAGGAGGAGAGAGTCTGCTGTGATACTTAATCCTCCTCTCCCAGGTTGGCCTTCCAGTGGCCCTGGCTCCATCCTAAGCCTAGGTAGTCGGTGTCACAAATGGTAGCATTACTGATGGGCTGGCTAGATCACACAGTTTAGATCTTAGAACTTTTGGGAGACCTATCATTGCATAAAATTGCTGGTAGAATACCTCATATTTCACAAAAAGTCAAGTGTGACTTCCATGCCTGCAAAATAAGACGTGGTCTAATTTTTTGTAAATTGTAGTCAGAAACACCCTTTCTTTATTTTGAAAGTTTTTGCCATTAGTTTGGAAATGAAATACTTGCACAGTGGAGTTAGTGGAAGCCACAGCAGCAGGATCCCTAGATCTCTGTCGTCCTTTTATTCTCTGAAACTGTTGTTGGTGTAGGGCACAGGGTAACAGGTAACAACTTTGTGCTTTGACGGCACTCCACTGATGTCAGTCAGGGGCTCTGTAACTCCCTAGATGTTCACCATGTTTTCTGTTTGGCGAGCACCACAGTTATCAGCATAATTATTGCAAATGAATTGCTTTTCCCCAGAAGTTGTTTAGGAACGCATAAACATTAAAATAGTGTATTCCAGGCTGGATGTATACTGCATATCCAGCACCATGCTGGCTGGCTGGCAGGTATATTAGCACGGTTCTGAAGTAAATAGGACCTTAGTATGTGCTGTAGGAGAACAGCAGCTGTTCACAAAAAATAACTTTAGAGGTAAATCTGTTTAACCATGCTAGTAATTAGCACATACAACACCCTGTGCCCTTCTGCATTATTGAAGTGTGACTGACGGAACTGAACTGAAGCCTCTCCCTACCTCCCCAATTCAGTATCTCCTGGCAAGAGCCTATTAGAGCTGCACTCAGAGGGTGATAGGGCGAGGAGCTGTGACTGGGGCAGGGGTGCACTGCTGACAGTCTCCAGACCAAACAACTAAACAAAGTATGGGGTAGAGCACGTTGGGGCTTGTGGCATATAAGACCTAAATTGCCTCTGTGTAGATACGGCAGGCAAATGGCAACTGAGGACTCAGCATACTAATATCTGGCAGTAAGTAAAGCTTGTGACAGTTTGGTCTGTCAGTATAGCCTAGAGGTTACAGTAATGTTAAATATGGGAGCTATGACACACTTTCTAGTACTGCATGAGCCATCATCTAAAAAAAAATGTTTTGCATCTCTACACACAGAATCTTTTGTTGCAAAAATGATCCACATACAAAACTACTGCATATTTAATCTTATTTTATTCTCTGGTAACCAGATAAGGCTCACTAGGCACAGGTGCCTGTTTTCAGGGGCAACCCAGGAGCACTGGGGGAGGTTAAGTGACCTGCTAAGAGTCATACAAGTATGCAGGTGGAGCTTGAAGGAATCAAACCCTGGTTCATCTGCTAGATGCACCAAGCTCATATGACCTCCACCTGCATACCTGTATGACTCTGAGCAAGTTACTTAACCTCCCCAGTGCTCCCGGGTCACCCTTGAAAACAGGCACCTGTGCCTAGTGGGCCTTACCTGGTTAATATAAAAAAATAAAATTAAATTAAATTAAACAGTAGTTTTGCATGTAGATCATTTTTGCAACAAAAGGTTCAGTGTGTGAGAGACTCTAGACATTTGTTTTAGATAGTAGCTCATGCAATAGTAAAAGTGTTATAGCTCCCATATTTAATGTGTGTTGATCCACAGCACTATACTGTCAGCTTAAAAAGGGAACAGTCAGCAATAAGAGCCCCGCACCCATATGTCAAATTGCAAAACTGCAAATTGGGACCAGACCCACACTTGGGGATGTGGCTCTTTAGTGCCCTTTCCATTTACAAGGTACAATGATTGTTTATTTATTTATTTATTTGTATCTTAGTTTTTGTTGACCGGGTAAGTGCGCTAGACAAATTCTATTTTCAGGTACGACCCAGGGAAGGGGGGATACAGATGAATGCCAACTGACCTTGAGCCAGATTAAGCTGACTAGACAGTGCTGTGGGTCAATACATATTAAATATGGGAGCTATGACACACTTTCTAGCACTGCATTAGCCATCATCTAAAAAAAAGTCTGCACAATTGTGCATAATCTTTGTGGTTGCTACAGGCTAGGAATGTTGTGTGGCATGGGTTGACTAAAAATAAATGGGGGTAGGCATTGAGTGTGGGCAGCAGAGAGTACAGTAACTTTTCAGTGGTGTGGCATTATACTGAAATGCTACCACCACCCACCACACACTCTGCATTTCCAGCATCTGGTGAGCACCCATGTTATGAACTCTGTAACATACCCACCAGATATTCGGGGGGGGGCAAGTGGGTTGCCCAGTACTGAACCAGAACTTTTTCATTATTACTAAGTGGGGTACCCAATATGTGAGAATGGTGGGGGGATATGGTGGACATTGGGGGTGGGCCAAGAAGGTAATTATGCACTGGGATGCAACTCCATGGTCAAGATACATTTTCCCTCACTGACTTACATGCCTACTATATTATTGGGAACAGGAGGTAACAAGTGTGATGCCCAGTACTGAAAAAGAGATTTCTGTCACATTCTTTTTTCCAAGTGGAGTGCTCTGTTTACCCAGTTGGGGGGTGTAGGTGGGCTTTGGGGGTGGGTTGGAGATGACTTTGCTTGGGATGTCACACCACTGTCAAAGTTACCTTCTCCCCACTCCCTGTTAAGGTTCATAATAAGCCACAGAATGCACCATACAGCATCTAGTACCCCAGGACGTCTGGGGACCTAGCAGCCCCCAGACCACAGGCTTAGGGACAGCAGGCACAGCAGCAAGGAGCAGCTCTGGTTGGCTGTGTATTGTACTACATAAGATAGTAAAATACCCAGCCAACTACAGCTACAGACTCTGTGCCTCAGGTGCAGCACATTATCAGCATCTTGCTTACTTTAGGTATTAAATACATACGAATCTCCCAATATTGTGGTTGCAAGAGGTTGTGTCTGCAACTGCTAGGAGTAGTGCAGTTTTGTTCAACTGAAACCTATATGAAACTTTGTGTAGTGACTTTGTTTGCTTGATTGGAACCCTGTTTCCTTGTTCTCAGGATCAGGAAGAGGAGTTGTAGTTCTGTAGCTGCAGCTCAGAACTACCACTCGCTATTCGTGCCTTTATTTTAAACAGTTTTTATTATTAGGGCAACAGTGAATGTAAAGGAGCGTGCTCCCAAGGCTCTAATTGTAACATTACTATAACTACATGTTACAGTGCATATTACATAGTTTACCTCACTGGGTGACTCTATGATGTATATCCGGGTCATGGGGGAGTACTAGAACTCGACCTGCGGCAAGCAGGGCAAGCACGCGTCGTCGCTTGCAGAGACATGTGCATTGGCACATGTTTAGCGGGGTTAGAGGAAAACGTAAGGGCGAGCAACACTGTGGGAAAATAAGGCCTGTAAGTACTCATTCTAAATTTAGGCTGGTTAGCAACCATTACAGGCTCAATACTATACTAAAATGATTAACAACACTATTACTACCACTGAGGGATTCACTGCAATAAAATGGGTTACATGTCAGATGTACTTATTAAATCCTGCCACTCAGACAGAAACAGAGTCTATCTTTAAATGCATTAAATGCATACAAAATGAAGAAATGGAAAAATAGATAACTTTATTTAGTTCTAGACTTACTGCCTTGGAGAATAGCAAAATAAACTTTTTTAAATACTTAGTGGCCAAGCAACAGCAAACAGTCCCTCCCTAGATACACCCTCAATACCTCTACCAAAACAGGCCGCTGAGTTTATACCTCCCTTATTTACACCCACAGAGATCATGGACCAAAATGTATTAAACATAAAAAAACCTTGAGAAGAACCAGACACATGTAATGAAGAGGATACATGGTTCAAAATACAACATACTAAGGCTCCTAAAAGAGAGTGAAAGGTGAAGTAGTTCTATGCTGCAACACAAAATAGATTTGAACCCCGGTTACCATTTCAGAAGAGAATGAGAACCCCCCGCACCCTCAGGTACCACTATGCAGTCTGTCTGATGAAATATTGACCCCAATAATATGCACTTCTACAACCAGTCCTCAAGTAAGCTGTGCTGTCCCCACTGATTTAATGGACCTAACCAGCTATATAGATACAAGACAAAGACAAATCTTTGTCTTAGGGGACTCGACAGTAAAACACCTGTATCGACCAATTTGTGATCTGGACAAGGTGAACAGGACTGTGTCCTGTTTTAGGGGTGCATGGTTCTTAGATATCACAAACAGGTTGAATAAAACATAAAGAAATAGTGGGGACAGACCCCTTGTGATCATACATGCTGGTATAAATAATATACTGAGACAGGTTATTTAAAGCATAAAAGAAGAGATTGTGGGTCTAACAAATAAACTTATTGAACTAGGCTGTGAAGCAGTATTTTCAGAAATGTTGCCAATCAGTAAAGCAACCAATAATACAACTGGGAAAATAAAACACATCAATAACTGGATTGGACAATGGTGCTTCAAATAGGACCTAGGATGTATTTTGCACTGGGAAGAGTTCTCTAATAGGAACGATTTGCCTGGTTGGGATGAATTGCATCCCAACAGAAAAAGGGTACAGTTACTTGCACAACATTTAAACACTTATATAGATAAAAATTTAAACTCTTACTAAGGGGGAGTAGGGAACTTTTTGGTAACTCCAGAATTGACCCATGCAGTGTTACAATGTACTGAAAGTAATGCATCATCCTTAAAAGAAAGTACAAAGGGTGTTAAATTCATAGATAAACAACTATCTTTAGGATCAAAAAATAAACTAAATATTTTACTAGTTAATGCTAGAAGTCTTAAAAATAAAATGGATGAACTAATACATACATTGCACAAAGAAAATATTGATGTTTGTGGAGTTACTGAAACATGGTTCTCTAACTCCGACTGGGGTACCAATATTACCGGATATAATAAAATTGCCAAAAATCGAACGCATAAAAAAGGTGGAGGAGTGGCACTCTATATCTCAAATGAGGCTAAAAGTTATGAACTAAAAAATAAAGATGATCACGAATCAGACACTGAATTAATCTGGGCAAACTTAAAACACAATGATAGGTTGCTTACAATTGGTATTGGGTATCGTTCTCCTAGCCTAGACACCATATCCAATGAGGCCTTTTTAAAGGACCTTCAAAATATGGATTGTTATACTGACTATATCTTGATGGGGGATTTCAATTTACCAAATATTAATTGTCCATTATTACAGGGAAATGGTGTCCTAGAAAATAGTTTTCTGGACATTATATTACAACATGACTTAGAACAAGTAGTTATTACTCCAACAAGAGCCAATAACATTCTGGACTTAGTATTCACTAACATCAAGGACAATGAGTGTACACCAATCTGTCAAGAGCCTCTTGGTGACAGTGATCACAATAAGGTTTTCTGGAGTATTCCGTTCTTTAAACAAATTACAACTGGAACCACTAAAATTTGTAACTTTGCCAAAGCTGACTATTCGAAAATTAAACAATATCTAACTGAATGGAATTGGAAGGTGGAACTTAAGAATCTAAATATAACTAGTATGTGGTTAAATATAAACAATAAAATACAATACTTCATTAAGAAATGGGTACTGAAACGTACTAAGTATGATACTAAAAGCCACAGAGTACCCTTATGGTGGAACAACAACATTTAAAAAGCCATAAGAAATAAAAAACAGGCGTTTAACAAATACAAAAAGAAACAAACAGGCACTAATTGGCAAAAATTCAAAATAAAGGCTAATAAAACTAAAATACTTATTAGGAAAGCAAAACAAGGTCTTGAAATCAAATTAGCAAACACCACAAAGGATAACAGAAAACAATTTTACAACTATATAGGATCACTTAAGGGGAAACCCACTGGAGTGGGCCCTTTAGTGATCAACTCAGAACCAATCACTAATGAACAACTTATATCTGAAGAACTAAATAATTACTTCCTAAGTGTCTTTAAACAAAATCAACTAGCCAGTTTCAATTTAAACCATGACATAGCCAACTATATCCAATTTTCCGAAGCTGAATTTATAGCTACTGTTAACAAAACTAAGTTTAATTCATCAGCTGGTCCCGATAACATACCATCTTGCTTTATTAAAAATCTATCTAAAGAATTATCAGGTATACTTATCCTTTTATTCACCACTTCCATATTAGAGGGAACAATTACAGACCCATTAGCTTAAACATCGTACATAGGGAAACTGATGGAAAGATTAGTAAAAACCTTGATTTCAAATCACTTGCAAAATCAAGGTTTCAATGATATCTCACAACATGGTTTTACTACTGGAAGAGCATGTCAGACTAATCTAATCATCTTTTTCGAACCAGTGAGTGAAGCACTGGACAAAGGCTAACCGGTGGATGTTATTTACTTGGATTTTGAGTAAGCTTTTGATACTGTATCTCATAAAATATTAATAGAACACCTACTTACCATAGGATTAAATCAAAACATCATACAATGGATTCACTCATGGCTCTCTAACAGAATACAAAGGGTTACCGTCAGAGGCCATTTTTCAAAATGGGATACTGTTACGAGTGGAGTCCCGCAGGGCTCTGTCTTGGGGCCTATACTTTTCAATATAATGATTGCAATCATGCAAATAAAAAATGGCATTTGGATTCATAAGTATGCTGATGACAGCAAACTAGGTTGTGTTATCAATGATTCCCAATCTATCCAGTCTCTTCAAAATAATTGTAATCTTTTATCTCAGTGGGCAGTTGATAATAAAATGAACTTTATTACAACTAAATGCAAAGTGATGTACTTTGGCAAAAATAACCGGATGGCTAACTATACTCTAAATGGTCTACAGTTAGAAAAGGTTTCACATGAATGTGACCTTGGACTCATTATTACCAATAATTTGAAATTTAACACCCATAATAATAATGTAATAAAAAAGTGTCATGGTATCATTAACTGTATTATAAAACATGTTAAAAGTAGAGATGCTGAGGTCATAATCCTACTTTACACTAGTCTGGTTAGATTTCATATTGACTTCTGTGCCCCTTTTTGTGCAACAACCACATTAGGAAGTAAATCAGCTTTAGAGAAGATCCAGAGGAAAATTACTAGGCGAGTTAAAAACCAAGAGAGTAAGACATATAGCAACAGACTCACAAATCTAAACTTGTACTCACTTGAATACAGGGCACTAAGGGGAGATTTGTGTTTGGAATTTAAAACTTTTCAGGATCCTGCCTTATTTGAAACCATTTGTTTGGTAAATCAGGTATCAGTTGTTAACCCTAGGTCACATTCCTCCAAACTCTACTCAGTGACCAATAAAACCACTAAGTGTAACAACTACTTTACTCAGAGAATACCTCCCATCTGGAACTTGCTCCCACCAAACGTTATAGCTAGTAATACTAGGGAACAGTTTAAGTATAGACTGGATAAGTACATGGGAGATAAAAAATGTCACTTCTACCAGTAACATAATGGCGGCGAGTTTCTTGTTGGGCTTGCCCTCAAACTTGTAAGCACCTATGAACCTATGTATACACCCTGTGCAGCCAGCCAGATAATGACAATTCTTCTTAGAGTAAAGAGTGGAGGGGAGATCAGATATGAGTTATTTAGATTCAAAATAAGCCACAAAATGCACCACAGAGCATAGCGTACCCCAAGGCGTCCCACCACTGGCCTACAAGCCAGCAGGCACAGCAGTAAAAAGCATCTTTGGCTGGCTGTGTATTGTATTACATAAGGTACTACAATACCCAGCCAACTACAGCTACAGAGTCTGTGCCTCAGGCGCAGTACATTATCAGCATCTGGCTAGCCACAGGTACTAAATACATACATGTATGCACCCTGTGCAGCCAGTCTGATAATGATAATTTTCTTTAGAGTAAGGGGTGGAAGGGAGCTCAGATACGAGTTATGTAGATTCAAAATAAGCCACAAAATGCACCACAGAGCATATAGGACCCCAGGGCTTCTAGGGGCCTGACGGCCCCCAGACATCCAGCTTTTATAGAAAATTCACAGACTGCCAAAAAGGAACCCCCCTTTCAAAAATCCTGGCAACAGCCCTGAAGTGGGACACAGCAGGCGTGCCGTGGTGAATCTGGAAGGAGTCTGGGTACAGGGTGAGAAGGGGGCGTAAACAGAAAGTTATAAAAAAAAAAAAAAAAGAAAGAAGAAAATTACCAGCAGAAAAAGGACAAAAGGTCTATATTGTCTGCTCATAATGCTGCTTTCTCAGTGATTACTGAGGGGTCCGCCCCCTCCTCATTCCAAGTTCCCCCTCTCTGATAGGAGACCCCACCATGTTTTTGCTTTTAATTGCAATCCCACTTACTTTATCCCAGCCCTCTCCTTAAAGCTGTCCACTGTCTTTCGGGATACCAGCCACCTCATGTAGCAACTCATTCGGTTCGGGAACGAGCCGGGGGCAGCAGGGGACAGAGAGAATTGAGCATCCGGAGGACTGCTCTCCTCTCTCGGTGGAGATCCAGGGTCAAGCCCGGCACTGCAGCGGCTCCTGGTGGAGACCAGAGGTGCTGCAACGCTGAAGGTTCAAGAAGCGGGATGCAGAGCTGCAACAGATGTCCCTGGCGCCACTGCACACTCACTCTCTGCAGGGAAAGGGAGATGGCGTAAAAAAAAAAAAAAATCCAAGGAAAAAACCCTGGCTTGCCGTGGAGGCAGCGAGGGCCCCAGGGACCTCCTTCACATCCCCAATTCCAGGCAGGCCACATCGGGGATCCACGGCCGACTTCATGAGAGGGATAGACCCTCTAATTTCAGACAGATGTCACCAAGGGAGGGTGAGTCCTGCCCCGGGGTGATCCAGGGCACTGGAAAGTCCCTCAAGTGAAGGGAGATCTGGGGGTGGCCTGCCACGGAGGGCAGTAGAAGGGCTAGTGTCGAGAAGGCTCCTCTGAGAGATGCACCGGTAAGCTGGGGAATAAATAAAGTTGTAAAAAAAAAAAAAAAAAGTAACAACTCATTCCACTGAGCCACGACAAAGGCATCAGCCACAGGAGCATTTCACACTGGAACATATGCAACTGTGCATCCCCCTCTTTTGAAGTGCAGGTGAGACTGGAAATGTCTAAGGGCCACTGGTAGGCAGTTCATGAACTTAAGAGCAAAAAAGCTTGTTTCCATATATTTTTATTTATAATTTTTGACCCAGAAAAGCACACTAAGCTGTGACAGCTTGTTTTAGGTGTGTCCTGGGGGGTGGGTTGCATGGATCCATTGTTTAATTCATGGGGGAATGATGACCATGACACCAGGGAAAATGCCCTACGCTTGCTTCCTGTGAGAGGCAGGGGGTGCCAAACAGTCTGCCAGGCAGTGTGGTGGATACTGGATGAAAGTCTGCAGCAGTAGAAGAAGCTCCAGGGGCAGAGACGATGGCCTCCCTCCTTCCCCCCGTATCAATGGAGGTCCTGTCGACCCAGCCTGATGAAAATATGGAAGACCAGGGAGGAATGAAGCATTTGAAAAGACTAAAGATCCTACTGTGGACATAACAGAAACAGAATGGGTGACTGAGAAGCAGCTCCTCAGGAAGATTGGACACTAGGAAAAAGGTACTCCTGGCCATAATAGAAAAAGAGGCTAGAACCTTTCAAAAAGAAAAGCACACCAGCCAGGCTGTAACTTAGTAGAGGAGGTTCAAGTGTCTTTAGGAACATATTGGGGAGGTACATATCTAAGGACCACCGATGGGGGGCAGACTGGGTCTTCGGGAACCAGAGTCTCTGGGCGGAGGAGGAGGGGAGACCCCCCCCCCAATCCAGGCAGGTAGAATTAGAAGTAAGAGCTGAAGGGAGAGTAAGTGGGGGTGCAGAGGGCAGGAGGAGGGAGCAGACAAAGGAGAGCATGAGAAAAGTCAGTTAGGCCAGAGGGAGAGGCTCAGATTCATGGTGGAGGGTGGTGTCCCTGAAAGCAAGAAATCTCGGAAATAAGATGGATGGCCTTCAGGTGTTGTTTGAAAAAGGGAGTCTGGACATTACAGCAGTCACTGAGACATGGGCTACCCCTAACTATGAATGGGACCTCTTGATCACTGGGTACAAACTATACAGAAGTGACTGGGGAGTAGGGAAAGGGGGGTAGCCTTTATATAAGGGATGGAATAACATGCACAAAGGAGAGGTCAGAAGATGGGAAGCAGAGGTGATGTGGGTGCAGTTACTATCCAATATAGGGAGGAAAGTAAGACTGGGGGTAGTTTACAGACCACCCAACCTGGAAGAGGAAAGGAACAGGGAACCGAGTTCAGTGATGAGAGCAGCTGCAGGGAAGGGGGAGATGGTAATTGTGGAGGACTGTAACCTGACTATGGTGGACTGGAAAATCCCCACCACAACCTGCACCAGGTGTTAGGTCATCCTAGATGCGGTACAGAGTGGATTCCTGACCCAGGGTGTCACGGTACTCACCAGAAAGGGGACAATCCTCGATCTGGTACTGACAAATGTGGACCACATCCAAGACATCCTGTCCGATGAACCCCTGGGTGGGAGGGTTCACCACACAGTGTGGATTAGGTGCACACTGGGAGGGAGAAAGTACCTACGAAGATCAAAGTCCTATACTTATGAAAGGCAAAGGCAAACTTCAGAAGGATGGAGAAACTGCTAAAGAGGCACCTGGAAGGCATTAACGCACAGATGGTGGTGGACCAAAACTGCTCCTTCATTAAGGAGGGAATAGCGGTAGCCACAAAAAAATGTGTTAGGCTAAAGGGGAAAAACTCGAGGGCCAAAGCACCAAGCTGGGTTAGTCATGAGGTAGCCCAGGCAGTCAGAGATAAGAGGAACACCTATAAGAAGTTCAGGAGGACCCAGATGGAGGAGGACAGTGAAGACTATCAGAGAAATGCTAGTGAGGTAGGAAAAGTAGTCTGGCAAGCTAAAGCTCAGAAAGGACTGCAGCTAGCTAAAGGGATTAAAAAAAAGGAAAAAATATTCATGTACATTAGTGAGAAAAAGGATAAAAAGGATTGCATAGTATGACTCAGGAAGGGGGAAGGGTGGGTGGAAGAGAATGGGGCAAGGCAAATGTACTGAATGAGTACTTTTTTTAGTTATTCACAAAAGAGAGGGGGTAAACCAGTGCTACATGGGTGAAGGATGGGATAAGTGGAGTGGGGAGGGGGCCACAGTTTGATGGCATCCATCCAAGAGTGCTGAAGACACTAGCAGAGGAACATGCAGGCCCCTTGGCTGACCTGTTCAATAGTTCATTTGAGTCAGGGTGGTAACTTGGGATTGTAGAATGGCACATGTGATACCATTCCGTAAGAGCGGACTCAGGGATGACCCAGGCAACTACAGACTGGTCAGCCTAACCTCAATCGTGTGCATGCTCATGGAGGCCATACTTAAGGAAAGGCTGGTAGGATATCTGAAAGAAAGTGGCCTCCAGGATGAGAGCCAACACAGATGTCTGGAGATCATGCCAGATGACTATGATTGACTTCTTTGACTGGATCACTAAAACAGTCGATAAGGGCCAACCAGTGGATATCCTGTACTTGGACTTCAGTAAGGCCTTTGATTCTGTACCGCAGAAGAGACCGGTCAAAAAGCTGGAGAAGCTGGGGTAGGAGAGAAACTGTCTGGATGAGTAACTAGCTGGCTAAAGAGCAGGACCAAGGAGAAGGTGGTGAGGAGGGGAGCTATCAAGTGCTAGTGATGTCATCAGCAGGGTACCACAGTTTTTTGCTTGGTCCGGTGCTTTTTAATGTCTTCATCAGTGACAATGGAAAAGGGATAAAGAGCAAGATTTGCTTATTCACAGATGACATCCAGCTCTGTGGGAGGGTGGATACAGTGGAAGGGATAAGGGACCCAAAAGAAGATCTGGCAAAGCTCAATAGGTGGTCCGGAATTTGGCAACTTGGCTTTAATGCAAAAAAAGATAAGGTTGTGCACACTGGAGTCAAGAACCCAAGGAGTACAGTCTCAGAGGGGTCCTGGTAATCAAATCCGAGGAAGAAAAAGACATGGGGGTGTTGTTCACTAGCAACCTGAAACATTCTACACAACGCAGGAAGGCAGCGGCAAAGGCCATTAGAATATTGGGCTGCATTGCAAGAAGGATCAACAGCAGGTGGGAGGAGGTAATATGATTCCATGTCAGAACGGCAAACGCGGAGCCTGACTGTCAAAACAACCACAGCTTGATGTCGACTGGAAAAATGGGCACACCTGTTTCTAAGTATACTAACTCTGAGGTCATATCACCTCAGGGAGGGGGGAATGCAACTGTCGCCATCTTTCCAGTCACCATCAAGCCATGGCTGTTTTGACAATAGCGGTTTTGTCTTCGCTATCATCACAGGCTACCAGGTAATACTGCTGCTGTTCAGGTCTCTGATGCAGCCACATCTGGAGTACAGGGTGCATTACTCACGTCCCTACTGAAAGGAGAACATAAATCTAAGAAACACAGTCCAAAGGAGAGCAACAGAGATGATTAAAGGACAGCAGGGCAGGACATACAAGGAGAAGCTGAGGCCCTGTACATGTATGTACACCCTGAAGGAGAGGAGGGAGAAGGGGGACATGACTCTGACATTCAAGTATATGAAAGACATAAACAGGGTGGACAAGGGCTGCCCTTTCAAGTTCAGTGGAAACAGAAACATGAGGGGGCACTGTCTTAAACTGGAGGGGGAGACTCAGGAGGGAGACCTGGAGGCATTTCTTCACAGAGAGGGCAGTGGAGGGGTGGAATGTGATCACGGAGGAAGCGGTATCAGTTGAAACAGTTGCAGGCTTCCAAAGAGGGTGGTACAGGGGAAAGTTAGGGTGAAAAGGAGTGTAGTCAAGTCCATCTTTTGGATGAGACGTTAAACCGAGGTCCCATCTGCCTGGATTGGTGGTAGTTCAGGTGGATGTTAAAGATCCCACGGCACTTATCGAAAAGAGTAGGGGAATTTTCCCAGTGTCCTGGACAAATTTCCTCATTCACTGAGAATACCGCCAACAGCTTAATCTGGTTCAAGGTCAGTTGGCATTCATCTGTATCCCCGGTCATGCCTGAAAATAGGCAAGATTTGTCTAGTGCACTTACCTGGTCAACAAAAACTAAATAAATAAAATAAAATAAATAAAACTGAGGCAGTATCAACTGGGCAGGGCAGAGTCTTTAGCTGACATCTGGGACTCTACAACATGAGCATACTCGATAGATCACAAGGCCTAACTCTGCTGGCACATTCGGATGTTCATATACTTGTAAAAGCAGACTTCCCAAATTTATCTGAACAGCAAACAAGAACGACACCTCAACCTCAGAGGAGAAACAGCCCAGCAAGACCAGAGGCAGGTAAAAGTCGGGGACTTCGCAGTGGTAGAATCCAGCCAAGTACATCACAACAGGTAGAAGAAGCTGAATGGAGTGCAGAATGTGCAGTCACTTGAGCTGATTGGAGGAAAGTTCCAGAAGTGAACACGGGATAGCTGATCCATGGCAAAACACAGCTACTATAAGTCCAGTAACGTACAAACCGCCAGCAGAGCACCAGACCGCTGGCATAGCAGCATCAGAAGAGGCCACTTTACAGATGCAGCTGTCAGAACACTGGCAAAAGTGACATCCTCAAACCTCAGTACACAAGGTAAAGTAACCCTTCATAATCAGGCATATTGTTTCTTATAATCCTATTGCTGATAATGACAGTCAGAATGCAAACACATTACCTAACAATGGCATGGAGCTGTTTGTTCTGACTGGAACACATGACAGCGGCGCAGGAGTTGAAAAAACAGCAGTTCCAAGAATGACTGAAACGAAGACTGCAGTACACGTCCCTGCAAACAATACTAACTATCCTGAGCATTGTTCCCACTTGCAATACAAATACTACTGAAGAACAAATACCTGCTATAAAGAACTTGCCTCGGGGGCAGGGCAGACTGACACATCTGCACAGGAGTCTTTGTTGACTGAATCTCGGGACACTGCACAGGCAAAACCAGTAAAAAAAACTGCAGTACATTTTCATTGCACCTACAGTAGTTTTTGGTCAGACATTATGTGGGAGGCAGATCCCTTAACTTTCCTGACCATCAATAAAGACCCATAAGAATACCCCAACAATACCGAAAGAACCAGTTTTGCAGTAGAAGGGAAATAATGCTCTTAATAATAATTCTAATCAAAGCACTCTCAAAAGAAACACCTGTTGCCCCCAACCAAGCAAAATGAAAATTTGGAAGCTAGAGACCTTGACCTCTCAAGGATGAAAAACGAGGAAAAGGTGGAAAAGTCCCCTTTCGTATGGCAGACTTATTCACTAATATGGGGGAACCAGCAAAAAAGGAAGAACATGGTTAGGCTGACAGAGGGGCTGCAGGATCCTCCAGACAGAGTCCATGTTGCAGGAAGTCACTAAACGAATCCATGCAATTTTTATGTTGCTTGTGCTTGCGCAAGAAACGTTTTGCTACAGAGAACAGCATTTCAGAGGTGTGTCATGGGCTAGCCCAATACAGAGCAATCTACATTGGGCTCATCCCTGACAGACCAATGATCATTTATTTTTTATTTTTATTTATTCAAATCTAGGATTACAATTACCTTTGAGCCAAAGCTCTTTTACAAAGGTTCCACATCAGAGGCAGTACAGACAGGGATGAAATGACACAAAATAAGAAAACAATAGTCACAGTACGACAGCATTTGGTAATTAGAGACAGGATCATATACTGTAACACTCAGGTAAGAAGCCAAGTAGAAAACCTGTGGAATGACAGTGGGGCCTAGGTGTAGTGGCAGCTGGTACCAGAGAACAAGGTAGGTAGAAGAAGGGAGGGGACACAAAGATGCAGCCAGAGGCAGTTGTCAGACGATGGGGTGGGGGTGCAAGCAAACATGGGTGAGTGGAAAAAGGCGGGGGA
This sequence comes from Neoceratodus forsteri, assembly GCA_016271365.2. NCBI lineage: Eukaryota > Metazoa > Chordata > Ceratodontiformes > Ceratodontidae > Neoceratodus > Neoceratodus forsteri. The sequence goes on along the minus strand of CM028131.1, from coordinate 1,536,487,903 downwards.
TGATGGTGAGAGTGGGAGGGTGGATAGGTGGGGGCGGTAGATTGAAGATAAGTGCAAGTGGGGTACGGAGCAGCAAGGAAGGGGGAAGAGTGGTGGTATCGGTGGCAGGACATGTCAGCTCAGGACTAGGTGTAGAAATCACAGGAGCTCGAGGCTGTAAGATGAAGCCATAGTCTAGTTTTGAAGATACCAAGAGTTGGAGCTGAGGTGATGGCTGTGTTGAGGTTCTTCGGCCAGAAAGAAGCAGTATAGGGGAAGGAACGTTGACACTGAGCGATGCGGCAGCGGGGGATTTGAAGTAGTTTTTGATCCTTGGTGATCTGCTTGTTGTTCCTGTTGTTGTGAAGGGCAGTTAACCCCAGTGGCGCAAGTCTGAGGCTAATTTTCTTTACCATTGTGCAGGTGAGGAACTTTATATGATTTGAGAGTTGGAGCCAGCTGGTTTGTGCATATAGATCACCGGTATGGGTAAGTCGGTGGGCCCCAGTGATAAGCCGATAAGACTTGATAAGGGCTGTTGAGATACGTCTGAGGGCAGTCATAGTGGCAGAGCCATAGATGAGGAGACCGTAGTCAATAATCGAGACCACAGAACTCTGAACAGCAAGCTTCAGCGCTTGAGGTGTGAGATGTTGTCTGTGCCTGTAGAGGAGGCCAAGGCGGGTATTAGCAGCTTTAGCCATGTTTTCGATATGTGCCTTGCAGGAGAGGTTTGTGTCTAGCAGTATCCCAAGGTATTTGAAGAAAGGGACCTGTTCGAGGATATTCCCTTACGATGTGGAGATAGTCACGGGGTGTAGCTTGTGCCTATTATGAGAGCTGCAGAAGAGCACAGACTGTTTTCTTGTGGTTAAGGACGAGTTTGTGATTGGAGAACCACATCTCAAGAGCACTAAAACCAAGTTGGAGATTTTGCTGTAATGATATGGGGTCTCTGTGGGATGAAAAGACGACTGCATCGTCTGCATACAGGATGGAACTTGTGAGTGGGTTCAGGGATGGACCCATTGGTATCTGAGAGAGCTTTCTGGGAGGAGGTAACAAATAATGCTTCCAAATCTCTTGTCGTCCCCCTCCATTTTGCCCCATGGAGTCTGTAATGCCTCAGATCTGTTTTCTGTGTGGATGTCCTCTGTCTTGGCCCTCTTATTCTTGGGATGAAGTCATGAGCTTCTGCATTTACCTCCAGTTACTGTAAAGTATGATTTTCTCCATGCAAGATTGTGGTAAGGAATTTAGAAATAGGCTGAAAAGTAGCGGGCCAAGTATCGAACCTTGGGGGACACCAGAGCAAACTGGCAAGGTATCAGAGAGAGTATTGGCAATTTTCACCCTTTGTGTGCGGTTTTCCAAGTAGCTTTTGAACCAATGTGTGGTCACAGTTTATGGGTGAACACTTTGTGTAGTCGAAACAAATTAACCACTCCAATGAGACAGCACTCATTTGTTTCCCGCTTCTGTTCCACCCCCCCCTTCCCCACTGTTCCGACTGTGTTTCTCTGGGGCAAGTAAACAGTACATACATGTGTGCAGCACAAGTACAGTACCTCTCAGTGCTGTTTGTTTCCTCACCCAGCCGCCCCCAGACCCCGGAGGACCCAGCAAAAGTGTCATCATCCTGGTCGTGAGCACAGAGCACACAGTGAAATCTTTGCTCCCGAAATACAGTACCAGTCAGTGCTGTGTCTCTCCTACCCACCCACCCCACGGACCTTGGAGCTCTGACCTGGTGTCACAAGCACCTGAAAGGCTGTATGTTGTTGCCCTTCTGTGGCCATGACAGAGAGAGAGAAGAGCCTGGTTCCCACACCATCTTGTATGGAGCACCGAGACAGAAAGTTGTACAGTGCTGCAAGCAGCTATCCCCACTCCTGTCAGCTTCTGCACTTCCTATGCAGCTGACAGTACAGGGATGACAGTGGGTAGAGAGCTGCACGAGTGAACCATAGTGGCTGCTGTGTCTGTGTGACTAGGGCACTCTATGCTGTGCCCCCCCCAAACAAAATGGCAGTGTTCTTCAGTTCACACCCACCCCTCAGTCAGAGGCACCCCAATGTGGCTCAGTGCAGTAGAGACAGCGACTGCAGACAGGTGTCACAAGCACCTGAAAGGCTGTGTGCTATTGCCCCTCAGTGGCTACGACAGAGAGAGAGAGAGAGAGAGAGAGAAGAGCCTGGTTGCCACACCATCTTGCACTGAGATAAAAAGGTTGTACAGCACCGCAAGCATCTATCCCCGCTCCTCTCAACTTACGAATTTCCTATGCAGCTGACACTAGGGAGGGAGATGACAGCGGGTGGAGAGCTGTGCGAGTGAACCATAGTGCCCACTATGTCTGTGTGACTAGGGCATTCTATGCTGTTTCCCCCCCCCCTCCCCCGGTCAAACAAAATGGCACTATCCTTCACTTCACACAGCACCCCAATGTGGCTCACTGCAGTACAGACAGCGATCACAGACAAGTAGACAAACTTACTGAGCAGGACAGCAAGGTGCGGCGCAGTCCGTGCTATAGTTCTGTCAGCACCCAGGACCCCGGTGCTGCTTTCAGTGTTGTGCCAGAAACAGATCATCCCCGTGTCTGTGTGCCGGTATGCAGCTGACGTCTTCTGCACAATCAGTGCCACCCGCATCCCTGGTTTCAGTATAAATAATTGGTGAGCGGCACAGTGGTGAGTGTACCCAATTCCCCCACACAGGCAACGAGTATAAGTCTAAGCAGGACTGGGACAGAGACAGCGAGTATAACACACAGGGGACATGAGAGAAAGAAAGAGTAAAGCCACCAGAGAGTGTCCTACCTTGCATTTTCACAACTCCCCCATAACAAAACAGAGATCAACCGCTGCTGGATCATGTCAACAATAGCATAGATCTCGCCATCTGCCCCATGTCCTCTGGGTGTTAATCACTGCCTCCTAAGGAATGAGAGACAGTGCGAGATACACTTGGACAGTGGTGAGTGTTTCACTCAGAATTGCTGCACTGTAGTTACTGTGTGTGTGTGTGTGTCTCTCTCTCATGGTTTGTCTCTGTGTTAGTGAGGGAGAAATCAGTGAGACAGACCCTGCATTGTCATGTAGTGCATAGTGCTGCAGCAAGTGTCTCAGAGGGAGAGTTGAGGCAGGATGTTCTCATTCAGGTGGTGCTTAGTGATTGTATACAACAAACAGTGTATTAACCCCAGTCGCAGTACCAGTCCATTTCCCCACAAGGGATCAATGTAGTGAATCCCGTGCAGTCTCCACTGAGCAGCAGTGTTCCTCAGCAGTGTGCAGGGGGGATACAGTAAGGGTGGTACCCAATGTACCATACAGTATTATGCCTGCAGGCACTCCTACAAAGCGTGGTTGTGCTAGCGGTTGGCTGCTACTGTAGCCTGAACTGGCTCTCCTCCTCCTGCCACTGCACACACAAGCCCTCCAACACTGCCCACACAATACAAGGGCTCCCATTAGACTCCAGGAAATAGTTTATTTAACTAAAGACATTGGCCCAGCCACTTTGGGGGCTAGCCCACTACACCACCCAGGCTATCTTTTTGCACAGTGTCCCCACCCCGCACTTCCTAGCCCACAAGACCACCAAAGGCTCTTTATTTATCCAAAAGGTGTACTAGCTCCCCACTAGACTTCACTAGCCCACCTGGGCTACTAAATAAATTACTTGCTACGTGGCCACCACTAAGAGCAAAGGGGTTTTAGCAGAGTCCCCTTCCCTAAACCTAACTTCTTTTACTTTGTTTTTGTTTTCTTTTCTTTATTTCTCTTTCAATGAATTTATTTACTATATTATTTTTTACAGGTCTGACAGGATGAGGGCTCCTACCTATCAGATAAGTATAATTTTATGTCTCTCCTATCCCTTCTGCCCTACTGGACCCCCTTAAAAGCTGCGGATCCCACTGTGACCCCTTTTCTATTCTTTTATTTTACAGGTACACTGTATGTCACCCCTTCAGACTCCTACCTTTGGCTCCTTACGGCAGGCAAGTCCCTGTATTATACGTTACTTTTGGTGGGTTGACTGTAACAAGGTGGCTGCACCCATTACACTACCTTTTCAGGTTTTATTCCTCCCCGTGCTGTTTTCCCCATCTCCTGTGTTGGCCCTTCCTGGGTTTTGCCAGTTCACAGGCATCCCGCAGTCCTCCCTCGGCTCCCAGCTTTCCAATTCTGTCCTTCTAGAGCTGCTACTCCATGCTATAATAATAATAAAAAAAAGATAGTTATATTATCTGCCTCCTTGGCACTTGCTTCCTTGTGCTCAGTGTGCAGGCAGGTTGTTCCCATCTGTTTCTGCATGGCTGTGCTTCACTCCCCACCCACATGGCTGATCTTTCCCTGGCTGCTTCTGTTTTTTTTCTGCTACCTGGCTGCTATCCACCAGAGACCCCAGTTCTGCAGTTTGACAGCCTTCCATACACATGTGTGCCTCCCTTGCTTACTACACAGCCAGTGTCAGAAGTGCTGCAGTATCGCCTATGCAATATCCGAGTGCCAAACACCTAAACAGCAAATACAAGCAAGCAACGTTCGGCATTGACAAATGCTTGTTGGCAATTGACATCTATGCACTGTTGAACACAAGTGTGCGTTTATGTAACCCCTAGGTGGCGCTATCCCAAGGGCTACTACCCCTGCCTGTTTGGCTAGTAGCAGGTTAAGGGGCCTGGGTAATGAAAAGGGTGCCTCCACCTGGAGGTCAGGGTTTTTAGTGGTCAAGCTAACCTGGGCACAGCCCTTCAGGACACTGTAACCCCCCTCTTTCCCTTCTAGTGGCCTGAACAATATACAATAATTACTTTCACAATGACCCTTATTCACCAGGCAATTACTCACACTGTTTGCACTTGCCACCAGGGCGGGTTCCTCTAGCTTGACCCTGGGGACCCCCTGTAAAACAAGGTTATGCACAGCAAATAGCGACAGTACAATACTTTTGGCACAAACTGGGACCACAGTCAGGTTAAATGTAAACAAAGTTAAATCTGATTTATTCAGGGGACTTGAACAAGGGAGGGGCGTAATCAGGTTGATTTGCTTAAAAACTATATTAATCAGACAGTTAGGCATGCAGTTCATAGTCCCTACACAGTCACCCACTCTGGGTACCCAGGATGGAAAATGGTGGGCGAGCCAGGAACATTGCAGCTGGTTGGGACCCTGTGATGGAACAAAGCAACATGCACAACACACACTATTTGTAATCCAGAGCCAGAGGGCTCAGTTCATGAAAGAAAAAGGCAACAAGACAATCAGATGACAACACTTTTAGATTTAGCTGTTGTTGCAGGGAGCTACCCTGATGTTCACTCATGATACCCAATACTGGACAAAGTTAGGATGAAATCGAGACTGCAGGCTGTTGAGCTGGAGTGCCCGGAGAAGTAGGGCCCACACGAATCACCGAGGTGTCATTCCTGTTCAAGGCGTTGGGCAAGGGTTGATCCCCAGGCCAGTCTCTTGTCGATTACTTTCTCTGTGTAGCAGGTCTTCTGGCTGGGCCAGTGTAGCAGGGCCCAGGCAAACGGAACTGGATATGGATTCAGTCCGTGGAGCTGGATATAGCCTCTAGCAAGCAAAGCACAGATCAGACACACAGTGGGGAACCAAATCACGACCCACTATAAGCACACAGCACATTCACATGCAAGGAAATTCCACTGTACCATGCAAATGGCTCTCCGGTTGCAATTACAGAGTCTCTGCACAATCCGGGAGTTCAGAGGTAGCTGGAAATCCTGACAGGCCGATCGTATTCAGCAAATCTTAGGTCTTCTTCGGGTTAAAGCCTGGTCACAATTCAGTGGCTTAATTCACTCTCCAAGTTCAGATTTAGTCTGAAAAAAGCACAAGTTCCCTCTCAGGAACAGCAGACAGGCATGCAGGCCAAACTCAAGCCTTTCCACAGTTCTCCCATGCAAATCCACTATGGATTGCTGCTTGAACTATCTCGAGCTGTTACTTCTTCACTTCCCAGCTCCAATCTAACTGAAACTGCAAGCAGTGTGGGACTTTCCCCAAGATCCAAAAGGTTCAGTTGGCTGATCTATCTGTCATTCACAACAAGGGCTCCCCCTCCAGGCTATTTTAGGCGCCAAAAGCCCAAAACTACAATTCCTACAAGTTTTGGCCCCACCAAGCCCCTGTAGGCAGGCTCCATTTTAGAGTGCCAAATGTACTGATTGGCCCATTCTGACAGTCCAGGGCCAAGATGATGGAAACAAACAGAACTGTCCATGCTGCAAAGAAGGCAGGTTAGAACATACTGCAATATTATTACTACTCTAACAAATGATCAGCAAACAAGTACACCTTCTAACAAAGCTCCCCTGACTGCAATCCAGGCAGCTCTTAAAGAGACAGTACACAGAGGCTATACAGACACTCTCTGGCAATACATTTAAACTGCTAAAATGCAGAACACCAGCCTCGCAGTAAGCATTTAAGCAAGCTCAAGGAAGACTTTTTGGGAACCCCCATTTGTAGGGGGGTTACATTTAGCTTTAAGTTTGAACTTTTATAATGTACCCCTCTCTCTAATTATGTTTGTTAGAATCTAGCTCCTTGTACCAGTTTGTACTTGACATCATAACTGTGTACCAAATTATTCACTTGTTATTCTACTGTTAACAATGGAATTCATATGTTATTACTTGTCCCTCACCCCATTCCTCCTAGGACGCATCTGAAAACGAGTCGTCGCTGCTCAGTATGCCTTTCCTGGTGAAACTCTTGAAATACATAAATAAATCACATCTGGAGACACACAACCTGAAGTCAGCTTTAAGACACCAATTTTGCTATAAAAATTTTGGCACAAATACTATCAAATAAAATACTCTCCCCTATGGTCTCCTTTTATAGCCATCCACTTAACAAAACTGTCTATCAAAATGGTAGCTGCTCTTTAAAAACGAAGAAGTCAATATTTCAGATATTCCGTGTTGAATGAAGCAGTGCACTGAGGTACTTAACTGCCTTGTCCTCATTTTAGACACACAATATCTGGGGATGGAAGATTAGGGTCTGGTTATGCACCTCAGATTAAAGGACACAACACCTTCTAAGCAGCTTTTACATAAACCAAGACAAAGGCTTCTGTTTCTACTCAGGTCAGCCAAAGACCTGCCACAGGTATGGATTCCTGGTCCACAACAGTAATGCACGTGACATTTTTTCTTGCAGTCTCTGTCTGGAACAAGGGCACTCAAGTCTCTTTTGCTCTAATCTAGAAAGATGTAATCTGTGCTAAGGCTCCAGACACCCTTGCAAACAATACCCCTGGGTGGCACATAACAAGCAACTTAATACCACCAGGAAAACATGGTACTGCATATCCAACAACTGAGTAATAAACCTGTAGAGAGGATCACAACTCACAACCCATAATAACCCTCACAGAACTAAACCCAGGGGAGTCAGAAAAGGAGTTGGTGCCATCTACCTCTGTGGTCAATAAAACCTGTACATAAACCCCCCAGCAGACTTAGGGGACAGGGAAACCCTCCTTCAAAAGTCTTCAGATAACACAGTGGATAATGGTCAAGACACAGGCAACCTCCTCAGACCAGAAAAACACCCAGAAAAAAAAAAAAAAGCTTAACACCTAAGAAATGGAAACTAATGCTATCATGCCACCCCCACCCCACCTCCCCACAAGGGGACTTTACAGTAACTGGAGGTAAATGCAGAAGCTCATGACTTCATCCCAAGAATAAGAGGGCCAAGACAGAGGACATCCACACAGAAAACAGATCTGAGGCATTACAGACTCCATGGGACAAAATGGAGGGGGACGACAAGAGATTTGGAAGCATTATTTGTTACCTCCTCCCAGAAAGCTCTCTCAGATACCAATGGGTCCATCCCTGAACCCACTCACAAGTTCCAGAAAAAGGAATAGAAGAAAACAAGAGATGCTACCTAATATACAGAAACAATGAGGCATTTTTGCCTTCTTCTCTCGTGGTTCTTTATGGCTAGTCTTTTACTAGATGAGCTGTCTGTTGTTACTCTCAGTGTTAATAGTATAAGGAACCACAACAGGAGACTCACAACATTTTCAATCGTATAAGAAACCACAATGTCAGTGGCTCAGCAGATTGCACACTCACCTCTGAGGCCGTACGATCAGAAGGCTGTGGGATCTATCCCCACACCAGGCACTTGCGTTAAATCCCAATACTGACACTGTAGTGCAGCATGAAGGGGATGCTGCACCCCTGACGTGCCGTCTTTTGGATGAGACACTAAACCAAGGTCCCATCTGCCTATTCTGGTGGTAGTTCAGGAACTTAAAGCTCCCATGACACTTCTTGAAAAATAGTAGGGGAATTTTCCCGTTGTCCTTGCCAAATTTCCTCCATTCACTAAGAATACAACCAACAGCTCAATCTGGTTCAATATCAGTTGGCATTCATCTGTATCCCCCTCCCTGGGGACGAGACTGAAAATAGGCAGAATTGTCTAGTACTCCTTTCCCGGTCAAGAAAAACTAAATAAATAAATAAACAAGAGGAGACTCACAACCTTTTCAATAGTATAAGGAACCACAAGAGGAGACTCACAACCTTTTCAGTAGTATAAGGAACCACGAGAGGAGACTCGCAACCTTTTCAGTAGTATAAGAAACCACGAGCGGAGACTCACAACCTTTTCAATAGCATAAGGAACCACAAGAGGAGACTCACAACCTTTTCAATAGCATAAGGAATCACAAGAGGAGACTCACAACTTTTTCAATAGTGTAAGGAACCACGAGATGAGCCTCACAACTTTTTCAATAGTGTAAGGAACAAGAGGAGCCTCACAACTTTTTCAGTAGTGTAAGGAATCACAAGAGGAGACTCACAACCATTTCAGTAGTATAGGAACCATGAGGAGACTCACAACCGTTTCAGTAGTATAAGGAACCACAAGAGGAGACTCACAACCTTTTCAGTAGTATAAGGAACCACAAGAGGAGACTCACAACCTTTTCAGTAGTATAAGGAACCACAAGAGGAGACTCGCAACCTTTTCAGTAGTATAAGGAACCACAAGAGGAGACTCGCAACCTTTTCAGTAGTATAAAGAACCACAAGAGGAGACTCACAGCCTTTTCTGTAGTATAAGGAACCACAAGAGGAGACTCACAACCTTTTCAATAGTATAAGGAACCACAAGAGGAGACTCACAACCTTTTCAATAGTATAAGGAACCACAAGAGGAGACTCACAACCTTTTCAATAGTATAAGGAACCACAAGAGGAGACTCAAAACTTTTTCAATAGTATAAGGAACCACAAGAGGAAAGACACAACTTTATCAATAGTACAAGGAACCACAAGAGGAGACTCACAACTTTTTCCTCCCTGGCAGAAGAAGGATCCTGAATACTTACACTGCAAGACAGTAGATTATGATCTACCAGTGACATATATCAAGCCCAAAAAACATGGTCCAGGGGCCCCTCAGTATTGTCTTCTGGGAGAAGACATGTGCTCCAGGGCAGGGATCCTGTTCAGGGCTACAAAAAAACATTAAGATAACAAAGTTAATTAATGTAAAACCAGGGTGAGCCTTATTCCTGGGCACTGAACGAGAAGGAAATTCCTTAAGATTAGATTTCTTTATGCCCCCACACTAAGGCTACAACAGTGGAATTATTTTAGGTTGATACAACCTTACTTGTACATCTCCGGAACTGTTATCTAGGGGGGGATTTCAAATTTGTTTATTTATTGAAATGTTTTACCAGGAAATGGCACACTGAGCAACAAGTTGCTCATCTCACGGTGTGGTGGGGGAGTGGGAGAAAAGCATCAAGTACAATTCAATACAACATACAATACAGAATACAATACATTGTGGTAGAACAATCGTACAATCGTACATACAGAAAATGACATAAGTAAAGTTAACTTCTAAATAGGTTGAGTCCAAAAGAACTGATAAGTGCTCAACAATACAAGGTAACCCTAGTTCAGTAGTGCTAGGGTAACAGCTATGGAAGGCGAATTGAACAGTAAATAGAGCTAGCGGGGACCACAGAGGTAGTATTGTATGAGGCAGAGGTGTAAACTGTAGGTAGAGAGGTGACAGGTTATGGGCAGGTACAGTTAGACACTAGGAAGTTCTGTAGGGCAGAGGGGAGGAATGCCCGTCTATGGCTGATGAAACAAGAAAAACAGAAAAATCATTTTGCAATATAAATGTTGTAAAGCAAATAGTAACCTCGGCTGGTCAGCTAGTCTTAAAGATGCCTACAGAGCTATCCAGCAACAAGGAGCGCACACATATTCTAGAGGCCAGATCTTGATTAGAACAGACTTTATTTTCACAACATATAGACTATCATTTCAGGATGCCAAGACTAGAGTATCAGAAATTTCAAATCACAATATGGTTAAGATAGAATTAGGCGATTGTTTATGGTTCAACCCCATTGGTTAAAAATGAGGTAATCTTAGCATGGCAAGAGCTAGTTCAGGCAATATTAACTGCTAGTTATTTTGAAAACCCTCATGGAATAGTGGGAGGACATTAAATAATAATTTATGAATTTGTTCAGGCCCAAGGGACTCTTACATATATAAAATAATCATAACTAAGAACCCAGTTATTTAAGCTAATTCCATTTCAGAATAAATTAAAGGTATTTTACACAGCCCAAATCCCACAAATTAAAAAATAATTCAAGCCCTTGACATCTTTAGAAGATGCCAGATATTGAAAACACTTAAAAGCATAACAGCAATTAAAGGTACCAATGGAAACGCACTTAGAGATCCAGTTTTAGTCAGGAGAGCCGTGGGAGAGCCGGTCCAGTAGCTCGGAAGTCTGAGGCGCTGGTGCCTTACCTTCTGCCATGCCAGCGACCTGGGTTCAGGAATGGATGCAGATCGCTTGGCAGTCGGCAGGGGGAGGGAGGATTGAGCATCCCAGGAACAACTCTCCTCCCTCCAGGGAGGGGGATTCTGGGATCACCTGCACTACTGCCACCTGGAGATGGCTGGGTGGCAGTACAAGTCTGGGTGCGTCTGTATGTAGGGCCATGGCTAGACGTGTTAGGATATCTCCACGGAGGCAGAGCTCACCCGCCCGCACACTGCACAGTCCGAGTCTGAGGGGAAACCTACAGACCAAGGTGGAGCAACCCCCCTGGCTGCAGGGTGAAGTCCAGTCCTTCACAGTCCCTGCACCGGTGACCAAGCACCTCACCGCAGTCCAGAAGCCGGGTAGCGGGGCTGACAGACCGTACAGAAGGGGGTGAGCCAAGGGCGATCAAGGGGTTAAAAAATGTATACAGAGCAAAAAAGACAGCCATAGGAGAATCCTCACAACACTCCTTTGGTTCAGTAATCCCAGTCAGTGTTGCTCCTGGTGGTTAAAGCCATTAAATCCCCGAGACAGCCGGCCCAGTGGCGTTGAGGCACTGGATGCCTTACCCCACGCTGCGCCGCGACCCAGGCTTGGGAACAGACTCGGGCACCGTGGCTCGGCTGGGGGGAGGAGAGGATTGAGTATCCAAAGGACTGCGCTCCTCTCCTGGTGTGGGTAGTGGGATAGCTTCATTCTCCAGTGGCCCCCAGTGGAGACCGGAAGTACTACAGGAGCACACAGTGGGGAACCATACAAAACCGGAAAAAGTTCCAGGGATCTGCCAGATGACGGCTACTGGTTTCCGACACCACTGAAAGTCCTCAAGGGAGCCAAGTCTGCCTCAGCAGCACTCCAGGGCCAAATACTTAGTGTTCTGGCAACTTCCCCACTGGGGCCTTCCTCCTCAGAAGAGAGGGACCCACCTGGCGAAGGGTTACCCAGCGTTACCCTAGGGTCGGCTGCAGATGTGAGGACAGAGGGTTAGAGTGAGGCAAGCAGGAGGTAAGTTGGGACCATGGCGGCCCAAGGGAGTGGGGGACTCTGGAGAGCATAGCAGGATAAACAGATAAAGAATAAAAAAATCCCTGAGACTTAATGCTTACCCTGGACCAGAGAATAAGAGCAGAGTTTTATAAGAAATTTCAGATTGAACTGGCCCAGGTCCTAATATTCTGGAAAATCATAGAACTTTGGAAAACATGGATCATTACCCATTAATATTAATTTAAAAAAAAGCAGACTCTTCAGAATTAGGAAACTAGCATCCAGTATGTTTAATAAATACTGACCAGAACATTCTGAATACAATTCTATGCTTTTGCTTGGGAAAAATTGCACATAAGTTGATATTCCAGGAACAAACTTGCCCCATCTCAGGCAGGGCAATGATTGACAATCGGACCATGACACAGAGATAGTAATGAGGGGTAATTTAAAGAAAGCACAAGGATTCCTTTTGACTATTGACCAGAAAAAGGTTTTCCCAATTAGCTGTCTCATGAATTTCCATTTCAATCCTTAGAGTTTCATGGTGTCCCCAAACAGTTTGTCAGTATATTAAAGTAATATATGAGATAGGTTCTTTAAGCTCACTCATTAATGGTCACATAGGAGAAGTATTAAAATAGCAAGAGGAGTACATCAAGGCTGCCCCCTCAGCATCTTGCTATATGTCTTTGGACTAAAGGGAAACTGTCAGCATTCCCCCTGCAAAAGCATGGGACCTATAGGTCCCGATTAGGTAAATCGCACTGGTGGTGATTTTTTTTTAAATAACTTACAAAGCTGCTATTTATAATTTATCTGGTTGATCCTACAATGCTCCGCCTGCCATTACTATTCCAGAGCCCCCCGCGACAAGCTCTGTGATGATGCGACTGTCAGGCTCAGCTACAGGGGACTCCTATGTGACAGCATAGTTCTCGGAAAATACCAAAAGATACACAGTGCATGTTTGCGCTTTGGGCTCTGGTACCGATCCACCGAGGAAAGTGCTTTCCTCAGTCGATCGGTACTGGAGACTGAAGCACAAACATGCATTGTATATCTTTTGTTATTTTCTGAGAACTATACTGTCAGATAGGAGTCCCCCATGGCTGAACCCATCAGTCGCATCATCAAAGGGCTTGCTGCAAGGGACTTTGCAATAGTAATGGCAAACGGAGCATCGCAGGATCAACTTGATAAATTATAAATAGCAGCTTTGTAAGTTATTTAAAAAAAAAAATCACTGCTAGTGCAATTTGCCTAATCAGGACCTACAGATCCCATGTTTTTGCCGGGGGAATGTTGACAATTCCCCTTTTAATATACTAATACTAAAGTTCCTAAAAGATGAAAACACTAGAGGAAAATGAAATTTAAATACCTGTAAATTTTCTTTCTCCGACGGCTGGTCTCCAGGCTTCCATACAGATGGGCTGTACCTCCTGATGCAGATATGCAGGCAGGAGCTAAGCTCTGCAGCTGGGGATATCCAACCCTCCATCTCCTGTTTCCACCAGTTCTTCAGAAAGCAGTCCAAATGTGGCAATACTATCTGAACTTGGAATCAAAAACAAGAAAATTAAGCCATACACGCCAGATTGGCCAACTTTGTACATTCTGGGAGGGAAGAAGAAGCCCGGAGACCAGCCGTCGGAGAAAGAAAATTTACAGGTATTTAAATTTCAGTTTCTCTCTCTCCTAAGCTGGTCTCCAGGCTTCCATACAGATGGGATATACAAAAGCAGTACATCCCCAGATATCCCAGGTAAGAAGAATATAATTGCTCTTAAGGGTCCACCGCCTGAAGAACTCGGCGGCCAAAGGATGCCTCCGCCAAGATCGCTACGTCTAGTTTGTAAAATTTTGTGAACATGTGAATGGATGACCATGTGGCCACCCTGCATAGGTCTGCTGGAGATGCTTCTCTGAAGTCCACCCATGAGGTGGCCATAGCCCAGGTAGAATGGGCTCTCACTGGGCCAGGCAAGGTTACTCCAGCTTGATCATAAGCAGTGGTGGTGACAACAGATCCATCTTGCTATAGAGTCCTTCAAAGCTTTTATACCCATATTTTGACCTGTAGTTAGAATGAACAAACTAGAAGTTTTTCGAATATAATCCATTCTTTTGATATACATTCTCACTGCTCGTTTTGGATCTAGTGTGTGAAATTCCCTTTCCTTTTCATTTTTTGGGTGTGGGCAGAAGGAAGGCAAAATCAACTACTGGTTGCAATTGAAAGGAAACATAAATTTTGGTAAAAAAAAAACCTTGATCTGTTCAGAGCACCAGAGTCCTGATGAAATACAGCATACGGCTCTCTGGTGGACAAGGCTCCTAGCTCGATGATTCTCTTGGCTGAAGTAATAGCTATGAGAAAAGTGACCTTCATCGTGAGATGCATGAGGAATGTCTCCTTGAGAGGCTCAAAAGGAGCTTTGGTCAAAGCTTTGAGAACCAGATTAAGCCTCCAAGGTGGTACCATTGGCTTGACTGAAGGGCGTTTTAATGTTGCTGCCCTTAGAAACCTCCTGATGTGGAGATATGAACACAATGATTCGCCTGAATCCACCAACAAAAGCACCCCCAGCGGGGAAACTGGAACCCTTAAGGTGGCTGGCTGCAGACCTTTATCAATCCCATCTTGAAAGGAACTGCAGTAGTACAGGCAATGATATTGGCTGGTTTTGTATGTATTTGGATTGAAGCCAGAACAAGAATTTCCTCCAAATTTTGTAATATACTTTAGAGGAAGAGGGGCGACATGAGTTCACGATCATTTCGATAACAGGAGCTGTGTAGGCTAGCTCTTTGAAAGTTTCCCGCTCAATCTCCAGGCCGAGAGGGAAAGGTTGCTCAGACTGGGGTACAGTACCGGACCCTGATGGAGAAGGTCTGGGCTGATCTGGAAGGTTAGACGTGGCCGCCTTGAAAGATGAATGAGAAGCAGGAACCATGAGCAACGAGGCCATCGGGGACAGACTAGAATCAGTTCTGCCCAGTCCAGAGCCACTTTGTGGAGGACTCTGGATAGAAGCGGTATTGGAGGAAAGGCATACATGAGACCGAACTGACCCCAGTTTAGGGAAAAGGCATCCTAAGCCACTGCTGGTTTGTCCTTGGCCAGGGAGCAGAATTGCTTTTCCTTAGAATTTTGCCAGCAGGCGAAAAGCTCTAGCAGAGGATTGCCCCACCGTTCTGTTAGGATGTGGAAGGCACTGTCCTTCAACTACCATTCCCCTGGTAGAACATTTCTGCAACTGAGCCAGTCTGCTGTGACATTTTCCTGCCTGGAATGTACCTCATGTTTGCCAGATGGTGCTCGGTCCACTAAAAGAGAAGCAGGGACTCCCATAGCATTTTTGAGTTTCTTGTTCTGTCCTGATGGTTGATGTGTGCCGTCGTTGTCCGATTGTCTGTTATAATCAGAATGTCCTGACTGAGGACTTGCTGTTCGAAGTGCATCAGGGTTAGGAGTGCTGCTCTCATCTCGAAGATGTTTATACTGTACCTTGTTTCTAACAGTGACCACTTTTCCTGAGCTGACAGCTGATGCAGGTGAGCCCCCAGCCCCAGAGGTTGGCATCGGTCGTGATTCAGATTTGACCCCTCATGACATTTGTCCTCAGAGTCCACCACTGGAGGGAAGTTTTTATCTGTCGAGAAATTGGGATCAATTGGAGCTGGCTGTGTCTGGACTGGGACCACAGCCTGAGCAAGTGTGCTTGAATGGGTCTCATGTGGACTAGAGCCAAAGGGACTAAATCTGCCAGCGATACTACAGTCCCAATTAGCTGTATGAAGGAGTGAGCCGGCAGCTGAGGAGCTGTGTGAAACTTCTTGATGAGCTTCAGCAGGTCCCTGAATTTTGCTTCCGGGGAAAGCCCTTGTTGGCTTGTGTCATGAAGTCTGCCCCCAGGTGGTTCAAGGTCTGGCTTGGAGTTAGGGTACTTTTTCCCCAGTTGATGACAAAACCGTGGGCTGACAGGCACCAGACTACCTCCGCCACTGCTTGTACTGCTTGGTTGAGCTGCTGGGCCTTGATGAGAATATCGTCCAAGTAAGGGAAAAGTTGTATCCCTCATTTCCGAAGGTGAGTTATGACTGCTACTAGCACCTTGGAGAAAGTCCTTGGGGCTCAAGAAAGCCCAAATGGCACATTTTGAGTTGGAAGTGCTGCTCCCCCACCTTGAACGTGAGATATTGCTTATGTAGTTCCTGAATGGGAATATGCAAATAGGCATCTTGCAGATCGATGGATGCCAGAAAATCCTCTTGTTGAAACTCCCTGATGACAAGGTTTCCATCTTGAAGGGTCTTCTGCAGACAAAATGATTCAGGAATCTGAAGTCTAGGGCTGGCCTGAATCCCCCTGTGCATTTTGACACAATGAAGAATAAGGAGTAGACCCCCCCAAAATTGATCTTTGTGAAGGGAACTTGCTCTATAGCCCCTGCTTGAAGAAGGTCTGTAATTACCTGTAACATCGCCTGTCTCTTGGATGGGTTGCATAAGATAGGGAAGGGCACCACATGAGGTAGTGTGGGATTGGATTCAAATTATTTTAGGTAACCCTTGCTGATGATGTCTAGGACCCATCTGTCCGACGTGGTCTGGACCCATTCCTCGAGAAATTTTGAAAGTCTGCCCCCTACTAGAGAATGGGCCCGGATAGCTTCATTGCATCTGGGGCCTGAGGACCATGATTTGCCCCTGCCTCTTGACTGGGGCATATGTACTTTAGCTGCCCCCCTGGATTCCTTCACCACCTCCTTCAGAGCTAAGCCAAACAGATTACCTCCATAGGGGGGCCTTTACTAAATGGCTCTTTGAAGAGCTTTCTGCTTGCCAGGCCAGAGGTTGTGGTGAGCCGAAGTCTGATAAAACATGCTCCGAGCAGCACACCTGACTACCTCCTCTGATATGTCTGCTGCATAAGCCAATGCCAAACCCACTAACTGCAGCTGATGAATAATATCCTTGTTCTTCTCTGGGTCCTCAGCAAACTGAAAAGCTAATTCTGAGGCCCAGGACAGGGCGTCTCTCACTGAAAAGAGATAGTCAGCTGCCGCCTTGAGAGACGTTGCTGATGTTTGGATGGCCTTCTTGAGTGAGGCATACACTTTCCTGTCCACTGGATCCCTGAGTGATGCTCCTCCCTCAGCTGGGAAGACTGTCTTCTTGGTGAGGTTCAAAATCAGAGGGTCGACTCTGGGGCAGTCTAGCCACTTTTCAGATTGTTTCTTGTCAAACTTGGGGAGCGATCCACCGGGGCACTGGATAGGTGCGTTCTGGACCTTGCCATTCCTCTTTTAGCAAATCCTCTATGTCTGCAGGAATAGGGAAGGCTGTGGCTGGTTTGGCAGCAGATATTAGGTGAAAGGCCCGTTTCAGCTGTGCTGGAGCTACTGGGGAAGAATCAAGATGAATTTCAACTATGACCTTCTTGATGAAAATGTCTAGGCCCTCCAGGTCAAAGCTTCTGGACGGGGAGTCATCTGAGTCAGAGGATGAGTCCCCCAGCTCCCCCTCTTCTAGAAAAGGGGAACTGGAGTTTGAGGAGTCCAGGGAATGGTCCCTATGATGCTTCCCCTTATAGGTGCCCCTAGATCTACTCCGAGATTGAGAACTTCTCTTTCTCTTGTGGCGTGAGGAATGCTGATCCTCCTTGTCTGAGGATCTGCTCCTGTATCAGAAATTTTTCTTTTTATTGTAGTGATGTGAGGACAACTGCCCCTCTTTGGATGAGGATGGGGACGGGGTCCTCTTTCTTTCTGCCTTCTTGTGAGGCCTCACATCTGGTGATCCCGGAGGTTGCCAGTTGAAGCATGCACAGGGTCCAGAGCAAAGGTCCTATTTAGCTTGTCTTTGAGGTCTGGGGCTAGAGAGGTGGCTGCAGACTGCTGGGTCTCCCTGGTGGCTGCTGCTCGCTCAGACCTGTCTGCCTGCTGACTATCTATCTGAGCCGAGGAAAGGGAGGCCTCTGTCACGTCCTCCCCATTTGCAGATGCTGCCTTCTCACATTTTAGGCAAAGAAAACCTGCGAAGGTGATTAGAAGAGGGGATTTGCAATGCTGACATTTTCTGCCCCGGCAGGCTTGTCTGAGGCCATGACTGAAAATGGCTCTGATCACCTTTGATTCCGTATACCCCCACCCCACCAGAGGATTCCTGATAATACGGGGGGGTCTGTCTGGAAGAATGCTGAAGCCCCAGTGGAACACTGCTGTTGCTGGCCCTTTAAGGGCAACAAGCTGAGCAGTTTAAACTGTTGGTTGATCAGTTAATATTTTCTTGCTCCCTTAGTGCTGGGGGGGTGGGGGGAAGAGGCCTGCAGTATGCGTGAGAAATTCTGTTTATTCCTGAGCAGCACTCCTTGCAAAATGCGCGCTTGTCAACGAGATAGCACTGGAACGTCAATGAGTGACTGAATTAGAGCTGCAAGCCCACTGTCAATGAGCGGCTGAAAGAGTTAGGAAGCCAGCCGTCGACGGGAGAAAAACGGCTATGCCACTGACGAGGAGTGAATCCTCTCAGAGCACTGAGGTGCTAATACTGTTCAATTGCTGTAAAAACGGTATCCATCGACAAAATCCACCAGTAGATGAATTCAATGGCTACAATGCACACAAAAACCTCTGTGGTAAAGTGGGGCCAGTCTGTGCAGCTTGCAAGGCTGAGACTGGGGCCCACACAGGAGTGCTCTAAAGTGCTGTGATTCTTCAGCAAATCCAATAAGAATTACATTTTGTGACTTACAGTCTGATGTCTTCAGTCCTGCCACATGGCGACAGAGCTCTGCTGCAGAGTACCTGCTAGTTGGAAGGCAGGAAAGTAAACTGATGGGACCAGGAAATGGAGGGCTGGATATCCCCCAGCTGCAGAGCTTAGTTCCTGCCTGCATATCTGCATCGGGAGGTACAACCCATCTGTATGGAAGCCCAGAGACCAGCGTAGGGTAGAACAGATTTTTTTTCCCCTCGCCCAGTTGGCCCACCTTCAGGTGAGCATCCCAGTCACATCACCTCAACCTCTGCCAGGACTTACCACCAGCCATCTTCCCCCAGGGTTTGGTACTCCCCCCCCCGGCAGGGTCGGCAGAGATCCCCAGTCCCCACCGAGGACCAGATCCAGTTCAGGCTGGTGAGCCCAGTTAGTCAGGTGCGGGACCCACCGGCACCCTGCTGCTGGCATTTTTCCTTGTTCTGGTCCCATGGAAGGTGTGGCATGCAAGGACGTCTAGATGTATGCCACACGCTCCTGTGCGACTCACACTGATATCTGCCACACTTCCCAATCTTCTATCCTGGGCTGCCTTTCCCCCAAGCTTCTGCCAGGGGACAGGCAAGTGGCAGGCTCTGCCCAGTCGCTCCCCCCCCCCAAGAGGATAGCAGACACTCGATCCTCCTCCCCCCAGACGGCCCTCTGACACCCGGATTTGCTTCTGAACCTGGGTCATTGGCGTCACAAGCGGTAGTGCTACTGCTGCCTCAGGAAGGTTTCAGCTTCATTGTGGACTCGGCCCCCACTTGGAGGGATGAGAGCCTGTACAGGGGTGGCGGCCTGCATCCATCAGAGGGGGAACTGAGGTCCTTAGTGTATGGTTTAAATGATTCATTGGCAAGCATTTAAACTAGCAAAGGGGGGAGGCGGAAGGAAGCAGGGAAACAAAAACTGGCAAATAATGGGAATAACAAGGAAGAAACAACCGAAAAGGGAACAGATAGCAATAAATGTCGAGGAAGGGGATGAAAAGCAGGAATATAACTAAGAAAGATAGTAGACACATAGGGATGGTTTGGAAAAAGGGTAGAGGATAGCAACCTAACCTGGAGAACCATGTGTTTCAATGCTCGAAGTCTGCCCAACAAGCTGACAAACCTGGAGGCTACAATGGCGGTAGCAGACCTGGACATAGTAGCCATCACAGAGTCATGGTACAATGTAAACCAGGACTGGGAAGTGGCCATAACAGGTTACACTCTGTTCAGAAAGGACAGGGTAGGTAGAAAGAGGGGAGGAGTTGCTCTTTATGTAAGGGATGGCATAAAAGCAATAGAAATACAAGGGGAGAAGGGAGAGGGGGAGATACTGTGGTTCACTCTGAAGGGGAAAAAAAGGTAGCTATTCGGGAGGGAGTGATTTACAGACCTCCAACACAGGGGGAAGAGGTGGCTAAGGAAATGACAGACGCTATTCTAAGGATGACTCGCAAGGGGAAAGTATTGCTGGTAAGTGACTTCAATCTAACAGATGTGGAATGGAGCCTCCCTGTCACAGCTACAGCCAGGAGTAGAAACATCCTACATACCATGCAGGGGGCGTTCCTCAGGCAACTAGTATTGGAACCCACTCAAGAAGGGGCACTACTGGACCTAGTACTGACAAATGGGGACAGTGTGAATGCCATTGCAGTGGGGGACCACCTGGGGACCAGTGGTCACCGTACAGTGTGGTTTGATAGAAGTTCTAGGTCAAAATCAAATCACACAAGGACGAGGTTGCTGTACTTCAGGAGGGCTGATTTTAAGAATATGGAAGAATGCTCCAGGAACACCCTAGCAGGAATAGGAAAACTGAAGGGAGCTGAGGAACAGTAGGTAAAACTAAAAGAAGGCATTGAACAAGCGATGAACCTCTGCACTAAGCAGGTTAGCAAGGGCAAGAAAAAAAGGAGACTACTATGGTTCTCTAAGGAGGTAGGAGAAAAAGTGAGAGCAAAAAGGATGGCATTTAGAATCTACAAGGAAATGCAAAAGGAAGGGGACAAGGAGACTTACCTAGAGAAACAAAGAGAGGCAGGAAAGGCAGTTTGGAGCGCTAAAGCACAAACTGAGGAAACGACTGCCAGATCAATGTCAAAAGGGGATAAAACATTTTTTAGATACATAAGTGAGAAGAGAAAGGCAAGGACAAAGGGAGGGACAGTAAAGGCTGAAAGAGGAAGTGGGGGTTACGTGGAAGACAACCACCAAAAAGCAGATATTTTGAACACATACTTCTGCTCGGTATTGAAGGAAGAGGAGGAGGATGGAAGTGGGCCAAAGATTAAGGACAAGGGTATGATGGGGCCGGAGGTGGATACAAGTCCTTTTACAGAAGACAGAGTGCTATCAATGTTAACAGTAAACAAGGCAACGGGGCCAGGTGGCAGGGTCGGCGTCAGGTTTTTGTAGGACCCTGAAAATGGACCTTCAGTGGGCCCCCTCAGACCCATCCCATCCATGCAAAACAAAACAAAACAAAACACAAACAAACCAGCCCCGGCTTGGCAGAGAGATGCAGGCAGCACCCCCCCCCCCCCAAAAGAGAGGACTGAAGGGCATTTTTCACACAGCCATGGTAGGAATTAAAATCCACCCCCCCAGCAGCCACTGTGCTATTTGTAATGGCTGGCAGCTCCAAAGATGCTCTGCTGGTCAGCGGCAGCCTGACAGTAAAGTACAGTACCAGCCAGGCAGAAATGAAAATCTACCCCCCCCAAGCAGTGTGCCACACTGCCACTCAGCCACTAACGCTAATGTAGTAGCACCCAGGCTAGGAGAGAGCAGCAGAGACTGATGCCCTCAAGCACTGTTGCACGCACCCCCTACCTGGCTTCAGGTTCTCCCCTCCCAGGTGCTGATGCCAGCCCTGAGCCTGGCCCTCACAGCAGCTATCAACTTACACATCAACCCCGAGCAGCTCAATGCTCAGACCGCAACCGCCCAAACTTTCAATGTGCGGCGTCCCTCCAAGCTCAATGGAAATAGCAGCCCATCCGCAGGTGCTTATGCTCAAACACGCACTACTGATGAATGGACTGTGGTGAGGAGAGGAGAGGAGTGGGCTCAGATGTAAGAGACCCCATCAGAAAAAGGAACCAGCATATACCTGGCCCTGTTCAAGAAACCGGAGTCTGAGTTCCCACTTTCTAGTCTCCTGTGCTGGCAGCGTGGGTATCGCTACCATGACAAACAAATTTCAGGTGCTTTGACCTGCATCCCTTTGAAATGCTGTGCCTGGTTCCTCCTGCCAACCTCCAGCCATAGTTTTTTTTGCTTCCTTTCACAAAAAATTGGGGTGCACATGGCTGCTACCCTGTTTGTTCCCTGTGGGAATTTCGTCTGGGCTGGATGAACACTGTTGGTGCTGTGTCACCTCAAAAGCTGATGCCCCCGCTACATGGTTGTGGCTGAAGGACTGGGACACATCAAAGTTTTTTGTTTCTCCCTTAGTTTGAGCTTGGTATTATCAGGCCAGTAATGCTGTATGTGCTAATCTTTGACACCACTGTTCAGAGTCATGATTTTCTGACTGTTCTGATCAGTGGCTACCCCTCCCGACCTGGCTGGTGGGGTGCGGGTCATCACACGAGGAGCTGCTTCGTCCATCTACCCGCTGCTGTCAGTGCCATTTCAGAGCTCCCCCTCCCCCAATGCACAACCAATTCCTTCTCCTCTCGCTCAGCCACAGTGCACACCACCACTCTGCCTGACTCCTTTCGCAAAACAACACTGCCAGCTGGCCACCTACGCCCACCCCTCTGCCACAGTCTCCAGTCACTGGCCTGCACATAATCCACACCATGCTCCACAGAATGCCCCCTAGTGTCACAAATGGATCGGGGCCCTGCCAGTCAAACAGGGCTCCCGGCCTTTGTTTTTTCTGGGTAATCCGGGGGTTTCCACTTGGCAGGCTTGGCACTGATTTAAATTATCAGTGTTCACCAGTGGTCAGAGGCAGAACGGAGCCTGAGCAACACAGCAGCTGTCATAGTGAGCCCCTGGTGGACCCTCTCTGGTGTCGGGGCCCCGGGCAGTTGCACAGGTCACCCAGGTACCGACGCAAGCCCTGCCAGATGGAGTGCACCCAAGGATACTGAGGGAACTGAAAGAGGTGCTGGTCGCACATCTGTCTACCCTATTCAACCTGTCATTGGAAACAGGGGAGGTGCCACGAGACTGGAGGAGGGTGGATGTAGCCCGATTACACAAAAGTGGAAATAAGGAGAGAGTAGGAATACAGGCCAGTCAGCCTGACACAGTGGTGGGCAAGGTAATGGAATCGCTACTGAAGGAAAGGATTGGGGAATACCTTGTTGCCGATGGACTGCAGGATCCGAGGCAACATGGTTTCATTGGGGGGGGGGGGGTCTTGCCAGACAAATCTGATCGAGTTCTTTGATTGGGTGACCAAAGAGGTGGATCAGAGAGGGGCAGTGGACATGGTCTACCTGGATTTCATCAAGGCCTTCAACACCGTTCCACATAGGAGGCTGGTAAGCAAGCTTAAGAGCTTAGGGTAGGGCCTAAAGTGGTAAAATGGGGGGAAAGTTGGCTGATCAATAGGAGTCAAAGGGTGGTGGTAAATGTCACCTCCACTCTGGAGTAGGCAAAGTGACTAATGGGGTGCCACAGGGGTCCATGCTGGGCCTGTCCTCTTCAATGTCTTTACAAGTGACATTGCAGAGGGACTGGAAGGGAAGGTGTGCCTGTTTGTGGATGACACAAAGCTCTGCAACAGAGTGGACACACGGGGGGTAGATAGAATGAGGGAAGATTTAAAAAACTAGGAAGAATGGTCATGGGTTTGGCAGCTGGGTTTTAATGCAAGAAAGTGCAAAGTCATGCATGTGGGGCACAGGAACCTGGGGGCAACATACCAAATGGGAGGAGAGGTACTAAAGTCACAAAGCAGGAGAGGGACCCGAGGGTGATAATTTCTGATGACCTAAAGGTAGCTAACAGTGTGACAAGGTAGTGGGAAAAGCTAGTGGAATGCAGTTTGTGTTATCCAGTTTCTGACCGAGCCTGGTCTCCAAACTGCGGACAACCTAGCACTGCACTTTATAGGAGTACACTGATTATGTCTGCTAACAGTTCAAGTACAGGTTTGGTGCACTGGGAAGCACCACTCTCAAGAGGGGTTAACACCTTTTAAGAAGCCCAGATGTAGCTATTTCTTATTAAAATGTAATTTTTCGCAATACAATATGTAACTTCAACCAGTTGAACGGACTCTTTATCTAAATAACCATAACTAAGATAATGTGTTTTAGTTGTAAAGTTACCCACATTGTTACCTGTCATTTTGAGGCTTTTATTTAACATACTGTACTTTCTACAACTTCCAGAGGCAAGTAAGAAAATCAGAACATTAAGCATTTTTCCTGATTTTTGGACAGGCCACAGCCCCAAACCAGGACTGCCCTGACAAAATCAGTACAGGTGGTGCACTCTGTTCAGTGAACAATCTGGGTGAGGGGGCAGATTTATATGCTGTTGCCCAGCCTTTCCAGAGCCTTGCGTTTTGGGGACTTTCTATTCTAAATCATAATCTCTCCCAAAGAGGCACTGCATTCAAAAAAAATACTCAACCAAATGCAGTATTCCTCTTGTAACCATCTTGCCCTCCCTCCTTTTTATGTTGTCTTGCATGTGTGCAAGCAACATCTTCTGGTAGTAATAGCACAGTGAGAGGTGTGTCAGTGTTGGTGAATGCTGGGCACACTTTAGTAGGTACGTCCCTCATTCCCCAATGAGCCAGCATGCTAGCGTGGACGCAGAATTTATGTAAAGTGCCAGCAACTTGAAAGAAATCTGCCGCCGAAATCAGCAACAAGATCGTCATGCAGTGACGGAGATGACATGCCTCCCGTACGTGCCTTTCCTGATGAAACATTTCAATAAACATGGCAGCACACAATCCCCAAACAAAGCCGACATCGGGGGTGTAATCCCTGTGTCGGCATGTCCCCCACCTCCCCACATTATGTGGCACACTGGGAGCCACCCCAGGTGCAGCCGCTATACAAACCAACTGTGTCGGCATGTTTCCCTCATTGTGTGGCACTGACAACACCAGTGTGCCACACAAAGCTGACCATGTCGGCATGTCTCCCCCACCCCCACTGTGGGAGCATTGGGAGCCACCCCAGTGTGCCTGTGTTAGATGTGTCCATTTTTATTTTCTTTTACCTGAAAAAGAAAACAGTCCTCTGCTTCACAGCGCCCTCCCCAACCCACCTCCTTCCCTTCCCATCACCCCATACTTACCTCCTGAGGGCTGGCGCTGCAATCTTGGTGGAGCAGGAACACATCTGGACTCTTCAAAGCCAAACTGCAAAATGAAGAATGCCAGTAAGCTGTATAATGGCATCAATGAGGGGGTTGGGTTTCAACTTAGGTAGATATCTCAGCCATTTTTTTTAATTTTGACTCCAAATTTTCAACATGGGGTTCATGGCACCCCACCTCATGAACACATGCACTGTCATCTTGTTATTCAGTCCCAAAAAGGTGATTTTGTGGTCACTGTGCGGAATCACCTTTTGGGACTGAATAATGAAACAACAGTGCCACGGTTCATGAGGTGGGGTCCCAAAACAACTATGTTGCAAATTTGGTGAAAAAATTCCAAAAAATGACTGTGTTACGAGCATGCATTGCGTGCTTTCCTTGCAAGCTCGTAACTTCGACCGTTTTTAATATTTTCACTCCAGATTTTCAACATCACCATTTTTTCACACCTCTTTATGAACAATACAGCTGTCAGTTTTCACATCCTGCCTGAAATGTGTTTTCACACATCTGGCTGCGACAGGGAGCTCCTGCCACTCGAGGACCGATCTTTTCTTAAATCTGTTGCAACAGTTCTTCTATTTCTTAGCCTAATCTATTCTTTACAATTTCTAGTCCATAAGGTTGGCTACCTATGGGCACCTCCTCCCCTTTTTTGACTATGTTATAATGTCCTCTTCAATTTTCCTTTTCCCTCTCAGGTCCTCGTGCAGGGAGGTTATTGTTGTGACCTCCAAACGTATGTAAAACAGGTTGTGTTTATCGTTGTTGGATTTAGTACGTAATAGCACTATGTCATAATACACCTTACGTTTATGAAACCTGTAAATGTTGAAAATATCATGGCACTAGGCGTTTTTGATAATGGTAAAAAAGTACTAGGTGACTATTACAGAAATTAAGTTAGTTGTGTTATTTAAAATGCATGTAAATTGCTGTAAACTGAACAAGTCTGAAATTTCATGGTGATCTGCATATATCCCATGATGCTTTGCATTATGGAAGTATGCATGATGTTGTATTTCTTTGAAACTTGATTTGTTAACAATACCCTTTGGGGTAACCCTTCTTTCAGTGTTTCTGCACTGAGGTTCTTTGTTTTTAGCTTGTTTTGTTTTTGAGCCCCACTACCCAAGCAAACGGGGTCCACATAGAGATGAAGGGTTTTCACTGAAAAGTGATCAGATCAGTGTCAGTAAGTGCTGGCTAAGTGCTGAGAAAGGACATACATAGTCTGTTGCTGCAAACTGATGTACTGAAGAAGGAATATGCCATTGCTGAAGATTATTTCTTGTATTTTGAATAAACACCACACAGAGATTGTGTGTTGAACTTTAAGTTCAGTGTCTGGTTCATCTGCATCCCACAACCTCTCCACACTGGCGCACCATCGCTGTGGGAAATCAACTTTTGGGACAGATTAACAAAATCACAATGCCACTATTCATGAGTGGAGGTCACAAAATGCCTATGTTGAAAATCTGGTTAAAAAATCCCCAAAATAATTGTGTTACAGGCATGCGTTGTGCAGTTTCTACACATGCTCGTGACTTCACCAATTTTTCATATTTTCACTCCAGATTTTAAACACTGCTATTTTTTTTTTTACTTCTCCTCATGAACAGTACAGCTGTCATTTTTCACATCCTGTCCGAAATGTATTTTTGGACCTGTGGCGCCAAAAGGTGCAGTCACTGTGCAAAATCGCCATTCGGCTAATGAACTACTAGTGCCACTGTTCATGAGGTGGGGTCACAAAAAACCCATGTTGAAAATTCGGAGTGAAAATACCAACAAACGCCCAGGATGTTAGGATTTCCAACCGTAACGTCCCACCCTGTAGAGACTGACAGGCATCAGGGGTGTGACTTGGGATTGTCGGCTGTAATGCTCATGTCATTCCACCCCCACCCCCACTCTGCAGTCAGTGACAGGCACTGAGGTGTGCCTTGGACTCTTTGGCCCTGAAGTTCACCCCATTCTCCTATACTGCACCCATCTCAGCGTATTTCTTTATGGAACGGAGTAAGCACAAGGCTTGAAGACCCCAAGGCACACCGCGACACTTGTCAGTGTCTGCAGATTAAGATGAGGTGAAATGGCGTGAGCATTATGGCCGACGACCCAAAGGCACACCCCAATGCCTGTCAGTCTCTGCAGGGTGGGAGTGGGGTTGGCATCAGTTCAATACTTCACTGCCTTTCCTATTATGCATCTCTCTAACTCCTGCACTATCAGTGCCAATGCCAGCAAGACAGCATTCAGCATTGACAAATGCTTATTAAAACTGCCACCAATAGATATAATGCAGCATAGAATGACCTCCTGCAGAGGCACAGTAACAAGGCTTTGTTTGTTTAAAACTATCTTTTGTTTTGTTATGAAATGTGATTCTTACAGCCCTGTGGTAAAACGTGACTACTCATATTTCCAGCACCTTGTTTTTATGCAGATTTTAGCACTTGGAGGTGTGTGAGCAAGAGCTTCTGTGATTGGCTCCAACTTATACACCTGCAAGCAGCATTATGTTCACAGAAGTCAGGGAACAGCAGCACAAAAGGCCCTGGTGCACATCGTTGTCAAGGTCAGATCACCAAAATGAGGTATCTAAGGAAAACAGATAGTGAGATTTGTAACTGCACCACTGAAACAGCCTGTGAATCTTTCGATTACAGGAGTAAGGTTAAAAAAAAAAAAAAAACAGAGAATGAGAAACCCATTGAACTGCATAGCTAGACCTAATTTTTAAGAGTCAGACTTGGATCTGAATGAGTGCAACTTGGCAGCACCGGTTACGTAATCAAAGAATCCATAATAATAATTATTTTAATCATTTAGAATAAGAATTAAATTTAATACCAAAAAACAAGCTGTGTTTAAGAACCTCTGAAGTAGATAAGGCTACAATAGTTTTTTTTGTATTCACTGGAGAAAAGTTTTAAAAAAGCTACAATCAAAGACAGTGTTCACTTCACAACACTTTCAAGATGGAGTTTTCTTTACATATCACAGCACAGTATGACAAGTATGCTGGTCTTACATTTGCAAAGTTTGAGGTTCTTTTTCTTAAGCTCTTTGTCTAACTCTTGCACACCCCTACCTCAGGCAACTACCTAGATCCAACACCATGTACCTTTTCCTTTTTGTGCTGCACAGCTTCATCCCTTAGCAGGCCCTTTGAGGGTAGGGCATGCCCCACTTCAGCAGAGTCCTCCTCTGGTCAGAGGGAGGGTTTGTGTCCCAGAACCCAAGTGCACAAGTCATTACTGCAATAGCAGTCCGAGTTTTTATTGTCCTCACATCTTATAGCTATGTTGATGTGTGCATTCTTTGCGTTGCCTTCCCACCCTCCCAACAACCCAGTGGCAACAATCATAGATTATACTGATTGGCCTTACACACATACAGAAACAGCTGGACCCCTACCCTCTGCAAGGGAGCTAGGTTCCTAGCCCACCAGTTAGGATCGCTGTGGCACCAGGCTGCAGTGCCAACGCTACCCACGCTGGGATGCACCATCACTGGCACCATTCATTCCAGTTCTGGCTGCCCTGTTGCACATACTGGAGGAGTCCAGTCCCAAACTCCAATCACCTGCATCAGGGTTTTAAATAATTGATTAGCAGTTTTTTACTTAGGACAATACTAACTGTTCAGAAAGTATTTATATAGGTTTTCTAGAAGTGTTATGTTTGTTAAACACAATGAGGCAGGTGCTATGTATTTTCACAATGTTTTAGCACTTTTATGAGCAAAACGCTAATCAATTTTTAGAGTTAAATAAAACCCTGTGCATGGACATGTAACAAAATTCTAGGCCACCAAGAAGCCCTAAAGTTTTAAGGCTCTTTCTTGGTCAGTGGTTGGGAACAGACTGTGCACTTCTATTTTCCTTTTTTAACTTTCTAAACTGCATTTCTATTTATTATCTTCCTTGAGGTGCATTTAGAATTATTTTTTGATGACTAGAATGGCTTGCATCAGAACTTCACCCAATTTGTCACTGGGTGAGAAAAATGTAGTCAGCTAAGACAGCTGTCCCGGGATTTGCTGTGCTGCAGCTGAATATGAAATCTGGTTTTACCCATCTTATTCTGCATCACAATTCCAAGTGCCAACCAAGAGAAAACAAGCCTTGGTTTCCATAAATGTACAGAAATAATTCTGTTTCCATAAGACTTATGAAAATGTTCTGTGGCACACAGAGCTGTAAACATGAGGATCACAGACACTTTACAAAGAAATGCACTGATGCCCTAGATACAGTTCTTTGTGCTTATAAAGTAAACTAATAAGGGCTCAAATTCTATACTTAAGTACCTCAGTGTGTAACTAGAATGAAACCTTAATTTCTCCTCCCATGTCACTACTGTGAATAAAAATATCAGTCAGAAGCTTGATAGTTTGTACAGGCACAAGTCCTGTCTGCTTCTCCCGGTCAGTCCTGAGAGCCTCCTGGAAACGATCCTGCTGGTGTTTGACTACGTGCATTTGGACAAATGCAAGCCTCCTCAAAGTCCTGACCTCCAAGGATGGCACCCACTGCACATGTCCAGACACTGGTGCAAGAAGCCACTCAATCACACCTGCTGCTTGTGGCACTCCGAAGGTCACAAAAAAAAACCACCCCATGGCCCTTAAATCCCAGCTCTAAAACCTGTCTTCCAGAAGGATGGCTATACTCAGCCTCATCAAAGCACCCCAAAGAGAGTGCCGGCCACATATATAGTTTTGTTTATTCACTGGCAACTGGGTCATTCACAGCTCATTGTTGTACCCTCAAGGCCAGTGTTTCTCAAATGGCGAGGCTAGCCTCCTTGGGGAGGCCCCAGCCTGTTCCAGGAGAGGCTCAAGCAATCCTAATTATTTCAGTATTGAGTTTTTATTGTTTTATGTGAAGGGATGAGGCAAATCTGAAAGGGGATACTAGCAGGTGAATTTATTTATGTAGATATCAGTGACCAGGAAAGGCACACTGAGCCTAGGCTCATTTCCAGGTGTTTGTTTCTATAGGTACAAACTGCTGACTGGGAAAATTGTACTCAGCCAAGGCTCGTTTTCTGGTGTGACCCAGGGAAAGGTACATTTGGTAAATATAATTAGGCGGTACCTACATAAAATAAAATACACAATAGTGCAGACAAATAGGAACAGTGTACAACCTGGGATTAGTAACAATTTACCACTTAGACTGAAGGCAGAACAGTGCAAATACAAGAGCTAAGCAGAGAGGTACAAGGAGCAGGAGTAGAAGGAAGCAAAATGATCCCTGTACCCATGGCCAGATTAATGGATGTGGGGGCCCTACTCCAAGTCATATTTTGTGGCCCAGGGGGCCCCTAAATGCCAACATTCCACTATTCTGCAGTAACGACCAGGGTACTCAAGCAGGATGTGGTTTATAATGCTATGTGTTATGCCACATGACTTGACAGGTCACATGCCCTTGATTATAAACAATACAATTCAGAATGACCAATTACTGCACAAAGAAACATTTTATCAGAACAATACTAACATTTTGTAAATTGTCACATTTTAGTTACCTTTAACTCATCTTGTTTTTCCCTTGCCACTACTGTACCTTGTAGCTATTTTTGTTAATAATTATGGATCCTCTTTTCTTCCTCTTTTTTTCCCTCCCCTGAGACACACCTGGACATTAGACTTCCATTAGTGTGCCCTGCCTTCCCAGATATCAAATTCAAATTCCACATAATTAAATGAATAAAAATGGGGATTGTAGCTGCCATGATCTCCCTGCACATGCCTCTTTGAATACCTATTCTCTCTGCCAAAACCAAAAAACTGAAGCATGTATTGAAGCAGTTAATGGGGCTCACAGCTACCTCTCATTATTTCCTCGCTCAAGACTCCTTCGAGCTCCAAACCTGAGACATGCTCTGACTCCTTGCCTCCACAATGCATCTGCCACAATCACCCTCTATGCAGCTATCTTTGTCCTCAGTTCTGTCTGTTCTCCCACTGTCTCCTCTCCTCCGTCTCCATTGTCATTTATAGTTTTGTTGTCACCCTAAAAGTTGCTTTGCTGCCAATGCTGAGTTGCCACATCCTTGCCCCTACTTCAAGTCATTGATGCCAAAGCAGCTAAACAGAGTTGTGCCAAAAAGACTGAGCCTTAAGAACCCTGCAGGACCTGCATGTGTTGACTGTAGTCACTTCAGAAATTAAGTTTCCTAGAGCAACCTGCTGCAACTTCCCAGTAATGTATATGACTCAAATCAAACCAAGACAAAACTGTGCCAGCAAGAGCAAGTCGCATAAGTTAGTTCCCCTCAGGTGACTTATTAGCACCCCATGGTCCACTCAGTGCCAAACTCAAATCTTATTAAAGACTCAGTACACTACTCAGGTTACTGAACACTCACAGACAGACCATGACCCGAGGCAACCACAACTTAGTTTGTTTCTCCAATGCAATAAAACTAGTTATTTCTGCAGCACAAATGACTTGGACACTGCAGCACGCAGACCACTAGTCAACACAACACACCTGGTGTGGCCTGACTGATGTGAATGTGACTGTGATGAGTCCAGTCTGTCCTCTTGATTGTTTTCTCAAGATCACACAGGCGGTGGTGACACGACTCAGCCTTGCAGCGTGGCCCGGCATGGGAGGACTTCTCATAGTCACAGCAAGACCAAAGTCCAAACTAGCAGAAGCACTGACTGACCCTGGCTAGTGGCTACACTAAAAACACCAGCAGCACGTGACGCTGCACTGAAGCCAAATCTGACTCTGGGTGACCCCCTGTGGCCTGCTCAGACTCTCTCTCTACTTTTGTGTCTTTAGACAGAGACTCTTCTTCTTTGATAGATGAGACCAACCACCTGCACCAATGACTGACCGCCACAGCTCTCTCTCGTTCTCCTCCTCTACACTGCCCGGCCACATGTCCTGATGCCATGCACATGCACACACTGATTCCCACTCCCCAGTAGCCACACCTCCAGAGGACCTCTGATGGACATGATTGGTTGTGTGTGGTGGGGTCAGGGTGGATCAGAGGAGAAGCTGGAGCAGCCATCAGAGAAACTGAGAGGCTCACTTGCTCAGAGCAGCTGCGGAGGGGGTCATTCACCAGGCTGACTCAGTGAGGTGGGGGCTGACTGACTCCCTCAAGGAGAGGGCTGCTTTTTGGGCAATTCGGCCTGTCAGCGATTGTCCAGTACAGCCAGAATTAAAGAAAAGTAGCTGTAAATAAGTTAACAGTGGGGGCCCTCCTGAACCTTGGGGCCCTACGCCATGGCATAATTAGCATACAGGTTAATCGAGCCATGCCTGTACCCTGAGAAGACTGTAAGAGGGAGGCAAAGATGGCAAGGCCAATTTTATTTATAAAGCGTTCTTTCCCAAGAGTTCAGGGTGCTGTACAATTGATAAAATTGAAATCAAATATACGCAAAAATAAAGAAAACATACATAAATAAAATAACAACACATAAATGTAAGGAGGGTAGAACGGTTGTTCCAGACAGAGAGGAATGGATAGAAAAAGCAACCTGACTCACGCAGGTATAGCAGCAAGTGAAAACAAGGGGCTGAGAGTCAGAAAAGATGTGTGGGGGTTATAGGGGACAGAAAAATAACATGACTAAAATGGGGGGGGATGGGACATCTATTCAAAGGTATTTGACATTATTCCTGGTGTCCTGTGAAAAGCATAATTGTTCCATGAGGAGGACCAAGATTATGTCCATATTTACAAGGGGCTCAAGATCTTTTCCATAACTTGGAGGAGGCTCGATAGGACATTCTGAGAACTAATGCCTTTAGGCTATACTGCCAGCCCAGCCCTAACAGGCACTACAGCCTTGGGTTCCATGCCTGCAGACTGAGCCCCTGGTAAGAAAAAAATAAATATGAAGAAACTGCTGCTGAAAGTCCAACTGTGTTAATGCTGACTGTAGAAAAGATCCCCAGATCAGCAACAGAACCAGATGTTGAGCAAACAATTCAAGAAATGTCACCTGCTGAGAAGAAAACTATCCCTACAGAGCAGGGAGCTGTCTGCCAGTTGGGACAGATAGTAGAAGACTGACGGAGTCTGAGAAGGGGTGTATCCTATAGGAACTTTTGCACGGGGCTTATCTGTACCACTGGTTCCATGACATGTGTTGTTCCACTCTGACTGCTGTGCTCCCAGTCCCTTTGTACACACGCCTCCCTGTATCACTCTCTTGGCCGTTCTGGAGTTTCAACAGTGTTTCCGGGCAGCCGAGAGAGTGCAGGATTTCCTTTTCTTGGTACCAAAATGAGCGGAAAGGCGCAAGTATAGAGCTGGGTAAAAGGTTACACCAGTCAACGAACCCAACCAAGCAGGGAATGCAGAATCAGCGAACGCTCACTTCTGTGAAGCAGATCGCCTGTACACACCACACAGGGTAATGTTGCAGCTCATCTGTAATGCTCGTTCTGATACAGATCACTGCATGTAAAAGTGCCTTAAGACGTCTCTCAGACTATTGCAATCTGTCCCAGCTATCAGGGAGGCAGCCCATACCAACTTTCTATAACAGCAGACGGACATTTATTTATATAAGAATGTTTATAAGCTTACATCACCTCTCCTTTCCTTGACTCTTGCACTACATTATACTATTAATTTTATTTTGTTTATTTTGGTATTTTTGCACATCCTTGTATTTGTGTATTTCGTGTACATTTCTTTGTTTTTTTTACCTCATAATGTGTATTTCACACTCCATTTGTAGTATTCTTCTGAATCATTTCCCCCTCTCCCCAGACTGCATCTGGAAAGGAGTTTCAGCTCAGTGTCCCTATTCCAGTCACCAAATCTTAAATATATTACACTGCAGTAAAACTGCATTTAGCCCAAGCTGGTTTACAAGGTTTTTGAATGCAATATTATATGTCCTAGCAGTTGAAAAGTTCTCCAGGGGTTGCTTCTCCTTATACTGTTGATATTCTACGAGTAACATGTCATCAGCTGGTTTTATAATATGAGCAAGCACTTTTATTCAGAAGGTGGTGGACCATGGAGGAGAGCAGGCTGTGCCGTTGCCCTCTTCCTTCTGGCCTGCTTCAGAATTGCATATTGGAGGAGGAGGATGCTGTCTGGGTGGGAGGACATATTTGTTTTATGGTGCTGCGAACAAGCACAGAAAGATGGTGGCTGGCTGTGAAGACGAACTGGATATGCTGGTCGACCATCACTGGAGTTTTGTTTCCAAAATATCAATATTAAATTGTGGGTGCTGGGGAGGAGGGTGGGACTGGGGTTCTAACTGAAGATGGGGAGACAGGGGGCTTGTACATTTTAAAAGATCTGGGCTGTCGAGAAGAGTAGAAACTGGTTTCTTCTTTTTTTTTTTTTTTTAAACAACCAGCGAATAAAGAATACCTGAATATTTGGGGGCCCAAACAGATTACTCGGGATAAGCTATTCACACACCCCTAGCTTACAGTTTCAGGGTGGGGGTGGACTCCAGCAATTTAAAAAATACTTAATTGTAACAGCTGGCAGTAAGTTCCCACATGGGCTGCAAAACGAGAAGTGGGAGATCTGCTTTCAGGAACAAACCTGGCTCCTAGAGGCTGAGTAGAACATCAACATGAAGCACAAATGCAGTGTCAGGCATCAGGGGGTGCTGGCGGGAAACAAGATAGAAACATAGAAACTGTTGGCAGATGAGGACTGCTAGGCCCATCCAGTCTGCCCGTAGGCCCTATACATATATGCATCCACTCACCTTACGTGGTCAATGACTTTTTATCACTCCCTTCCACTCAAGGTTTCCCTGTGCTTGCCCCAGGCATGTTTAAACCCCTCCACTGTGCTTTCCCCTACCACCTCTTGTGGCAGACTATTCCAAGCATTCACCACCATCTCTGTGTAGAAAAACTTCCTCACGTTATCTCTTAATCTTAACCATTTCAAGCAGTACCCATCACAACTGGACTGGTCTCCTTTGGCAAGAGATATTGATGGTAACGAGGCCTTGAATTATGTCATAATGAACTTCAACTGTGCTTGTAATATCTTTGCTCTGTACAAAACAAAGAAAGTCAGGGTACCTCTAACCCATGGCTCACTAACCCCCGATCAGTTTAATGAAGAATAGAGACAATCTCTGGAACATTGCAAAATCATCTGGAACTCCTGCATCACTCATTGCCTACAGGGCAGCTAGAAACACCTGCACCAAGCTAATTCGGTAGGCAAAAGCTTCCTACTATAAGGACCTCTTAAGCAAGAGCAGGGGCTCCAGTAGGGAATTCTGGAACTCCATCAAATCCCTAACAGGAAAGACCCCTAAGGCCCCACCCGTTCTACTAGTAACAAGAGAGGGTCCCCTACAGGAACCCATTGACATCACAAATGAGCTCAACCATGCTTTCACAGACCTATCTGGAGTACTCCCTGCTGACTACTTTAAAGATCAGCTCGGGCAACAACACCCCACTACCCCTCTTAACCCCACCAAAGGATGCAATACCACCATTCCACTTTAAGCAGGTCACCAAGTCCGAAACCACCAAGCACATTAAGAGGGTTCTTGGCAAGACCAGGATGGGGGCTGATCTAGTGGATATGAAACTCATGGGTCTTCTCCTAAATGAACTGGCCGCTTCCCTCTCGATGGTGTTTAATGCCTCTCTAAGAACGGGGGTGTTTCCAAAACAATGAAAGTTAGCCAATGTCACGCCTGCCTTTAAAGCCGGGGAAAAAACTCTAATGTCCAACTACAGACCAATATCCATTCTACCACCCTTCTCTAAAGCACTTGAAAGAATGGTCTCGGAGCAGCTTACAGAGTACCTTGATAAATATAACCTACTTTGCCCACAGCAGCATGGGTTCGGAAAAAAGCACTCCACACTTACCGCCCTTGTTGATTACTCTTCCCAGCTTTATGATGTCTTAGATAATGGGGAGGCAGTTGGATCAGTCTTCATCGACCTTACATAGGCCTTTGACTCTGTTAACCACAAACTACTCCTAAACTGCCTCCATTCAACAGGTCTATCCCCGGTCACAGTACTGTGGTTCAGAAGCTACCTCACAAACAGGTCTCAACGAGTCAAAATTGGAGACACCCTATCATCTGCAAGGGACATGTCCCTCGGGGTCCCACAGGGCTCTATTCTTGGCCCACTGCTTTTCAGCCTCTTCATCAACTCTGCACCATCTGCATGTACAGCACGCATTATTCTCTATGCTGACGATGCAGTGATATCTGTTGTTGGGAAAGATCACAACTACATCACAACCTAACTCCAAGACAACTTCCTCAAGCTTGAATCCTGGTTCACACAAAACAAACTACTACTAAACCATAAAAAATGAAAAGTCTACTCTTCTCTGCCTACCAAAGAAAAAAGAAATACCAGCCTTTGCTCATCCAGAACCATCATAGTGAAACACTGAAACAAGTAACAAAGTTCAAATACTTGGGCATCACCTTTGACGATACACTAACCTTCTCTGGCCATACAGACTCAGTTGTCAAGTAAGCGAATACAAAACTTGGGGTCCTCTACTGCCATTGGCACTCTATGACACCAGATGCTCTGAAACTTGCCATCAGTAGTTCAGAGATGTCCTCCATAGATTATGGGCTGCCTATCTATGGGGCAGGCACTTAAACTGTCCTAAACAGAGTCAGCACACTACTAAATAAGGCCTGTCGACTAGCCATAGGGGCTGCCCAGGACACCCACACCTGCACACTCTACACCAAAACTGGGTGGCTCCCACTCCATCTTAAAGCACAATACCAAACCTGCCTGCTTCTGAAAAAAGTGCCTCTTAGGCTTTCTCCCCCTGCACTGGGCTGCCTCTTTACACTGGCAGTTCCCACCAAATCAACAAGAAGCACGGCTACAGACAGGTTGGTGACTCCCTTCAGAAGGATGAAACTGGCCCAAAACTCCATCCTGTACCAAGGACGAAAATGGTACAATTGAGTTACCTGCTAACCTTACAGAATCACCCAAGATTAGTACCGTCAAATCTGGGCTCAGATCCCTTCTTGACACAAAAAAGAATTGTGCTTGCCTGCACTAATATGTCAGAATTTCAGCCACCCAACCCTCTCCTTTTCACCCCCCCAACCCCGAACGAGCCCCACTCGGCTGACAAACCACTTCCACCACCACAATGCCATCCCTGGTTGATCCCCTACCCCCCCTTAGGCTAGACTGACGAACTAAATAGTGAACTATAAGGCTGAACCCTATTTACAATATCCTCTTCAACCTTTAGTTGGATATATAAGATTTCTTTGGTATTTGAATGTCTGTGTAACTGTTTTCTGTTCTCTGTAAACACTGTTATATTTGTAATGTTTGTTCAACAATGGCCTGGAACCTTTGAAAATGAGTCCTGGACTCAAAGGTATTAATCCTAAACTGAAATAAATAAATAAAATAATCTCCCCCTTCCAATTTTATATCGTGCCCCCTCGTTCTGGTATCTTTTCTACACTGGAAAAGATCTCCCACCTGCACCTTGTTTATGCCCTTGAGGTACTTAAAAGTTTATATCATGTCGCCCCTTTCTCTCCTCTCCTCCAGTGAGTACATATTGAGGTCTCTTAGTCTCTCATATGTTCTGTGGTGCAAATCATGCACCATCTTTGTCGCCCTTCTCTGGACAGCCTCCACCTTGTTTATGCCCTTACGCATATGTGGTCTCCAGTACTGCATGCATGCAGTATTCCAGGTGAGGCCTTACAAGTGTTTTATACAATGGCATCACCACTTCCCGTCTCCTGCTAGTAATACCTCTGCCTATGCACCCCAGCATGCCACTGACCCTTCTTGCAGCCTTTGCACACTGCTTTGATACCTTAAAGTCATCAGATATGATAGCCCCTAGGTCCCTTTCCTCTTTGGTGATCAGGTCAGTACCTCCACCCCTATCCTGTAGCTCTCCCAAGGGTTCCCCCTACCCAAGTGCATTATCTTGCACTTTTTTGCACTGATCCTCAGTTTCCACACCTCTGACCATCTTTCAAGCTTCTCCAGGTCCCTCTTCATTTTCTATACCCCTTCTGGAGTATCCACCCTGTTGCAGATCTTGGTGTCTTCTGCAAATAAGCAGACCTTTCCTTCCAGTCCCTCTGCAATGTCACTACTGAAGACATTGAACAGGACTGGTCCCAGTATTGATCCTTGTGGCACTCCGCTGGTCGCCCCCCTCTCTCCGGATTGGATCCCATTTACCACTACCCTCTGCCTTCTGTCCATTAGCCAGTTTCTAACCCACTGTATCACCGTATGCCCCATGCCCAGACTACTCATCTTGTTAACCAGCCTTCTGTGTGGGATGGTATCAAAGGCTTTGCTGAAATCCAGGTAGGCGACATCTACGGACCCTCCCTGATTCACTTCCCTTGTCACCAAAGCAAAGAAATCTATCAGATGTGTTTGACAAGACCTTCCTGATGTGAATACGTGCTGCCTTAGATCCTGGGCACCAATGGATTCCAGGTGTGCCACTATCCTTTCTTTCAGCAGTGTCTCCATGATCTTCCCCACCACTGAGGTGAGACCGACTGGCCTGCAGTTCCCCGCTTGCACCCCACTGCCACTTTTGTGCAGTGGAACTACATGCGCCCTCCTCTAGTCCTCTAGACCCACGCCTGTGTTGAATGACTCTGTGAACAGGGTGGCCAGAGGCACTGCTAGTTCCCTCCGCAGCTCCCTTAATATCCTTGGGTGTATGTCATCTGGCCCCATGGCTTTATCCACCTTCAGCTTTGTGAGTTCCTCCAGAACTCCCTCCACTGTGAATGGCCTGGTGTCCACTTCTACCCCCCCGACTGCCTTTGCTCCCCAACTGTGGTCCTTGACCCTCTCCCTCCTTAGTGAACACTAAGCAGAAGTATTTGTTCAGTATTTCTGCCTTGTGTAGATCCCCCTCCTTACACTCTCCCTCCTCCCCTTTGAGCCTCACAGTCCCCTTCCCCCCATGTTGTCTTCTATCACTGATGTACCTATATTGTGGTTTTTAATACTTTTTCCAACAGGAGACCCAGTGAGAGTGCTGGAGATGACCGGAGAGCAGCCTTGGAACTAACCTGTGCCACCCTGTGGTGCGGGGAAAGGGTTTCATTACTACCTAACTTTTTTCTCCTGATAATTCACAAAAACAATATCCCTGAAAAGAGGATGCCATTATTTGTTATTCGGCCCCGCAGTGTCAGTGGCTCAGTGCGCTGCACGCTCACCTCATGGGCTGGAAGACTGGACGGTTATGGTTCTAGTCCCACATCAGGAAATTAGACTAATATCCAATACTGAGAATGGTGTGCAGCTCTAAGGGAGATTTGTACCACTGAGGTGCAATCCTTCAGCTGAGATGGTAAACTGAGGTCCCTTGTACCCATCTCTTCTGGCTGTCCAGGTGAAAGTTAAAGACCTCATGGCACTTATCATAAGAGTAGGGGATTGTCTCAGGTGTCGTGGCTAACACACCCATCAATAACACAGGTATATGTAGCACCCTTCCCAGGATGCACCATGAAATGAGCTGGCACTGCTCAGTGGGCCTTCCCTGGTCAAAAAGTACAAATAAAAAATTTTTATTATTCATGATATTGCGAGAATTAATATTCATTACTCACACTGTCCTAGAAACCTATTGCTTTGTAAAGCACTGTGAGTTACAGTTGTGAAGGAATGCCACTATATTCTAAAATATTACTATTGGTTCTATGCAATGAAGTTCCCACAAAATGTTAGAAAAAGAAAAGTCAGGCTGATCCAGTGGCATGGAAGGCTGAGGCACTGAGCAGCTCACCTCCTGCCAAGCCAGTGAGCGGGGTCAGGAAATGGACATGGGTCACTCAGGAGCCAGCCAGGGAAGGAGGATTGAGCATCCTGAGGACAGCGCTCCTCCCTCAGGGTTTTGGGGGGGGCAAGACATCTCACTCAGCAGTTAATACCTAGTGTTTCTGAGTGGCAACGCAGCACGGTGTCAGGGAAGATGAAGATCCAGCCGGCCCTGCCCTCGACCACCCAGAGACCGTAGGGGCTCCGAGCCACCAGCGGGCAGGCGGCCACCGCGTAGCCGAGAAGGGAACCAGGAGGCTGGGAGAGACAGCCAGAAAGCCGGCCCTGCCCTCGAGCACCCAGAGACCGTGGGGGCTCCAGAGGCATGGGCGGGCGGCCACCACGTAGCCGGAAAGGGAACCAGGAGGCGGGAGAGACAGCCAGAAAGGTATGGGACTGTCGGTGACAAATCGGAAGGCGCACGCCAGCTATGCCTTGGCTCTGATTGGAAAGCGCTTTCCCATTGACTTTTGCTTTATTGCACCTCCAAACTGGCCGGGATTACTGCTCTTTCAATGTAAAATTCTCTAAAAAGCTGCTTTACTTTTATTATTGTATATTTTGTGAAATGCCTTCTTGCTTGATGACTCTGTAATTACAGTCTTTTGATGAGACTTGTGTTGGGCTGGGCGCCAGGCGTCTAACCCCCCACCAGTCTTTGTTGTGCAAATATTCTTTTAGCACCTCTTGCAGATTGCTGCAATTCAGTGCTTTTCCTGACTGCCCTCTCCTCTGTCCCCTCCTTTCCAGCCGGCCCTGCCCTCGAGCACCCAGAGACCGTAGGGGCTCCGAGCCGCCAGCGGGCGGGCGGCCACCGCGTAGCCGAGAAGGGAACCAGGAGGCCGGAGAGACAGCCAGAAAGCAGTACGGGACTGCCGCAGCCAATCGGAAGGCCACCGCCAGCTATGCTCTCAGTTTCTGATTGCGCGCCTTCCCATTGACTTTTGCTTTACTTGCACCTCCAAAACTGGCCGGGATTACTGCTCTTTCAATGTAAAATTCTCTAAAAAGAGCTGCTTTTACTTTTATTATTGTATATTTTTGTGAAATGCCTTCTTGCTTGATGACTCTGTGATTACAGTCTTTTGGTGAGACTTGTGTTGGGCTAGACGCTTAGGCGCCTAACCCCCCCACCCAGTCTTTGTTGTGCAAATATTCTTTTTAGCACCTCTTGCAGATTGCTGCAATTCAGTGCTTTTCCTGACTGCCCTCTCCTCTGTCCCTCCTTTCAGCCGTCCCTGCCCTCGAGCACCCAGGGCCGTGGGGCTCCGAGCCATTGGCCGGGCGCCACCGTAGGCGTAGAAGGGAACCAGGAGGCCGAGAAGCAGCCAGAGAGTACGTGGGAAAGCCGCAAATTTTTGCCCGCCTCCTCCCCTCCTGGGTGTTTCTTTTATACACTCTTTCCGGCAGCTCTTATCTCCGCCCATAGCTAATCTCTAGCCAATTCCGAGCTCATTTCTTCACACCACCTTTAGTATCTTTACTACCTACCCTCCACCATGCTCTGTTCCTCCTATTGCTGCTTTGCCTCTCACCTTCCTCGCATCCAGAAGAGGAAACTGAAGCAGCCCACTGACATGGTGATTAGGGCGGCTACTCAGCTTGTCCCCTCTGCTGTCCCCAGTGGATGTCCCTCAATTCCCCAAGTATATACTGCCGCTTCTGCACTGTAATCCTTAGGGTATCCAAAAAGGCTCACAACCTGTTCTGTACTCCACAAGCCCCTGCTCCATTATTGGCACTATAATGACCCCTATACCTGTCCATTAAGCTGGTACTTTGTGACAAAATTTATAATCACACAGCAGGATCATCGCCCACTATACATTGGACCCCACAAGAAGAGAAAGTCCTCTGACTACTCCCTATTCCTATCACTTGGTGCCCTCATCAAACTAATTTTCTTTCTGCTGATCTGTGTTGGCACTGTTGAAATCAACCCTGGACCACAGAAAGCGCTATCTCCCAGCTGACTTAGCCTCCATAAATGGCCTGAGTTTTCTTCATATCAACGCCTGCAGCCTCCTAAAAAGTTCTCACTAATACAGGCCTGGTTGCACACCTTACCTGACTTTCTGGTTATCTCCAAACATGGCTCAAATCTGCAACAAAGACAAGCGAAATAAATCTTCCCAACTATCAGCTCTTCAGATCTGACCGTCCATCCAGGGGTGGTGGGGTAGCCATCTATGTCAAAGCAAACATCTCTGCATCCTGCCTCAATACTACATCACAGCCGAAGGAATTTGAATGTTTATCAATTAAAATAACCCTTCCCAACATGTCATCTTTTAAATTGATTGGCTGCTATAGGCCCCCCTCTGCAGGCCTCAAGCTCCTATCCCACCTAGGATCTACACTTAAACTAGGCCCTGAAGACACCATCCTTTTAGGTGACCTGAATTTAAATTGGCTAGCCAATGCATCTGCACCCTAGTAACCTTTTGTGACACTTATGGATTCACTCAATTAATCAAAGAACCAACAAGGAATAATCCAAAGAACAAACTCAACAGCACACTTCTGGACATCATGTTGGTAAATAAGCATCATCTGTATTCTCATGCGCGAGTACTATTCAGTGACATAAGTGATCACTGTCCCATAGCCGCATATGATCAACAATCAAGCCACCCAACCCTGCAAAATTTCTCCCAAGAAGGTCTAAAAGAACTTTAATATCACAGGATATCTTCATGATCTGTGCCACACCACACGTTGGCAAAATTCTATCTCACAGCTTCAATAGAGACAGCTCTACAGGTCTTAAATGATATTATCATAAGTGCCCTCAATATACATGCACCCTCACCAGTGTCAGAACCAAACTCAAATCTTGTCGCTGGTTCTCTGCTGACCTTAAATCACGATTGCTTGCCAGAGATAAACTCTGGAAAAGGGCAAGAAAGACCAAGGATCCAAATGACTGGCTTCAATTCAGAAAAGCCAGAAACTCCTGCACAAAACAAGTGAGAAATGCCAAGGCTGTCTTTACACAGCTGAATTGGATGCCTCCTATCACAACCCTTCCAGATTCTGGGGTACCATAAAGGGATCCTAG
This sequence comes from Neoceratodus forsteri, assembly GCA_016271365.2. Lineage (NCBI taxonomy): Eukaryota > Metazoa > Chordata > Ceratodontiformes > Ceratodontidae > Neoceratodus > Neoceratodus forsteri. Next base: position 1,536,445,102 of record CM028131.1, on the reverse strand, counting down.
GTCAAGTTTCTACCCCGTCTTACCACCCAAAGTGCACCTAAATAGTGTGGAAATCACTGACAAGCAAGAAATCTTAAATGCCTTCAACGATCATTTCTCTACAGCTGGCCTAGCTTCATTCCTCACCTGCAAATCTAATGAGGTCATCACTAAACTTATCAATCTACTGAGGGACAAAAGGCTGCTTCCACATTCTCCTTCAAATCAATACTTTTAAAAGAAGTAGAAGACCTACTATTCCAACTAGATACAACTAAAAGCGCAGGTGCATACTCTCTGGATCCCTACTTTCTAAAAGTAGCATTGCACGCCTTAGCTGCCCCCCTCACTCACCTTTTCAATCTGTCCCTAGCCACTGGTTCTATTCCCTCAATATGGAAGACAGCTCAAGTGTTTCCACTACTTAAGGCAGGTGATCCCATGGACCTCAACAATTATAGGCCCATTTCCATCTTACCAGTACTGTCCAAAATGCTTGAAAAGTTAGTGAACATCCAGTTAAGTGCCTACCTTGACACCAATAATCTCCTTAACCCAGCTCAATCTGGGTTTAGATCTATGCACAGCACCATCTCTGCCTAGCAAAAGTTACAAATGACTGGCAGACTGCCTTAGACAAAAGAGTAACACCTGTGCTGTGTTTCTGGATCTAAGCAAAGCCTTTGACACTGTGGACCATGAACTACTAATCTCTCTCTGAACTCCATAGGCCTTGACTCACTCTCTCTTAAATGGTTCAGATGCTATCTCTCTGGAAGAATACAACTGGTAAAAAATGAAAGTGACCTATCTACCTCTAAACCACTCCTAAGAGGTATACCGCAAGGTTCCATCCTGGGCCCCATCCTCTTTGCCATTTACATCAACAATATTGACTCCAATCTCTCACAATCTAATATTCACCTCTTTGCAGATGATACTGTACTATATGTCAGTAATCCCTCACCATCAAAAGCCTGTGAGCTTTTACAGTCTGAGTTCTCCCTCCTACAGCACAATTTACTAGAAAAGAAACTACTACTAAATGCCAAGAAAACGCAAGCTATGTTCTTTGTTCTTCCGCTGTCCCATCATTCACCCTCCCTCAATTATCTACCATCCTTGGTGAAAATCTGGAATATGTGGACAAATTCAAATATCTTGGAGTCTGGATTGACAATAAACTTGACTATACTAGCCACATTGAAGAGCTCCTGAAAAAGCTTAGACAAAGACTTGGCCTATTTTATAGGATCAAACACTACCTGACCAGTGATTCCAAACAAAGGTTAATCCTGGCATCATTCCTATCCCTCATTGATTACTCTGACTTCCTTTATGGTCACTGTTCCCTCACCCATTTAAATAAATTGGACACCTTGTATCATAGAGCTATTAGATTCATTACAGATCTTCCCTCCAGCACCCATCATTGCTCTCTCTACAATGCAGTCAGTTGGACATCCCTACACCATAGAAGAAACAAAAATGCTGCTGTCTGGATCTACAAGCTCTGACAAACAAACTCCTTCCTACATCTCAGATTGTTTCAACCAGATCACATCCAGGCCTTACACCCTAAGGATCAATAAACTCATCATGCTGAAGATTCCTATTACCTGCACCCGTATGGAAGGGCTGCAATCAGCTATTCCTAGCACTTATCTGGAATTCTCTTCAAAAGACCTTGAAATTGGATACCCTCATTCCATTAACATCCTTCAAAAAACTGTACACTAGTCTCTTCCCAGAATCATGCAATTGCTTCCATAAGGCCTAGTCCTCTCACACCCCCTCTTTTCCCTACCCCTTTACACTACCCCTATTTTCTGTTCTTCTAGTTTGTTCTCCAACCTACTGCATAAAAATGACCCCAAGTCCCATTACCTAGCTTTATCCCTCCAGTACTGTTTGTTTCTTTCCTTTTAATATAATCTAGGTCAAATGTCAATTTTGCCTTGTACATATGTAAATATTTGTATACCTGTTTCGTTCATAAATCTTTGTATTTGTGTTCAATCAGTACCATGTCTTTTGTGTAAAACTGTAACCTTATATTGTTAAGACCAATCAGGTCCATCTTGTAAATGAGCTATGCTCAATGATGCTCGCCTGAATAAATAAAGATTTTGATTGATTGATTGAATTGCCCATCAATGCCAAAGAACGTATCCGTGAAGGCGGAGTGCAGACAACGTGTCATTGTGCTTGATGTGGGCCCAAGGAGAGAAAACCTGCAACCAAGTAGGATGGTGGACCGGTCCATCACAAGCTTCACACTAGCTCTCCCAATGTCCTCTGGCTACAGGGACACCAAAATAGCGCAGCAGGTAAAAGCGAAATTGCCCAACCAGGAAGGCACACTAAGCCAAAGCTTGTTTCCGGTGCGACCTGGGAGCACAAGGAAGGTAAGCCCCAGGAAAGCCAGGTGACGGAGCTGGGGGGACCAGTTCTGAATGACCCTTGGCCACCCTTGGCTCATTCAAACATAAACTCCACCTTACTAACTCTAGATCCTGTGAATGCTACCTATAATCTCCTCAGCCCTCTCGTTTTTGTTCCCTCCAACTATCACCTACCACCTCTTCACCCACTCCTTTTCCTCTGTTACTTTTTTATTTCTTCTTTCTTTTCACCACTCCTGACTCTCCCCCCTTCACCCCCCCGCCTCTTCTGAGCCCTCAATGATCTTTCCCTTTTTGCTGACTAGTTTCAGCCTGCTCCCAGTTGATGACCATGCCCTTTGGCTGCAATTCCTGCCCTCTCCAACTTCACTCCTCATGTTTATCTTCATCTTCCACCCTCACTCCTACTTATCCCTCTGTTACTCTGTGTTCCCATGTATACATTCTACATATTCTAGCTACTGTATCGATCTACCATTGTAACCTAATATGCCAACCTATTTATTGTTTTGTTCCTATTTCTGTAACTTATATTTGTTTTCTGACGTGGAACCTCTGTAAAAGAGCCTGACTCAAAGGTACTTGTAATTCTAGTTGTAATAAAATAAAATAAAATAAAAATTAAAAAAAAAGATTGGTGGTGAAAGAGATAAATTACTACTAATAACAAAAAGAGAGAGAAAAGTCCTGAGGAAGTTATGACAATGTTACATCCCATGTTACAAATAACAGGTGTTAAGACTTGAAAACATATATTTCATTTTTCTAAACAGTACCACTTTTATCTTTTCATGTTGATATGTTGATTTCAGTGTTTAAAATGCTGTCACTTAACATATTTTGCAAAATAAAACAACAGGCTGTCACCAATTACATATTTTGTATTATGGAACTGCAGGTATTACAAAAACCACAAAACTGCATTTGATCTGCCAACAGTAAGGTGACTACATAGATCATTCTAGACATTCTAGCAGACTAGGTGGGCCAAGCGGTCCTTATCTGCCGTCAAATTCTATGTTTCTATGTTTCTATTCCAGCCCCCCACACATAGCACTGCATGTGTGGTGACACTGACATCACAGGTGGTCACCCACTGCACTGGTGACACATTTGGTTATATGGCAGTTTGTAGTTGTAGACTTATAAAATATGTAAAATGCAGAGACAACAATAGCAGGTATAGCTTAGTAAAATGCTTCTCAAATGAATCGGCAATTCTAGCCATTTCGTGACATGCTTAGCACTAGAGTGCTACACATTTCTCAAGGGATGCATAGCACACAGGTAAGGCAAGGCACATTTTATTTAAAAGAACGCCCAATCCCTGAACCTCTGGGCACCATACACAGATCAATAAACAATAACAGTTCAATAAAACCAACAATACAATAAAACACAATAATAATTACAACTACTTTAGAGCATACCCTTATAAAATGCAAAAATAAGTCTGAAAAGCAAAACTAGATACATAACTAAATACGTGGCCTCGGACAAAGCTGAAAAAACAGAAATCAGATCACATCAACAATCTAAAGGGATATATTCTCCAAATGTTTAATTTACAATTGATGTTTTGACAACTGCAGTGTATTTCTGACACTGATGAGCAGTGTAGTATGTAAAACTGCTAATCCGTTTTGTTTTTAGTTTTTTTTCAGCTCTGATATAATGCAGATGAACAACAGTTTCATGTGCAGAAAACAAATTAAATGGATGAAGCAAACTTTCCAGTCAGAATGGAAGAATGTGACAGTGGCACGTTGTGGCGTGAGGAAAACAAACTGCTGTTACTGTCACAAAGAATACTATATCTGAAAGGCAGGCAACTGTGTGATACAAACAGACTCAAACTGCCTCTATTCCCAAGGCTACTGCAGTCAGACTTAGAAATGCTTAGGTGGTACACTGCTACAAACCCTTATTTACACAGAGATCTCTGCTGTTGCTTAAAGGAAAACTACACCCTCATATCTTCTAAGTGTTATTTGTTTCCATGTCAACAGACAATTATTTTCGTGTAGCTGTTAAAGATGCATGCAATTGCCTTAGTCAGATTTCACAGTTCATACTCGGCCCTGTTACTACTGTTCTAGGAGGCACCATTTCATGGTTGCCGAAATCTTATTGTCCCCGACAGCTGCATTAGCATATGAGAACATGATGCATAATCACCCTTCAAACTCCCCAGTATGCCTGTCTGCTTAATTAGTCTCAAAAGAAACAAGCTGCAAGAAGGTATGAAATACCACATTTACCTTCAGTGAGCTTTGCAAACTATGAGTTATAATGCATTTTTTCCTTTAAACTCCATTCAGTTTATGAGTTTCCAGAGAGTTTTTGTTCTTTCAGCATAGAGATACATGATATAAATGGTTGACCTGACATGTTTTCATATGCTAATGGAGTTCTCATGGACAATGAGATTTCAACAACCATGAAGTGGAGACCCACAGGGCAATCACAGGGCTACCATGGGCAGTGAAAACAAACTAAGGTTAACACATATAGCCCTAATGCTTAATGCAAAAGGACAAAAACGGAACTGAGGATCCTAAAGCAAAACACTTATAGACACAATAACCAACTAATGAATAAAATGAGGAAAGAATACAGAATGATATTACAAAATAATAAACAAAAATACATAAAGCAATTATGGGCCGAACTGGAAAATGTGGTTCAATCAAAAAGTAATAAAAAAATTCTGATATATTGTCAGCAAAGGCATGAAAGACAATAACAAAATAGAAATTCATACTGAATCTGACATTTGGGTAAAACACTTTAAACAACTGTTTTATAGACATGACCCAGATTATCTAAACAGGATGACAGAGAGACAGTTATCCAGAACAGTGAGTATACCTAAAACTAATATAACCTTAGAAGAGACTGAACAAGCATTAGGTTCATACGAAGTAGAAAAGCCCCTGGTTCAGATGGGGTACCACTGGACGTGGTGCTAAAAATCAAAATGCACTGGTTGCCATTTCTTTGCAATTTATTCAATTACATCTGGAGAACTGGAAATATCCCAAAAAGTTGGAGGCTAAATACTGTTGTTCCCATTTTTAAAAAAGGGGAAGGAAACTACCCCGAATGCTATAAGCCTATCAGCCTGATGGATTGTATCAGGAAACTATGTAACTGTGAATGTATCTTGACCCATGTAATTATGTTTTTTTGTTGTCTCTGTTTCTCTGTGACGAGGTGCCTTTGTAAACAAGTCTCTGACTCAAAGGTCTGTAAATCCAATATTTATAAATAAATACAAAAAATAAACTTTTTTACCAGAATCCTAAACAGTAGTTTGACTACATGGGTAGAAAAATATAATGCTTTAGATGAAGCCCAGGCAGGATTTAAGAATAAACATTCTACTATAGATCAATGTTTTTCACTTGCACATCTGATACACAAGTATAGGGTGGTGGAAAAACAAAAACTGTACTGTACTGTTATTGATCTGAACGCAGCTTTTGATAAAGTGAACAGAAATTTGCTATGGGATAGACTAGAAGATCTAGGCATGGAAAAATCAGTGTTAGAGATGATAAGATTGCTGTATCAGGACAAACTTACAAGCATAAGATACAATGCAAAGGGGAAGTGAGCAATTGGTTCTATTCCAACGTAGGTGTAAATCAGGGATGTACACTTTCATCACTGTTATTTAATCTATACTTTGACACAATATTAAGAACAATGTATGATAAGGAATTCCATATGCCTGGAATTGGATCTAGAACCTTACCGTACCTATCGTATGCGGATGATGTGGTGCTACTGTCCACCAGTTATCTGGGCATGAAAAGAATGCGTGAGAAATTTCAGATTGAATGTACCAAAGCTGACTTGCAGATTAATTACAGTAAGACTAAAGTATTAGTGTTTGGCAGAAACAAAAAAAATCATACAAATTTTTCCTAGGTAATTATAACCTGGAGATAGTACCACAGTTTTGTTATCTGGGCCTAATAGTCAGAGAGGAACTTGGCATAGTTACATTAGGGAAGTCAAAAATAAATCCAAGACATTTCTCCTGATTCTAACCTCTTTTTTACATAAATTTGGAGGGAAATCCATCAAGGGCAATATTAGTGTAGCTAATGACAAACTACACATCCAGCTTTTATATGGGGCAGAAATATGAGGTGTCCAAACAAAATTAAATCTGGAACCCCCTCTAAATAAGTTCTACAGAAGATTGCTAGGCCTCCCAAAAACTGCACCATCAGCCATGGTAAGGGCTGAAATTGGTCAACTGCCAGTTGAATGCCAGATTCAACAAAGACTGATAACGTACTGGATAAAAGCATTTAGCATGGAGGAACATAGACTCCCTAGGTTATGTATATATGAAGCCATAGATTATTTGAAATGAAATATTAAATTCCCAAGTACCCAGGTTGTGGAAAAGAACATCAAGCCATTAGGACTCCTGCATGTTATAGCAGATAGCTTAAGATGACCTTTCCCTTATATCAGGGAAATATATATATATATATATTTTTTTTTTAACCAGGAGAGACACACTAAGCTGAAACCTGTTTACAGTTGTGACCTGGGAGCACAAGGAAGTTAAGTGACTTGCACAGGGTCACATAGTATGCAAGTGGGGCCTGTGGGATTCAAACCCAGGTCTCCAGGTTTGCAGCTCAGAGCCTTAAAAAACTAGAACTAGAGTTAGAGATGTATACACTCAAAAGGATATGAAAGCATGTAAGCGATCCAAAGCATGCCAATGGTTGGCTAGAACTAAAAGAATTCACAAAGCAGAACAATATCTCCAAATATTACAGAACCCTACCTAAATGAAAATGATAACTAGGTTCAGATTTGAATGTTTCACCAGTAATTGGAAATCCTCCCAATATAGTAAAGATAAAAAAAGATAACATACCCATTCCTTGCCAGTGTAATCTACGGGAAGATAACCTTGCATACCTTGTTATCTTGTGTCCATTATATGACAAATGCAGAAAACAATTACTAGGAGAAATCCTTGGATGGCTAGACTATGAACCACAACATCTGTTGACCCAACTCCTAAAATCAAGGGACTTGGATGTGTTGGTCTCTGTGGCCTCCCTTCTAAAAACTATTGAAGAAAGAAAATTGCACATGAAATCACCAGAGGATTAATGTTGCATGAAGTGATCATGATAATATTTGCACTTTCACTTTTTACTTTTGACCTCTAAAATTATGATATTTAGTCTGTATATGTAATGTGATGTGATAATGTGCTCATGTATTATGTATGTATGTATGTACTCGGACCAGGTTTTATATTTTTATTTAATTACCTGAAATTATATATGTATGTCCTTTGTAAGGACTCATTTTAAAGTCGAACAATAAAACTTGAACTGAATTGATTACAGCCCTAACAGCTACAGGAAAGGAGTTGTCTGTTGACATGGAAACAAATAAAACTGAAATGATATGAGGGATTAGTTCTCCTTTAAACCCTGGCGACAACTCTCCTAACTGGCCCCCACCACCACAATGTACCCACCAAATATTCCAAATGTCATTTGCTGCTTGGTATCTGGTATGTGAGCCAGAACGATCTTATCTCACCACTTCGGTGCTTAGCAGGGGTTCCATGCTGGCAGGGACCTGCTCTCCGGGGAAACAAAGATGGAATATGAACTTAAGAACTCTTAAGACAGACCTGCATTTATCATGCTGAAACTCTCTGTTTTCTGTAGAAACTAGGTTTTTCACATACTGGTTCACATTCTGTTATTGTTCCATCTTTACTTATTATCATTTAGTAAATTCAACGAGTGTCACTGGTTCGCACACTGGTGATAAGAACCATTAAAAGTCTATTATGTGATACAGTTTATGTCCCTGTTTAGAAATTCTATTGTTATCACAGAGCATCCATGTTCTACTACAGAACTCTGAGGATGAAACAGACAAATGACATCACAGGGTTCTGAAATGGTACTCCCCACTAGTGTGTAAATCTGAAACTCCCACCGAGTCTACTAAAGCGCCAGTAAAGGTGGAACCCTAAGAGAATGTAAACTAGTATTTTACAAAGTAGCTTTTACCAGGGCTCTCAGTAGGATTTTTTGTTTGGGGGTCCGGGTCTGGCTTTTAAAAAAAAAAAAGAAAAAAAGGGGGGTCCACAGACCAAAAGTGGGAGTTCCCGGAAAATTTCTGGTAGTCCCCATTTAAATATATGGGAGCCACGCCCCCACTGCTTGTAATGTAAGATTCTGTAGAGCGTGGGAGCGAGTTCCATTAGTTTCTTTGGGGGCATTTTAAACAACATTTTTTTATGTTTCAGAGGGTTAATTCAAACAAATTACGGCCACTACTCAACTAACAAGGGCTTTGCTAGTTGAGTGGTGGCCATAATTAGTTTGAATTCACCCTCTGAAACATAAAAAAATGTAGTTTAAAATTCCCTCATAGAAACTAATGGAGCATGCACCCCGTGCTCTACAGAGTCTTACATTACAAGCAGTGCAGGCACGGGGGCACAGCTCTCTCAAGTGACTCCTGAGACTCTGGAAAGGAGTGTTTCGGGGACTTTAAAAAAAAAACAAAACCATGAGAGCCCCGGTGTACAAAATTTGCATAAAGGATGTGGGTACCCACATCCCCGAGAGCCCTGTTCTACAGAAAAAAAAAATACTTCAGCTCCAGTGCAGCTAATCAGAAACCATTCATTATGATGCAGTCTGGAAAAAAAGGTTTGCCTGTACTGCCTTCTACCCTAGTTTGGGGGTACCCGACTCTTGGCAGAATGATCCTGCTGATGACAGTAGCACAAAGTTTTAGCTACATCACCTGCTCAGCTGTTCAGCAGCTAGAGAGAAAAATACTGCCACTGGCACAGTCTAGAGTAGATAAAATACTGCCACTGGCACAGTCTAGAGTGGATAATACTGCCACTGGCACAGTCTAGAGTGGATAAAATACTGCCACTGCCACAGTCTAGAGTGGATAATACTGCCACTGGCACAGTCTAGAGTGGATAAAATACTGCCACTGACACAGTCTAGAGTGGATAAAATACTGCCACTGGCATAGTCTAGAGTGGATAAAATACTGCCACTGACACAGTCTAGAGTGGATAAAATACTGCCACTGGCACAGTCTAGAGTGGATAAAATACTGCCACTGACACAGTCTAGAGTGGATAAAATACTGCCACTGGCACAGTCTAGAGTGGATAAAATACTGCCACTGACACAGTCTAGAGTGGATAAAATACTGCCACTGGCATAGTCTAGAGTGGATAAAACACTGCCACTGGCATAGTCTAGAGTGGATAAAACACTGCCACTGGCACAGTCTAGAGTGGATAAAATACTGCCACTGACACAGTCTAGAGTGGATAAAATACTGCCACTGACACAGTCTGCAGTGGATAAAATACTGCCACTGGCACAGTCTAGAGTGGATAAAGTACCGCCACTGACACAGTCTGCAGTGGATAAAATACTGCCACTGGCACAGTCTAGAGTGGATAAAATACTGCCACTGCCACCGTCTAGAGTGGATAAAACACTGCCACAGTCTAGAGTGGATAAAACACTGCCACAGTCTAGAGTGGATAAAATACTGCCACTGCCACAGTCTAGAGTGGATAAAACACTGCCACTGGCACAGTCTAGAGTGGATAAAACACTGCCACTGGCACAGTCTAGAGTGGATAAAACACTGCCACTGGCACAGTCTAGAGTGGATAAAATACTGCCACTGGCACAGTCTAGAGTGGATAAAACACTGCCACTGGCACAGTCTAGAGTGGATTTAACCACGTGTCTAATCACTGGTACCTTCAGATGAGCTACATATCTAAACAAGGACAGCTCTGAAACATCAGAAAAAACTTAAATATGGCAACAGATACTTATACAGCCATACCAGAGAGTGAAGACACAGCCCTCAAACAGTCTGGGTAAAAACAAACTAAAGCTCACTGTAAGAAAGACTTACTACACGGAAATTATCTGGGAAACATGGTAGCAGCAAGCAGAAGGATACTGTGAAGTTAGGAGACTGAGCAGGTGACTGGGAAAGAACTCTTGAGTCTGGACAGACCCACCAACCGAATGCAGTAAACTTTTCCTTTTACTAGCTCTCCAAACTTGTACTGGAGGATGTAATATTTCAACACGTCTAGCTGGACCAGCAGAATATCCCAACCACAAACCATGCTGGATAGTGGCTGCAAATTATTTTGGGCCCTTCACTATTATGAACAGGAAAACCAGGAGACAGAAGTCCCCTGATGTTAAACCAGGATGGTGCTCAGAACTCGCGCACATTTTTGATTTGAATGGCTGGATCATTCTGCACATGGAAATAAGGAATGTATTGTAGGAATGTTACAGATGTCTTCATTTATTACTTCTCTGTTTTCATAACCAGGTACCATAACAGCTCAGAACTGTAAACAGGCATCACCTAACTGTCTTAACCTGTATAAAAATAAACTTTTACTACTACTCACAATCTGTTCCACTTCTCAGCAATAAAATTTTGCTTGTGGAGGAAAGGGATCCTGCTTTTTCACCCCTAGCGTATATCCTCCTTGAAAATCAACTGCACAGCTGAAACACTGCCGAACTCAGCTCATTGAGGAGACCAATGCCATGTCTTCAGTGACCCACCTGGGGGTGCTGTATAGCAAGAAATGCAGACTCTTCATCTCCACCCCCCCCCGAAGAGTGAAGGTATAACCTCTAAGACACCACCATCTTCTTCCTGCTCAGAGAAGGAGGATCGAAAGATTATCTCCAAATCTGAGTCTACAGCAATGTAGCATGATATGCGCTAGCACCCCAGACACTCATATGTTTAGGCCATACTCTCATATACAAACTAAATGCCCATGAAACACAAACCCAGCCCTGGCCCAAGCTCTGCCATGATGTTGTGGCATTCTTGATATGCCTGTTCCACATACTCTAAAAAAAATAAAAATAAAAAAAAAAACAGCATTACAGCTAGTAGGTGCAATTAGAACTAGAGGATATGCACACAAAAAATGGGGTGAAGGCTAAGGAGACGCATCAGAAAATATTACTTCACATACTGGATGGTGGATATGTGGAACTGTGATTCAGGATTGTGAAACAGTACTAGACAGATTCCTGAATGACAATGACACTGAGGGTTATACAGTATGAGAAGTAGTAGTATTGCAAGTTTTAATCTTGGATGTGTGTCCATACTCTCAGTGGGTATAGTCACTGCCACGTGTCATGAGGAGGGCACAAGATGGGCATGAAATCCCTTCCGCCATCTTAATACTATGTTACTGTTCATAAGAGGTTCAGAAAGCCAGACTTTGTTTGGATTAGAGTTTTGTTGGAAATGTCGGCATTGTCGATGATTTTCCTGCCTTGTGAATTTCATAGCTTATGAAAGGTTGCGTATTGGCTGCACTAAAGACCTAAAGCATCTGCTTTATCCACATACCTAGAAATGCATGGTCCTCCTTTCAATATCTGACAATGTTCCTCCATTTTCTCCTGGAAGTTTCTCTTGTAATGAGTGAGATCAGTTCTTACATTTCAGTCCTTGGTCTCCCATATGAGATGAAGAACAAGCAGTATTAATTAGTGGCAACAGTCATGTGGAACCCTCTGTGTAATAGGAACTGAACAGACACCCAATTCATATCACATAGGCTACCAAACATGATATCTACTGTTAGCCATCAATAACCTGGGCAAGATTCAAACTAATAAAACAGAAGGGAAGGCTCCATAAACTTAGTGCCGGAAAACATTTGCATCCTCCACCCCCACTCCCATCCATGCTTTCTAAAGAATTTTTGTTACATGCTACAGTAACATTTGTTTCCACAGTTTTTCTCCCTTCAGTTTCCCTTTCATTTGGTCTCTGCAGGAAAAAAAAAACTAGCCCCGCAGCAAGAGCAGGAGTGCTAGACAAAACTGCCAGTAACTATATCATTAAGCCCCTTCAGGCTATGACCCAATAAGTAAGCTGTATTTTAACTGCTGCTTTACATACTCTGCTTTGTGTCGGTTCACCAAAGATGCAATGTAAATCCAAACAAAGTAAGTTTATTTTAAAGTAAGCTGTAAACCCAGAGAATGTCCCTGGTTCCTCTGACAGCCCAGCATAATGGTATGGTTGCCCTCCACCCAATAATAAACATGACTGTATCATAGCTACCTAGCAAGCAACTTGTGGCTTGAAACAAATGGCCCTCAATAAAATAACTGGAGACTGCTATCACTTTGTTCATATCCTCTTCTATACTTTCAGAGCTTCCAAATTAATACCATTCAAATGCGGAGGGAAGATTTTCACTGGGCCTTAATGTATGTGACTAATGCAGCACAAAAACGGTAGAAATGTAGTGCTAGAGCCCTTAAAAAGCAAGATGAAGAGAAACACTTCATTTGTTAATTCTGATTATTTGGGTGAAACTGGAATAGTAGCAAAGAAAGCAAAAAACATGTCAAAAATGCCCAAAGAATCAATTGTGCTAGTTTTTCAACCTGCCTGACACAACTTGGAAGGGGAGGATCTCCTAGGTAAGTGGTAACTACTACAGATCAAGACCACTTACCTGATGTTGATGTTCCCAACTCCACATCCCCCATGATATAGCAAGACAATGAAACTCAATGTGGATAGTGTGTACTGCTATGAAGACCTACTGTTCCTCCTGAGGCTGCATACCAGTATTACCTGCTACTATGATTTTATGATGGACTGTATAGTAAGTACACAGCAAGGGGCACAGTAAAGCTGTCTGCAGTGATAACCCACTCCAATCCTTGGTGGCATCAAAGTAGCACATGGGACTCATGGTGTCACAAATGCTACCACCAGGACAAACAGATTCACCAGCACACTGTGCCAAACTCCACTGAATACAGGTGTCCTTGTGCTGGCAAATAGACTGGAGTGGACTTCCAACAGAAGTTGACTGGTGGGACACTTCCTCATTCAGAAGTGCTGATATTTAGAACAAGACACTGAATTTAAAGGTCATAATCTCTCTGCGGGATCTGTGTCTCTCCCAGGGAAGATGCATTGGAAAATTGCCTTACAGAGCTCCTGAGTTTTGAGAAAACTTTTAAAAATGTAATATTTAGACACAATCCAGTTAATATTTAATATTTTTTCTACCATCCTTACCTTTTTGCTTTCTTACTTTGGACATGAGTATGTTAATATATTTGTCCCACAGACTTCCCCTTCCCTTGCACTTTATTTACACTTAACATCACAGTCCCCTGCTTGTGATGTCAGAAGTGTTTCCACAGCAGCAGATGTTAATGTCATTACCTACGGATTATAACTTCCCAAGTAGACAAGCGCTAAGAGTGCAGACAAAGTTCACAGGGACAAATCCTGTTTCCATTCAATTGTTCTAATAGCGAAGAAAGAAACTGGAAAATTACAGAAAAATTTAAAATGTATTCTGAACTGTGTGTAAATATTAAAATTTTTGATTTTCCCAAAGACATCTGCAGCTCTTTTAAAGAGATTCACCAAGCTTTTGAATTGCACCGCATAATGTGGTGCCTTACTTCCATGAAATGTCATTTGTGTACAATATATCTCATTAAATTTTCTTTGCTAGTTTGCAAGTGGAAGGGATCATAACTTTGCTTCCCCAGAATCCCTTCCACTTCCCAGTTGATCGCACTGCCCCTGACCTGCCCCTATGCTCAGGCACATAATGATGTGTGCCTAGGAAAAGCGCGGGGACGCGCCCTATTAAAATCCAAGGGGGTCAGTTTACAGACATTTTTATGGACAAATATGGCCAAATGGAGAGCAACTGAGGACACCAGTCAACTGACAAGGGCCTTTATAGGCTCATTAGCATTGGTGCACAGCCCCCAGAATGCACGTTCTGTCCCTGTAATAGCAATATCCCCCAACCTGGTGTCTAGCAGACCCACATCCCCTGATTGGCTGTCTGACCATATTGTAATAATAACCCAAACCTGGTGGTGTTGCTGACCCCCCCACCCTCCAATTGGCTGCCAGTGCCATGTATGTGTGTGTATATAAATTAATGTATATATATACCGTGCCAGTATATTAGGGTTGTGTGCAAACTTCTTTGTTAAACCTGAAATCTTGAACCTTAACAACTTTGGAACTGTTCAACAGATTTGCATGAACTCTGGCATGCATAATCTCTACGAGAAGGTCACTTAACATGCCAAGTTTTGTGGGAATCCATTTTGTGGTTTTTAAGACAGAAACTATCACACAATCCTAAATTAACCAGTTTTTTGGCATTTCTTTGTCCACCTATATCTCAGAAATGCCTTTATGTTGTGGTCTGAAATGTTCAGGGTAGAAAACATTTGTGTCACAGATGTGTTTTGTGAAGGTTTGGTGCAAAAATAATAATCCATTCAAAAATTATAACAATTTTAGGTTTCCCATTATTTCCTATGGGGGGTGGGGGTGAACGTGCTTCTCGCACACTGTCATCCAGTTTTGCATACTTTGTACCTTAATAACTTTGCAGTCCTTCAATGGATGTGCATGTAGTTTGGCATGTGTAAGCTTTGGGAATAGAGTTCTTCGTGTGGTAAATGTCATGCAAATCTATTGTGTTTGTTCTGAGAAACTGAGTCTCAAACATCCTTAAACTTACATATTTTATTCCCATTTTTGCAGTCTTCCAGTTTTGCATATTTGACTTAATAACATTAGAACCCTTTAAAAGAAGTGCATGAAATTTTGCAGGCATAATCTCAGGGAGTTTATCTGTTGATGTGATAAATTTCATTTGAGCCTCTTGTGAGATACTGTGTCTGAAACATCGTTAAACTAACATGCTTTTCCATTTTTATTAAGTCTTCCAGCTTTGCATAATGTGTACTTTAATAACTCTGAAGTCCTACAAAATATGTGCATAAAATTTGGACTGCATAGTTCCATGGAGTTGGTCTGTTGATGTGTTTAATTCCACTGGAATTGGCTGTGTGGTTTTGAAGATACTGTGTCTCAAATATCCTTAAATTTACATGTTTTTCCCATTTTCACAAAGCCATCCAGTTTTGCATACTTTGCACTTTAATAACTTTGCAACCAAACAACAGATATACATGAAAGTTTGCATGCATAATTTCTGGGTGTAGGTATGTTGATGTTGCTAACATAATTTGACTTGATTGTGTGGTTTCTGAGATATTGTGTCTTAAACATCCTTAAATTTACATGTTCTTTCCATTTTCACAGACTCCCAGTTTTGCACACTTTGCACATTAATAACTTTGCAACCCTTCAATGGATGTGCATGAAATTTTGCATGCATAGTCTCGTGGAATAGTTCTGTTGATGGGGCTAACTTAGTTTGAACTGCTTAACTGCAACATTGTTTGCCAAAAGAACAAGGGTACTGCTGCAGTTTGTGACACTACTTTTCCAGATATGTCTATTTTTTGTCACTTTAAACACAGACATAGACACAGACATAGACGTAGACTTGATGGCAGATAAGGACCACTTGGCCCACCTAGTCTGCCCATTTCCCTACTTATTGGATAACCTGCAGATCCTAGTTAAGGTATGCACTAACAAATGGACCAGAAGGGGGGTGGAAGAACAATGGGGAATAATCAACACTGCCATCACAGAGGCAACAAGCCTTTGTGTGAAGCAAATAAACAAAACAAAACAAAATAAGAAACCACTATGGTTCTCAAAGGAGATGGCAGGAAAGGTTAGGGAGAAAAAGAAAGCATTCAGGAAGCACAAGGAATCACAGAAGGAGCAGGACAGAGAATTGCATCAGTTAAAGCAAAAGAAAGCTGGGAAGGCAGTCAGAACAGCAAAGGCCCAAACCGAGGAAAGGATAGCCAACACAGTTAAGAAGGGAGATAATACCTTTTATAGGTACATCAGGGAGCGAAGAAAGACCAAGGGAGGGATAGTGAGGCTTAATAAAGGGAAGGGGGTGGGCATAGGGTGACTATGAAAAGGCAGAGATACTAAACAAATATTTTTGTTCAATATTCACAAATGAAGAGGGGGAGGTACCTAAACCAAACAATAGAAACACTCTGGATACCAGCCCATTTACAGAAGAAAGGGTTCTGAAAGAACTCTTAAAACTAAAGGTGGACAAAGCAATGGGACCTGATGGGATTCATCCCAGAATTCTAAAAGAACTAAGGGTAGAACTAGTGACACCACTGACTACCCTCTTTAACAAATCATGGGAGGATGGGGTGGTACCCGAGGACTGGAGAAGGGCAGATGTGATTCCACTTCACAAAAGTGGGAGCAGGGCAGAAGCAGGCAACTACAGACCTGTTAGTTTAACCTCAGTAGTAGGGAAAATGATGGAATCACTTCTGAAGGAAAGAATTGTCAAGTACCTAGAGGCCAGAGGGGCACAGGACCCAAGGTAGCATGGATTCACAGTGGGAAGGTCATGTCAGCCAAATATAATTGATTTTTTTGTCTGGGTGACCAAAGTAGTAGATCAGGGAGGGGCTGTGGACATGGCCTAACTAGACTTTAGCAAGGCATTTGACACAGTCCCACACAAAAGATTAATACACAAGTCAGCCAGCCTGGGAGTGGGTCCCAAGATGGCAGCCTGAGTAAAGAATTGGCTGGAAAACAGGATGCAGAGAGTAATAGTAAATGGAGTCCACTCTGAAGAAAGAGGTGTTGCTAGTGGGGTACCGCAGGGTTCAGCACTAGGGCCGGTCCTCTTCAATGTCTTTATAAGCGACATTGCAGAGGGACTGGAAGGAAAAGTATGTCTCTTTGCAGATGACACAAAGATCTGTAACAGAGTTGATACACAAGGTGGGGTTGAAAGGATGAGAAGGGACTTGGCAAGGTTGGAGGAATGGTCAAATGTATGGCAGCTTAGATTCAATGCTTAGAAGTGCAAGGTAATGCACCTGGGAAACAAAAACCCGGAGGAAGAGTACACAATGGGGGGTGAGATACTAACAACAACAAAAATGGAAAGGGACCTGGGGGTAGTCATATCAGATGACCTAAAGGTGGGCAAGCAATGTGAGAGGGCAGTAAGGAGGGCTGGGGGCATACTGGGATGCATAGGGAGAGGCATTGCCAGTAGAAAACTGGAAGTTGTTATCCCTCTGTATAGACAGCTGGTGAGACCCCATCTGGAGTACTGCATGCAGTTCTGGAGACCCGATTTCCACATAGACATAAACAGGATGGAGGCAGTCCAGAAGAGGGCAACTACAATGGGGCATGGTCTGCACCGGAAGACATATAAAGAGAGACTTAAGGAGCTTAATATGTATAGCCTCGAGGAGAGGAGGGAGAGGGGGGACATGATAGAAACTTTCAAGTACCTCAAGGGAATCAACAAAGTCCAAGAGGGTAGCATCTTTCAGAAAAAGTGGTGTGCAAGAACAAGGGGGCACAATTTGAAGATAGGCGGGGGCAGCTCAGAGATAATGTAAGGAAGTATTTTTTCACAGAGAGGGTTGTGGATGCATGGAATGGCCTTCCAGAGGAGGTTGTGGAGTCAAAAACAGTGGTGAAATTCAAGCATGCATGGGACAGTCATAAGGCTATTCTAGGGGGTGGGGGTGGGGGTAGGAAGAAGTAGACTGTTGCTTAACTAGGATCTGCAGCTTATCTATTAGGTAGGGAAATGGGTAGACTGGGTGGGCCAAGCAGTCCTTATCTGCCGTTAAATTCTATGTTTCTATGTAACCAACAGCCTACTTCCTCCTACCCCCTCTAGAATTGCCTTATGTCTGTCCCACTTCATATCTAAAAACAGTTTGGGCTTTTGGGCTGACATTTTCAGGGTACAAAGGACCTGCCCCAAAGATGTGCCTTTAGTCGGTTTGGTGGGAAAATGTTACTGCGTGGCAGAGTTACAACACTTTGAAGTTTCAGAATTTCCCTTAGGGCAACATTGAGATGGTTGGGGTACTTTTCAGATGCTGTATCTCAAAAACATTGTGAGATGCAGCCTTAATGCTATGAATAGTTTAGTACACCTTTGGGTGTACCAAGTTGTTTTTGCATGTTACTAAGCCCTGTTTCAAACTGTTGGTGAACTGTAACATATGGGGCAAATATGACCTATACTGTGGCACACATTGTCAACATGGCAGCAGTACTGCTTTGCAGGGCACAGTGGTACCACAACACACTATGCACTGATGGGAGTGCAGGGCCTGTCCGACATGCATATGAGGGACAATTACAATAGACATGGATGTGTACACAGGGCCCTCCAACCGCTCATTATGGACTGAAAAGGAGTGTAGGGCCCAGAGGTCCCTGCACTTGCACATGGAAATGAGAGAAAATCACAAAAGGCATAGATGGGAGCACAGTGCCCTTAGGGCCCTGTGCTCCTACCACTCATTATGGACTGATGGGAACACAGGGCCCTGCACTCCCATGATCAAATAAGGCTACAAATATACTTTCTCAAAAAGTAAGGAAATTCATTGCAAAAAACGTTATTACTGCACCATTAGGGTTGAAGCATCAAAAGTAGGGAAATATGACCTTAGGGCTCCCAAGCCTAAGACCCCACCCCAACTGTGCATGCAGGAACAGGTATGAGGGGGGTGTTTTGGGGTTCTGAACTTTAATGCTCACCCCACTCTCCTATGCTGTGCCCATGTTACCTTATTTACCCATGGAATGGTGTGAGCATTAGGGTTCACAGCACTAAAACACACCCCTCATGCTTGCTCCTGCATGCACAGTGGGGGTGGTGTCTTAGGCTTGGGAACCCTAAGGTCGTATTTCCCTACTTTTGATGCTTCAACTCTAACGGTGCATTAACAAAGTTTTTTGCAATGGATATATAAAATACCTATATATATAGGCCACCAGCCTCTTTCACGCTGCTCAGGACCCTCCTCCCCACACTCTTCCCCCTATCCGGTCACTGATGCTGGTTTGCAGCAGTTGAGGTGGTGAATGGCACAGCCCTCCTCTCACCACCTTTGCTGACTGCCAGCTGACAGGCATTCACTATCACGTGTTCTGTAGAAAGAGCTGCTTCTACAGTACGCACAATCACAAATGCCTGTCAGATGGCAGCCAGCTGAGGTGGTGAGTGGAAGGCTGTTTCAGTCACCATATTGACTGCTGTAGACTGGTATCAGCAATCGGGCCAAGGTAATTAGTGGAGGGCTATGTCAGTTGCTGTTTGGTAGACTGGCACTTATGTAGCCCAGTATGGTGACTGGGTGGAGGGAGAGCCATCAAAGGGGTCAAGAGGAAAAATGATGCCCATGTTCATTAGGGCATTACCACTTTGCCTACTTCGGTAATGTAGAACACATCACTCCCCCCCCCCCCCAGCTTCGCATGAATGTTGGTTGTTCTTGGAACTGGTGGTACGAGCCACACTTGGTAGCAGTAAACTGCAGAGCCCCGATGAAGGAATGTCAGTAGGCATATGAAAGGGAATAAAAGGAGGATATGGCACCTGAGACAGGCAGAAGCATGAGGTAATGAGACGGACTGGAAAGCATAATTTGTGAAAAAAAAAACAGTAAATGGATACTTTATTATTGTGTTTTAACATTAGTAAAAGACTTTCTACTTTTATAATAATTGCATTATGTGTGCAATAAGGCTAACAAATTTCACCTTCACTTTGCAGACAGCTAATACAAAGAATTCAACAGAATTCCATAGAAAGTCCTAACTACTGAAGGGGCCCAAAATATTTCAATGCAAAACTGTAGCACAGACATGACTTTTAAGATTAAACTGCACTGTTTGTAATATTCTTGCAATTAGTAAAATAATCATTGTCTTCTATTTTCTTTTTCCCAGTTAAAAGTTGGTAAGGAAGAACTTATCACCTGCTAAAACATAACAAAAGCTCAGAGATTAGCATCAGCCACAAAATGCTGAGTGGTGGGGGACTGCACTTGCAAACTGAAGACTCGGGTTTGTGCCCTGACCCCAGGCCAACAAGAGTGGAGGCAAGACGGTACGGCAATGGAATCAGTAAGGGAGGAGGGTACCAAAAATGTGGACAAATGAAATGCATTGGTGCATGACATTCACTGCTTATTACCTAGACTACAGCACCAGGCCCAATATCTACAATCAGTTCTCACCACCATCAGTGCCCCCGCGAGCATTTGTGTTTCCAGTGCTGGCCAGGATGGGCCCTGCAGCTGGAGGGGCTTTGCACATGGGGTGAGGACTCATCCCCATTTTTCACAGCCCACCCCTTCCTTTACTAGCATGCACAGACCGCGGTATCCAGCAGTCTGCACAACAGCACATGGTCACCCACATTCTCAAGTGCACTGCCACCGGGAACTGGTCTAGAGCAGAGTGCAACTCAATCTGCCTATAGGAGGGGGCTGTCCATACAGAAGGTGAATAGCCCGCTCACTGCTGGCCTCTGCTCCAGCCAGCCGGGCACAAACCCAAGGCTGCCAGCATGCCAGAGCAGCCCCCCAACGCACACACTTCTTGACACCATGAAGCCAGCACAGAAATGCTTGATTTTAACCTTTGGGCTGCTGACACAATTAGAATATATTCAAATTATGGTCAGATATATTAGTCTGCAGTACAACAAGGGTTAATAATCTCTAAGCTATAGTGGTCAATATTTTCTTCATAACCAGTTTTTTTTCTTTACTTGGGAAGAACAATTAGAACATAACAATAATTGTATTATTACAAGTAAGGGCAACAAGATAACAAACATTCTGTAATTGAGGTCAGTGTATGTTTGAAAGAAGTGACTTTCTTCAGAAAAAGAGATATAAATCTTTAGTTTCTCACTCAAATACTTTGGGCTGCTTAGTGTTGAGATTTCCTGACATCACAATACCAGAATTCTACTGAAGCCTGTTCATAAGCCGTTTGAAAAGTAAAGATGAAAACTCACTATTTTTCATTGCACAATGAAAGCAGCAAATAGTAAAGCAGAACTTCCCATTCAAACACAATCATGTCGATTCTGAAATTTTTTTAATTATTCCTGTGTTCAAGCAACTATGTAAACTATGTTATTCTGTACGACTGTATTCTGTAAGTATGTTGACTCCGTATGTCCTCTCTGTGACGAGGTACCTTTGTAAACGAGCCTCTGGCTCAAAGGTTGTATATCCGGTTATACAATAAATAAATAAATAAATTATACAAATCGTATATTAAATTGAAGTGAACAACAAGTCTGTAAGCACAGCTCATACAACTGTGACATCACTTCCTGTCACAAGTTTCCATGACATGGCTGTTTTTTTTAATACACTGTAGGGCTGATTTAGAGATCAATATCACAGGACTGCTGACAGCTGTGAGCACAGTCTGTAATTAATTTGAAAGATTTTCATAGGCTTTCAGACTTTTAATGGTCCTGCAAACTTCCTCATCTCTACCTCATCTGCTCTGTGGCAGCTATTTTAAAGTAAGGTTACACAATGGAATCTTCGAAAAATAAAAGGCACTATTGGAGCTGGAGAATTATTTTTATTAATTAGTTAATTAATTTACAATTTATTCACCCCCCCTGCACCACAGTGTTCCCCACTTCTACCTAGCTACCACACAGCCCCATCCATGACTCCTCCAATGTTTTAACTCCTTGCCCCATGGTTGCCCCTTATGGTGGGGACATCCAGTTTAGGGAAGAGCTCTTTTGAAGATGTCTCCCCAGTGGGACACTCCTTGGTGGAGGAGGCAGGTCGCCCATGTGGGGCAAGAGTGTGTTCTGTTTCTTTCCCTAACCTTCAGGACTTCAGCTTGCACAGGGTGCCAAGTGTATGGTCACGGTAAACATGCCAGTGCAGAATCTGGCCAGTGTTCACCACCTATCCTGCTGTGTATTAACATGCACTACTACCTGTGGTCATCCAGGTAGCAAAGCTGCCACAGAGGTAGCAACCCTCCATTTCCAAAACAGGCACTTGCCCTCTGAGACACTCAACCCTCCTTCCCTTTGCTGGCCCTCCCAAAGTGAAAGCTCATTCCACAACCCAGGTTACTGGCGTCACAAGCCACAGTTCTGCCAGTGCATCTATAGATCAGCCCATTTTCCTCCCCCCTTTAAGTAGCTTAACAATACTGTCATCTGAATGAAGACGCACAATCCCTCATATCCAATAAGCCACAGATACTATCTAGTTATCTCTATTGCGTGCACTCTCCCCAATCCTTTCAAAGGTTCACAATAAATTTTTATAACAGAATACCAAAGGAACAACTGCAAGTACAGTATCTGCCTTTCTGCAGAGAGGATGGGAATCTTCAAATTACATAGATACATAGATACATAGACAGTGTCGGCAGATAAGGGCCTATGGCCCACCCAGTCTGCCCATTTGAGCTTGTAAGTTCAGTTTGTTTTCCTAGAAGTCTGTTGCCCCTTACCCCTGACCTCTAGAATTCCTTTATGTCTATCCCATGCATTCTTAAATCCCATGATTGTTTCAGCCCCACCACTTCCTCTGGCAGGGTGTTCCACTTGTCCACCACCCGTTCTGTGAAGAAATTCTTTCTCATGTTTCCTCTGAATCGTCCTCCTCCAACTTCATCCCATGCCCTCTAGTCCTGGAACATCTTTTTCGCTTAAAATAGTGTTTTCCTGCACCCTGTTCCTCCCTGTAAGATACTTGTATGTCTCTATCATATCCCTCTCTCCCTCCTCTCCTCCAGGGAGTACATGTTCAGTTCCTTCAACCTGTCTTCATAGGACTTGTGATGCAATCCATGCACCATCTTTGTTGCCCTCCTCTGAACCTTCTCTACCCTGTCTATGTCCTTACGTGAGGTATGGTCTCCAGAACTGTACACTTGTACTCACGTGAGGCCTCACTAGTGTCTTGTATAGCGAATTGTGACTCCCTTTTTCCTGCTGGTGATGCCCCTGCCTATACATCCCAGCATCCTATTTGCTTTACCTGCTGCCTTGTCACACTGTTTCCCTACCTTGAGGTCATCAGAGATGACAACCCCAAGATCCCTTTCCTGCTTGGTGCATGCTATATCCTCACCCCAACTGATATATTGTGCCAGGGTTTTTGTGCCCCATATGCATTATCTTGCACTTCTTTGCATTGAATTTCAACTGCCAAACCCTTGGCCATTCTTCAAGTTTCTGCAGGTCGCTTCTCATTCTGTCTACACCCTCTGGTGTGTCTACTCTGTTACAGAGCTTTGTGTCATCAGCGAACAGTGAAATTCTGCCTTCTAGATCCTGCGCAATGTCACTGATGAAAATGTTGAATAGGACCGGTCCCAGCACTGATCCCTGTGGTACCCCACTGGTCACTCTTCCCTCTGTGGAGTGACAGCCATTTACCACCACCCTCTTTGGTGGTAAATGGTAAATTGAGAAACAAAAGGTTCAAAAGAAAAAAGTGCTTTCAAAAACAAAAAGAAAAAAGTTATCATTTTCAGTCTGCTGCATGAGCTTGTACTAACTCAAAGAGCATGAGACATTGCTTTGATATTCACACAATAAAAGCAATCTGACTCACTGTTTTCTTTAGCTCAATAGTGAACTGTCTGACAGGACACTCTTAGTACACTTAACATAAACACTGCATGGATGTGGATGACAGTTGTATGACAGATGTTAGGTCAGTATGTGTCTTTGTAAGTCTGCCTGGGTAAAATATAAATAAATGAGTTTTACTGGTAAAAATACAGCTTAACTGAATTGTGACTGCCAACGGTATACTCCAAACAGGCAAATGCTGTCCGACAGAGGGATGAAGTATGCAGGATAGCCAGGGCCAAACAGAAATGTTTAGGGCAAGAAAA
Organism: Neoceratodus forsteri; assembly: GCA_016271365.2. Lineage (NCBI taxonomy): Eukaryota > Metazoa > Chordata > Ceratodontiformes > Ceratodontidae > Neoceratodus > Neoceratodus forsteri. Next base: position 1,536,420,959 of record CM028131.1, on the reverse strand, counting down.
AAGAACGTCTTCCACAGATCTGGACAGCTTTGAGCTGTCTCTGATGATTCAGTTGTATTTTAGGGAATCAAAACTTTCATTTTAAAAGAATCAGGCCTACAGCCCTCTCTGTTGCAAAGACAAGTCACACCACACAATTTACTGATTCCATTTTCTGTTAGCGTCTCAGAAAATGATATGCTATCACAGACACATAAACAATAGTTAGCAGCAAACCAGTGTATAAAGTAAGCAATAAGGCATAACAGGGTGTGGGTAGTAGTCTGATCTGCACTGCACACCCAGCGGTGCAATGAGGCACAAGGCCGCAGGTTTTTTCTTGGCCACAAGGAATGCTTCATTTTGCAAATCAGGCAGTCACCTGTTTTTAATTTCACTTACACCTGCTTTTTGTACTACTGGTCTGTGCACCTCTCCCTATGGTCATATTAATATAGGATACTATGACTTCAACGAAGCACTGTACAAAAGGGGAGCTATACTGGGAAGGGGTCACATCTTTAAAAAAGCACTGCTAACATGACAAGTGTCAGGCAGACCACTGAGGAGCTCTGTTGCTGTATTTCTCTTGGCTGTTTGGGGCTGGCGTGGTATCAGTGCAGTTATTCAGATGGGGAGTGCTCAGGCCCTTTCTTGTTCTGATATTACGGTTTGTCAATATGCACCTCTCCATTGCGGCCTTCTGTCCGAACTGTCTGTGAGTCAGTGACATTATGAATTCAGCAGGAACACAGTGAAAGTGCCACTATGTGTCTGAGTGAAACCACTCATGAACTGTCAGCTCCCAATGGAAGGGGGTGCAGGTGATTAGGACTTGCAGCACTCTTAACAGCAACCAGTGCCACAACATACCGTCAATTACAAAATGCAGGACTGGTCACTAATAGTTATGTTTTAATCCAACTGCATTTGCTTGGGACACTTTGAATACTCTGGATCACGTGCCTGTGAGGAGCCATACTTGTAAATGTGATTTAGGCCCTCTAGTTAGGTACGGTGAACCATTTGCTCTGTAAAGGTCCGACACCTCTTGGTGGGTGAGAGAGAGAGCAGCCAAAAGCTTCCTTAAATCAAGGAGATAATTTAATAGACTACACTAAATTGAATTATTAATTTTTGGGCCTGTGTAAGTAACTAGTTTTGACTCTCTGTTTTTGGGATTGACTTTTCTAAGTTTAACTTTTATTTGCCAGGGAGGAACTCTAGCTGGGAGAGATTTACAGTCATTTGTGATTAGACCTGTTACTTAACCTCTGTGAAATAGGTGTCTAAAAGGAAGGAAGGCACTCCCCGGAGGTGGAGGGTCAGAGTGGTAGACGATTGTTTTTGGAGGGCAGACACAGAAACATGGTACACAGAGAACCATGACTGGGATGTCAACATACCAGGGTGCACAATCCACAGTAGGGACAGGGAGGGTAGAAGAGAAGGAGGAGCAGCTCTCTATGTAAGGGAAGGGATCAAAGCATCAGAACTAAAGGATAAACAGGGAGGAGAGGAGGCACTGTGGGTCACCCTAGAGACTGGAAATGGCACCACAATCCACACAGGGGTTGTATACAGACCCCCGTCTCAGGGGGAGGAAACTGACAAGGAAATGATAGAAGGCATCCTTAGGGTGGGAGAGAAAGGGGAGATATTGCTGATGGGGGACCTGAATATGCCAGATGTTACTGGAGTACCTTTGCTGCAGCCACATGCAAAAGCAGGGCTATTCTTGATGCTCTGCAGGGGGCATACCTCAGACAGCTAGTTTTGGAACCCGCTCAGCAGGGAGCAATCTTAGACCTGGTACTCTCAAATGGGGACAGAGATAGAATCTCAGATCTAGAAATGGGTAGCCATCTTGGAAAAAGCGACCACCAAACAGTGCGGGTTCACGATAAACTTAGTTGTAGAGTCAAGCCATACAAACGTGAAGGTACTGGACTTCAGGAGGGCTGATTTTGTCAAAATGGGAGAATGCCTCAGAAAAGCACTAGCAAACAGACAAGAAGGTGAGGTGGAGCAACAATGGGGAAACATCAAAACTGCCATCACAGAGGCACCAAGCCTTTGTGTGAAGCAAATAAATAAATCAAAACGAAAGAAAAAACCACTAGGGTTCTCAAAAGAAGTGGCGGGGAAGGATAGGGAGAAAAAGATAGCATTCAGGAAGTATAAGGAAACACAGAAGAAGCAGGATAATGAACTGAACCAGTTAAAGCAGAAAGAAGTGGGGAAGGCAGTCAGAATAGCAAAGGCCCAAACCGAGGAAAAGATAGCCAACTCGGTTAAGAAGGGGGATAAAACCTTTTATAGGTACATTAGGGAGCAAAGAAAGACTAAGGCAGGGATAATGATTCTGAATAAACAGGAAGGTGGTTGGGCAGAGAGCGACAATGAAAAAGCAGGGATACTGAACGAATACTTCTGCTCAGTATTCACAAAGGAAGAGCAGGGGGAAGATACCTAATCCAGTCAATAGAAGCACTCTGGATAAGGGGGATGATATTAGTCCTTTCACAGAAGAAAGGGTTCTGAAAGAATTCCTAAAACTGAAGGTAGATAAAGCAATGTGACATGATGGGATTCACTCCAGAATTCTAAAAGAACTAAGGTATTTCTTTGACTGGGTGACCAAAGTAGTAGACCAGGGAGGGGCTGTGTACATGGCCTACCTAGAGTTTAGCAAGGTATTTGACGGGAGACACTGCAGACTGGGCAGAGGAACAGTGGTGGTGTTGGGGGACTTAAACATGCCAGGAACAGACTGGGAGACTATGACATCTTCTGTGACCAGGGAACAGAGGTTGTTCAATGTCTTTCAAGATGCGTTCCTAACTCAGCAGGTGGGGGAACCGACCAGGGAGGCGTGGGTACTGGATGTGGTACTGGCAGACAGTGACCAGATTAGGGGCCTGGAGGTAAGGGACTTGTTGGCGGGGAGTGACCATGCCACAGTCTGGTTCTGCCTGGACCTAGGAGGGCTAGAAGGCTGCACAAAGACAGAGGTAACTGACTTCAGGGGAACAGATTTTAAGGAAATGGGAAGGATCCTTAAGGAGCATTTGGATGTGATTGGGTCAGACATGGACGCTGATAGTAGGTGGGAAATCATCAGGATAGGGTTACAAGATGCTACCAGCACCTGTGCAAGAGTAAGACGAAAATGCAGTAGGGCCCGAAAACCCTGCTGGTGGACCAGGGAGGTCCAGGAGGTGGTGTGGGGAAAGAGGGCAGCCTATAGGCAATTCAAGTGCTCAAGGAGTGAAAGGGATCAAGGGGAGCATGAGCTGATGGCTAGAAGGGCCACTAGGGTGGTGAGGGCAGCTAAGGCAAGGAAGGAGCAGAACCTGGCCAGGGAAATTAGGAGAGGGAACAAGGGGTTCTTTAGATACATTGGGGAAAAACGAAGGATGAAGGGGCAGATTAGCAGGATTAAATCAAGGGAGAGATGGGCACAAGACCCGGGGAGCAGGCTGAGGTACTAAATGAGTACTTCACCTCAGTTTTCACCAAGGAAAATGGGGATGATGCATCATACATAAGAGGAGGAGACAGAGATACTGAGGAGGGGGAACCCTTACCGATCGGTGGGTCTGGGGAGAGGGGGAGGCATCATTGGCAGGAGGGGGGAGGGCTAAGCAGGGAGAAGAGGTACCGTAAGTGGAAATCACAGCAGAGAGAGTGAGGGAAGCCCTCAGCTCCCTTAAGATGGAGAAAGCACCGGAGCGGATAAATTACATCCCAGAGTGCTGAAGGAACTTGCGGATGTCCTGGCGAAATCCCTGGCGAGCTTTTCACCATCTCTGGGGACAGGTGGGTGCCCCAGGAGGCGGTAAGGTGGCATATAGTGCCTATCCACAAGGGGGGGATCAAGGGAGGTGGCAGGGAACTACAGGCCTGTCAGCCTGACATCGGTGGTGAGCAAGGTGATGGAGGGCATTGTCAAGGAGAGGCTAGGGGGGACCTGGAAAAGTCAGGGTGCCTGGACGATAGACAGTATGGATTCATCCCGGGGAAATCGTGTCAGACAGACCTTGTGGAGTTCTATGACAGGGTGACGAGTGCCTTGGACCTGGGTAGACCAGTGGATGTCCTCTTTCTAGACTTCAGCAAGGCATTTGACTCTGTTCCTCACGTGGGCCTGTTGGATAAGCTGGGAGAAACGGGGGTGGGGAACCAGATGATCAGATGGATAGGCAGTTGGCTCCAGGACCGGATTGGTAGGATAGTCTCATCCCCAAGGAGGGTCATTAGTGGGGTCCCATAGGGATCAGTCCTTGGGCCCCTCCTGTTCGATGCCTATGTCTCTGACATAAGGACAGGAATCAGGAGTGATATGAGTCTTTTTGCGGATGACTCAAAACTGGGGGCGGTGGTGGATGGGGAGAAGGGGAGGGTGGCACTACAGGGGGACCTGGAGGCTCTGAAAAGATGGTCTAGAAAGTGGAAGCTGAGGTTCAATGCAGGGAAATGCAAGGTACTCCACCTGGGGGCCAGAAACCCAGGCGAAGTGTACACCCTGGGGGGAGATGCTACAAGTCTCGATGGCTGAGAGGGACCTGGGGGTGGTGGTGGATGTCAAGATGAACAACTCAGAGACTTGTAGGAGGGCAGCAGCCAAGGCCAACAGGATGCTGGGATGCATCGCTAGGGGGATCACCTCCAGAAGGAGGGAGGTGATACTCCCTCTGTATAACTGCTTGGTGAGGCCACACCTCGAGTACTGCGTGCAGTTTTGGAGGCCACACTTAAAGAGGGACATTAAACTCCTGGAGAGAGTCCAGAGGAGGCAACCAAAATGATTTGGGGCTTGAGGACAGGACCTATGAGGAGAGGCTCAAGAGCTAAATATGTACACATTGGAAGAGACAGGACCAGGGGACATGATAGAGGTCTTCAGGTACATGAAGAGGGTAAATAGGGAGGAACAGTCAGGGTGCTTGAAGGAAGGAGGAGGGGGCCACTAGAGGGCATGGGTGGAAGCTGGAGGGAAGATTCAGGGGAGAAAGGAGGAGGTGCTACTTCACTGAGAGGTGGGTGAAGCCATGGAATGCACTGCCTAGGGGGCTGGTGGAGGGGTTCAAGAGGGGCTGGGACAGGTACAGGGGAAGGGTTCTGGAAGCAAAATCCAATACAGCAAGAATATCCGGAACTGGGAAGGGAGAAGCCAGAGAAGGCGAGGGGGGCAGCAAGGTCAGCACCCAGGGTGGGGTCTGACCAATCGAGCAGACTCGAAAGACCATTAGGCCTATTCTGCTGGCATTTTAGTATGTTAGTATACAGTCCCATACACAAGTTAGCCAGCCTTGGAGTGGGTCCCAAGGTAGTAGCCTTGATAAAAAATTGGTTAGACAACAGTACGCAAAGAGTAGTAGTAAACGGAGTCCACAGTGAAGAAAGGAGAGTTACTAGCAGGGTACCGCAGGGTTCAGTACTGGGACTGGTCCTTTTTAATGTCTTTATAAGTGACATTGCAGAGGAACTGGAAGGAAAAGTATGTCTCTTTGCAAATGACACAAAGATCTGCAACAGGGCTGATACACAAGATGGAATGGAAAGAATGAGAAGGGACTTGGTAAGGTTGGAAGTATGGCAGCTCAGATTCAATGCAAAGAAGTGCAAGGTAATGCACCTGGGAAACAAAAACCGAGGGGAAGAGTACACAATGGGGGGAGGGTGTGAAATACTGACAACAACAAAAATGGAAAGGGACCTGGGGGTAGTCATATCAGATGACCTAAAGGTGGGCCAGCAATGTGAAAAGGCAGTAAGGAGGGCTGGGAGGGATACTGGGATGCACAGGGAGAGGCATCACCAGTAGAAAACAGGAAGTTGTCCCTCGGTACAGACAGTTGGTAAGACCGCATCTGGAGTACTGTGTACAGTTCTGGAGACCCCATCTCCTCAAAGACATAGACAGGGTGGGGGCTGTCCAGAGGAGGGCAACCAAAGTGGTGTAGGGTCTGCACCAGAAGACATATGAAGAAAGATGAAAGGAGCTTAAGATGTATAGTCTCGAGGAAAGGAGGGAGAGGGGGGATATGATAGAAACTTTCAAATACCTCAAGGGAATCAACGAAGCCCAAGAGGGTATCATCTTTCAGAAAAAGAGATGTGCAAGAACAGAGGGGCACAATTTGAAGACAGAGGTGGGACGGCTTAGAGGTAACGTGAGGAAGTATTTCTTCACAGAGAGGATTATAGATGCATGGAACAGCCTTCCTGAGGAGGTTGTAGAGTCAAAAACAGTGGGGGAATTCAAGAATGCATGGGACAAACATAAGGCAATTCTAGTGGGGGGTAGGAGGAAGTAAGCTGTTGGTTAACTAGGATCTGCAGCTTATCCGTTAGGTAGGGAAATGGGTGGACTAGGTGGGCCAAGCGGTCCTTATCTGCCATCAGATTCTATGTTTCTATGTTTCTATGGCAGTGTGCACCTTACTGTAATGTAAGTTATAGCATGTATAGTTGCAAGATTTGCCTGAAGTTGTGTCAAGCTAAAATAAATAGTGGGACATTTATTTATTTTCACAATAGATATGTCTCACTGTCATCTCTAAAGGCATGCAGTGGCAACTCTCTGGGACAGGAAGGGCTGCCTGATCACTAAGATTTTGTAAAATATAAGTGATGCTGCCGGTGTACGAACATACAAAAATTGCCAGCAGCAAGCTGTGTCTAATGAAGAATGGTCCTCTTCATCTCTGAGAGTGGTCAAAATCACCAGATCACGTGTGGAGGGAATACTCCTGGAAGTGTAGATCAAGATTTTTCAGGTCACCGGCAACCCTGACTAAATATCTTCCAAGAGAATATGGGGTTTGTTGGAGGTGGTGTGGAGCAGAATTAGCTGACTTAGCACATATAATGTGGCTGTGCCCATGTTTAATGCCTTTCTGGCTAAATATACAAAACAAAATTAGTGAGGGCCTAGATGAACACGTCGAGCTTATGGCTGAGATGGTGCTTATGGCAGTCTACCCGGATCGCTCCCCACCTTGGACAAAGACCCTGCTTCCCATTCTGCTGTTAGCGGCAAAAAAATCTTTGACAAGGAAATGGATGACGAAAGCTGTACCAAGTATACAAGATTGGAGACAAATTGTGTATGGTATCTATCAGATGGAAAACATCACAGCGAAACTAAACAATCAAATAGATGGTTTTGCCGCCCTATGGCGGAGATGGTCAGTCAATCAGGCAAGAACTGACCCCGATTTCTGCCATTAGGGAGTAGGTCTTCGAGGGGGGAAAAGAAAAGTGAGTGTGGGCATGGACAGGCCCGACTCTGTATTAGATAAGGAAAGTTTGGTTTTGGTCTCAATGTGTAACCAATGTAAAAGAAACATATGCACTGCTTTCTTGTATAATAACAAATCTGAAGTAATCATAGAAAATCTTCTGTTTGTAAAGTGTCTCCTGATGTAAAAGTAAAGGAAAAAAAAGAATAAAAAATAAATAAAATAAAAAATTGTCAGCAGCAAAAGACCATCATGGTTTATCTAGGCTGCTCGTGAATGCAGCCAGCTCCCTATTCAGCAGCTGCCTCCCCTCCCCTTACCTCCCTTTACCCTCCCCTTTGCCCTGTTCCATCCCTTCTTGAAGCATTCCACTGTGGTACATGCCACCACTTCAGCTGGTGGTATGTTACACTTTGCCACCACCCTCTCCGTGAAGAAATTCCTCCTCGCCTCTCTCCTGAATCTACCCCCCTCCAATCTCAAGTCACAGCCCCTAGTGTCTCTCCCCACCCTCCTCCTGAATAGACCCTCTGTGTCCATTTTGATTATCTCTTTTATGTATTTGAAGGTCTCATTCATATCCCCCATCCCTCCTCTCCTCCAGTGTGTACATGTTTAACTCTCTTAGTCTGACCTCATTTGGCAATTCCCCCCAGGCCCTGAATCATCTTCGTTGCTCTATGCTGCACCCCCTCCAGCAGCCTAATGTCCCTTTGTAGGTACGGACGCCAGTACTGCATGCAATATTCCAGGTGGGGTCTAACCAACAATCTGTACAACGGTAGAATAACCTCCCTTCTTCTTGATGTAGTTCCCCTTGCAATGCACCCCAGCATTTTGTTGGCCACTGCTGCTGCCTTTCTACATTGTGCGAAATTGTTCATTGCTCCCGTGATGAGCACTCTCAGATCCTTCTCCTCTTCTGTTACCTCCAGCTGCACTCCCCCAGATGGTAGCTGCTCCTCGTATTATTTGTTCCGAAGTGCAGCACCTTACATTTTTTGCTTTTTTGTGTATGTGTGTATATATGTATATATATATATATATATATACACACACACACACACACACACATATATTCTCTGCAAAAGTACATTGTTAATGCACCATTAGGGTAAGCGACAAAAGTTGGGAAATGCGGTCTTAGCATTTCCAACCCTAACACCCCACCCTGGGTTTTCAACCATAACACCTCACCCCCACCCTAAACCCCAACACCCCCCACCCTGCAGGCAGGAACAGGTGTGGGGTGTGCTGTGGGGTTGTCAACCCCATGCTCACAACATTCCATATGTCAGAAAGCCGAGATGGGTACAGTGTATGAGAATGGGGTGCGCATTAGGGTTGACAACCCCTTAGCACACCCGCCTGTTCTTGCCTGCAGGGTAGGGGTAGGGTGTTACAGTTAGAAACCCAGGGTGGGGTGTTAGGGTTGGAAGTGCTAAGACCGCATTTTCTAACTTTTGTCCCTGGAACCTTAATGGTGCATTAACAAAGTTTTTTGCAAAGAATGTCCTTACTTTTTAAGAAAGTATAATCATAGGCTTATTTGCTTGTGGAAGGGCAGGGCCCTCTGGGCCCTGTGCTTCCTACCATCCATAATTTTTGAGAGAGACTGTAATTGTATTCTCATTTCCCTGTGGGAGTGCAGGGCACTCCATCCCTCCGTAATCCTCTGTATATTTGCACGTGGCAGTGCAGGTCCTCTGGGCCCTGCGCTGCCATGTATGCATAAGGCCTGCACTCCCATCACTCTTTAATGGTATCCATATCTGCATGTCGTAATGCAAAGTGCCATCCATCCATAATGCTCGAGATATTGTAATCATATCCCTATTTCCTGGGCCCTGCACTCCTATCACTCCTTAATAGTATCCTCATTTGTGTATGGAAGCACAGGGCCCATTCCATGCATAATTTTTTAGATAGTGTACTGCTACACTTCTTTGACTGTGGAAGTGCAGGGCCCTTTGGGCCCTGTGCTCCCATGCCATAGTATGCAGACATAAAGAAACACCTGACATTGTAATTTTCTCCTATAGAAACCACAGGATAATTTGAAACCTGTGTAGCTTGAAATCAGATTAACATATTTTATGAAACCAGCAAAAGGCACATCAATGGAGTAAGCCCTTTGTACCCTGAAAATTTCAAACCAAAATCACAAAACATTTGGTATGTGTGCAGTGACAAAAACATCTGCCTGAAAAATCCTTTTTTGCAAATTGCAAAAAAAGAATCCCTTTTCACAATTCCTTTTTTTGCAATTTGCAGTAAAAGAAAATACTTTCTCACAAACTGTGGAAAAAGATCCTCTTTCGCGGAATTTGTTTTCCAAGGTTTCTGAAAAAGGATTTTCACAACTAAAAAAACACATTTCTGAACAAGTTATGAAAAAAATAACCCCATAATCCGATTCTGTGGGGCCCAATTTGGTAAATGCAACTGTTGGTGTTTACTAAAGTCCTGTATTTTTTTAGTAATTTAATTTTGTTGTCACCCCCTAACTGAAAACAAGATGGCAGCAGCTTGAAAAAAGATTCCGCATTTGTGACAAAAGATCCCACATTTGTAAAAAAGGATTCTGCATTTGCAATAAAAATCCTTTTTCGAGTGGGACATCTAACTGGTCTCATAGGAAATAATGGGAAACTTTAAAATGCAATAATTTTGGAATGGATTAATATTTTTTCACCAAAACTTCAAAAGGCATATCTGTGACCCAAGATCGATGTACAGTACACATTTTGGACCAAAATCCCACACCGTTTTTGCACAGCATTGTGACAAAAAATTTCACCAAAAACAGCAATTTTCCCATTTTGTGCCACTGCATATCCAAACACACCCTTGCATCTGACCAGAATAAAATCTGCCACATCAAGAGATCTCTGGTCCCTGATGGCACATGCAAAATATCATGCAAATTGGTTGATGGTTGCAAAGTTATTAAAGGCCAAATGTTTCAGTTTAACACAGAACTGAAGACTGAACCCTAATATAGGGACGTGACCATGCCCCTGTAAGATTATATATGTCTAGAACCTGAATATTTTCCAAACATATTAAGTGCTGAGGGTTAAGACACTGCACCACACAGGTTCCTCTACCCTTCAACAAAAGATCGAAGGGATCCCCTAGATTTAACCAAACACCCTGACCCAGGAGTACCCCATCCCCCGTACCACAAACCAACAGGGGCTGGGGTACACACACAAAACACTTCTTTTTTTGTACTGCTCAAAATAAACAAAGTGAGGCAACCTTCACTTATTTGTGAGGTAGCTGCCTACTGACAGTGTATCATTTTTTGGGTTTTATCTTTTCTCTCCTCCACTACTGACCATATCCCTTCAGGTCCACCCCTTCCCCCCATTCACCCATCTTCCACAGTCCTAACAGTCAGATCTACACTTTCTCATGGCTTATCTTCCCCACTGTGGGGGCAGTAGATCTCCTGCAGTAATTGATCTAGGCCACGTTGCTGGTGCAGGGCCTGCGAGGGGTCGGACCATCACTGTGCTGCTGCTGCCTTTTTTTCTGTCATTTAGAAAGCAGCAGTGCATATTATAGTGAACATTTTGAACTAAACCTCTTTATTCCATTTAAATTGCCCTTTCCCCTTGTCTATTTAGATGCCCTGTTTTCCTTATTCTAAATCTGCTTTAATATTTTCTTAGACTTGAAATTATTACTGCAGCAGTATTTTGAATGCTCATCTTGTCTCTTTCAGCAATAATGTTTTTCTGGCAAAAACATCAACATACCAATTTTTTTTTCTTTGGGAGTTCTTTTTATTCCTGAAAGAAGCTATGGGACTTTGAAGTTTATAAAATATCCCACTCCCATGCCATGCCCACTGTGAAAATAATTAATCTTAGTACAGTGTTCTGATGTTTACTATTAGAAGCATGTGCTAGCACCATGCCAATACATCCACAGTACGAATTTAGTAATAACAATAATAATAATAAAATGTATTTGTAAAGCGCAATTCAGCATGTATTAAAGCGCTGTACAAAGTTAAAAGACATAAACAGAACAATAAAATATCAACAATAAATCAGTAAAATAACATTACAAATTCAGATATTCTAATCACCGAAAACGCAGCTAAACAAATACGGTTTTAAGGCCGTCTTGAAGCTCTCCAAGGTCAGGCACTCTCTAATCCGACAAGGTAGAGAATTCCACAGGGTCAGGGCTGTGTAACTAAAAACTGTCGCACCAGATGTATGCACACAGCAGGTAGTAGCAATGGAAGACATTTTTGAAACCTATGAGTGGTGGCCATCTTTCTAGAACTAGAGTCATTAATTCCAAAATTAGCTATAAAATAAGTTTTAAAAAATATGGCAAAAATAAAAAAAATACACTAAGAATGAATCTAAGGGTGTCAGAAATATACTACTGCTGCAAAAAAACTATATGATGACGTTCTTTGCTGCTGCTTTTAAAGGGGTGCTCCCTTTCATCTGCCTTTCTGTAGGTTTTCATTAGTATTCTCAGCTGTTTGTTTTTTTAACACCTATCACCCTATAAGGTCAGGGAATAGTATCTGGCACATGCTAGTTTACCTTCATTACAAGAAAAGTGATGGTAAACATTACTGATGAAAACCTGGGAGTATCCACATTAAAAGGAGCGTTCATCTAAATTATTTCTAATCAAACAAAAATGCTGAAGTAGACTCAACATGAGGAAAATATGGTATCTTAGAAGACTGAATTGATAAGGAAAATCTATAAATGAATAAAAAGATGCATCTGTAAAATGTTCACCACAACACACACTGCTGTTGGTACATCAGGTGTTTAAAGTTCTAACTGCCTTGCAGTCCCCTGCACCCACCTTCACGTGCAAACACAACTTATCCATCTTCACCAACAATGCTGCCAAGCAAAGTTTGTGCAGGATGCATGACTGGTAAAGTCTTTTTAGCTGAAGCATCGTGGAGCAATGCAAGTGTATCCCAATCATCAAGAACAGCAAAGTGTGCTTCACAATGTTCTGAGAAAGAAGATCGCACAGCAGCATGTTCAGGTGGTCTAATGTATCCCACCGCACTGGAAAATACAACACATCAATAACATTTCAATGGGCTTACACAACTTAGTGAGGAGTTATGCTTGTGCAACTTAGTTGATGTTCTGAAGGTATTTGGATGAATGCGTTGCTGACTGTAATACGAATACTTTGGCTGTTTGCACTCTCTGTTCCACATGAAACTACCACCCTGTCGGGAGTACCGCGAAGGCAAGGGAACCTTCTTGAGGAGGGTTCCACCCCTAGAAGTGCCATGGGAACAAATTCCTTTACGCTAAAGGTACCTTAGGAGCGAGTCCCAAAAAAGTACTGAGCAGCAAGAGAGACACAGAGCTTGCATAAGGACAGAGTGACAGCAATGAGTTATGACTAGAAACAGACATATACAGAATCAAGCAAATGACTGACAGATATCAGGACTGATAGAGATGAGGCATGACTTCCATAAGGAGAGAGGGAACAGCAAATGGAAGGAGGGTCACCATCCAACCCCAACTCACAGCGAAAACCTACCTGAAGTTAAGACTACCTAATATTTATGACCTTCGGTATGGAGAGGGAAAAAACCCTATGAGGGGGGACCTCTGGGGATCCAAGGCCTTGGTCATCTTCCCTCCAGGCTTGGAATAAATTAGTGATGGCTCAGCTACTGCAATTTAGAGACACAACTGAGGGGAAGATTTTTGAGGGAAGGCTCTCAAGCAATCCCTCTAACGGAAAAGCCGTGGGGATGCCATGAGTGAACTCTGCAGTTAAAGGAGGTGCCCTGCGCTGAGGCTCACCTCAGACCCCAAGACAGGAGAAGGAGGAGAGCAACAACCACTGAAAGACATTTACCTGGCCTCCAAACAAGGAGGCCTAGAGAGGAAGCTGAACCCTTGAGGGGTAAGACAAATGAGGAGCCCTTCAGGGGCCAGATCTCAGAGATGCATGATCTTCACCCTTGAGAGGCAGAGGATGGGAAGGAGGTTGAGACCATGTGAGCCTTACATGACTGTATGGGGACTAGCTTTCAAAGATGTTACTGATGCTGCCTGCTCAGCTAAAGCAGCCCCTCTGGATGAAGAGGCCCCACCCTCTGGCACCTGAAATCTTAAATGCTATATCAAGAGGTGCCGCTGAGTTGATCTGCGTGACTAAAGCTTCCCCCTGAGCATAGGACATTCTCACCTAAAGGGCAGAAAGAGAAGGACTCTGCCCATCGAGGGACCAACCCTCAAGATGCAGACTTCATGGAGCACAGCGAGACCGCTGACTTAAGGGCAGAGCCTTGGAGCCATACTGTGGTCATGGCTGGCATGCATCCAAAGCAGGAGTAGCAGGAGGCTGTTGTAAAGCCTGACAGCTGTGAGCACATGGAAGAAGTGAAATGTAACTAAGGTTGAATGCTTCTTGTTATCAGAATGCAGTAGTGGGAAGCTGTGGCTAAGCCAGACTGCCATGAGTACATGGAGAAATGAAACATGGGTAAGGCTGAACGGCTGCTTTTATCTGAATGCAGGAGTAGGCCTTCGCTAATAGAGACATTGACTAGCAACATGAGATTGAGTGTTACGAGCTTGGACTGGGAAGGAATGCATGACAACTAGTTCCATAAGGGAGGTTAATGTTATGTGCATGATGCATTGCAAGCCAGGTAGGCTGAGGCAGTAGAAATAACTGATGAAACTGCTAGGGAAGCAGGAGTATATGGAAACTGAAAACTAGGCAGCAAAACCAGGTGTAAATAGTTAACTGCACTGAGGATTGCTAAATATATGAAAAACACAACAAATGAGAGCCCAAATGACACAAGGCAAGCAAAAGGAGATAGCAGGATACTACGTAAACTAGAAAGCCACAAAAAAAGAAGCAAAACTGAAAGAAACAGAAGGCACAGAAGTGGAGTGGAGCAGAAACAGATCAGAGAGAGAAGCATAAACTGCAGCCAAGGAGGAAGAAAGCAAAATACTGACCTAGAAACCTGGAGAAGCACAAACCAAGCAAAAGTCCAAAGCACTAAAAGAGGTAGGAGAGAAATATCGGGGGTACAGCCCCAGTATAGCCTCTGGCTGCAACAAATGAAGCAGTGCTTCGATTGAGACTGGAGGGAGCTGACTTAAATAGCTCAGGCAGGGGCCGTGGCTGACTACCCCACCCACTGAACTGCAGGAATAGATTTTGATTAAAAGCTCTATATTCATAAAAGATTGATCCCCTAGAATCAATAATCTGAGGTCAACCATGAAACAAGAAAAAGCTGTGCATGTTTTGTACTGTCCAGACTGGTGCAAGGTTCTAGGCAGCAAAAAAACAATAGAAAGTAGTCATCAAAGCAACCTAACAGAGCCACACTCAAGCTTAAGAAAGGAAGAAAAGAAATTTGATTTTATGAAGGGTCTTTCACACAAATTGTATCCCAAGTGCTTTACAATCAAGGAGAAGAGCGAGGATGATGGTGCCATTGGGGTGCACTGGAAGTTTTAAACAAGAGATGGATAAGCGAAAGAAAGCAGCGAGGATAAGTACAGGAAGGTTAAGTGACTTGGTCAGGGTCATACTATGAGTAATTTTTGCAGTTGTGAAATTCAAACCTATGTCTCCAGGTTCACAGTACTGCTCTCTAACTACCAGATATAACTTCTCAGCTTTACTCCCAGCCCCATAATTTTTTTACTCTGAAGTGTTAATGCCATGTGAAGGGAGGTGAGATATCGCTTATTTCATTGTCTATGCAGTACAATGGACAGTCTTCACAAAGACAAAGGGCAGCTATGTTGGGCCCTGTGAGTAGCGGCCTTCTACTATTCCTAAGCATGTCATTCAGAATTCAAGTAAAAGCTTTTAATCCACTAACACTGTGGGCTGCGGTTGTGAGGCAAGGATGGTATTCTTCCTCTTTCAAGCTTCAGCTTTCCATGGAGTATGTGCGTCAGACTCAGAAGTGGGTGCCTGCCCTGTGCTGATACTGTAGTAAGGCAGGCAATTCTATGTCATCAGCATAGCTAGGAGGTGTCCAGTGGCAAAGAGCTGGCTTTTTCTCTCTCTCTCTCCATCCCCCCAACACAATTTCAGCACTTTAGTACTGTGTGTGCATCATCAACAGACTAGCAGTCTGCTGTCAAATAGCTCTTGTGCCAGTTTACTAATCTCTGGTCCCAAAATAAAAAAAAAACAAACACAGTCCGTCAAGACTGTTATTGTCATCACAACTGTTACTCAGTACTCATTGCAAAAGGCGTGCTTGCAAAATCATGGAACTGATGACTACTGTATAACACTTTCAAATTTCACACAGTGCTGATTTCCTGCCTCATTTCCTAACACAAAAAATATCCCCAGAGCAGTGAAACCCCCCCCCATCAAGAAGTTCAGTGTAACAGAGGGCTATTTTGAAGAGTGAAACTTTACTTTTTATTTTATTTTAGTTGTTTAACCAGGTATAGCACACTAAGCTGAAAGCTTTTTTACAGGAGCGACCTGGGAGCAACTAAATAAAAATAAAGGCCTACTGTAGGGAACTAGGGGTACTTTAACCTCCAAAGGAAAGGATCAGAGAAGCAAACTGATTTGGGAATACATTAGCACCACAATACTGGAACCTATTTACTTACGCATAGGGACCTAGCATGTGTGAAGGCTGTCTATTACTTTAAGGAAAGGAATCTGGTTTTACATAGTACCTTTTACACAAACTTTATGCTAAAGCACTTGACAGTCTTGGAGGGATTTGTCATTGTTGCTCTCAGTTTCAGCAAATATGAAGATTCTAACTGTACAACGATACTTTACAGAACGTATACAGAGAGGACAGGAAAGTTAATGGCGCTTGCTCAAGGTCACACAATGCTTTCCACACTAACCCTAGCTCCAATGGCCTTAAAAATGTTTGCACTCTAACTACCCCCTTGGTGGTGTACCACCCAAATGCACCAATATGGAGACTCTTGACCTTAGTAAGGGTGCTGCTTGCTAAATTTAACTCCCAGAGAAGAGGCACCACATCAGTGGAGGCCAGGTTTCCACAGTGTTGCTCAAGATGGCATTACAGCAGACAACATGGTAGTAATGCCCTGTAGAAAGAGGAGAAACAACGTCAGTGTGGGAAGCCTACAATCCAAGTGCAAACAAAACAGAGAGGAGGGCACATCACTAAATGTCTACCTATGTTGCAAAATAATAACAAATGCAAAATGCCCACAGGTACACCCTTACTCTAGAATTTACCTGTTCAGGTTGTACAACAACTTCAGTAATGCAAGTCTAAAAATATGTACCTACCTTTACGCATGCATGTGCAAAAAACACTCAAACATGTATATGTATAAGTGCTCACATACTCTGTACAGGCAAGCACACACACACACACGTTACGGGGCAGGTAGAATTACCCAAACTACAAGCATCAATAATAACGGCAGTACACGTAGGAAAAGTTCAATTCAAAACAAATAGAAATGGACAACACTGAACAAAGTGCAGCAAATAAAAGATACAATAATATTAAACATAGAAACATAGAATTTGATGGCAGATAATGACCACTTTGCCCACCCAGTCTGCCCATTTCCCTACCTAATGGATAAGCTGCAGATCCTAGTTAACCAACAGCCTACTTCTTTCTACCCCCACCCCCTAGAACTGCCTTATGACTGTCCCATGCATGCTTGAATTCAACCATTGTTTTGACTCCACAACCTCCTCCGAGGCCGTTCCATGCATGCACCACCCTCTCTGTGAAAAAATACTTCCTTACATTACCTCTGAGCCGCCCCCCATCTTCAGATTGTGCCCCTTGTTCTTGCACACCTCTTTTTTGAAAGATGCTACCCTCTTGGACTTTGTTGATTCCCTTGAGGTACTTGAAAGTTTCTATCATGCCCCCCCCTTTTCCTTGAGGCTATACATATTAAGCTCCTTTAATCTCTCCTCACATGTTTTCTGGTGCAGACCCTGCACCATTTTAGTTGCCCTCCTCTGGACAGCTTCCATCTTGTCTATGTCATTGCGGAGACTGGGTCTCCAGAACTGCACACAGTACTCCAGATGGGGTCTCACCAGCTGTCTGTACAGAGGGATAACAACTTCATGTTTTCTACCGGTGATGCCTCTCCCTATGCATCCCAGTATCCCCAGCCCTCCTTACTGCCCTCTCACATTGCTGGCCCACCTTTAAGTCATCTGATATGACTACCCCCAGGTCCCTTTCCATTTTTGTTGTTGTGAATATCTCACCCCCATTCTGTACTCTTCCCCTGGGTTTTTGTTTCCCAGGTACATTACCTTGCACTTCTTAGCATTGAATCTAAGCTGCCATACATTTGACCATTCCTCTAACCTTGCCATGTCCCTTCTCATCCTTTCCACCGTACCTTGAGCATCAACTCTGTTGCAGATCTTTGTGTCATCTGCAAAGAGACATACTTTTCCTTCCAGTCCCTCTGCAATGTCACTTATAGAGACATTGAAGAGGACCGGTCCTAATACTGAACCCTGCGGTACCCCACTAGTAACCCCCCTTTCTTCAGAGTGGACTCCATTTACTATTACCCTCTGTGTCCTATTCTCCAGCCAATTCTTTACCCAGGCTATCATCATGGGACCCACTCCCAGGCTGGTTAACTTGTATATTAATCTTTTGTGTGGGACTGAGTCAAATGCCTTGCTAAAGTCTAGGTAAGCCATGTCCACAGCCCTTCCCTGATCAACTACTTTGGTCACCCAGTCAAAGAAATCTATTAGATTCATCTGGCATGACCTTCCCGCTGTGAATCCATGCTGCCTTGGGTCCCGTGCCCCTCTGGCCTCTAGGTACTCGACAATTCTTTCCTTTAGAAGTAATTCTATCATTTTCCCTACCACTGAGGTTAAACTAACAGGTCTGTAGTTTCCTGCTTCTGCCCTGCTCCCACTTTTGTGAAGGGGAATCACATCTGCCCTCCTCCAGTCCTCGGGTACCACCCATCCTCCCATGATTTGTTTAAGAGGGTAGTCAGTGGTGTCACTAGTTCTACCTTAGTTCTTTTAGAATTCTGGGATGAATCCCATCAGGCCCCATTGCTTTGTCCACCTTCAGTTTTAAGAGTTCTTTCAGAACCCTTTCTTCTGTAAATGGGCTGGTATCAACTTCTGTATCCAGAGTGTTTCTATTGTTTGTTTTAGGTAACTCCCCCTCTTCATTTGTAAATACTGAGCAAAAATATTTGTTTAGTATCTCTGCCTTTTCACCGTCACCCTCTGCTCACCCCCTTTATTAAGCCTCTTTATCCCTCCCTTGGTCTTCCTTCACTCCCTGATGTACCTAAAAAAGGTTTTATCCCCCTTCTTAACTGAGTCGGCTATCTTTTCCTCGGTTTGGGCCTTTGCTGTTCTGACTGCCTTCCTAGCTTCCTTTTGCTTTAACTGATACAGTTCTCTGTCCTGCTCCTTCTGTGATTCTTTGTACTTTCTGAATGCTTTCTGCTTAAAAAATATTAACATAGTAGTAGCACAAATTAGGCAGGATAGAGGCAGCAAGGAAGGAAAAGTGTGACACCTACAGGAGAAGAAAGAGCTGTTACTAGGTTGACTATCAGAAGTAGGCTCTGGGGGCAAAGGAAGTCCCCTTTAAGACCGGGAACAAGGCAGACTGCACGCAGAGGGGAACAACTCTAGACAGTCAGAGGTAGAACTTTAGGAACAAGAGGCAGGAGGCGGTAGATGGAGAGGGAGGAGGGGATGAAATCATAGCTGAGGAGGAAGATGGAGGGATAGTTGCAGGAGGAGGTACAGCTGATGACATCACAAAAAAGGACTTGAAAGGGAGAGGTACAGAGAGATAGAGGATGCTGGTTCCAGAGAAGGCACAAAGGAGAAATCAGACTATCCAACAGTGGCTTTGGAGCAGGGGACAGAAACAGAGCAAGAATCAGATGAGTGGAGGAGAAAGTAAGGGAGAGGAGGGAGGAAAAGTAACAGAGCATGGAGCTGAACTATGATTTTGAAAGGAAAGCGGCACAAGTGAGATTAGTGCTGAGAATCAAGGGAGGATAAGAAAAAGTCAGTATAGACAGAGTGTGTGCAATGGTGGGTGCAGGAACGGCAGTTGAGGGGAAAAGCATCAGAAAGATTAGAAGAAGGGTTCAAGCCTTGACATGGTAGATTGTAGCAGCAGCACTCTGCACCACATCTACAGGGTCAAGCACCAGGAGGATTATCTAAGGACAAGCTCTCAGTGGACAAGGTGTGGGAGACAGGATTTGTTGTAGTACAGTGCTTTAAGATCTGGTATGCTAACACAGGCTTGCAATCATACAAAGACCTTATTTACTATATACAGAGTTCATAATCACATGCATTCCCACTTGCAGATATACCCTACATTCGTAGACATGTACATGAGCATGAAATCACACACATGCACGTATATTGGCACCTTTAAAGTACACATAACTACAGCACTGCACACACACAAAAAAATGCAAGTATACACATGCATGAACATGCGTACATTTACAGTACACAAGCATACAAATTTATAACTTTTAGATAAGACATTAAACTGAGATCCTGTCTGCCTGCTCTGATGATTGTTCAAATGGATGTTAAGATCCCATGGCACAGAAGCAGATGGCCACAGAAAGAACAGTTACGTAAGAACTTACCATAACAGTAAATCTTTAAGGGGATCTCAGTCATCAGGTTACACCATAGAAACTTCATCATCGGTGACGGGGAATCCACACGGAAGATTTTTAGCAGTACAACTGGTGCCACCCATGCCATCAACGTCAGCCATCACCAACCCTATAAAGGCATATGCGGCCCCACGTGCTCCTCAGTTCTTTCCCTGCGGAGACGAAAGGAGCAAGGCTCCTGCTCTGGGGAACCGAGGAGAGCGAGGGACCTGGCTCTGTAAAGAAATGAAGGAAACAGCAGATAGCCAGGTCCTGAACAGGAACCCGCAAGAAGGGGGACGGTGGGAGGGAAATATGCCTAATGACATATTCCCTTGATGATCTACTGTTACGGTAAGTTCTTACATAAATTTTCTATCTTCTTTGGGGTATCTCAGTCATCATGTTACACCGTAGGAATGAGTACCAAGCAGTGACAGGTGTAACAGTCGGTCTGGGAGGCTGGATCTCCATAAACTTAAGACAGGAGACTGAAGGGAGCCTGCCCAGTCAAATGACCTCATAAACTTAAGACAGAAGCCCTTGAAAAAACTGACCTGTCAGAGGACTCCATAAACTTAAGACAGGAGGTCTTGCAAACCAGCCTTGCCAAAACCTGCACGGGCTCTTGAGGCAATGTCCAGAATGTAGTGCTTGGTAAAGGTGTGGACAGTACTCCATGTGGCAGCTGCACAAATATCAGCAGCTGAGACCTCTTTGAAACAAGCCACTCCTCAACTTCCAGGCAATTTTTTGCTGTACGTGTTGTAGCAGAACACAATGCAGTTTGCCAGCCATTTGGATAAACATTGCTTAGAAATTGAAGCGTCCTCTCTAGCTGGGGCAAAAGAAACAAACAACTGCTTTGACTTTCTGGACTCCTTAGTCCGAAGCAAGTAATATTTCAAAGTTCTGCTCACATCAAGAGTATAGAGCAGTGCTTTCCCAGGACTGGCACGTTCAGGAAAATAAACAGGACGGTGGATAGACTGATTAAGTGTAAACTCAGAAACCACCTTGGGGAGAAACTTTGGATCTGTGCATAAAAATACCCTATCTTTATGAAAAATCAAATAAGGCTCCTCACACCAGAGGGCCTGAAGCTCAGAAATTTTTCAAGCAGAAGTAATTGCAACTAAAAAGAGCACTTTATAAGAGAGAAAGCGAAAATCGCAAGTCGTGATTGGTTCAAAAGGAGATAGGGTCAACTTTTCCAAAATAAGTTTAAGTCCCAAGCAGGAATGGAGGAGGAGATTGGGGGTTTCAGATGCAAGATGCTCCTCAAAAAAGTACAAGACATATCTAGCTGAGCAACTGTGCGGTCACCCGTGGGCTCATAAAAAGCAGAAACAGCTTAAAGGTGGACCTTGAAGGAGGAATATTGGAGAACTGAGTCAGACAAGGAAATCAGGTAGTCCAGGACATGCTTCACAGGACAGGCAAAAGGGTCTAGGGAATGCTTAGTAGTCCAAATGGCAAACTGTTTCCACTTCATGGCATAAGTGGCATGGGTGGAAGGCTTGCAGGTGGCCACTAGAATGTCCGCTACCCTATTAGAGACACCAAACCTGGCATTAGCTATGTCCTCAGGAGCCACGCATACAGATTTTTATTTCATTTTATTCTTTGGTAACCGGGTAAGACTTACTAGGCACAAGTGCCTAGTTTCAGGGGAGACCTGTGAGCACTGGGTGGCTAAGTGACTTGCTCAGAGTCACACAGTATGCAAGTGGAGGCTGTGGGAATCAAGCCCTGTTCTATTGGATGTACCAAGCTCATTTCACAGCTCGTTACTCTAATCTCTAGGCTATACTGCCAGCCATGGCCCACATGGAGGGACCTTAGGTTGGGATGGACCAGGAGTCCCCTGATCTGCGTCAGCAGATTTCTGCAGAGGGGCAGAGACTGGAGGTTCCTCCACCAGCTGCTGAAGTAGAGGGGAACCATATCTGGTAAGACCAGAATAGGGCAACCAGGATCATTGAGGCTCCCTCCATTTGTAGCTTGATCAGCACCCTCTGAATTAGTGGAAATGGTGGGAATGTGTACAGAAACCTCCCGTTCCAGGAGAGGGACAATGCGTCTCACCAGAAAGAAAACTCCAGGCCCTGGATCTACCGAGCAGAACTTGGGCAGTTTTGCATTGAGTGGGGATGCAGAAAGGTCCAAATCTGGATGACCCCATCTGCCGAACAGGTCTTCTACTACGGATGAGAGAGAAGCCCACATTTGTGCATGCTGGACTGAGTTCTGCTGAGACTGTCCACCAGGGTATTTAGGAGGCCTGTTACATGGACCGCGCAGTGTCAGACTGTGCTCCAGGGCCCAGTACCACACTGTATGGCATCCATGCATGGGGGTATGAGTAAGTCCCGCCCTGCTTGTTGATGTAGTAGACTACACTCAGATGGTCAACTGTACCAGCAGTTGGTCTGGAGTGAGATGCTCCCGAAATGCCTGTATGGCATAAAGCACCGCTCATCTCCATAACACTGATATGTAGGGCGGTCTCCCACTGGGATCATGAACCCTGGGTTTGGAAGGGACCCAGGTGAGCTCCCCAGTCTAGACCCGAGGCATCTGTGGTTAGGATCTGTCCTAGGGAAGAAAACTGGAAGGGGACCACTTGAAGGAGGTTGAAGAGGTCCATCCACCACTGCAGCACTTTTAGTACTGGGGAGGAGACCAGGACTAGCAGATTCAGCTCATCCGTACGCTGGTCCCACTGTACTCTGAGGGTCCACTGCAAGGTTCGCATGTGAAGCCTGGCCAGAGGAACAGTGGGGATGGCTGCAGCCATGACGCCCAGCAGTCTGAGGTACAGTCTGGCAGGAATTTACTGACTCCGAGTGACTTCCTGAGTCTGAGCTATAAGACATTCTGCCCTGTTCTGGGGCAAGAAAGCCTTTCCCTGTTCAGAGTCCAGAACTGCCCCGATATACTGCAGTCTTTGGGATGAGATCAGGACAGACTTGGGCAGATTGACTGCTATGCTCAGGGACTGAAACAGCTGGAGGGTACGCTCCAGTGTCAGCAGTAACTTTTTACCTGGATGGGGCCTTGAGAAGCCAGTCGTCCAAGTACAGGAAAACGTACAGACCTTCTCTTCTGAGGGCTGCTGCAACCACTACCAAGCATTTTGTGAAGACACACAGCACAGAAGACAATCCAAAGGGCCATACCTTGAATTGGTAATGCTCTCCCTGAAAAGCAAAGCGGAGAAACCTCCGGTGAGGAGGAAAACCAACCTGCAATGTGTAGGTAGGCAACCTGCATATCCAGGGAGCAGAGCCAATCCCTTTTTTGGAGAAGGGCCAAAAGGCCCAGCAAAGTTACCATCCAGAACTTTTTGTACTGGACAAAGAGAGTGAGGTCCTTCAGATTGAGGATGGGCCTAAGATCTCCCATCTTTCTGGGAATCAGGAAGAACCTAGAGTAGAACCCCTGGTTTCTCTGTTGCCTTGGCACAAGTTCTATAGCCTGCCTGCACAGGAGGGTCTGTACCTCCTCATGGAGAACTGGAAGATGAGCCAGAGGGGGGGTAGTTTGCGGGTGGAGGAGGGGTGTCTGGAGGCTGACGAATGAGCTCCAGAGTATGACTGGACTCTATGATATGCAGAATCCAAGCATCTGATGTAATGGTTCTCCACTGATTCAAATGGGGGGAGAACCAACTTCTGACCACCACCACCTCCTGGGCCTGAGCCAGAGGAGGGGGTCCAACAAGGAGTCAAGCTGAGGCAGGTCCTGCTGAGGAGGCAGAGGCCTCGGTTCTGGGACGCTTGGCTGCTGCTCTCGCCTGGGAGAGGGCAGGCAAGGAGGACTGGACCCTACATTTATGCTGGGGTTGGAAGCCCAAGCCTGATCTGTGAGCTTGTCTACGAAAAGTACAACATTCCCTACCACATTGCTGAGTGTGGTAGAGGAAGTGAACAGACTTAAGGGTTGTACTTGAGACCTGCAGATTGTTGATAAGGTCCTGGATGTGTGGACAGAAAAGCTCAGTGCCATTAAAGGAAGCATTATGCACTTTGGTTTGCACATCAGCTGCAAAGCCAGACATCCTTAGCCATGAGTGCCTGTGGAGGCATATGCCAGTGGCAGCTGCTCTGGCTACTGTGTCCGATAGGTCTTAAATGGCTCTGAAGAGATGCTTACCAACATCCAGAGCAATTTGAAGACACTGAAGCGATTCCTGCTTCTGGGCACTGTCACAGCGTGTGGGAACAAACTTCAGACGAGGCACATTTACAGGTTTAAAACACACTGTGGTGTGATATTTATTTTTCAAAAGTTAGAAAAATAATAAATGAAAACAACAAAAAAAATTGTAAAGAAAATCACTACTTAACATCAGTAGTTTCTCACATAATACAATCCTGGATCTTACAGCTCCTAAGACCCTTCTCATCTGCATTCAACAGCTTGACTATAGTAGCACCTCTCTCCTCCTCTCTCTCAGGGCTGAGCCTAACTAGACTGAACTGAAGTAAACTCAGTGAAGAGGTTTTTATATCTTTTGTTGGGGTCATCTGATTGAGCCCTTTTCTATTTACATGTCTGGACATGTTGTTTCAAAACTACAGTTTTTTTTTTGTTTCAGGGGACTTCCTGGTTCAGTTAAAGGTGCAGTGTATATCTCAACAGATATTGACTCTCTATATCTCTGATCCACAGTGACTAAGCACTTTTATAAAGCATACCACATTCTTTTGTTCCACCTCATACAGCATCAAGTTTATAGAGTAAATTTAAGAAAATACCTTAAAGATTTCTTATAACTGTACTAATCATGAAATTATTGTTTTATGTGACTTCTGAATCCTTTTTATTTAAAAAGGTTTTGTTAACTGTATTTATTCCTATTTAAAATAGCCTTCATGCTTTTTGTACACAAAATGCACTTATGCACTTTACACAACACCTCTCTGGGTGTTTGGCATCATTCTAGGGACTGGATGGATGGAAATGGAAAAGAATGAAAAGAGAGCACTAGTAGGAAGTTTAGTAGGGAAAGTAAAGAGCTACGCTAGGTGGCCAACATGGGGGAGAAGAAAAGCAAAGAGAAAAGCATTAACTGTTGTGCAACAGATGTTTTGGTAGCTAGGAAATAAGATTATAAAAAAGTGGTCTATCAGTCACAGCTGAGGGTGTAGTCTAACTCCGTCACAGGCACCACCAGGAAGGGCTTGGGCAGCGGCCTTGCCTTTTCTAGAATTGGTGTTCTGGAATTTCTCTATGTGAGAGAGATAGTTGGAAATCCTCAGGCCTAGGGTAGAGGAAGCATACACTTCTCTTGCCCCAAAGATCAATCCTGCAGGACTCTTTGTCCAGGGGCAAGGAACTAATGTGTTTGGGCACCTTACACCTGTCATGTGCTGCCTTAATGATGACTTAGTCGGTTTCAGTTTGGGCAGCCAAATAAGGAATACCCTGCAGGGCACTGTAGAGCCTGTCAGCTCTATGTGGCATGGCTGGCACCATATCTGGCCTGTGCCAGGCAGCTGTGATAGCATTTTTAAGTGCTGGAAGCATAGGAGGAATTATCTTAGGGAGAGATACTGGAATCTCCAGATAGTCCGCCAGATCCTTTCTGGTGGCATCATCCTCCTGTGTCTGAAACCATTAGACAGTTGCTTCATAATGCTGAAAAAGGAAGCATCCTCAGGTGGAGACCTGGGGGTATGCTTGACAGATTCTTCGCTGACTGAAGAGGCAGTGAACTTATCAGAAGTATAGTACTGGTCCTCCTCCTCCTCTTCCTCCTCTACTTAAATCAGGAGGTATGAGGTCATAATGGTACTACTCCTCGATGTCGACCTCCTCTTCGAGGTCCGCCAAACACGTTGTTGATGGCCCCCAGGCTGGTTTCCTGGGCTGGCGATTTGGTGTCGACATCGAAGGTGTCGATGATGGCGCCGGTGATGAAAGTCTGTTAAAGGCAGCAAACTGCTGAGCAACAACATTTGAAAAGCGGATGAGAACTTCATTCAAGTCCATCATCACCAGAGGAAGATCATTTGGCACTGGAGCCAATGAGCCAGTCTGTTGGCCCGACGAGCCCATAGCCTTCTGAGAAAGGGCAGGTCCCAAAGGGGTGGTCATTGATGGTGGAGGGGCCGACAACCCAGAGGTCAATGGCCTAGTGCCCTGAGAGTCGGGCGGAGCAGCTGTCGGTATGGGTCTGGAGTGAACCAGGACCTGGACAGCAGGGCTGAACCCAATGATGGAGAGCCACGAAGGAGAGACCAACGGGAAATGGGATGGCTGCTGGGGGGGGCAGTAGCAATCCCAGTGTTTTTGTGACTCCCCAGAGAACTTGTCTTTGCCTGGGAAGTCTTGGACCTGGAGGACGACTGGGTGGCCAGTGCCCCGGAGGACCCCGGCTCGGAAATGGCTACTTGCTGTTCTATGAAGGTTCTCAGAACTTTCCTGCATCACCTAAGGGTGGTTCGGTTAAACTGTTGGCAGAGCTCACAATCCAAGGTGTCGTGATCAGGCTCAAGACAGCAAGCGTACACCGAGTGCTCATCATTGGAGACAATCTTCTTTCCACAGCGGCAGCAATGGAAGAGAGAGGTAGATGGATTAACTCTCGACATAAAAGAAAAAAAAGGAGAAAAAATGTCTATAAGAGAGATTATAAATAGGTTGGTAGAAATAGCAGCCGTAGGCTAGAAAAAAGGCGCGAACACTGTGATGGCTCTTCCATGGAGACTGTGCTTGCACGTCGATGGTGGGAAAGAAATGAAGAGTGTGCGGGGGCTGTCCTATGCCTTTATAGGGTTGGCGATGTCAGCTGACATTGACGGCATGGGCAGCCCCAGTTGTACTGCTGAAAATCTTCCATGTGGATTCCCCTTCATCGACAGTGAAGTTCCTATGGTGTAACCTGATGACTGAGATACCCCTGAAGAAGATCTGACAGGACACAAGTCAACAGAGCTCCGCACAGATCATACTGTATGTGTTTCAAAATATGATTTTTAAGAACAAGAACTGAGTTAACTTTATAATACACTGATGAACCATCAAAAGCTCAACAAAGCAATACTAAATTTGACCACTTTTCTAAGGGGACAGTGTCATGGTCAGTCCAAAAAGAGCACCAGCTACAGGAGATGGGGGGAAAAGAGGAAAGATGATAAACTGAGCTGGAGTAAGGTTCCAACAGCCCAACAAATGAGACAGAAGGGGCACAATCATTAAATGCTGCCCTTTCAAGGGCTATTCAAGGATTAGACGTATACATGGAAGAATTAAAATAAAAAAATGCAGCATCTCAATTCCAAAGTCACTGGTATGGAACTGGAGCCCAAGGAGGTGGCAACATCAGCAAACCACACCTAAGAGACCTAGGCAGGCCACATCAAAGAGAATGTGTCTCTCTGACACAACCTAAAAAACTTAGGGAATGGCGCAAGGGGAACAAATATAAGAATCTTGGGACTCCCAGAGCAAGTAAAGGGGGATGTCCCTAAAGACTATTGAGACATAGCTCCAGGAGATTTTCCCCAACAGACAGACCACTGAAAGTACAGTGGACATACAGAGTTATGCCACAAGAAACACAGAAGAGAAGCGTCTTCTGGAACTAAAGTGTCAAGAATTGTTTTGGAAGCATGGGGCTCTGCCTCTAAAAGAGATGGGATCTTACAGGAAGAAAAACAAACAGCACTGACTGAATAGCAAGACACAGAATTCCATATCTTTCCAGACCTCGTTTTGTCACCCAGCAGAGGAGGGAAGGTTTTAATCAATCAAACAATCAAATCTTCATTTATATAGCGCCTTTCCAAAACAAAGGCACTCACAATAAAATACAATATACAATTGTAACCCCCCCTGCAAATGGGGGTTGCCAAAAGACTTCCAGGAGCTTGCTTGAATGCTCCAAGCCTGAATGGTGTTTGGCCTTTAAGCCATTTATCAGTGAGTGTTTTTAGAACCTCTGGTACTGTCTCTTTAAGAGCTGTCTGCTTGCAGACATAATTAGTTTGTATGGGGGACTGTGTGTTTCTTTGATTGAGTACCACTCAAGCTGCTGCCAATTCACTTCATTTTGCAGTCACTAGGAGTGCAAAGGAACCTATCTGAAAGATGTAACTGTTTGCCAGAAATTATTTAGAGTAATAATGAAATTACAGTTTGTCTAACCTGCTTTCTTTGCAGTCAGAACTGTGTCTGCTAGTTCCCCATTCTAGTTTTGAACTGCTGAACTGGACCAATCAGTGTGGGGTAAGCTAGCTCTAAAATGGTGCCTTGGACGAATCAGAACTTGGACTCATAATCTGAGCCAGCCACAAGAGGATTGTATGGGCAGTGACTCTGGGAGATGTAGTTTAGACTTCAGTGCCTTTTTGGACCAACAGCAGCAGTCTATTGTAGTGACAGCCAATCCAGTCAAGAACTGGGAGGAACTCAAAGGAAGTGCCGTTTTGTCGGTTGGAGTTTCAGTTGAGCTTTGGCAGTGAAGAAGGAGGCCCTGTGCTTTTCAGTGTGCAGTTTTAGTCAAAAACGTGTGTAAGGCCCAGAGTTCCGGTCTGCAGCTTGTTAGGACTGAATCCGTCCTGTGAAAAGAATCAAAGGATCTCTGAAGAGTAGAAACCAGGCTCACCCTGTAGAAGACTGGAAGAATTGCTGAAAATTGCACTCGGTCTGTCAGGAACTGAATCTGCTGTGTGTTCTCCCGGGTATTGTGCAGTAATTGCGATCGGGATACAGATGCAGCCTGCCTGGTATAGTGCTTTCTTTTGTGTGGATGTGTGAAGAGGTTTGTGTGCCTCAAGTGAGCCCTGCTGACATTGAAGGACCCTATCTTATTTGGAGGTCGTGAGTACTAATTCAGGGTCGCTCCCTGTTGAATTGCCACATTACATCCAAATGGAATTACTGTACTGCTGACTGTTTAATTCTCCTTTTCTCTGTGTGAAAGGGCCCCTACCAGCTGCCACGGTTTGGACTAGCCACTAGGGCTTGGGTACCCAGGGACAGTAACTGATAGGGATAGACCTGTGCACAGAGCCATAAGTAGATTATTAGAGTGATAAGCTAATTAACCTGATTTCCCCTGTCCTTGTTATATCCCTAAATAAATCAGAGCTGCTTGTTTCAGACAAAGTTATACTGCCTGAGGTATTTGTCTATGTTAAAGTACTGTACTGTGATTGTTGCACTGTATCTCATTTCACAGGAGGTCCCAGTGCGGAACCAGTCCTGGGGTAAGTGTATACTGTGAAGGTAATTCTGATATATTGTGTGGGCCACTAGTGGGAAGAAAGGGGTTGCAGTGTCCCAGAGGGCTGTGACCAAGTTAGTTTAACTATTGCAAACCCTGACCTCTGGGTGGAGGCACCCGCCATTGGATCCAGGCCCCTCAACCTGTTAGTGGCAAATCAGGCAGGGGTAGTAGCCCCTGGGATAGCGCCATCTAGGGGTTACACAATAAAAAATGTACACTAAAACAATAAATATATCAATAAATTTAAATTCATCTGGGAAAGCTAGACTAAACAAATATGTTTTCAGCTCAATTTTGAATCTATCGATGGTCAGGCATTCTCTTAACCAACGAGGCAGAGAATTCCACAGGGTAGGTGCTGCAAAAGAGAAAGCGTGAGCACCAGATGTTTTCAAACGAATTCTGGGAATCTCTAGCAATCCCTCATCGGCGGACTGGAGAGGACGGAGGGGGCAGTAGGGAGTTAGGAAATCTTACAATTAGCCGGGTCCCTGTTCATGTAGGGCTTTAAAGGTTAGCAAGCCAACCTTAAAGGTGATCCGACACTGAACAGGCAGCCAGTGCAGTTCATGCAGCACAGGCGTAATATGACTGGCCCTCAATGTAGAAGTGCAGAGAGTTAACCACAGCATTAGGGTATACAGATACACAATAATAGTTGGTTTGAAAAAAAACTACACTTTATAATGATCATAATACGCTTGAGTTGCTAAGTACCATTCAGTAGGAGGGTAGCAGCCTGATTAGACTTTGCCAAGAAGAAAGGGGAGGGGAGGTCGCAGCCAGAGAGGACTTTGTCAAAGAGAAAGAAGTGTGATAGTAGGACAGGGGAGGTGGAGAGGTAAAAGGTGTTAGGGCAGGGGTGGTGGTGGAAGGCATTGCATGGGGTGATACGTGATTAAGTGGGGCAATCACAGTGATCTAATTGGGCAAGGAAGAGGCAGAGGCTTCTCTTGAAGGGGCCAAGTTCTGTACATCCAATTAGGGAGGCAGGGAGGTCATTTATCCATTATGGCCCGTGGTAGGAGAGAGGATGCTGAGCAAATGTGATACACTTAAAAGGGACATAGAGAACACCCTTCGATGATCGAGTGATTTTGGAGGTTTGTGCTCGCTGGAAAATGTTCACCGTGGAGTTGGGTATCTGACCAAGTAGGGACTTTTTTCCTAGTAGGCAGGCCTGGTATCTGATCCTGAGGTGCAGTGGAAGCCACCCTGTCTCTGAGTAAAGACTACAGGTGTGTGTCAAGTGGTCTGCACCTAGAACAAGTCTGAATGCCTTGTGAAGAAGTAGATTAACCCTTTTTAGTGCTGTGTCAGTTGCAGCACTATAGATAACAAGTCCATAATTGATTATGGACAATATAAAGCTCTTTGTAACGAGGCTCAAGGCTTCAGGGGTCATCGACTGCCTGTGGCAGTAGAGGATAGCAAGTTTGGCGTTACCTGTTTTAATAACACGGTTGATGAGGGAGGTGAAGGACAGCGTGTCATCAAGATGTATGCCCAGGTACCTGAAGGTGTAGCTTGCTATAATGCCTCTCCTTTGTGGCTAAGGATAATCAAAGGGCCTGTCTTTTTCTTATTGTGAGTCATTGAGAATTGCATAATTTTTATTTTTTATAGTTTAGAAGTAGTTTATTTTAAGAGAACCAGGTCTCAAGTTTTCTGAAACTATCCTGAAGGGTAGCTGTTATTTCAGTTGTCTGGTACCCAGATGTGGAGATAACAGCATCATCTGTGTACATCACCATGGCAGATGGGCAAGCAGAAGGTAGAGCATTAATGAATAAACTGAAGAGCATCGGTCCAAGTATAGACCCTTGGGGAACCCCTAGGGTAACATCCCTAGGGTCGGATACTACTCCATTTATTTTCATGCACCGTGTCCTGTGTGACAGGTAGCTGCTGAACCAGGTTACTGTGTTGCGGGATAGACCAAGGGCCAAGAGGCTGTCCAGAAGGATTTGGTGGTTGACAGTGTCAAACGCTTTGGTGAGGTTTATAAAGATGTACGCCACCAATTTGACACTGTCAGGGGCAACATGCAGGTGTAGTGTAGTCTATGAGTGCTATTATGGTGCCATGATTCTTTCGAAAACCATGTTGTTCCACACACAGTAGGCTGCACTTGTTTAGGTATTCTATTAATTGATTAGACACAATCCTTTAGATGGTTTTAGATAGCGGGGGTAGTATTGAAATGGGTCTGTAGTTTCCCAGGCTAGTTATGTCACCATTCTTGAACACTGGTGTGACATGTGTTATCTTTCACTTATCTAAGAAAACTCCTGTTCATAGGGATAAATTGAAAATCTTTGTGAAGGGCAGGGCTACTTTGTCCAGAGTGAGGGCAATGAGTTTCATGTCTATCATGTCGCTATCAGGTCTTGTTTTACCCACTACCCTCTTAATATTGTATATTTTAATGGTTTGTGCTCTAGAGATCTGTTTAAAGTAAAACAGTGGTGTTCCACAGTTTTGGGCTATGGGGTATTTTTCGTTAGCTGGTGTGCTAGGGGCCTGGGTTGTCAAATACTCCTGAAGTAGCATGGCACTTAAAGTCAGTGAATGTGACATTAAAGGCATTAGCCAGATCCAACAGCTCTTGTAAAGTGCCAGAAGATGTGCCTATTAGGTCTGGAGGTGATTTGGCAGGCTGTACAATGCCAGTTCGACAACCCTTTTGTCGAACCGGCATCTCACCGACTGGAATCATGTCGACCGCAAGTTGCGGTTTACATGATTCCAGCGAGTCTCCCCAGTCACGGTATATTTTTTCTATCAGGAGGTTTTGCCCCTGAGTTGACGGCCATGGGGCTCTGCCCCCGCCTCGCCGCCTATAGGATTCTTAACTCCAGTCGGAGTTGATTCAGAGCTGGGGTGCAGGACTGGGAGACAATGTGCCCCTGTCTCAGGCATACCAACACAGCGACCTGTCGACAAAGTGTCGATTTTGCCGACAGGGATGTAGTTTGCTATGTTGGTGTCAGCGTACATGAAGCATACTGATTTGGCACCCCTACCAGTCAAGGTTTTTATACTGTTCCAGAGCTCTCTCCCATTACCCCAAAACCTACCCAGAAGTTCTTTATAATAGTTTGCTTTTGCATTTCAGACCAGCCTAGTGCACCTGTTTCTAGCTGCTTTGTAGGCAGCAAAGTTGGCCTGTATTCTGGTGGCCTTGGCCTTGTGCCAAAGGTTGTCTCAAAGGTTCAATTGTTCGATAAGAGAGCCCGAAAGCCATGAGTTAATAGTCCCTTTCACTTTAGAGGATTTGGGAGGGGCACATATGTTGCAGGCATTATTGCAGATTGTTTATAAAGAAGTTGAGGGCCTGATTGACATTGTCCATGCTGTCTAGTGGGGTCCAGTCAGTTTGTTAAGATATAGTTTGAAAGGCTGTAAATTGTCCTTTTCTTAGTGATCAGTTTCTAGTGTACTGGGGGGAAGGGGGGTTGTTTATACCTTTGTTAGACCAGATGCAGACCACTGGTGAGTGGTCGCTTAGGACGTCAGGGGAGGACAGATACAACAGCTATATGTTCAGGGCAGGTGTTAAGCAGCCAGTCAATAAGGGTGCTGGTTCCTGTGTGGAAGTTTCTCCTGGTTGCTTGGGAGACCATCTGAGTAATATATGGGTTGTCGATTTGGTCCCTAACAGCCTTGGTGTCCTATGCTAGCCAGTTAGTGTTGAAATCACCTAAGGTAATCTGTTCCCAGCTCTGATTTATTTGTTTAAAGTGATCTATAAACTGTTCAATGTCTATTCCTTGCTTTCCAGGAGGAAAAAAAAAAATTATATATATATTGTTTTGAGCACTAGTGTTTAGCTCTGGTGACCTACTGTAAGTTTGACAGACAGGATTTGTGCTTCCTTTCTAGATGTACTGTTTGGCATCACTTGGCCTTTAATTTCATTGCACAGGTACACCAGAAAGGTGGTACAGCCATCAAGGGCTACTGCAGCATCCGGAATCTTGTGAGAGCGCCATGTTTCTGTTAGGGAGATTATGTCCAGTTTATGCTGCGCAACCCAGGCCTGGAACTGTGGAAGTTTGGGTAGCAGACTCCCTATGTTTATTGAGGCAATTTTGAGGTGGTCTTGTACCTTAACAAACGTTGGCCAGAGTGGGCCAGGGTTTGGATGCATGTTCCCTGACAGTAGGAGCAGAATGACTATAAGTCTTTTAAGGAAGTGTTTCTAGTGTACCCTAATTCTGCGAGTAAGTTACCGCTTTGTGAGTCTGTGTTTTTTGGCTTTATCTATTCATGAGTGAGAACACAGCAGTAGCATGGTAGATGCCGGTGTGAGGGTAGGCGATCGGAGATGATGGGGTGGAAGTTCACACAGGGTAGGGCTCCTTGCATTGGCATCTGGCCCTGCCATTGCGCCTGGGGGTTGTGTTATTTTGCTACATGTTGTTGGTAGGTCAGAAAGGGGTAGAAATGAGGGTTTCCTATCATCCCCAGTGCTTATTGTGGAGAGGATAACTGTTAGCATGAGCCAATAGTTCTTATAAATGCCCCAAGGGTTTTGTGTCACACTTACAAACATGTTTCTGGAATTAGGCGTAGGTACCTTTAAGAAAGGGAGGATGTTTACTCCTTTTCACATATCAGTGAGGGAGCTGGGCGGAGCACTGTGCCTAGAAAATGGATTTAAAGAGTGTCGGGGGCGGGGGACATGAGAAAATTCAAGCCCTAAAAATAGTTTCTGTAGAACGAAGGGTAGAAAAGGTTGCTTGAGAGGAAGCAACCAATGGCAGGCCAGGAAAGAGTAGGAGCCAATAGAATTGCCGGGACTGGATTCCGTTGCTCAGCAGCATACCTTTCCTGTTGGTCTGGTGGGTGGGTGGGTTGAGAGGCCTGGACAGCTGCAGAAAAGTCAAGCCGCAGCTGCAGGATAACGAGGAGTGCCCAGTCAAGGGCATTGCCTGGAAGAGGGAGAAAAATGAGTGGGATTAGTTCAGTTATAGTGGCCACAGAGCCAGCCTGCTCAGTAATCAGTGGGAGGGTCAGCTAGAGACAAAAGAAAAATAGAGAGTTCAGGATGGGTGGGGGTAGACAATAGGTAACCTGGTGGGGGGTGTCTGGGCATTGGCACCAGAGGGGGCTGGGGACTAAGATTTTAGGGGCGTTAATGAAAAAGATTAGAGGGCTCAAAGAAAATTAGCTAGGCGGTACTTCACTGTAAAAGGAGAAAAAGAAAGGGAGAATAAGGGGAGTAAAGTTCAGAATATCAGATTAGGCAGGGAGTGAATAGAAGGCAACACAGTTGGGTATTACCAAGTTTCAAACAATGACTGTAAACTGTATGATTTTAACATACTAACATACTATTTGCCAGCAGATTAGGCCTTACGGTCTATCGAGTCTGCTCGAACCTAGATCCTTAGTTGGGTGCCGAGACCTCCCCATCCCTTGTGCCAGAAACCCCTATCATCCATCCCCCAGGACAGGCATCATCTGATACATCCACTTTCTGTGTCTGTCCCACCTCTCTTGAAGCCCTCCACTGTGGATCTCTGAACCAGCTCACCAGACAGTGCATTCCAAGGGTCCACCACCCTCTCAGTGAAAAACCTCCTCCTCTTTTCCCCCCACCCCTTCCACCTTCCAACTTCAAACCATGCCCTCTGGTGATACCTCCCTGCTTTAGTCTAAAGATCCCCTCCATGTTTACCCTATTTATTCCCTTGAGGTACTTGAAGACCTCAATCATGTCCCCCCTGTCTCTCCTCTCCTCCAATGAAAACAGGCAGAGCTCCTCAAGTCTGTCCTCATACGTCAAATCCCCTAGCCCTCGTATCATCTTTGTTGCCCTCCTCTGTACCCTCTCCAGGAGCTGTATGTCCCTCTTCAATTGTGGTCTCCAGTACTGTACACAGTACTCAAGGTGTGGTCTAACCAGTCCATTGTACAGCGGCAGAATCACTTCCTTGCTCCTAGAGGTGATCCCCCTTACGATGCATCCCAACATCCTGTTTGCCTTGCTAGCTGCTCTCCTGCACTGCTCAAAGTTATTCATACATGTATCCACCATGACCCCTAGGTCTTTTTCCCCTATTGAGGCCTCCAGCACCTCCCCTCCCAGGGTGTACCTGTGTTTAGGGTTTCCCCGACCAAGATGCAACACCTTGCACTTAGTGATATTGAAATTTAATTTCCATGTGTGAGCCCAGCTTTCCAGGGTGTCCAGGTCCCCTTGCAGGGCCAACCTCCCCTCTTCTCCCTCAACTACTGCTCCCATCTTGGAGTCATCCACAAAGAGACTCATTTCACACCCTATACCCTCCCTGATGTCCGATATGTATGCATTAAACAGGATTGGACCTAGGACCGAGCCCTGTGGTACCCCACTACCAACCTCTCTAGGGTTCGAGAGCTCCCCACAGACCACTACTCTCTGAGTGCGTTCAGCTAGCCAGTTTTCAATCCATCTGACCATCAAAGGGCCTACTCCTAACCCCATCAGTTTCTCCACCAGACCATTGTGGGACAGAGTCAAACGCCTTGCTGAAGTCCAGAATAATACATCCACAGGCTTAGCCCTGTCCAGTTCTGATGTTACCCATTCATAGAACTCCACAAGGTTGGTTTGACATGATCTACCTGGCACAAACCCATGTTGCCGACTATCCAGACCTCCCACCTCCTCCAAGTACACCCCAATCATTCCTTTAGTATACTCTCCATTAATTTTCCCACCACCGAGGTCAAACTGATGGGTCTATAGTTACCTGGTACTTCCTTGACCCCCTTTATGGATTGGTACCACGTGCCTCTCGCCAATCCTAGGTACCCTCCCTGTCTCAAGTGACCTGCTGAAAAGCTCCGCCAGGGGTGCAGCCAGTATGTCTGCCAATTCCCATAGTACTCTCGGATGAATGCCATCCGGCCCAGGAGATTTGTCTTTCTTTAGGGCCTTGAGGGCTAACCACAACCTTTTGGCGGAGACAGCATCATCCATCCCCTCCACCTTACTGGTCTTTTTATCCTTATCCAGATGTGACACCCCTGGAGTATTTCCCTCCCTCTTGCTCCATTTCTGTTGCTCCCCTGATCCCACTCACTGCCGCTTCTATCCCCTTCATGCCTTGCTTTGTAGTTATCCCATCCCCCTCCCTAGTGATTTTAGCAGGCTTTACAAAAATACAGTGCAATAGAAAAAAATATATATATTCAAGTCCTAAAAACAAATTCAAGTCCTAAAAACAGTTTCAGTAGAGCGAAGGGTTAAAAGGGTTGCTTGAGAGGAAGCAGTCAACGGCAGGCTAGGAAAGAGTAGCAGAAGCCAATAGAATTGCCAGGATTGGATTCCCTTGCTTAGCAGTGTACCTTTCCTGCTGGTCTGGTGGGCAGGTGGGTTGAGAGGTGCAGCCAGCAGTAGAAGAGCTGCGCCTCTGCCATGGGATAGCGAGGAGCGCCTGGTCAGGGAAAGCACCTTTCCTGTTGCTCTGGTGGGCAGGCAGGTTGAGAGGCGTGGCCAGCAGTAGAAGAGTCGAGCAGGTGCTGCAGGATAACGAGGAGCACCCGGTCAGGGGAATCGCCTTTCCTGTTGGTCTGGTGGGCAGGCAGGTTGAGAGGAGCAACCGGCGGTAGAACAGCCGAGCTGCCACTGCAGGATACCAAGGAACGCCTGGTCAGGGGTAGCACCTTTTCTGTTGAGTCTGGTGAGCGGGTGGGTTGAGAGGCACGGCCAGCAGTAAAAGAGCCATGCCACCACTACAAGAAAGCGAGGAGTGCCCAGTCAGGGGCAGCACCTTTCCTGTTCATCTGGCGGGTTGAGAGGCGTGGCCGGCAGTAGAAGAGCCGAGCTGCTGCCACAGGATAGCAAGGAGAGCCTGGTCAGGAGAAGCACCTTTCCTGTTGGCCTGGTGAGCGGGTGGGTTGAGAGGTGCAGTCAGTGGTAGAAGAGCTGAGCTGCCACTGCAGGATAGCGAGGAGTGCCCAGTTAGTGGCAACACCCTTCCAGTTGGTCTGGTGGGCGGGTGGGTTGAAAGGCGCGTCCAGAGGTAGAAGATCCAAGCTGCCACCGCAGGATAACGAAGAGCACCCGGTCAGGGGCAACACCATTTCTGCTGGCCTGGCAGGCGGGCGAATTGAGAGGTGCGGCTGGTGGAAGAAGAGCCAAGCCACTGCCACAGGATAACGAGGAGCGCCTGGTCGGGGGCAGCACCTTTCCTTTTATTTATTTTTATTTTTTCATTTATTGATTTTGCAAGTAAAAAAACTTTCAGGCACATTACATAGGAGGATAACATAATTATACCTTACAGACGATATTTACTTATAAAGAGCTGGTGAAGAACACCCCCTCTAGTGAGACATCATGTCGGGGATTCCCAAATAACATAACTTCTACAAGACAAGTTTCTCATCGCACACAGCCAGGAAGTTCAACAGGGAATCTGAACAAGATGCACAAAAATAATTACCTTATTATCAATATGACTATAAAGATATATATGACAAGTTCTCATTCCCAAGACTCCCAGAGATTACAAAAAGGAAATATACACTCCTCTCAATCGAAACAGAGCAACTATGCTGAATAAACAGCAATAAAACAATTTTAATTTGAATATAGGTATTTTTGTTACCTCCTGACATCAGAAGACCCATTCCATTCCATATCATGAAATATTGGCAGGACATTAGAAAAGCAAAAGTCCAAGGATTAAATGGCTTTAAATTGAAGGTCTTGCAGAAGCTCTGCATGCACATACTCAAGCTACAACCCAGATAGGTGATATAGTCCCAGATTCAAAAGTAAAGATAAAAACATTAGGAAGTCCCAAACTTGCAGTACGTCTTAGCATCATATTTCAATTTATCCAACCCAATGATTCCCTTAAATACTGCCTTTAACTTAAATCTGAGTGATTGAGTTTAACAGTCTCGAATGCAATAAGATGAAATTTGCATTACCAGGCTGCTCAGTTGATTCAGTCTTCATCGGACAAGTCTCCAACCTCGTCTCCCCCAGATCACTCCTGTTCAATCCGCTGAACCAACTTGCTTGCTTCTTTTGGCTCATTAAATAAATATTGTTGACCGTTCCACTGCAAACAGAGCTTGGCTGGGAGAAGCAATTGGTGGTGTATTTTAAGTAAGCACGGCTAGCCCCTTATTCCATCAAATTCCTTGCAACGTTGGCGGGTACTAAATGAAAGGTCTGGAAATAATAGGATCTCGTCCTCACCATATTTCAGAACCCTTCTGCATCGAGCGATGGCAAGAGCACAGTCTCTAACTCCAATCCCGGTACACATAATCAGGAAAGTCCTAGGAGATGAGGAATCCATCACTGCTCTCCCGGGAGTGATTCTATAGGCCTTTTCTAAAGACAGCGAAAGGTCAGTTTCATCAAGACCAAGCAAGGCCGGCAGGAACATTTTATCAAAAATTAGGCTGTCCTCCCCTTCTGCGTTCTCAGACAGCCCAATCACTCTAAGATACTTTTCCCTGGTTTGGTTCTCTACAGTTTCCAGCCTTTGACGGAGATGCACATTTTCTTTTATTAGTTTAGTAGTTGCATCCATTGATTTAAGGGTGGAGGATTCAGAGCGTTTTACTACATTTTCACAGTGCTCCATTCTCGTTTCCAGAGCCGACACTCTCGGAGTGAGAATATTAAATTTTTTGTCCAGATCCTGAACTGATTTAACTCATTACCTCCAATAGCTCCATATGAAGTCCTAACTATCCATTATTTACCTGACACAAAATGGCCGCCCAGGTAATAATGCGCTAACAAGCTAATTGATCGTGGCAAGTATAGAAGTTGGCGAGGCCTCCTCCGGCTGGATATCAGGAGATTCCCTGGTTCCGCCATGCTGTAAAGACCTATCCTCCCTTGTCTGTTTCTTGGGAGCAAAAGAATTGCTGGTTGGCGCACCAGACCCTTTGTTTTTGCCCATCTTTGCTCTCGACATTATCCCAAACACTCTGGAACAATCTTGAAACTTTCTGAGTAGAAGATACTCAAATTTGATAGGTTTTAAAAAACTTTTCTCCAGGAGCTCGAGTGAGATGCTGCTTCCTCTTGGCTGCTCGGCAGCATCCCCCCCCCCTCAGGGCAGCACCTTTCCTGTTGGTCTGGTGAGCAGGTGGGTTCAGAGACTCGGCCGGCGGTAGTAAAGCTGAGCCACTGCCGCAGGATAGCAAGGAGTGCCCGGTCAGGGAAAGCATCTTTCCTGTTGGTCTGGCAAGTGGACGTATTGAAAGGTGTGGCCAGTGGTAGAAGAGCCGAGCCGTCAATGCAGGATAGCGAGGAGCACCCGGTCAGAAGCAGCACCTTTCCTGTTGGTCTGGCAGGTGGTCAGATTGACAGGCATGGCCGGCGGTAGAAGAGCCGAGCTGAGCTGCTGCCGCAGGATAGCAAGGAGCACCCAGTCAGGGGAAGCATCGTTCCTGTTGGTCTGGCAGTCAGGTGGGTTGAGAGGCACAGCCAGTGGTAGAAGAGCCGAGCTGCCACTGCAGGATAGTGAGGAGCGCCTGGTCAATGGCGCACCTTTCCTGTTGCTCTGTTGGCCAGGCGGGTTGAGAGGCATGGCCGGTGGTAGAACAGATGAGCTGCAGGACAGCAAGAAGCACCAAGTCAGGGGCAGCACCTTTCCTGCTGGTCTGGTGGATGAGTTGAGAGGCAAGGCCAGCAGTAGAGGAGCTGGGCTACTACCACAGGATAGTGAGGAGTGCTCAGTCAGGGGCAGCACCTTTCCTATTAGTCTGGTGGGTGGGCGGGCTGAGAAGCACGGCCGTCGGTAGTAGAGCTGAGCATCTGCCACAGGATAGCAAGGAGCAACCAGTCAGGGGCAGCACCTTTCCTGTTGGTCTGGCAGTTGGGTTGAGAGGCGCAACTGGCAGTAGAAGAGTCGTGCCGCTGCCACAGGATAGCAAGGAAAGCCCGGTCAGGGGCAGCACCTTTCCTGTTGGTCTGGAGGATGGTTGAGAGGCACGGCCAGTGGTAGAAGATCTGAGCCACTGCCACTGGATAGCAAGGAGTGTGCAGTCAGGGGCAGCACCTGGAAGAGAATCAGGCTCTGAAGAGGACAGTGAGCCCTGAAGGAACTGTGTTGTCTTCCTTTAGCTATTTTAGGATGGGACAGAATGGCGGTGAGGAACATTATGGATTTAAATATACATCAACATGCTCAGTATCATGATATATTTTTGGGACTTTGGACTCATACTGCTGTATAATGGAAGGCACATAGGTATGTGGTGTAAAACACAGTCATGGCTTTATTCTGGTGCTGTCAATAGTAGCACAGAAGAAATTTCCCTCCTGCTCATCTCCTATGTGCGTTGGACCTTAACCACATGAAAGTGAGACATCTCCTGTCTTGTTTATACAGAGTCCAGGGAGGTATTCTTAAGGGAAATTTATGTAATTACTCATGGAACATTATTACAAGTTTAGAAAACTTTGCTGAGACATTTTGAAGATTTTTGACTATCACAGTTGGGAAATCTCAAGTATTACCACCCTCAATATAGTGTTTCAAGTTAGAACGTCTGTTTTGCTGACCACAAGAATATGCTTGAAATTTATAAGTATTAATCTGCCAGTTCATTGTACCGAGAGTTCTTCTTAAACAGTTCACAGTATAATGTTACAGTATGTTCAGTAGTGGGTTTTTTTTCTATGTATAATGACAGAGTATGTTAGTTACATAGAATACCTTTTTTAATATTCAAAAGGACTTTTAACCCTTATGGTACAGTATTTGCTGTTGTTACATACAAAAATGTATTTGAATACAGCCCCTGCTCATGGAGGCATAATGCTCTTTTCCAGTCATTGTGTAGGAATCAATTTTAGTTGTATCCCTGGTGTAGTAGCAAGTATGGGGATAAGACAGA
Source organism: Neoceratodus forsteri (assembly GCA_016271365.2). Lineage (NCBI taxonomy): Eukaryota > Metazoa > Chordata > Ceratodontiformes > Ceratodontidae > Neoceratodus > Neoceratodus forsteri. Next base: position 1,536,379,938 of record CM028131.1, on the reverse strand, counting down.
CTCCTTACTGCAACAATGATGTATTCTTTCAAAGTGCTTTATACACTTTGTGGTAAATATTGTTTTATGAACAGTGCAAAATCAAAAACTATGTATGACAAAAAGGAGATCCCAGTGCAGCTCTTGAAAAGAGTTACGAAATTTCCCAGGTGTCCTGCGCAAATCTCCCCATTCAATAATCCACCAACAGATTAACCTGGTTTAATATCCTACACTCTTAACTTGCCTCCTTCTGCGCTCCACTTTCCCTAACCCATCTGACTCCTAATGCCAGCAGTAATCGTCACCTCATTCTCCCTATGATCTTTCCCTCCTTCCCTGCCTCCTTTAGGTTTTCCTTTTACAGCTGGCATCCTATGCTAACTCTTGGCTACAAATGTATAGCAATATCTGCGAATGTATATATATGTTATTTTATTACCCTTTATTTTTATTAATTGTATGCCATATTTTTATTGTATCCTGAATGTTCACTTGTTTTCACCCCCTTTCCCTTTTCCCAGGGTCGCACCAGGAAATGAGCCTCGGCTCAGTGTGCCTCTCCCGGTTACCAGTAATATCAACCAGGACTGAATCCCCTACTCGCACACAAGGCTGAAAAAAGGAAATATTTCATAAAAACAAAATAAACATTTTACATACACAGGCATGTACACTCATAACACTTACATGCTTATATGTGCACAGCCATGCACAAATATAAGCACGCAAGTGCACAAAGTCACACTGATACATACTTGTGTGCAGGGCACTGCACGCACTAAACCTGCAAGCTCACTCATATGGACACACACAAATTAATTCATGTATGGCGTATGGACATCATGTGATGAGACACACACATACAGAAATACTAAACGTATACCCAGGCATTCACAGGTGCCGACAAAGAATAAACACATGCAGCAGAAAGTCCACACGCAAGTAGCCTCTAATCACTGCAGATTGCTCTGGCTAATTTATCGCCTCATCAGGCCTGCACCTAATATACCAAGTACGTAAGCACCCTTTGCAGGAAACTGCTGTGGGTGGGTCAGAGACACTCAGCAACAGTCCCGAAATCAGCACCACATGAATAAAACATTTTAAATAAACTGATCCTATAATCACCATTTTCTTAGGGCCAGATCTAGTCAGTAATTTTCCTCCACAGTACTGAAGTTAACCCTCACCCTCCTAAACAGGATAAAACTATAAAAAGGGACAGAGGGCTTTAGCCAGGATGTTTTCATGGTTCTGGAATAAAATGTTTCACCTGAACTTTTTGGAGTGTGCTTGATCCGTAACCGACGACTGCGGAACTTTGCTTGTTGTAGAATTTAGCTGCCCGGCCACCTTGCTCTACACCGCCTCCAACTTTCCGTGTGCATGCCACTTCTTCCATGCTTTTAAAACAATAAAAAGCATGCAGTTTACAAACAATGGAACACTATTTCCTATTTTAAAGGATGCTTAGTCCTTTCTTCACATGAACAGAAAATGATACACCTAAAATTGTCAGCATCAAGCAAAAACTCTGACCAAGATTAGCCAATACTTGGGTGTTCAAATGATGTGAAGTTGTCACCCAATGGTGCCCGTGCATCTCATGGTAAGCTAAGGGCTTGAGACAAAATTCTGTCACCCATTAGTACCCCAGGAAGCACTACTGAATAAAAGTGTTTGCCCGCAGAGTAACTCCATGCAGTCCTTTTCCACCATCTCCCCATGTTTCAACCATCACAATACAAGTTTGATCAGAAGATGCATAATTTAGGCAAGGACCCTGAGGAAAAAAAAGCCAGAACTGATACTTCTAGTCTCTTAGTTACATTATGGTCTCTTGGTTACATACAGTGTTTCTCAAGGTGTAAAACAGATACAGGGTAACCAGGCTACTAATGGTTAGGTAAAAATGAATAATGGCCGCTAAACAATGCTTTCACTCTGTGCCTGACATACAGACTTACATGAACTCTTCATCGTGACTGAAGCTGTAGGTTCAAAAACGTGGGGTCTAGCAACCAATCAGCAACCAACATGAAAATGTTTTTTTTTTTTTTTCTTTCTTTCTTTTTATATTTATTTATTCATTTGTTTACTGGGGACGTTCGCTAGAATCAAGGTTCCTTTTACATGGAATAACATGAATGTTGATACAACAATGTTACTGCAGGTGGTTGTTATGCAAAAGAAAGCATGAACAATATACAAGAGGATATAGTAGGAATACAAAAATGTAGACAGTATGTGGTAGGAGGATACAGTAGGGGTACAGAAGATAGAGCACAGCACATAGAATGAGTAGGGTACTTCTACTCCGATACTGATGCAAAACCCAGCTAAGTACCCAGTTCAATAAATAAAACCTTCTATTCCATATTACTACAAAACAGCATTCGTTAACATAACACAAACGATGGGGCAACACAATTATTTATTTTTTGTCTTTGTTTTTTCCAGTAGCGTACTACTTCAAGCAGCAGTCTTTGTTAAACAGCAAAACATTTCACCATGTAGTTGCTTTTTTAACAGGACTGCCTTTCTGACCTCCTTAGTTTCCTCATCAGCATATTTTTAATTTCATTAGATATTTTAAAACAGTTATTACTATTTTTGAAATTAAGGACTTCAGTCAATAAAGATGTCCGCTACTGCCAATTTCTGAAAATCTCTTGTGATGACGTTACTTTCTCACTGTACAAACTAGATTAAACTGAGGAAAATATTCTGATGGTGCTAGTACTTGTTTCTGATGGTAAACAGAACAATATCACACCAAGATGTTTAATGTATTCATGGTGGGTGTGGCGAATGAGAAGGAATTCTGAGCATTTCATAAACCACACATCTAAGTTCAGGAATGAAATTAAATAAGAATCAGACTGGATATATTGATATTTTCACCAGAAATACATTAGTACTACATGATGATATTTTTGCCACTTACAAATGCTGCTGGCTTTAAGGTGGAATGAGGACAGGACACATTTCCCCAAGGCAGTCCTCGCCTGAGTCTGTTCCTTTAAATGTCACCTGTCTGTAAAGTATCCCAAGCTTGAGCTTATGCCATGTCGAAACCTTAATTAATTCAGGTACATGTGCTTTGTCTTTGGGATCACTGTGATTAAACAGACTTTGTATGCGCCACCCGAGGTTAAGCAAATGCTGGTGCTAGTCAAGCTGGCTACTTGCCAGGCTGGCTATAGAAGGTCAGAGCCTCCCTCCACCCCCAAAAAAAATGTTTTCAGGCCCTGCCTACTGCTAAAAGCCCTGTTCACAGCAGTGGTACCTGCACTAAATGAACACAAGCTGTCACATTTTCATCTGCTGGTTTTGCATAATCTTGTTTTACTAATTACTGTACTGTCTGGAGTCTCCTTTCTGCCTTCAGATTATCCAATGTGTAAAGTTAGAACATCCACACTACCACACTCCCATGAATCCAGACAAATCAAGAGCTGTAACAGGTATGTTTCATACTGTGATATCCATGATGCCTTTGAGAAAAATCTGCACTGCAGTTCCAAAATAGGCTGAATCTCACTGTAATTTTTTTCCTTCGTGTTAAGGGTAAGGGGGGAGGGTCAATTAGTTTATTTAGGGAAAACATATGTCAGAAGTGATACCTTTTACTGAGCTAACAAAATGTTTTGGGAAAGACTAGCTTTTCTGATTCTTACCAACTTTCATCAGGACTACTCGAAGCAGGGCAATTCATTAGATTTAAAGCAGCAGGATCATGTAAAAAATGTTTGATATCCCTTCATTATGCACTCCTTTGCAATGTCACTGTTGATCTGGGCTGTTCATTTTATGTTCCCTATTCCACTGATATGGGGGGGGGCACATTTAATCTGGTGTTCACCATATTAATACCTTAGGTTCTGTGCCTGTTGCTAGTCCTGATGTCTCCAGAGACCCAGAAGGTCAGACAGCAGTGTCTGTTGCATGCTGTTGATCACATGAACAGTAAAGTCAAACTACAAATGTTCAAATACAGCCAAAAATATAGATGAAAACCGTGTGGCACATACCGTATATTTGGTGACCAGTGTCAGTGGCTCAGTAGGTAGCATAATCACCCCTGAGGCTGGGAGATCAGAGGGCTGTGGGTTCAGTTCCCACATCTGGCACATGGGTTAATATCCCAGTACTGACACTGTAGTGCAGCATGAGAGGGGTGCTGCACTTCTGAGGTGCCATCTTTCAGATGAGATGTTAAACCGAGGTCCCATCTGCCTGGACTGGTGGTAGTTCAGGTGGATGTTAAAGATCCCATGGCACTTATTGAAAAGAGTAGGGGAATTTCCACGGTGTCCTGGTCAAATTTCCCTCATTCACTAAAAATACCACCAACAGCTTAATCCAGTTCAATTTCAGTTGATTACCATCTGTACCCCCCCCCTCCGGTCGCCCCTGAAAAAGGGACTTCTAGGCCCAGTGGGCTAACTGGGTCAACAAAATTCAAACAAACTTTGTCCTCTTATGTTAAGCGACCTTGCCTCTGCCTGCCCTTGGAAACCACTCAGTCATGTCACCCCTGCCTGTAACCATCACACTAGTTTCTCACATTATCCTCCTCTCCATAGCAAGACCAGAAGAGGTCCTCCCTTTGTAGCACTGGTAAATAAAAGGGCAAGAGGGGCCCAAGTGCTCCGGATATCATCATGCGATCAGAGTGTTGTTCCTCCTCTTTTCTCCCTGCTAACCTTCAGGGGGATCAGTGGATAGGGCCTGACGTCTGTGTATATACACACAGCTGTGAACCAGTGCACATAGCCAGCCAGCATACTCCATCCTATCCCAGCTGTGCAATTCAACCCAGGGCTCCTAGCAGGACTGTCGTCTACAGAATCCAGAATTCCCTATAAAAAGATGGATGTCCCATAAAGAAGTCTAACAATCTTAAACATATTTTTCTGAGGATCCCAGTGTGGTCTCTGTGTTGTGCACCTGCCTCCCCCATGCCCCTCAACTGTCTCACATTTTTACAAGGGTGTCCTTCATTTTGTTCCATAAGGCTGTTAAAAATGCAGACTTCTTTGTAAATGTATTCCCACCACTCGTACAGGGGGGACCTGTCATTAACTACAATACAACTCACCCCCACTCCCACATATCTAACTCCCTCCATCCTCCCCACCCAGTACTTAAAACAATTCTTTTCACACTCATTTTGTTTTAACATAAATTACTTTCTCTGTTCCATGCAGCATGCCTCCCCTCGTCCACTTGTTCTTACTGTTTCATCTGAAGGCTGGTAAAGATTAGAATGCTGCGTGGTGGGACAGAGGAAGCAATTTAAAAAAAATGAAATGTGAAAAGGGTGTTTAAGGACTGAAAAGCAGGATTAAGGACTGGCTGTGGAGGGTGGTGGGGCACAGATGGGCAGTGGTGGGTTTTATTCTTGTCAGGAGGTGAGGGCAGGAAGCACAACGGAAGGGAGAGAATCCTGGCCCAAGCGAGTGAGTACCTTGGTTATGCACAATGGGCACCTGAACACATAATAAACCACTAATGAGGAGAAAGGACATGATGGGTAGCCATGATGGGTAGCCATGGACTTGACCACCCTGATTCCACCTCATGTACTCCAAGTGAAAGTGCTGTGGCAGGGACTGGCATTAACTAACATTCCACAGAGGAAAGCCCACTACAGGAAGCTTGATCCCTCTACATGTTCCCACCCCCTCACCAGCCCTTTGACAACTCAAGGTGTCAGCATGGCTCAGTTGGTAGCACATCTGCCTCTGGGCCAGAAGGTTGTGGGTTCTAGCCCCACACCAAGATCTGACTCATATTTAAATGTTGGCACCCAAGTGCAGTACTAGGGGGTTGCTATACTGTCAGGGTGTGCCATCCTTCAGATGAGATGTTAAACCGAGGTTCCTTCTGCCAATCTCTGGTGCTGTCCTGGTGGGTGTCCAGGTTGATGTCAAAGAACCCAAGGCACTTTTCCCAAGAGTAGGGGACTTTCCCCGGGTCCTGGTCAACATTCCCCTTCCCATAAAAAAAAAAAAAAGGGGTTTAGGTACAGTAGGTCCAGGTGGTGCTGACATGTGAATGGCTGCCACTACGTTCAGTCACTTAACCACCAGTCTAGCATTGCTTGTAAATTACTTTGGGATACAATATGTATGAAAAGTACTACATAAATGCTGTTTCTTCTTCTTGAAGGTCCTTTCTGAACCTAGGCTGCCTGCATCACAAGTGGCAATACTGTCACTGCGTAAATGGCCGGCATCATGCCAGTCCTATGTAACGATGCTCGCCATCATTTCTAATCTAAGGAAAAGAATACTAAAGCAGAGACAAAACTAGGAAAAAAGGGCAAGCTTACAAGACAGGAGAAAAAGAGCATATTTAATTGGAATAAGGGCATATGTACAAAATGTTTGGAAAAAAAAAAAAAAAAAACAACAGCTACTTTAAGCTTTACTTAAAACAAGATTCACTGATTTGCACAGAGCCGAGTACATTGCGCAAAAACAGCATTTGCAACTCACTTGCTATTGGACAGTGACTTCAGAAAGAGGGGCTTTCAATGGTGTAGCGGGTAGCATGCTACACTCTTACACTGGGGATTCGAGTTCAGGAGCAGACTCAGGAGTAGTCCGCAGGAGCCAGGGAAGCAATGCCACACAGCAGCACCCCAGTAGGGGAGGGCGCCAGGCTCCATTGCAACAGTGACCCCTGCAGTAAGTCAGGGAGCTGAGCTCCTCTGCAGGAGCATACTAGGTGCAGACACTGTCTACAGGGGAGATGCTTGGTGCTAGACAGGTGATGGCATGCATGTGGTGGTGGGGTAGAGGGCAGAAAACCAGGAAAAAATCTGTGAGCACCAACTGCCATATATGGCAGCACTGGTGCTCTTGTATCTTGCCTCAATCAATCAATCAATCAAAATCTTTATTTAATCAGGCGAACATCATTGAGCATAGCTCATTTACAAGATGGACCTGAGTGGTCAAGAAGTGCAAGTGTTATTACATTGACAAGGGTATCATAAACAGTAATACAATGACAGGGGTAACAAAAAACAGTAATACAATGACATAAGTGCTAGTATATAACAATATACATATGTACAAGGCATTAACACTTATAATCTGGGAGACAGTAGGCAGTTGGCACATCAGAGTTAATATGTAGATTATAGGACCTAGCAGGCATTTTGAGGGTGAATCTTGGGACAGGGAACTGGAGTTTTCAGCATATAGAAACACGAGCAGAAAAAGGGTGGGGGTGGGTAGGCCGTGAATTAGGCCTTGTGGAAGCAGTTGCAGAGTTCTGGGAATAGGTGGTGAATAATCTTTGAAGGATATTAAGGGTGGAGGTTATTTAGCTTCATGGTTTTTTGGAGTGAGTTCCAAACAATTGCTAGTGAGTAGCTGATAGCAGCCCTCCCAAGCTGGGTGCAGGCATTGGGGACCTTAAGAATGATAATTTTGCTGATCCTTAGGTTGTATGGCCTAGAAGTGATTTGAGTAAAACAGTCCGAGATGTAGGTAGGTAGCTTGCCTGATAAGGCTTTGAATATCCAAATTGCAGCATTCCTGTTTCTTCTGTGTTGTAATGATGACCAGTTAACTGCCTTATAAAGGGAACAATGGTGGGTGCTGAAGGGAAGGTCAGTAATGAATCTGATGGACCTGTGGTATAGGGTGTCCAGTTTATTTAAGAGAGTGAACAGTGTCCATACAGAAAGTCAGCATAGTCAATGAGGGATAGAATGAAGCCTGGATTAATCTTTTTGGAGTCTCTGTTGAGGTAGTGCTTTATTCTAAAAATAAACCAAGCCTTTGTCTCAGTTTCTTTAGTAGCTCCTCAATATGTACAGAAAAGTCAAGTTTGTTATCAATCCAGACACCAAGATATTTGAAGTTATCAACGTGTTCCAGCTTCTCTCCAAGTAAGGTGGTTAGTTGTAGGTGGTAGATGATGGGTAGTGGCAGAGCAACTTTGTGAGGAAAAGAGCACAGCTTTTATTTTTTTTGGCATTTAGAAATAGTTTTTTATCCAGTAAGTTGTGTTGTAGGATGGAGAATTCAGATTGTAGCAGTTCACAGGCTTTAGACAATGAAGGATTACTAACATATAGCACAGTATCATCAGCAAACAGATGGATGCTTGATTGAGTGAGGTTAGCATCAATATTATTAATATAGATGGCAAAGAGGATGGGGCCAAGAATAGAGCCTTGCGGTACACCTCTTAGCAGTGGTTTAGAGTGGATAGGTAGTTTCATTTTTACCAGTTGTGATCTGTCTGATAGATAGCACTTGAACCAATTGAGTGAAGGGAATCCAACCCTATTGAACCAAGGAGGTGATCAGTGATTCATGATCCACTGTGTCAAATGCTTTGCTCAAATCAGGAACACAGCACAGGTACTATTCTTCTTATCCATAGCAGTCTGCCAGTGATTGGTTACTTTGGCTAGGGCTGAAATCAGTGTGCATGATCTAAATCCTGATTGTGCTGTGTTTAGGAGGTTATTGTTATCCAGGTAAACCCTTAATTGTGAGTTTACTAACTTTTCGAGCATCTTGGACAGAACTGATAGGATAGAAATGGGCCTGTAATTATTGAGATCCATGGGATCACCAGATTTGAGTAAAGGAACTACTTGAGCTGTTTTCCAAATGGAGGAATGGATCCAGTGGTGAGGAAAGATTGAAGAGATGAGTGAGGGGGCAGATAAGACTTGAGATGCAATCTTGAGGAAGTAGGGGTCCAGGAGTCTGTACCTGCACTTTTTGAAGTATCCAAATTGGAGGAGATCTTCCATCTTTCAATGATATTGGGTTGAAGGAGAAGGTTGATGTAGCTTTTGGCCCACGGTGGATTGAAGATTCAAGGAAGATCTCAGGAGATTTGCAGGTGAAGAGTCAAATGCTAGTCCAGCTGTGGTGAAGTGGTCATTGAAGGTATTTAGAATTTCTTGTTTATCCGTAATTTCTGTGTTATTTAGTAGCAGTTTGCAGGTTAAGGCAGGAGTAGAGTTTGGCCAAGATACCCTTTATAGTTCCCAGAGCCTGGTTGGTTATTATAGGAGGCATCCAATTCAGCTCTATAATAGGCCACTTTGGCAGATCTTATTTGTGTTGTACATGAATTTCTTGCTTTTTCTGAAATTTACCAATCTATGGAGTCCTTAGTTTTTCTTGCCTTTTTCCACAGTTTGTCTCTGGCTAGCAAGGCTGTTTTAAGATCAGTGGTGAACAAGGGCAGGACCTTGCTTTAGTTCTGATATTGGTGAATGGTGCATGAATATTTAGAGCATTAGTGATAATGTCCTTTAAGATCTGGAGAGCTATTTCCACTGAGGTTGTAAGGTAGAAATCTTGCCAATATATTGTGTTACTCAGGTCATGGAGGTAACCTGGTATGTTGAACTTCTTTTTGACCTTTTGAGGACAAATTCAGCAGGGTTGGATGGTTTGGTGAAGATCTTATGCCAGCTATGGGACAATGGTCACTTACATCATTCGGTAGTACTCCTGCATGAGTATATAAGTGAGGCTTATTTACCAACATAATATCAGAGAGTGAGCTGTTGCTAGAATTTTTAGGTTAACCCTGGTTGGGTCTTTTATTAGCTGTGTAAAGCCATAGGTGTCACAGAAGGTTACCAATGGAGCAGATGCATTAGATAGCCAGTTTAAATTCAAATCACCAAGGATGATGGTATCTTCAGGGCCTAGATTGGTTATTGACCCAGGTGAGATAGTAATTTGAGGCCTGCTGAGGGGGCCTATAGCAGCCAATCAATTTAAATGGAGACAAGTTTGGAAGGATATTTTGATTGATAAACATTCAAATTCCTTTGGTTCGGATGTGATGATGAGGCAGGTAGCAGAGATGGTGTCCTTAATGTATATGGCCACCCCACCACCCCTGGAAGGTCGATCTGCTCTGAAGAGCTGATAGTTGGTAAGGTTTACAACACTGTCTGGTCGATGGTCTGAGCCAAGATTCAGAGATGACCAGAAAGTCAGGCAGGGTATGTGCCACCCAGGCCTGTATTACGGAGAATTTTTTTAAAAGGCTGCAGGCATTGATATGTAGGAAGCTTAGGCCATTTATAGAGGATAAATCAGCAGGGAAAAATACTTTCAATGGGGCCAGGATTTATTTCAATGGTACCAAACAGATCAGAAGGTAGAAGATTAATTTGAGGAGGGCACCAGGGACAAGGATAGTGAGTGGTCAGAGTGTTTCCTCCTAATCCTGGAGTGCCTGCTGTGAGCTGAGTGATGGTCCTGATATATGGATGCAAAATTTTTCATAGCATAATATTTTAATGGACAGGCATAGTGGGTTAATAAAAGCCATGATACAAGTAGGGTGCCAGGGCTGTGCTGAATTGATAGGGTGGCCTTATGTGGGATATCCCAGAGGTTGCATTGCAAACGTGGTTCAGGATGAATAAGGAATCCGTGGTTGGCCCTTGTGGATGGTAGAGATGGGCAGAGTCATTAACTGAGTTATTTATCTTGACACTGGGTATAGCATTGATATCATAAGGGATTGGGTGAGATATAAGGCTCAGGAGCAAAAGGAGCAAAGTAGCATTGTGGAGGTTAGGTATGGGTTAAGGGAGGAAGGGAAGGGATGTGGGTGTGGATTAAGAAATGGCGGGAGAAAGTGTATAAAAGGAATCAACCAAGAGGGGGGGCGGGCAAAAATTTTGCGGCTTTGCCCGTACCTTCTGCCTGCTTCTCCCGGCCTCCTGGAACCCTTGGTCGGTTGCACAGGTGCCGCCGACCCCGGCGTCTCGGAGCCCCTCCGCTCTTTGGATCTCGAGGGCTGCGCCTTCTACAAGGTGGGGGACAGAGGAGAAGGCAGTCAGTAAAGTACCTTTATTGCAGTAATCTGCAACAAGGTGCTAAAACTTGAGATCTGCACAACAATAGACTGGGAGGGTATGAGGGTGAAGCGCCTGCTGCTCAGCCCACACAACAATTCAAAGACTGTAACACTTAATTTTAACATAGAGAAAACAGCCCATAAACCAGGCACAAAGTAAGAGAAAACAGCACTTTTTATGAGAAATTCAAAATAAATTACAGAAAAGCAGAAATCCAGCCAGAATAGTGCAGCAAACCCCAGTTTAAGTCTATGGGGAAGGCGCACCAATCGGAAGCAAGGCACAGTCTGCGGATGGCTTTCCGAGTGGTTTCGCGGCTTTGCCGACTACTCTGCCTGCTTCTCGGCCTCCTGGAACCCTTGGTCGGTTACAGGTGCCGCCGACCCCACGAGCGCCTGGAGCCCCTCCGCTCTTTGGATCTCGAGGCTCGCCTTCTTCTGCCTGCTTCTCCCGCCTCCTGGAACCCTTTGGTCGGTTGCACAGGTGCCGCCGACCCACCGGCATCTCGGAGCCCCTCCGCTCTTTTGGATCTCGAGGGCTGCGCCTTCTTCTGCCTGCTTCTCCGGCCTCCTGGAACCCTTGATCCGGTTGCTGGTGCCGCCGACCATGGCATCTCGGGGCCTCCTCTTTGGATCTCGAGGGCTGCGCCTTCTGCTCTGCTTTCCGCCTCCGGAACCCTTGGTCGGTTGCACAGGTGCTTTGACCGCTGGCGCCTGAGCCCCTCCGCTTTTGGATCTCGAGGGCTCGCCTTCTTCTGCCTGCTTCTCCGGCCTCCTGGAACCCTTGGTCGGTTGCTACAGGTGCCGCCAACCGCCCGCCTGAGCCCCTCCGCTCTTTTGATCTCGAGGGCTGCGCCTTCTCTGCCTGCCTCCCGCCTCCTGGAACCCTTGGTCGGCTGCACAGGTGCCGCCGACCACCGCGCCTCGGAGCCCTCCGCCTTGATCTTCGAGGGCTGCGCCTTCTTCTGCCTGCTTCTCCCGGCCTCCTGGAACCCTTGGTCGGTTGCACAGGTGCCGCCGACCCGCCGGCGTCTCGGAGCCCCTCCACTCTTTGGATCTCGAAGGCTGCACCTTCTACAAGGTGGATCCACACTGGCATGACAGTGGAGGGAAGAGGTGGTCAGGATTGGGGACCAGAGAAGACTTATGCGGACCAGAGAAGCCTGATGCAGCCATGAAGTGGTAGCTTGGGGCCAAAAAGACAAATATAAAAAGGGAGGGGGCAGACTGAACCTCTACTTCAAAAGCTGTGTGTCTGGTTGGAAAATCTGAGGGTCAGAAAGCTGCCAGAGGGTCTTTTATACAACACAGAAACATAGATATTGACGGCAGATGAGGACCGCTTGGCCAACCTAGTCTGCTCATTTTCCCTACCTACTGTAACACCGCAGACCCTACTTGATTTCCGGCTTTACTCCCCCCTTCCCTGCCTCTAAGATTCCCTTATGCCTATCCCATGCATTCTTGAAGCCAGTCACTGTTTTGCCACCACCACCTCCACTGGGGCATTCCAGGCATCCACCACTTTCTGTGAAGAAGTACTTCTTCACATCTCCCCAGAGTCTCCCCCCCTTCAGCTTCACAGCATGTCCCCTTGTTCTTGAGCATCTTTTTTTCTGAAAAATGCTTCCCTCTTGTACCTAATTTATACCCGTGAGGAATTTGGAAGTTTCTATCATATTCCCCCTCTCCCTCCTTTCCTCCAGGGTGTACATATTGAGGTCCTTCAGTATCTCCTCATAGGGCTTGTCATGCAGACCATGCACCATTTTGGTTGATCTTCTCTGGACTGCCTCTACCCAATGTCCTTTTGGAGATATGGTCCAGAACTGGACACAGTACTTTAGGTGAGGTCTCACCAGTGATCTATCCAGCGGTAACATAACCTTTCTCTTTCTGCTGGAGATACCCCTCCCTGTGCACCCTAGCATCTCACTAACTCCACCTAATGCCTCGTCACACTGTCAGGCCACCTTCAGGTCATCAGATATGATTACTACCAGGTCCCTTTCCTGTTTGGTGGTAGTTAATACTCTCCCCCCCCCATTTTGTACTCCTCCCTGGGTTTCTGTCCCAAGTACATGATTTTGCACTCTTTGACTGAAACCTAGCTGCCACACCTTTGACCATGCCTCTAACTTTCTTAGATCACTATTCATCCTCTTAGTGTCTACCCTATTACAGATTTTAGTGTCTTCTGCAAAGAGGCATACCTTCCCTCTAGCCCGTCTGCAATGTTGCTAATTAGAGACATTAAAGAGGACTGGTCCCAGTACTGATCCCTGTGGCACCCCACTTGTCACTCTTCCTTCTTCAGAGTGAATTCAATTAACCACCACCATCTGTCTCCTGTCCCCCAACCAATTTCTTCCCCATTTTACCTTAGGACCCACTCCTAGGCTTCGCAGCTTGTTTAATAGTCTCCTATGTGGTCAAATGTGCTCCTAATTGCTTTCCCTGCCTCCCTCTGTTTCTCCTGATATAACACTTTCACTGCTGATACTAAAAGTGCAAACTTTCAGTATACATCACGTGTGCTGAGCTTTATGCTTCAAAGTCCATAAAAATTCCCTCTAGCCCTGCTACTGGACATTTTTTAAACTATTTCATGGCCTAGATTTATCAGACACTAGATACCAAATCTGGTGTTCTAGCAACCTAACATTTGTGCCCCATTGTAAAGTATGGTCCTCAAACATTCCTTCCGAGTTACTGGCAAATCATGTGTATGCAGATGATGTGTCCATCATGGAAATACAGAAAACACTTAAATGTGATTTTGATATTCTTCAGGATTATTTGGGATCTGTAACTTGATCCTAAATTAAAACAAAACAAAAAAAAAAAACTCAGTTTATGCTTTTTGGGAGTAAACAGGCAGTTAATCTGTATAAACTTCAAATTACAACTCATACAAATCAGATACTAACACAAGTTACTTCTTATAGGTACCTAGGTGTATGGTTGGATGCACAGTTAAAATGGGATGTGCACCTGGATAGTATGATTAAGAGACTGCACACCAGGTTGGGGGTATTGTATGGACTGAGACACTGTATACCACTTAATGTTAGAAAACACATAGTTAACACAACAATAAGCACACTGCTTGATTATGGAGATGTGGACTACGCAGGGCACCCAGGACTGAACTGGAACAGTTGGATGTAACCTCGAATAGATTTGCCAGGTTTGCCCTGGACACCCCACGGTTGACACATCACTGTATTTTTTTTTTTTTTGTAATTAAACATGCTTTATTGAAGTTTTCCAAAAAGAAGAAAATAACACTAATACAACATCATACATAACATTAGTCTACAAATTAGCAAGTGTAGTAAAAAAATGACTACCCAAAATATCCCCAAACTCCCACCTCCTCCCCAATCCTTGAGCACAAGAAGAGATCGTGGACACAAAGTAAAAGGCTTTGAGTAGTAATAGGAAGAGTACAGGAAGGAAAACACCGGTGGAATCCTTAGCGAGGCCAAAGTACAGTCCCCGGGTTGGCTGCCAGAGGATGCTATTGGGTGTCACATCATGGGGGCGTGACACATTACTGTATCTTGTACAAGTCCCTGAACCGGATTAACCTAATGGAGTGAAGACATTTGCATACTTTTATTTATTTATTTATTTATTGAAACGTTTCACCAGAAAAAGCACACTGAACAATATAAAATTGCTCATCTCACGGACCGTCCTGGATGGGGGGGAACATGGGAGTACAATAATCAAAAGCACATTTCCATGCAGTATTATAGAAAAGTATATATACAGTAATCAACAACACATTTCAAAAGGTAATATAAAACAGAGAAGCAACAGAGTAAAAAAAACAATACATCAGTTTGTAGCATTGGATAAACATTGGGATTTGATGCGAGAGGAGCAAATCAACAGCACTGCGGACTTAATACATACAATGTGGACAAGGAAGTGCAATAAAGTACATTGGTTTCTCCTCACGCTAAGTGCTAGACTGTGAAAGGGGATGGGGAAGCCAGAGAGGAAATTAGGAGGAGTGAGGAGCTAGAGTGGAAATTAAGAGCAGCTGCAGGATGGAGAGAGGAAGTTGAGGAGGGAGGCTGAACTGGACCATAGGGAGGAGGAGTGCCTGATTTGATGAGGCATTGAGTTCCAGAGGTTAGGGAACCTATAGGAGAATGACGACTGGCCTATAGAGGTGGTGCACCGTGGTATAACTAGGGTGTGGGAGTCACTGGATCTGAGGGAGACAGCGGCAGTGGGGCGGGAGGACAGTGAGGAGGCAAGGAAAGGGGGAAGTGTATCAAATCAGAATTTAGAGGCAAATTTCATGCAGTGGGCTAGATGGCAGTTTTCCAAGGAAGGAAAAACTAGAGAGCAATATAGATCACAGAGGTGGGAAAAGGAAGGGACATCCAAAGCAAAGCGACAGAAAGCATTGAAAAGGATGTCCAGTCTGGTTAAGGATGACTTCAGTGTGGCACTGTAGACTACATCACAGCAGTCAAAGATGGGTAGTATCATTTTCTGGGCAATCTCCCACCTGGCCTGTAGAGTTAGGCAGCTTCGGTTCCTGTGAAGGGCACCTAATTTGGGGCACAGCTTTTTTAGGATGGTGTCTATGTGTCCAGTGAAGTTTAGGTGCTGGTCTAGCCAGACCCCAAGATACCTAAAGGAGGAGGTGTCCTCCAGAGTAGAGTCATCAAAGGTGTGGAAGGAGGGCAATTTAGTTAGCCTAGACAGTCTCTGCCTAGTGTCGAAGGTCATGGAGACTGTTTTCTTAGAGTTAAGGAAAAGCTGATGGGAGCATAGCCATTGCTGAACTTTCTCAAAGTCATATGGAAGTGTGGAAGCCACATCAGTTGGTGATTGGCCAGAGTAGAAAAGGACACTATCATCAGCATACACATGGATGGAGGAGGAGGTGCACACTGACGGGAGGTCATTAAGGAATATGGAGAATAGTAGGGGGCCAAGGACGGAGCTTCTTGGGGTACGCTAAAGCATTAATCTGGAGTGGGGGGGTGGAATAAGCAATTTTGACTGTGTCCAGCCTGTTAGGTAGGAGCTGAACCAGTTTGTGGCTGAATCAGACAGGCTAGCAGATCACAGATTATCTAGAAGGAGGGGTTGGGAGACGGTGTCAAAAGTTATTGCAAGGTCAACAAAGATCGCAGATGTGATTAGACCACTGTCTATACCTGAGAGTATGGAATTGGTGAGCCCAAGTAAGGAAGTGATAGTGGAGTGATCTTTCATAAAAACAGATTGGTACACAGTGAAAAAGGCCAAGCCAGAGAGGTAAGAGGAGAGTTGGGAGAAGACCAGATGCTCCTGAAGCTTAGCAAGAATAGGTAAGAGAGAGATTGGCCGATAGTTCCCAGGCATAGAAGGATCACCTCCCTTGGGTAGTGGGAGAACTACAGTGTGCTTCCATGGGTCAGGGACGGAGGCCAGTGAGATGGAAAGGTTTAGTTAGGCAGAAAGTGGTGAACAAATGGCATGAGCGGAGAAGAAGAGAAGTTTGGGGTCAAGGCCATCAGGTGAGGAACCTTTGGATGGGATGACAGCGAGGAGAGCATTTAGAGTATCATGAGGTGAGATTGGAGAGAAGGAGAAGAGGTCGCTAGGGAGGGTGCTTGGGTGTCAGTTATTGCGAACAAGCGCGACTGGTTGGGTAGGAGGAAGAGAAGCTAGTAGAGCAGCAGCACAAGAGGTAAAGTAAGAGTTGAATTCAGTGGCAACTGAGAGGTTAGCAGACGCAAGGACATTATTGACATAGATGAGTGGAGTTTGGGATTTGGGGGGGAGAGAAGAGGGAGATAACTTTCCAAAATTTTGACGGGGTACATATATTAGCATCAAAGCATACAATACATTTGGTCCACCAATATCTAAAAAGTAAGACACCACCATATTTAGATAATTTATTTGTTATATGTACTTCAAGGGTAGATTTGAGAACTGCACAAAATCTAGAATTAGCTATCCCTAAAATGAGAACAGCAAAGGGAAACTCTGCTATAGTTGCCCGTGGACCTAGAATTTGGAACAGGTTAACAGATTTTTTGAGACAAAAAGTTACTGTCCCATGGAACAAGATTAGATGCTGGCTGTTTCAAGAGCTTGCACAATCAAAGAACTGTTGCCGTTGATTTCTTTTTTTAATATTTACTAATGATTGTATGCGAGTGTATACATTTTCTGAAGTGTTTATGGAATCTGTGAATGTATGTTGTATATTTATTGTACTACTTGTTATGAATGAATGTGGACCCCACCGAAAATTAGCTTGCACTCAGATGGGCTATACTTTTCCTTGAAATGTCCTTAAGGAATAAACTTTTACAAACAAACAAATCAAAGTATTCTGGCAGTTCTTATTTTGAAACCAGATGATTCACAACCAAGATAGAGCATGTGAGGGACCAGATGACACTCCAGATGGAAGGAAGTTAAACTTAAAGAGGCAGCATTTTCTAGTGGCTAGGGCACAGGCTTTGGAAGCGGGTGACCCAGGTTCAAATCCCACCATATCCACTATACTCCCTGTGTGACCTTGAGCAAATCACTTATAGCAGCAGTATTTGTCAGTCAGCGAAACATTTCAAACTGTTTTTTTAAGCATTAATATGTTTGACACAATCAGATTCATCATCAGTATATTTTTGATAGTTCACAAGTTTTTTAAAACATCTTTTATTACTGGGAGGAAGGATAGTGTAGTGGTTAAGAGTACTAAGCTGCAAATCTGGAGAACTGGGTTTGAATCTCACAGCCACTGCTTGCATACTGTGTGACCGTGACCAAGTCACTTAACTTCCCTGTGCTCCCAGGATGAACCAGGAAACAAGCCTCAGCTCAGTGTGTCTTTCCTGGCCAAAAAGTGTATAAAAAAAAAAAAAAATTTTACAGTAGAAAGAAAGAAGAAAGTAATAGGGCACAGTGTTTTGGGAGGGAGGAACCACACTGATGGCAGGCAATGTGCGCAAATGCAAGGAGCTTAGGAAATAAAATACCTGACTTAGAGGTGGCCATAATGAAGAGATGGTTGGATCTGGTGGCCATCACGGAAACCTGGTGCAAGGACCACCAGGACTGGGACTTGACCATCCCAAGTTTTACCATGTTCAGGGGGACAGAGTTGTGAAGAGAGGGGGTGGGGTGGCACTCCATGGGAAAGTTTCCCTAAAGGCTACTGACATACGGGGAAGGAGGTACCTGCTTAGGTTGGAAAGGGGGATGGGACAGTTCTGAGATTAGCAGTAATATACAGGCCCCTGGCGCAAAGCAAGGAAATTAACCTGCTCTAGGACATGCACAGGATGGCAAGCAAGGGAGAGCTGCTGCTGGCAGGGGATTTCAACTTACTGGATGTGGACTGGGGCCTCCCTGCAGTAGCTACTCCTAGGAGCGGGTCCGTCTTGCACTCACTACAGGGAGCAGGCCTCAGTCAGCTGGTGCAAGAACCAACTAAGGGGGCAGCTGTGCTTGATCTTGTCCTCACAAATGGGGACAGTTTTGATAGGGTAGAAGTAACTGAATTCCCGAGGGCCAGTGATCATAAAGCAGTGTCTTTTGGGATAAAATCCAAATTGGAAAACAGCCACACAAGAACAAGGATCCAGGATTTCCAGTGGGCTGACTTCAGTAAGATAAGGCAGAGCCTGAAGGACACCTTAACTGGGATGGGGGAGTGCGAAGGGGTGGAGGAAAAATAGAGACTGACAAGGAAGACTATATAAATGGTTACTAGGCCCCTCCTAGTAAGGTATGTCAGAAAAGGTAGGAGGAAAAGGAGGGCCATGTGTTATATGAGGGAAGTAGCGGAAAAGGTGAGGGCCAAGAAAAGGGCGTTCTTGAAATTCAGAAAACCCCAGAGGGAGGGGGACTGGGATCAGTACCAGACTTTGCAGAAGGAGGCAGGGAAAGCTGTTAGAAGTCAAAGGCATTGATGGAATTGAATATTGCAGGTAAAATCAAGGAAGGAGACAAGGCTTTCTACTGTTATATGGGAGAAAGGAGGAAAGCCAAAGCTGGGATTACAAGACGGAGAGGGAAGGGAGAGCTAGTACAGAGGAGGATGACCAAAAGGCTGATATGCCAAATAAATACTTCAGCTCAGTCTTTGCCAAGGAGGAGGGGTACACATGGGAAGACGCTGGAGTGCGGGGGGGGGGGTGGAGTATTAGAAAGGCGTAGACATCTCCCCCTTCTTGGAGAATAGGATCAGAAGGGAGCTGCTGTGCACCCTAGTGTACTGAGGGAACTCAGGGAGGAGTGGGCAGCACTGCTGGCAGAGTTGTTTACCCTGTTACTGGAAACGGGAGAGGTGCCAGAGGACTGGAAGAAAGCAAATGTGGTTCTACTCCACGAGGGTGGGGATAACGAAGTGGTGGAAAACTACAGGCCTGTCAGCCTAACATCGGTGGTTGGGAAGATTATGCAGTCACTCTTAAAAGACCACAAAATGGACTACCTCGAGAGGAAAGGAATGGTTGACCCCAAGCATCATGGGTTTACTAAGGGGAGATTGTGTCAAAAAAACTTAGTGGAGTTTTTCAACTGGGTAATGGGGGTGGTGGACCAAGGAGGAGCTGTGGACATGGCCTATCTGTACTTCAGAAAGGCGTCTGACATGGTGCCTCATAAAAGGCTACTAAACAAACTGAACAGCCTTGGGGTGGCACCAGCCATAGTAAAATGGGTCAAAATCTGGCTCACCCGGAGGACCCAAAAGGTGATGGTAAATGGGGCACTCTCTAGTGAGGAGAGGGTGACAAGCAGGGTACCACAGGGGTCGGTTTTGAGCCCAGTCCTATTCAATGTCTTTGTTGGAGACATTGCAGTTAGGTTGAAGGGGAAGCTGTACATGTTTGTTGATGAAACAAAGATCAGCAACAGGGTGGATACACCAGAGGATGTCAGCAGGATGAGGGAGGACCTTAAAAAGCTGGAGCAGTGGTACAGGTTGTGGAGACTGGGGTTCAACAAGGGGAAGTGTAAAATGATGCATCTGGGGATAGAAATCCCAGGGCAAAACATGAGTTGGGCAGGGGGACAAATAGCAGTCACAGAGCAAGAAAGAGACCTTGGTGTCATCATCATCATCACGACTGACCTCAAGACAACAGGTCAATGCCAAAAGGCTGTTCGAAAGGCCAACAGAATGTTGGGATGGATAGGTTGGGGTATAGCTAGCAGACAGAGGGAGATCACTGCTCCCCTGTATAAGACTTTGGTCTGGCCTCACCTGGAGTACTGTGTACTGTTCTGGAGGCCACAGCTGAAAAAGGATGTTGGGAGGGTGGAGGCTGTCCAAAGAAGGGCCACCAGAATGATTCACGAGCTGCGAGAGAGGACATACGAGGACAGACTGAGAGATCTAAACATGTACTCCCTGGAGGGAAGGAGGGACAGAGGGGACATGTTTGAGACTTATAAATATTTAAAGTGGTTTAATAGGGTACAGGGGGGTTGCTTATTTCAGAGGAGAAAGGGCTCCACGACCATGGGACACAGCATGAAGCTGAAGGGGGGAAATTTAGGGGGAATATAAGAAAGTACTTTTTCATGGAGAGGGTGGTAGATGCCTGCAATAGATTGCCAGAAAAGGTGGTAAGGGCCGAAACCATCTCTGGTTTTAAGCATGCATGGGACAGATACAAGGGATCCGGAGGGTGGGGTGGGTAGTGATTTGATACACATGAGTAAATGGGTCTATCATAGGCAGACTCGTGGGTCATGTTGGTCCTTATCTGCCGACAAATGTATGTATGTATAATAATTGACTCAAGTTTTTAAAGATGGTTGCCACTACTGCCACTAGCCATTTTTAAAACTCCCTTTCCTCAAGATTATGTGTTTTTTTTTTTGGTTTTTTTACTTGCCCGGCTCTCACGGCTTTCAGAGGAGGCCTCGTACCTCCTCCTACTCCATCCGCCAGGGCAATCCCCCAAGGCATCCCATCCCCAGTTTTCATTGTGTGTGTAGGGCCAGTTTTCTTTGCATTTTTCCCTGTTTTAACTCCCATCTCCCTGGGATGCCGGCATGAAGGACGTATGTCCAGGCTGACGATGTGCTGATGAACACCGACTGCCAAGCAGCTAACAGCGACCCCCCTCCCAACTCCTCGGAGCACAGCCACCAGTGCCCTAAAAGCCCATGCTTCCACCGACTTCAGGGGCGTCAGGTGCTTGAAGCACCCCTGATATCCCACCCCAGAAGGAGAAGAGCATCGGTAGGGATGCTCAATCCTCCTTCGCCCCACCAACCCCCAACAACCCGAGTCCGTTCCCGAACCCAGGTCGCTTGCGTAGCATGAAGTGTGGTGTCCAGCGCCTCAACCCTCAGCGCCACCAGGCCGGCCAAGATTACGTTTTGACTTTACAGTACTACACATGCTAGATTCATTCTGTGGATGTAGTAGGAGTGTGCTGGCACACAGTTCCAATGGTAAACAGCACACCACACCAAAATGTTTACTTTTATCACACTGGACATGGCCAGAGAGCAGGGAGTTATGAAAACTTTGAAACCCCAACCCTCAGCTTGCGAGGCATAGACAATAACAAGAAAAATGGATGGATTGATGTTTTGCCAGAAAAACATTACTAAAAAACTGTATGATGAAATGTTCTCCCCCTCTAACAAATACTGCCACTTTAACCAAGCAGTGCTCATTTTGTTTCATTCGGTAACTACTTTGCTTGATATAAGGAGAAAAAAACAAAACTCCCAAACGGAGAAGCCAGTTCCACCTATTGCTTTGTTTTTGCTTAATCTAGCCAGCAGTAAAACTTGGTAAAAGTAGGAGACCTGCAACTCATGACAATGCCAACGAGCCAAGTTTGGGAACAAGTCCAGGTTGGAGAGGTGGCTCCACATGCTGGCACACCTTTGTGCTTGCATGTACCCTGGAGCTACCAAGTCAGAGTCTGACAGTGGTAAAACAAAATAGAAAACAAGGCAGTGACTGCCCAGCCTGACAGAGTGAAGCCCCTGGTTTTCTCTGCCTCCACTCCATCACCTGGATCTGGACAAGAAAGGCCAAGGGGTTTGCTGACACAATGGCTGTGTCATGGTTGCAAGCTGCAAAGAGTTGAGAGGTCCCTGGTAGGTGGTGTTGGGGCCAGGATATGGTCATGTGGGAGCTGAGGAAGGATTAGTGGTGTGGACCCCACTTAAAACAAGATACTCCATCTTAGCTAGGCTACTTGGGATAAATAAATTGTGAAAAAAAAAAACACTCAAAAACAGCAAGCCTGGAAAACACGATATATCATGAAACAAAGTTATCACAGGACGGGTAATTTCATACACTGTCGATTCTTAGGCTTCTCATACTGCAGTAAAGCACAGGACACTAATGTACAGTGGCATCCCGAGACCAGCACTTTCCCCACCGGATCTTAGTAAGTGATATCCAGGTCATATGGAGCCTGATTTCCTGCATCCTGAACGCATTTCTTCTGGACAATTTTCTGAAATTCTGAACTTAGTCCTTTACCGCTGGCAACTGGGACTAAGTGATGATTCTGCCGTGCCTGAATGGTTACCTGTGTAAGCACTGCTCTGGCTGCAAAATGCGCTGCCAAGAAGGCGAGCCTAGGCATACACACTCAACACCTGTGCAGAAGCGCCAGTGCAATATGGGCACAGACACAAGTTATCCGTTTGTTAACTGTACATTGATGAAATCATAGTTTTTCCACAGAACATACACTTTTTAAGCATGCAGCCATTTCTTCAAACAGCCTTACACTTATTCTGAAAAGGGTAACTGCATTTTAGATTAGGTAAACTTCTAAAGGTTTTAGAAGTCGCCATCGTATATGCTCTTTTACTCTCTTAACTTTAAGATTCTGATATAGTGAAGTTTTGATGTGGGCAGCAAGATTTCAGTTCAGTGGAGAGTCTTATCAAAATACAGTAGTTAGGTGAAAAGCACCTCCAGTTTTCACTTAGTTTGCAAAAGTCTACACTAGAGCTCAGCATTTCAGACTGCAAGAATCATGATTCAATATTTAACAAAAACGCACAAAATCCCCTGCCCCAGACAGACCGAAACTGTGTGTTGCTGCTGCTGCATCAATAGCATCAATCGCTAACTCAAATGTAAAGAAAAAGGTTAAAAAATCACACTCCACCCCACCAACCCATAACACTCCAGATGACCAGTTCCTTTCTGAACCTTATGTGGCCCAGGGGAAACACTCACAACTACACCTTTGCAAAAGCAGCCCACATGATTCATCTTGCATTCAACCTGGGAGGGATGGGCCTCTGCAGGGGACCAATCTCACAGTCTTCCAATACAGAAGGCATGGTGATTTCACGGCTACACCATCTGGTCTGTCTGCCAGCTATTGCACAGGCTATAAACTTTACTGGTCTGTAGCTGGGATCTCGGACACTACAGTCTGCTAAGACAATCACAGACTCTTTGAAGCGGGGAGCTAACCTGTGCAAATGCCACACAGATTTGCCATGTAAACAGATGTACAGGCTGTACATGTGTATAATTAGCATCCGTTTCAAGCAATACTACAGGAAAAAACAAGGTTTTTAAAACATTTGCACATTCCAATTTGGGTGCTCCAGTACATTTTAAAACACTGTCTTGGCAGGAGGCTTGCTACCCAGAAATTCCAACAACGTCAGCACAGTTTGTAACTCTTGTAAATTCTGTGCAGTTGGTTTTCTGCACTAGAACAAATGTTTCATAACTTACTGAAGCAAACCACGCTGCACACGCAGACTATAACCAAAAAAAAAAAAAAAATCAAAGCTAAAAATGCTCACCATTCGAAATGTGAATACCATTTAAAGCATGAAAACATGATTTAATGTGTGTGCACCTTAAAGTCTTTCTTTATATTCAACTGCAGAAACTTAGCAAAAAATCTCTAATAAAACAGTAAACAAACCAAAGCTATGCACCCTCCTGACCAATCAGAGAAATCTGTGTCATCATACAGCACCACTTAGTAACCCTACTATCTTTAAAGATAACAAGAACCACTCTTAAAGCCACAATATAAATAAAAAACTAATCCTATAAAAGTGGTGTGCTTCCACGAGGACCCTTATTAGTCTGGCTTTCTTAATTCAAGGAGCATAAATCTTTCTCTTTTCACCATTTATATAGGTGCCTCCTACTGCTTAGTTTGCTGATGTGGTTGGTACTACTCAAACTGTAAATATTCTTCGTTATTCATTCTATATACTGATCTGTATAGCTCTGTTTTTTTTTTGAAACAAGCTGCTATTCAGCTCAGTATGTCTTCCTGGTGAAACTCTTAAAATAAATAAATACATATATATACATACATACATACACACACACACACCCCCCAAGGGTGGCCCAGCTGAGGGTACTGTGTCTCATTTTCAGTGAGGTCCTGCTTGTCCCAAATGTTACAGCTGGGAGGACAGAAGCACAGATGTCATATAACTTGCTCAAGGTCACACTATAGGCCACTGGCAAGAGTGGGATCTGGACTTGTGATCTCCCATTTTATGATCACGCGTATTAACCACTGAATCCTTCTGCCTTCATAAGGAATATATAAGCTTTTATTTTATGGAGCACCCTTGATGGGCACTTAAGACTACTCTATATAATGTAAATAAATAAATAAGCTAAGCTACATAAAACAATGTCAAACTACTATACACCTAAAAAATGTACAAATACAATGGACCAGATTTCACAATAAAAGAGAGGAATTGACAGTTACTTACATTTTT
Organism: Neoceratodus forsteri; assembly: GCA_016271365.2. Classification (NCBI taxonomy): domain Eukaryota; kingdom Metazoa; phylum Chordata; order Ceratodontiformes; family Ceratodontidae; genus Neoceratodus; species Neoceratodus forsteri. Next base: position 1,536,355,344 of record CM028131.1, on the reverse strand, counting down.
TGTAGGATATACTCCCACTTGCTGATCTTATGAACTGGTTTTCCACAAAGCACATTTAAAGCAGGCTGGCTTCAGTCATTGTATTGCCCAATGAGTAGCACACTGTGCTCCAATTCTGGCAACCCAGGTTGGAAAGCAGATCTGGAAACTGGATTGCATGGCCCATGGGGCGGGTGTACTGCTGCCAGCTAGGGTGGGACTGGTGCCATATTTCAATGAAGCAGTGACCCACTGTGGTTGGTCAGGGAACTTGCCTCCTCCACAAGACATCACTGCATGTGTGTGTGCGTGACCTGCAGAGGTTGTGCTTGATGTCATGGGAGGACTTATGGGAAGAAAAATGAAGGCGGAAAATGGTGGCTGTCTATATCACGATTATGGTGGCCAACTTGGGCCTCATACTGGTTAACCCACTCCTATACTGGACTATGTGATGCAAGAAGGTAAGTATACTAGCTTTCCTCTTGAGTACCACCATGGGGGTAGGTAACCCATGTGAGGAACTAGAAATGGGGTTGTCCAGCAACAGGGTTGCTTGACTCCCTGCCTGGAAGTGTGGAAATGCATGACAACTGACCAAGGGGGGAAAAAAACTCTAAACAAAATAGTACACTGGATACATTACATATGTTCAACATTCACAGCAGCATGGGATACTAGTAGACAAGGCACTACACGCTAACAGAATTGAAGCAGTACAGGTGTGGAGTCGAAAGGGCATCTGTACTGCATGGCGGACACACAGAACAAGTGATGTCAGTCAACACTGTTTTTGCTGTACTTTTACATTCAAAATAGATAACTACATTATGAAAGAAGAGATTTGTTCCCACTGATATGGCAGGGAACAAAAACTCAATTTGCCAGTAGCATTTTTTAACACAATTTGAATATCTGCGTATTTGTTATTATTTATTAAAGGGAAACTCCGATTGAGTCCCTCAGTGCAGCAGCAGCTGCAGAAATGCCTGATTAGGGTTTCCAACATAAAATAATTTTTTTTTTAATACCTGGTGCGCCAGATGTCTGCCTGCAGGTCTGTCATCATGATGGGGCAAGCAGATATTTTCTATTAAAATTCCAGAGCACCAGTTACTAAAAAAAATTATTTCATGTTGAAAGCCCTAATCGGCCATTTCTGCAGCCGCTGCTGCTCTGAGGGACTCAATCGGAGTTTCCCTTTAAACACACTTCACAAAAGTGTCAATGTACAATAAATTATAAAAATACAAAATCAACAATACAAGCAAAAAATTACAAAAATCAGAATAAAAGCAATATAAATTAATACCAATTGAACAATCAAGTTTTAAAAGCACTGTGAAAGCTCAAAACATTTGGGAGATTTGGGAGCATAGATGTGTAGAGAATATCAAAGAAATGGTCCAACGAGCTAAAAAGCACACTGTTGCAGGAAATATAAATTAGATTTTTTTGGACAAGTAATCAACTTGCATCAGAAGAACAAACTGTGTGGGAGGGTACATACCACTAAAGGCAGGAAGCAAAGTGAGCTGACTGCCCAGTTTGGCGGGCCAAAAACTAAGGCAAGAAATTACAACTGGTGAACCCTGAGATGCAATGCAAACCTGTGCAAAGATTTCAAAAAGGGATGATGCAAGGTACCAAACATTTATTTCTTTGAAAGGTTTTACCAGGAAAGGCATACTGAGCTGGTAACAACTCGTTTCCAGGTGCGTCCGGGATGGGGTGGGGGAGGATGATGTGGAGAGAGTAACAAATACAAAAAAGTACAAAAATACAAATACAAAAAAAAAAAAGGCAAAATATGTAAGTACCATCAAAATGACAACTGTGCAGGCAATGCTTCTGTGTTGTGTGTTATGAGATTATCACACACCGAGGGTGTGTGAAAAATCCTCATAAAACAAACTTTGCATAGGCATTATTTTTTATATTAACTGTGGCTAGGTTTCAACAGACAAAAACTAAGCTGTAGTTGTGTGAGCGAGCGTGTCCCTGAACAGCCACTGTACTCGCACCAATACAGTGACGTGAGAGCACGAGGAGGAAAATGCTGTAATAACCCGCTATCGAATTATTACGGAAATCTGTAAGTTATTACGGCATTTTATCAGGAATGCTTTTCCAGCCATTATAGGGGCTCACCAGTTATTACACATACAACACAGTAAAGTGTAGAAGAGGAACACTATTCACTGCGTATCAATGCAGTACTGAGTACAAGGTGAGGGGAATAGCTGAAAATGGGGAGGGGTATAGGCGTGCTGCACTAGAGCAAGTGCAGGGTGAAGGGGAAGCCAGGGCTGGAGGACAACAGACAAAAGCCTTGGGCCAGTGTCAGAGGCAACTTCAGGAGCGAATAGTGAAATTACAGAGGAGATATTCAAGTTAGTGAAGTGAGCGCTGCATTATGAACGTACTGCAACGGGGTCATTTCCAAGGCAGGTAAACCAACTAGCAGACTGCTGCAATAATCAAGCCTGGAAATGAGTACTGCTTATAAACACAGAAACCACAGCACCTCACTCAGTAGAACTTCTTCAGGGGGCCCCTGAGGAAGCTCTACTGAGCGAAGCGCTGAGGTTTCTAAGGAAGCAGTACCAGCTCCTTACACATTGTTTGTGCTCCAGTTGGACTTATGTGATTTAACACAAATAAATTGTATTTTTTGGAAGAAATTTCCCCGTCTTGGACCTGTTTGTTGAGAGCATTATATCGGTTTCAGGAGTGCAGATGATTCTGTGGTCATCTGTTGGAAAATTAGGGTCAAGCATGACTCTCCAGTTGCACCTCACCCTACACCGGTGTGTGCTGTGTACACTTCAGTCATTTAAATGAGTGCTGCTATATACAATCAGTCTGGTAGCCTCAGGAGTCAAATATTTCCTAATTTGCATGACATTTATTAAATAAAATCAGCAGGATTTAGTAATGTCTGAAATTTGTGAACTGTAAGAAAATCAGAATCCATGCAAATGCCCAGGTCCTTAACAGGATTCAAAGGGAGAAGCTTACTTCAGGTCTGTGCACATGGCTAAGTAGGAGCTCAACATGGCTGATAAAGTGGGAGAATAAGAAGGATTTTATCTGGGTCAATTTTGAGGAAAATGTCGGCGCTTTAAAGTGAAACTGCAGTTAAGCACTTATTAAGGTTATAAGGAATACCCACCAAGGGGCCGTTGGGGAACCTCCTGAGACCAATGCTGGGGACTCCCTTCAAATGATATCTTATTTCATTTCACATGGACACCATGCTTTATTAATGACTGTAACAGCGACTCCTCTCATACAAAAGTTTTAGGGAACTTTCCCTCTTTTTCCCTTTTATTTTTATATTTTGTGTTATGAAATGTGATGTTAATTTATAACTTGCTTAAATGATTTTTGATGTTAAGACCTCACTTCAGCTAATAACGGAACTGAACCAGCGATGGAATACTGGGTTTTTATGCAGGAGCCAAGTACTTTTTGACCGCAGATCTATTCATAAAGTAAAGCAATTTCATTCAAATCAGCGGTAGATGGGATGCGGATGCTTAAGGATTAAATGGTCCCAAGTTAGCACACCTTTGGATCCACTAGACCTGAATGGGACAACAGTTTTTCAAGACTTTTTAATACAATATTAGTTTGATCTTAGTAGCCCGACTTAACTGTTTGGTTCATAAGCATAAGATTTAAGTTACTGTAAAAGATTAATTGATTTTTTTTATTTATTGAAATGTATTTACTGTACTGTATTCCTCTGAGACTTTTATAATAAAGAAGTGAATTTTAAAAAAAAAGGCTCTAAGGAATAGCAGCAGAATAACTTGGAAAATAAATATATACAGTATCTGGGTGCCATCCACATAATGCTGTAAGGAAAAGTGTGATCAAATATACCTAATAGTACAATACAAAAGCAAAAAATAAGGGGCCCAAAAAGGGATCCCTGATGGATAAAACAGAAAAAAAAGGACGAGACTCTCATAACAATGACCCAAAAGAAAACTTAAAAAGACCAATTTGATAAATATGATTTACCAGACTCAAGTCATATCAGACACCCCAACCTCAAAAGCCAACGAATCATATAAAACCTGATGGCTAGCAGTGTTGAACGCAGACCTAAAGGCCAGCAAAATAAGAATAGTGAAAAGGCCCTTGCTTTTTAGGAAGAATATCACTAATAATTTTCAGGAGTAGGGTTACCACCTTTTAAGAAGCCCAGAGTGGGACATCTCTTACTGAAACATGATTTTTCGCAGGACAATATGTGATCTCGATCAATGCAACAGACTTGTTTTCTCTAAATAATCAGAATTAAGACTAAGTGTTGCATTTTTTTAGTTGTTTCTTATTATTTTATGATATTTTAGTTAAGGTATTAGCTAGTTTTTTTGCAACATTTAGAGGAAAATCAGAAAATATTTTTTCTGCTATAATGTCAGGACATGCAGTATTTTTCATGTTTTTCTGCAGGACACAGCTTCCCAAATCAGGACTGTCCTGCGAAAATAGGGACAGGTGGTAACCCTATTCAGAAGGGGCTGTTTCAGTAGAAGAGGCCTTCTTGAATCCAAACTGCAGGTGTTCAAAAAGTGACTGAGAATCTAAATACTCATGAAACTGGGCAGCAAAAACTAGCTCCAAGATCTTGGAAATGAATCGAAACAGTGAAATCAAATTGAAGCTTTCGTAAGCCATGCAATTAAGGAAGGACTTTTTCAAAAGGAGGAACCGCTGCTATTTTAAAATTATCAGAAAAAAATAGTACTAACTGATTAGTTAATGTGCGTAAAATGGCAACAAGGATGACAGTGGGTAAAACTGTGTTCAGAAGTTCTGAAGGTAAGGCCCTGTCCACACTAGCATTCATAACGTCACTATCTGTCTGTAACATTATAAGAACGCCAAAGAATGTTCATGTCGACACTGGTAACATTTTAAAACTGATTCAAAACCAGGTTTAAATCCTGATAAAACAAAGGTTTGAGCCTGGTTCTGAAAACAGTTTTAAACCTAGTACTGTAAAATTACCTGAGTGGACAAGAGTTGCCACCATGCCTTTGCTGTTTTCCTATGTCTCTGAACGCAGTTTACAGTTATCCCATGATGCTATGACTGCAGCTGCAAACGGTCCCCTGTGACTTTTTTTTTATACTTCCATCTGTTGCAAAATGTCTGTTCCCTGTACACGGACTCTTTTTATCAGGGTCCAGCTCTCACACCCACATTGCAAAATGTGGAAAAAGCCATTTTTTTTTTTGAGCCCAAGGGAAAGAGGGTTTGCAGACTACACGTGAAGCAGTGATCTCTCCTTTGGCTCCATTGTGTTCCCAATCCCAGCTTCAGTGCTTTTACCCTCACTATTCCTGCATCTCTTTTTGAACTGCTGTGAGAATTACATAGCACATGGGGAGAGAACGTATTGCCGCATGGATTACGCACGGTGTACCAACGTGTTCCCAACACATTAAAATTTAACCATGTTTAATTGAACTGGCGACTACCGTGTTTAAACAAGGTTCTGACTAATGTGGATGCAGAAGCATGGTAACCCCAGTAATGGTTTTAAAACTGTTACTAACTTCTGATTGCTGAAATCCTCCGGCCCTGTCCACACTGGCAGACAGACAATCAAATTCACAGAACTTGTTAGGTAAGCCACAAATCATGATTAAGCAGAGAAAGACATTTAAAAAAAGGCACCAGATGATGGAATAGCACACACATTAGACAGAATGAGGACCAGAGGGAATAAAAACAGTTCTTAATATCCTAAATTTTACTGATAAAACATAAGGCAAAAATTTCAGGGGATAAGAGGGAACTCAATGAGAGAAGATGCATCAATTTATTTTTTTTTTTTTTTTTTTTTTAAGTATAATTTTTATTAAAAAGAGACACACACAGAGTTGTTCACATCATAAAACACTGATAGATGTTGCAGCAAGCTGCAATTCAACATGAAATATAAACTATGCCTTTTAAAGAACATCACTTATTTGACAGATACTTCCACAAAATCCAGTGTTAATCATAAAGTATTTATCACTTGCATGAAACAGCAACTCCCTCACCTCCTCAGTGGAAGCGGCTCCTCCCCTGCTCCTGGAGGATAAACAGTTAATGGGACAAATTTCCCATCTATCTGGGCACATACCATATCCTCGTCTGTCATTTCAAGTTAAAGATATTAAGTTACTGCTGTACTAGAACTGTCCCTCCCTTCCCATTCACTGAAATCAACTACCCTCAACTATCCAACTTCAATCCCACCCTACCCCCCATCCTCCTTTCTCTCATCCCTTTTCCCTCGTTATCTTAACCCTTAGTATATTGCACCTCCTAACTCGACCTTCCCTCTACTGGGCTGACTGTCACAATGCCTTATTGGTTGCCACTCATCCCCATTCTATAGTTATATGCTTTCGAACCCCTAACCCCCCCATGCCTTTCCACCATATTCTCTCCCCCAGCACCTTCATGTAGCCCCGCACGTCATTTACCATACATCTGCTACCTTCCTGACAAGGCCTCACTAGCTGCTAATCTTGAAATGTTTATATTCTAACATTGTTAATTACTTTAATTTATTTGCTTGCATTATTGTTCCATGCCTGTTACCTTGTGTGCTTCTCTCCTCTTTATAAAAGTTTATCTTGTGTTGGTCTCATCCTATATGTTAATCTATATGATGTGGAACCAATGTAAAAGCGCTTCTAGCTCATAGGTATTAATTCTGAGATTACAATAAATAAATAAAATAAATAAATAGTTTGTCACTGAGACCAACAGTTATTTTTTCAAAGTTATAGATGCCCCCCTACAATGTCTCTCCAGTCCCCCACAGTTGGAATAACTGGTTTCATCCATCTCCTGGGGATTGCTTCTTTTGCCTCTAAAAGAAGTAAGAAGTATTGGAATAGTGTTTTTTGCCAAGGGGGATGATGCGTGGGCCAAATCATCAATATGATCATTTCTTCCATCATTTCCACCATCTCCCCGAACAGTCTCTCAGCTCACTCTGCAGTGTACACCGAAAGGGGTGTCAGAAGGGGAGAGGACCAAGTACATGGCCTAAGTCAGCCAGCTGACACAGACAACCTCGCCAGCAATGATCATTGCTTGGAGGGAGATATTTAGCCAGGATGGCTGGGGGCTCTGAAATATCTGTACCTGCATTTCCATGCATATTCTCGCCATACCACCATAGAAGTAATTTTGACTGCTGTAAGAGCCGATTCTGTCCATACTTCAAAATACACCGACAAGCCCAAATCCTTGTTCCACTTATCTAATACTAACTCTGTGGAGTCCCCCAGTACCTCTCTCAAAATCTCGTAAAATTGCCCAATTAAATGAACTTCTTGGATTTCCCCCTATCATGATCCATAATCAATTTTAATAATGGGGGTCTCCGTGTCTGTAGCTTAGTTAATGTTACCTTTTGATGCTGTATATATTCCCTATGTTGCAGGTATCTATACCTATCTATCATGGATAATCCAAAGGCCCCTTGAAGAGACACAAAGGGAAGCACTCCCTCCAAGTCCATAACTTGATAAATAAATTGCAGGCCCAATTGACGCCACTGTTTAATTGCCATATTCATATGGCCTGGTGTAAATCATCCGCTGAGATTAAGCTACAACAGTAAAATATGTCTTAATATTTTGGGTGAGTTTGAAGCTGGAACCACACTTTCAAGGTTTTGGAAGTGAATGGCGTAAAGTGAAGCAAAGGGGGAGTATATCTATAGTATTCGTAGCAAATTATATAGCTTCTACATCATGGAGATCATTCAGAGTGAATTCAATGTCCTTCCAAGGTGCAAGGTATGACAATTGTATAATTAAAAAATGAATCAAAGATGATGTAGAGGGCCATCCTGCATAGTAATAACCTACACTTCAAATACTTGTTTGATGCCTCGGCTGGTAATCCAAGTTGTTTCTGGATAAATATCAAGCAAGTCTTAGGCCAGTCTTCAACTTTATGCCCAAGGACCTAATTATTGAGAGAGATGACTGCGATAATCCTGTCACCATAGCTAACATCTTCAATCATAGCTTCTCTGACCTCTCCACCTACACTGGGGCCTCCCACCCCATTTTTTTCTCTTGGTCCTTCCACCATTAACCCCTGCCCCTGTCACACTCCTCTATCTCAAAGCAGTCACATGTGGTGAGGTTCACAGACTCCTTATACAAATCCCACTATCCAAATCTGCCAGCTCTGATGAAACTTAGCCTAACATATTGAAGCTTGCTATTGTGGAACTCGTCCTACCCATCATGAGAATCTTCAACCTGTCCCTTACAACACATATGGTTCCTGATATCTGGAAGACCTCTCATGTTGTTCCAGTTTACAAAAAGGGCGACAGCATGAACATTGGCAACTACAGGCCAATTATGATACTGCCAGTACTCAACAAATTACTTGAAAAATTGGTATCCTTCTAACTGTACCTCGCCAACCATAACCTCCTGTCTCCTGCACAGCTCAGCTTTAGGAAAGAGCACAGCACTAACTGATGCCCTCCTATCGCCACCTACATCACCTTCATCATGGATAGGGGTGAACTCACTGATGCAATCTTCTGTGACCTCACCAAGGCATTTGATTTGCCTAACCACATCCTACTCTGTGGAAAGCGAAGTACTTTGGGCATTTCCTCCACTGCCCTGACATAGTTTGAAAACTATCAGGGGAAACGGTTATCAGTGGGTTAAATCTGGCCATGCCCTGTCAGACCCAGCTGCTACCACAGTCAGGGTCCCTCAAGAATTCATATTGGAGCCCCTCCTTTTATCTCTACATACAAAATCAATCCACTCTAGTCTCAGGCACAGCACACCCATCCTATATGCTGTTGACCTTGTCCTTTTCATGAGCTCCCGCAACATCCTGGACCTAAATTGTCAACTCTCATCTGAACTTCAATTGGTACAAGCACGGCTCTGCTCAGAGAGGTTCCTTATGAACACTACTAAGACCCAAGCCATGCTTTCTGGCTCAGTCCTGAGGATGAAAAAGTGTACACCCCTCTATCAGTGACATGTATGGATGTATCCTGTCTTACCACAGTCTCCTCCTTTAACTACTTGAGAGTCGCACTTGACACTGTGTTGGACTTCGTAGCTCACATCTCTGCTACATACAAGGCTGTAAACACCAGACTGGGGCTCTCCTGAAAAATCAGAGACAACCTTACTCCCAAAGCCTGTTTAGCCATTGCCTGTGGCATTCTGCTCCACAGACTGGCCAACAAGATGGCCATCTACTTCTCAGCCTCCAAAACTCTCCTACAAAAATGGGATTTGGCCACAAAAAGATACACACATCACTGCGACCTTTACTCCAAACTAAGTTGGCTTCCTCCACTAGCCTTGCACAAGTTTATTATGGGTAGTGTGGTCAATGTGGGCTTTGGCATTTTATTTATTTTATTATTTATTTAGTTTTTGTTGACCAGGTAAGTGTGGTAAACACATTCTGCCTATTTTCACGTATGCGAGGGGGATACAGATGAATGCCAACTGATCTTGAACCAGATGAAGCTGTTGGTGGTATTTTTAGTGAATTGGGGGAAATTTATCCAGGGCACTGGGGAAATTCCCCTACTGTTTTCGAGAAGTGCATCGGGATCTTTAACATCCACCTGAACTACTACCAGAACAGGCAGATGGGACTTTGGTTTAACGTGTCATGCGAAAGATGGCACTTCAGGAGGGCAGCACCCCCCCCACCATGCTGCACTACAGTGTCCATACCTCTCAACCTTATATCACCCAAATGTGTGACAAGATGTGTGACAATTAGACAAAATGTGTGACACGTCATCAGACATGACACTGCAAGCTCAGAATTCTGTGGAAATAAGTGCACTAATGTTTATAATATTTGCTGATAACCTTACGTCTTATATTATTGTACATTTCTGCTTAAACATCTTAGTGGTCAGTGTGGAATGTCACCTTCTCAATGTGAGACAAGGTTTCTGAGGGATAAAATGAGTGAAGTACCTCGTAATGTGTGACAGTTTAGAGGTATGACAGTGTAAGTATTGAGATTTTTAACCCAAGTGCCTGGTGTGGGGATAGAACCCACAGCCTTCTGATCTCCCGGCCTCCAATGCGAGTGTGCTACCTGCTGAGCCACTGACACTGGATTAGCATCCACTTTTTAATATTGTTAAACTATTTTTTTAAATATTGCTGCTTTTAACTCGGTGATCCAGATAATTTTAAGAACTGGTTTAAGTATTTACCGCTAGCTTCTTCAGCCTGGTAGACTTTTCATCTACATGGTAATAGTGCCATCTGCGCCCTAGTCTTGAATTAGCCCCCCCCCCCGTAAACCAAGTCTCAAACCAGAGAGACAAACAAAAAAGCCACCTCCAGGACTCTGGTGCCTCCTGTGAAGACTCAGTGACACAAACAAAAAAAAAAACAAAAAAAATCGGGGAACTCGCATGGACTGGTTCAACAGCCAGGCCGTCGTTAAAGATGCTTGCCATAAATATCTTATTCAAATGGAGCTGCACAGTAAAAACACTCTACATTTCACAGTAATGCTATTTCAGGAGTGTTTGAGCCCCTCCAACAGTGTACATCAATAATGTGCTCTTAAAGGGCACAGCATCTATCAAACAATTAGTGTAAAATAGTTTGAAAGTGCTCAGTTATAAAACATATGTACAGTTATGCAAACATATGCTTAAAAACCCATCAGATCCATTAAATACAAGATCACACAATAAACTAACATCAGGTTTGGTCAGCAAGGATATTCTCCCAAAGACATCTGTAAAAGATAAGAATACGTTTTAAGTTAAAACTGTGTTACAGAAATACTTGATCCCTAAGCCTACTATTCTAATGCTAAAAAACAATTCTCCTATACCCAAGGCCCCTGGAATTCTGCAGTTCTGTGGTTGCGGAATTTGCCTCAGAATTTGCATCATGCCGCAGAATATATATAGCGCTGCAGAATTCATTGTTTTTGGTGAGTTTTCATATAAATATACTGTTTTTCCATAGTGTCAGTCTCTCTTTCCCACCTCGTTTATCCTGAAGCCCCTCATCTATGCTCAGCATATGATGTCATCGATGACATCACATCATATTTAGCCAATGACAGGACTGCATTCTGCCAGAGGAATAAATCACGCCGCAGAAATCAGAAAATGCTGCTGCAGAAATCAGAAAATTCTGCCGCAGAACACCAGGGGCCCTGCCTATACCGCACTTATAAAAAAGGAGCTAACTCAATACGATCATTTCAGCTATAATGGACATATATGTCCCATTAAAAAGGACCCTACTGTAGCTACACCGAACTAGATACAGCGATCAAACCTCTCAGATAAACCTAAATCTAACTTCAATGGGGCACAGTCATTAATCAGTGTGGCCATATCACTGGATGGGGATGATATGGTTAAAGCCTGGTAACATTTCTTAGATGACGACAAAATGTCTTCACCACAACTAATACCTAAGCCAGGTCAAGAAGGACACAAATATTCTTGCCAATCCCAGGCTGCAGTCATGACCAGGTACGTGTAGGGATGGGCCATTAAACCCCACTGCCATAATATCCACTGCCCACTGGTAATGCCTCTGTCTCCCCTGATTCAACACGAGCAAGCTAGATGATACCTACAACCAAACATCAACCTCGGCAAGCATAAAACTAATAGCCCAGACTAACAGAAAAGGAAGATACAGAATCAAAGATAGGCTACTTCTCTCCTAGGTGCTGTAACTAGTTAAAGGCCAATATCAGGAAGGATTTCCTGGTCCTACACATATTCACTGGAATCTTGAAAGTATAACAGAATTAAACAAAACTGATACGGAAAGCACATAACATTATATAACATGTTTTGGTTGTATTATATACAGAATAATGTATGGGCAACCATACACAACAAGGCTGTGTTTCCATCGAGAGGTTGAGATGACAGCATATGAACCTCGAGAGCAAAGCTCGAGAGAGAGCCATGCTATTATCTCAACCCCGAAATGGAAACACATGCTGAGTTGTGTGTGGTTGACCATGTTTTAATTTTTATAATATATATTTTTTTTTATACTAGAGTGACAGACCCCCACTGAAGTGAAAACAAAAAATCTTGTCATTTCTTTGTTCTACTCACTTGTCAAAATCAAATTTCCAGACTTTCAAAAAGTAAAGGGTAAGACTTTGGGCACTGGACAGTTAGTAAGTAGCTAGATGTATAATAAATGAGAAATTAAAAATTGTATGACCTTTGAACTGTGCATAACAACTGTTCAGAATGTGCAAAACACTTTAGAATGCGCACAACGGTTTAGAATGTGCTTAACGAGGATTTTGAGCAGGCTGATTTTTATACATAACAAAGGGTAACCATATACTATAAATCTGTTGTTTGAAGTATACACATTTAACCTCTGACTCAAATCAGAGTTCCAACTTTTAGTCCAGAGATCCTCTTGCCTCTATTGGTACATCAGATCAGGAAGAATTCATTATTAATGGTCCAGGACAAAAAATGCCAGGTCTCAGACCCAGGACTGGTGGAATGTTCCATCCTGGGATATCACGGCCTGCTGACCCACACTGGCCTATACCAGAGCTGTGCAATGCCAATATTAATCAGGACAAACACACACAAATACTGCACTCTTTATGAACACTAATATCACTTTAACATAACTGTGTTAAACCACATGAAGTAGCATTAGACCCAGAGTGGAGGCTCGGTGACACACGTGACTACTACTGTTCACTGTATGAATGCATACTGTATTGATAAAGCTACACATTTTATTGATCACTCTCAAATCCTTGGTCTTGTGTCATTAACAATTTAAACAAGTCTGAATACAAACACACAGACACGCACAAATATCGAAAATCAGCCCCATGCACAGCCCTAGCCTACAGTCATCACTATCTCCAGCGTTAACACCCATGGGGGTCGGCAGGCATACTCAGTGTACATTGTTGAGTACAGTAAAATTTGGAAAATCTAGGGGCAACATGAGCCTCACACCAAGGCAACAAATACAAACGAAGCCTGATGTACCTGAAGCACTTCTTTTCTTGGAAGCTGTAGTGCAAGTTTGTGAATTATCTTTGGAAGATGTACAAGTGCTAAAGTTAGAAGCCATGATTGTATGAGTGACCCAACTGAGTATGCATGCACGACTGCTGGTGTGAATGGAATTTTGTAAGGCTGGCTAGCTCAATGTGATACAGAGGCTTTTAACGTGTCCAAAACATCGTAACTAAAAGCCAGCTAACTTTTATCTGACTGGTAGAGTGTGAGAGAGTGTGTGTGTGTGTGTGTGTGTGTGTCTCTGTACGTATGTGTGTGTTAGCTAAAATAAAATATTACGAATCTGTTAAGACCATTGGCTTACTTCATATTGTTGACGGAAATGTGGGTGTGGCAGTGTTTGTGTAGCGGGCCGGCACATCATTTGATTTGTGTTTATGGGCAGGCAACAGTTCCATGAACTATCAAGTACAAGTTTAAGATGCCTGGCTACACCCCTGTTAACACCACTTTACTTTCACTAACTAACCTGATTTCACAGTCTTCCATGCTATTCAATGGCACATTACTAAATCAGCTGCAAAGCACTATGAAGTATTGTTACCATTGGTGGCACAATGCTGATCCCCTGCTCCGTTTGAGTGACAGAGAGCAGAGGGACTTGCCTGCGTTACAAGCTCATTAACCCACTGAAGGGTGGCTACTTGAGAATTAATCCATGCCTGGGTAGTTGGAGGCACTCGCCTGCAGCTTTGTGCCCCCAGGTGTGGACTCATTCTCGCAGACCCATCTGCCACTGCTTACTTGTTACTATTGGTGGCGATGTCCATGACTATAAGCCATGGTACTTCCCACTGACTGCCCATATTAAATACATTTATATTTATATGAACATATTTTACTGGGTTAGAAAACAGAGCCCTGAAAGGTTAAATAATATTTTCAGGTTGCAATGGGGTTGGGGGTTGCATGGTTATTTATTGGATTATATATGATAAGCAATTGTCATAGCATAGGAAATGGAAGCAGCAAATAAAACACTACAAGTATAAAAATAATGTGCAAGAATCCAAGCAAAGGAATTAACAACATTTACAGATTTGCAGTAATATCCGTAGAGACCAAAGGTAGCATATGGAATACGAAATCCATAAGAGAAATCCACAGCATGAGGAATCAGCATGACACAGCTTAAGCAACCAGAGTAGTCAGAGATCAGCATAAGTGGCAAATGGCACATTCAAATAACAAGTGCAGAGGGCATTTATTTTACTGCTATTCTCCTGAAAAAAGTCAGTTGAGGAAGCCACCACCTTTGAATCTGGGGACACATTTCCTCATTATATGTTACATGCTTACACTTTATTTATTCAGTTTACAAACTATGAATATTGCCAGCAGAAGGCCAAGTGGTCTATCCAGTCTGCTCGCGCTACGGAGTCCTCAGTGGCTACTAAGGGCTATGTTCCTCCAACTCCTACACCCTCTTGCCTACCCCCCATGACTTTGATCATCCCCTTTATACCATCCCACCCTTTTTTGAAGCTGTTTACCATCTACAGGGAGACCACCTCCTCAGAGAGTTTGTTCCACCCTGCAGCCAGTCCTTCTGTGAAGAAATATGTCCTGATCTCTCTCCTGAACATTCCCCCGGCCAGTTTAAGACACTTACTCCTCATGATTTTGCTTTCACTGAGACTGAAGAGGCCCTCATTATTCACCTTATTGATACCCTTCAGGTGCATAAGGTCTCTTATGCCCCCCTCCTTCCTTCCTCTCCTCCAGGGAGTACATGTTGAGGTCCTCCAGCCTCTCTTTGTATGTCCTATCCTACTTTACTGACCCCTAATCATTTTTGTTGTCCATCTCTGGACCACCTCTAGCAGGTAAATGTCCTTTTTCAGGTAGGGTCACCACTACTGTTCCAGCTGCGGTCACATCAGTGATCTGTATCATGGCAATATGACCTCCTCCCACCTGCTAGTGATTTCCCCTGGAAAATGCAGCCCATCATTTTATTGGCTTTTGCTGCCACCTTCCTCAGTGTGAGATGTACTTCAAGTCACTAGTGATCATCACCCCCAAGTCTTTTACTTCTTCAGAACTGGTTACAAGGACCCCCCCCCCCGGGCTATACTCTATCCTCAGGTTCCTACCAGCTATGTGCAAGACCTTGCACTTCTTTGCACTGGACCCGAGCTGCCATAATCACGACCACCTCCCTAGCCTGGCCAGATCTTCTTAAGGTCCTTCCACTGCATCTACCCTCCCAAAGAGCTTCATGTCATTTGCAAACATGCAGATCCTGTCCTTTATGCCATTTCCAATGTTGTTAATAAATAAGTTAAAAAACAACACCGAACCAAACACTGAGCCCTGCAGGACACCAGTGGTGACTTTCCTTGAGCCTGGGAGCTACCAGACCACCACCCTCTAGGTCATATCCTTCAGCTAGTTTAACCACCCTTCCAGTGAGTGTCTCCTCTATCCCTGAATCCTTCTGTAAGGTATGGAGTCGAAAGCCTTGCTCAAGTCCAACTAGAGGATGTCATCCACTAGGGCCTTGTCCACTCTTCGTGTCACTCAGTCAAAGAAATCAATCAGGTTTGTTAGGCAGGATCTCCCAGCCCTAAACCTTCTCTGTCTCCCCATCCTGGAGACTATTTCCTCTAAAAACCCTACCAGCCATTCTTTGAGGATTGCCTCCATGAGCCTGCCCACAACTGAGGTCAGGCTGATCCATCTCCACAAACTGAGGTCAGGCTGATCTATCTCCACAACTGAGGTCAGGCTAACTCAGGTCCAGAACTGAGGTCAGGCTGACCAGTCTGTAGTTGCCTGGGTCATCTCTGGGCCAACTCTTGTGGAGCAGCACCATGTACATTGTTCTTCATTCTGCTGGCACTACCCTTGGCTCCAGCAAACTATTCAACAGGTCCACCAGGTGGCTTGCTAGTTCTGCAGCTAGTTCCCTCAGCACCCTGGGATGGATACCATCCAGGCCTGGGGATTTATCAACCTTAAGGGTCAACAGTACTTTCCTCACTGATCTTTTCATTTGTGCACCCCTGTCCCCTCCTCCCTCTCCTCCTCCCTACTGGGCTGTCCCTTTCCTTTGTAAAGACAGAGCAGAAGAATTCATTCAATATCTCTGCCTTATCCCCACTATCTCCACCCCCTTTAGCCTTGTAATACCAACCTTCTTATCCCTTTTCCCCCTGATGTATTAAAAATAAAAAGGCTTTTTTTTCCTTTTTCTGATCCCTTCTGCTAACTGCAATTCCTTCTTGGCCAGCTGGACTCCTTTCCTTACCATTTTTGACTTTTCTATGGTATTCATCCCTGTCCTCTTCCTTTTGGGTCCTCCTGAACTTCCTGTAAGCAGTTCTCTTCTCTCCGACTGCCTGGGCTACCTCTCTGCTACACCACCTGGGTGCTCTGGCCCTAGAGTTTTTCCCCTTTCAGCACAACACACTCATTTGTGGCTGCCGCTATCCCATATACCATCTTTGATGAAGGACCACTTCTGATCCACCCTGTCTCCTCACGGAGGTTAGCCAGGTGACCAGTTAGCAGTTCTCCCATCTTCTTGAAATCCGCCCTTCTGAAGTCCATGACCTTGGTCTTGGTGCTTCCCTTTTCCCTCCCCACATCCTACTTGGACTACAGGCAGTGGTGGAGCCAGATGAGGGGCTTGGGGGGGTGGTGGCCCCTCCTGGCTGCCCCAATGTGAGTAGTGGTGCCCCACCACCATCTTTATTCACTGTTTAGTGCCCATTGTGGAGCCTGTGATTGACTGAATGGCCCCCCCTTGGCTCCCAAATGCTCCCAAACTTTGCTCTGCCACTGACTACAGGCTCATATTTACACTTATGTGGCTACAGTTTACACAGGAGCAATCCTTCCACATTTTGCTCTTGAAACAGTCAGACTTTTTAATTTCACTCCTGCAGCCCCCCCCACCAGGTTCCCATTCCATTTCCACCTATGCCCGTTATGTATTTTACTTACACTTTTTCACAGGATTCTTAAAACCATTTGTTCTGTGTGTTTATCTGTATTGATTGCACTTATCTCCCCCCCACCCCGAGTCACAACTGGAAATGAGTTTTTAGCTCAGTGTGCCTCTCCAAGTCACCAGTTTTCAAATAAAGAAATACACCTCAATTGTCCCACATTAAGAGGGGTGTCCCTCATTTACCCCTTAAAACTGTCCTGGGAGAAACAGGTAACATTCTATTTACAATCAGAATTTACAGAAACATATATAATGGCAAGCAGTTATTGGACAATTATTATAGGGAAAAGTTTTAAACCAGTAACTCTAACAGTAATCCTTAGGCCTCCATTCACTGTAAATTACTTATTTTCAGCTTTTCTATTGCATTTTTATATGCTTAGCCAAAAATATTCCAACTGAACTTCAGAGTTAGCAGCAAACTGTGTTTAGGCATCTTTTTCACATGATGGAAAAAATCATCTTGCATGTCGTCAGAGGTCCAGTGTTGTATGCAACTTACAAGTTTCATATTAATTTTAAAAACATACAGCAGGGATCAAAGGTTTTATGCACATGTGGTGGGCGGTGCACTCCATTTGTGCATTCTCTGTACACAGGTTCATAAGAGTGCCCCGATCCCCAACCCCCCCTGCAAATATGGTTAACCACTTGTTCAAACATGACTATGTTTTTTAAAGATGAAGAACCTCTGTGCACAAGCACTAAGGCAATGGTTACCCCACAGGACATTTGGCTGGGAAGCCAAGTTTCAAAGAAATGCAAAATCACACGTCCCCACAATGCAAAGCATCATGGGTTGCATATGCAAATCCCCACAGAATATTTTGCTGGTTCAACTTTAAGCAGAAATGCATGGAGCCAAAAGGCCTCACACAGTTTGCAAAGGGTGTCAACAGAAGACAGACACGTGTTTCATCCTACCAGGACTCATCAGTATGCCTCGTCTGTTTGACACCCCAGTGGAATGAACCAGCTACCCTTAGATGGTCTATCTGGGCTATGTTGTGGTGAACCCAGTTAAAAAAACAATTTCAAAGACAAAGAACCTCTGTGCGCAAGCACTGAAGCAATAAGTTTTGTTAGCCCAGCTAAGCAATCGAAGTTAAGCTGAATGAACTACAATTCTGAACAGCTTTCAGTTTGATTTCAACACCTGCATTAGCTCAGATATTATATACTGGGTCAAATGTGATCAGGGTAGGTCAACTGAAAATCAACTTACCCAATTAGGCATCTAGTTCTAAGACAGTCTGAAAACACTACAACCCTACTTATCTCAATCATCATAAACTACAAATGGCAAGATAGGAACATCACAATATGACTGTCTAGATACATAAAATCCCATACTCTTTGTACAACACACTTCCAGTACATAGATTGATGCATCTTTAGACCCACAATTTATCAGAGGAGTGTATTTCTCTTAACTGCTGACTGTTGCAGAGCTCGGTATACAATTCACTCCACGGGTCAGTTATAGCTTACACCAAATGTGCAAAGCTTGGCAATTCAAGTAAGGGTCCTAAACATAGTCTACTTTTACGACCTCTCCTGACCTGCAAATTATTTTTCGCTCATCTGTCAAAGACCGGGTAATTTGTCACAAAGATTTAATTAGACCATGCTAATTACAGAGCACCTTCTTTAGAAAAGACCCCCTACCTGCACGTCCACTTTATACATGTGCACACACATTAGGCCAAATTCAGGATACACTAGTGGTAGATGCAATACCGCTGACCATCAACTGCAGCAGCTGCAAAGTGCAGTGCAGAGTAGGGCGCACAGCTTACCCCAACCTGTGGTATGGCCGACTGTGCACAGATGCTCCACAGCATTCATGCAAATGAATGAGCTGCCATGGCAACACAGCCCATCCTGATGATGTCACAGGCACTGGGCAACAGTTTATAGGCAGCAGCTCAAACCTTCCTGTATAGCAGGGCAGAGGTATCTATGTGCATGAGCCTGTGCACCTAAATCTGAACCGATACTGACACCATATCCACCCTAGCAGGTTCCAGTGAGCTACCCCCGCTTGTGCCCCAGACAGCCACCACATGCACCACTCTAACAGCGGTGCTGCAGGCGCAGCCCATGGCAGTGGCACCAAAGAAGTGAAAGCCATGCCTCAATGTTACTGAAACAGAGTTGCTGCTGGTGCATATCACCCAGCAGCATGCCTCCCTGTACGGGACCTTGCCCAGTCCAGGTGGCATTGGCAATGTGGCTGGCCATCAGGAAGTGTTCCTAGAGTCTGCCAGCATTTATATATTTGTGATCTTTGTGTGCTATCCTTACCACTGCAGGACCCCTCCACTTCCTCCACCCTTTCCTCCATCAATATGACTGCCGCCACCTCCATGAATGCCATCCTGAATGCTGTTTTACACTGGCTGACAGTATTTGATTTCTTACTGTGCCAGCCGCTGGCACCTGCAGATGATCAGGACTTGCTTGCTGTATACAGTATCATTGGGGGCATGGCTGGCATGCTAATATGTTGTGTGCACACAACGGACCAGATGCGTGTTCTGTATTGTGTGCATCTGGGACTGGCACCTAATGCTGGTGGCAGAGGCTAGCAGGGATTCCTGTTTTGGATGGTGGGGGTGATATGGCAGTAAGTGTTTACCACAACCTAGCTGCCGGTGGTCCTGCATTCAGCTCGCTGTGTCTGAACAAAGAAGAATGGGAGTTAGAGTTGGTGTGATTTCCCAGTTAGAGCAAAGGGCTCTGGGCTTGCAAGACCTTAGTTTAAATCTTCTCAGTGTCCAGGCAATTTGATCGAATGCTGAACCCAAAAGGCCACAGGACCGGAGAATCTAACTGGAATCCAATCTCCTATGCAGTGTGGCCTGATAGTTAAAGCAAAACAACATGTGATCCTAGTTCAAATCCCAGCTTAGCCACAGTGGTGGCTCTAAAATTTTTGAAAGCAGGAAGCAATTTTGTCAAGGGGGCAGCACTTCCCCAGAAAAATTTAAAATGTTCCATTTTATAACCCAGGTTAGAGTCATCATAGAATCATAGAAATCAAACAGCAGAAAAGGACCCCAAAGGCCCATCGAGTCTGCTCTCCCTTCCCCCAACTCATTAGGCTAAAACAATTACTGTTTTCTGGCCTAAGGGGGTAGTGGGTGGCACTTCGCTACAGAGCTGGATCCGCTACTGGCCAGTGATGGATCTGAGAGAGTTGCTTGACTTGGCAACTTGAGTTACATAAGTTGGGAGGAAAGGAGGTAGCACAGCATAGTGGTTAGAACACAGAGCTGTGAACCTAAAGAGCAAGCAGACCCAGATTTGAATCCCACAATCTCCACCTACTTACTGTGCGACCCTGAGCAAGTCCGTTAACCTCTCTGTGCTTAATTCTCTTTCCTTCTCCATACCTAACTTTTCTGTGTTGCCCAATGGCTGCTGCCAACACTTAACACCAACAACTACCCCCTCCCCCGGCTTCATATACATCCCCCTCTTTTTTTCCCCTCCCTGCATATTCCTTTTCATAAGATAATAGCTGCCTTATATTGACGAATACCTAAGTATTACATTTTTACCTCGAGTTTACTAGTTATGACCTTGTAACTGTATCACCCATGTTAGATATGTATGTTTAGGCCTACTAGTTAGGACCTTGCAACTGTATTGCCCATGTTAGCTATGTATGTGTAGGCCTGAATAATCCTCCACAGGTACTATGTTTTCTTGCTTGTCAACCTTATCTTTGTCTGTTATCTGTATTAAATGTCCAGGACCACCTTGAAAATGAGCTTGTTCAATGGTGTATACACCTGGTTAAATAAAGATTGATTGATTAATGGATTGTAACACACTCTGGGATACAGAGTGTGTAAAAGGCACTGTATACAATCAACTTCCTTTCCTTTTCCTTTAAGCAATATGTGAGGCTTTGAAGTTTCTGACAGCTTCTGCTCTCATGTAATACCACCATGACAGAATTAAGCAGTTAGTTGTGAGGCTGTGCAGTTTACCATCAGAAATGTGTGCCAATACTGTTATTCTGACAAAATCACAGTATAATTGCAGTGTGCAAAGTAAAAGAGCAACCTCAGCAAAGGAGACTGAAAACAAAAACAAGTCACATTTATTGACTTGAGCAATAAACTGCAAAACAAGCAGTAAAAATGGTTTCAAAAGTTATCTAAGAAATTAAACATGTGGCCCACACCAGGACATCCGTTCTGCACTGCCGACTGTGAATCATTGCTCCTACGTACCGACCGAGTCTCCGCCGAGGGTGGGGGCAAGCAAGGGTGCCAGGGAGTTGAGGTAGGTCAGTCAGCACAGCAGTAGGGCTTCTGCTCGTGACTCCGGTGACCCAAGTTCAGTAATGAGCTTGCGTCATTGTAGGTCCGGCTGGGGAGAGGAGGATCGTGCATCCCACAGACTGCTCTCCTGCTTTGGGGGGGGGGGGCTGCCGGAGTTTGACTGACCCATTGCGGAGGCCAGGGATCCAACAGCCAAAGCTAGGCAGTGTTGAGAGGCTTGTCAGATGTGCGGCATACATGCCCCCACATCACTGCATGCCACACCTTCCCGGGGGCACTAAAGAAGAAAATGATCTAACTGCACACCACAACGTCTGTTCCACACCACAGGTCCCACACCACTAGCCATAAATCCTTGCACCTACGTAACGACCAAATCTCCACCAGGGGTAGGACCCCCCTCAGCAGCCCTGTCCTGAGGGGCAAGCCAAGGTGCCTGGGAGTTGAGGAAGGTCAGGGGTGACAGGGTGGGCACAGGGAACATGACTCATGCATAGCCGGTCAGATGGAGCCCGAAAAAGCATACTAAATTTAAAAAAAAAAACAAAAAAAAAAAAACACACATTTGGCCGATCCATCAGGGCAATAATAAAGTGACTGCTTGCGACAGCAGCAACCCAAACAAGCCTGGGTCATCGGGATTCAGTCGGGGGGGGGGAGGAAATGTCCTACAGGATGCTCTCCTCCTCTGTGAAGGAAGGGTCACTGTCTCTGCTGCATGCTGCCACCTGGATGACCACAGGTGGAAGTGCAGTAGAGAGATCATGAGAGGGGCTACATCTGCTGGACTCATGGCAGGCATGCAGATGTGCACCTCCCTGCACTGAACCGTTTGCACGCGGATGTCCCAGGGGATGGTAGAAATGAAAAGGGAAAGCACCCCAGCAGAAGCAGGTGACAGGCCCTGGTATATCCGGACCCCACACCGCCTCCCATCACACTGCCAGATGCAACAAGAGACATGGAGGTTGCCTCCCGTCCCTGCCAGGAAGTAGAGCTGCGGCTAGATGGAGATGGCGAGTTGTGGTTAGACAGGCGTCCTGCACCTTGAGGTTTGCCAAAGGAGGCTGCACTGGAGGAATGAGTGGGGTGCATAAATAGTACGCTAAAAAACAAAAAATGAAAATGCACTGGATGATAGATGTAACTATCTCATATCTCATGAATCTATTACTGATAAAAAAAAAACGCACCATTAAATGTTTAGTCAACAAACAAATAAGGCTGCTTTAAGACAGCACAGTGTCTCCTTCAGAACAAGGATGGGGAAAAAAAATGAAAGACGGGCACTGGTCAGCTAGCATAAGTAGGATATGTACTCTACCGTTTCTTTTCTTTGATTTCTCTCAGCATTTCTCTCTCAGTCCTTGGACTTTTCTATTTTGCCATGAACTTTTCTTTTTCTCTTCAGGGTCTTTAGTGTTTTGTTTTTCTGTTCTGTGGTCCCACAAATGCTGACACAGTTTGGGACCAGAGTTGTTCTTCAAGCGTGGGGGAAGGACGGGAGCATTAAAAAATTGTGGGAGATGATGAAAATTAAAGAATGAGGGAACCCAATGCATTAGAGCTAGAGACAAAACACAATAGCATCTCAGATGATTTGGGGGCAAACTAAGACATTTGTTTTTGGGATCAAAATGTGAGCATACCAGCACCCACCACCGTGAGCACATTACTGGTGACCATCATCCAAAAACAGAACTATAACACAGATGTGCACATGAAAAGCAATTAGTCTCTAAGCTGAAAATAGGAGGTATTTCCTAACCCTCTTTTCCCAGTCAACAAAAACTAAAGAAAAATAAAAAAAGAAGGTTATA
This sequence comes from Neoceratodus forsteri, assembly GCA_016271365.2. Taxonomy (NCBI): domain Eukaryota; kingdom Metazoa; phylum Chordata; order Ceratodontiformes; family Ceratodontidae; genus Neoceratodus; species Neoceratodus forsteri. Next base: position 1,536,332,181 of record CM028131.1, on the reverse strand, counting down.
AGCCAGAGGAACAGTGCATCCGAGTTGGCACCAACGCTGGAGTGGGGACAGGGGAAATAGAAAAAATGGTGGGATGTCACTGCTTGATTTTTAGATACCTGTAATTTAAGATGGCCAAAATGACATTAAACTGGAGTCTGGCTATGAAAAGCACCATTTTGCTTCTTTTCTTGTTGTTTGCTTTTTTGAGACGTTTTCCTGAAGCTAGATCAAAATCATCTGTACCAAAAACACAAAACACAAGGCCTGATTTTCAGTCGCAAGGGGCTGTCACTAAATCAATGTGAACCACATATGTGACAGTCCCTCGCCTGACAGCCCCTTCAGCTATACTCAGAGCGGGTCAGCGGATCCTTCTGCATCAGTGGATGTCAAAGTTCAGAAATGCACGAAAGGGAGTGAAGCTGGCATGGAAATTGCATGCAGTGCCACTCACAGTGGCTGCTACCATGGCGCACCTCTCGCTGCACATCTGTGATGGGCTGGCTCCCAAATACCGCCAGGGGGAAAAAAAAATGGCTGGTAGGGTGTTGAAGTCCTGCGCAGGTGTACATAAATTTCTGGGGACCTAAATCATGGGGGATCAGTTTACCATTTACAACACATGGGCATCCAGCGCTAGGGATAGAGGATCCAGTGGACTACCAGGGAGAATAATGTTTCTGGTTGGGCTTGGGGACCACTGGACCACCATGGGGATGGCAAGTGAATGATCACCAGGCTTCAACAACAGGTCCACAAGTGGATCGAAGGTATAGGTCAGATGGGTGTGGGGACCAGCGTTTGCTTAAGGATGTGTGTATTGTGCATGACACTGCACCATATGCATACAAGCATTTGCCAGTGTTATGCACTGTTACTGTCCACAAATCATGCTTGCACATAGTAACAACTAGCCACCTTAATTTAAACATTAGGATCAGGTCTTTAGTTCTCAGTATAGCAATTTTTTTTGCCAGTGCAACTGTGTGCACTTTGCGCACTGTTTTCCCAGTCCAAAAATGTGGATTAAGAAACAGGGGAGGAAGGGGGGGAGATTGTTTAACCAGAAATGGCACACTAAGCTGAAGCTTGTTTCCAGGTGTGACCCGGGAGCACAAGGAAGTTAAGTGACTTGCTCAGGGTCACACAGTACACAAGCGGGGGCTGACAGGATTCAAACCCAGGTCTCCAGGTTTGCAGCTCAGTGCCCTTAACCACTACACTACACTGCCTCCCAAACAGGCCCTGCATCTGAATCATGCCACTGTTTCTTTGAACTTCTATCATGATGTACATGACATTTTTAAAGTGGGAGACACAAAACCTGTTTACAGAAAATATGTTGGTTTTAGACCACATCCTGTATCACAGAGTATGGGTTTACCAGATCTTGTGAGGTTTGAAAAGGTGGCACACTGATCATCTAAGCTCCCTGTACTCTCACACTGAGGCAAATTACAGCCTGCTGGTAAACAGGGAAAATACTAGCACGTTTTTCAAGTGGTGTTCTTTTCTTAAGAAGCAGGAGAATCGTGCTAATTAATTCAGGCTGCATGTTAATCAGTTTCTCTTTTTCTCACCGTTTTATTTTTACCTGATACTCCAGTGTGTGGAGCACCCAGACAGGATTCCAGAAAAAAATTCATAACTATGGAGAGGAGAGACAGAGCACGGTCCATAAGCTTCCAATCAGCTACATGCTCGCCCAAACCCTTAGCCTGTAATAAGCATGGGTGGTGATGGACCAGAACTCCGATTCACTTCTTCTCATTTGTCTCTTCAATATGAAAAGCAACACCACAAAAAATACTTTCAATATAATATCTACCTAGGGCAGTCTCAGTGAAGTAGGCAATGTTTAGCATACTTACTATTCTGTGTTCGTCTGTGAAGAACGTCAGTAATACTCTTCCCTGTGACCTTTTAACATGATCATAGAGAAACAAACAATGGGTTTTATTTGTGGGAGGTTGAAGTAATTAAAAATGAAATGTTTGTTTTAAAACTCTATATGTTTCAAATATACTTCACCCACTATGCCCTGCTGAAATGGCAAGCAAGGGGGCACAACTGGATGAAGCAGAATCTTCCAAATTAAGCTCATCATGCCACTGGGTGCACCCGAACCAATGCATGACTCAGGGGATGAATGGGTAACACTGCCCTCCCGGGACTAACTCAACTAGAATCCCCAAAACATAAGGCCACCACTGCACATGCACAAATTATAATGAGCAGTAATAAGAAATCTAGTGAATGGGTTGCAGGGGAATTACTATTTCCAGAGGGTGTTTTCAGCACAATTATCAAATAATTATGTCTGTTTTAATTCTAACTAAAGTAGTGCAAGAGTGGTGATTCATAAAAGGAGATGATTTCCCTACATCAGCAGTTCCATCTCGGGGTTTTATTTAACTCTAAAAAGTGATCAGCGTTTTGCTCATAAAAGTTCTAAAACATTGTGAAAATGCATAGCACTTGCCTCACTGTGGCTAACAAACATAACACTTCTAGAAAACCTACAGTATATAAATGCTTTCTGTACTGTTAGTACTGTCCCAAAAAAAAAAAGTGCTAATCAATTATTTAAAACCCTGCATCTCTGCCTCTTCTCTAAGTTTTTTGTTTTAATTTCCCATGTTTTGATTTTGTTTTGCTAATGCTACATCTCCCATGGGCTACCCTTACCCAAATAAGTCCAGCTCCACCATGGCTGTCTGTCACTTCCCACCCCAGCCTCTACCTTTCTAGACACTCAAGACTGCCCCACAGCAGAACCCACTTGCCGTATGATCGAACATGAAATGAAGGTCTGTGTCATGTAGTGACTAATGTGTGCACTGGGATGCAGTATTGGTGTTGTGGCCACCTGGCAGGGGAGACCATTTTTTTCACATTTTGTCCCCTATCCCTGACACACTCACACCTGATCACTGGGCATCCCCAACCCCCCATCTGTCCATCACTGTAGCCTACCATGGCTGTTGATAATGGCACAAAATGTGCTTGACAACTCCTTATCTGAACATAGGGGTCACTAGGAGTACAAGATAATGTGGCCCCCTCTCCCCAGTATAGAAACCCCAGTCTCAGGCAGAACTTCTACCCCAGGATGCTGAGGGTAGAGAAATCTGGGTTTGCTGCATTGCCCACACGGTAGAACAATGTGCTACCTCTGGGCTAGTCAATGAATCTAATACCCATGTTTAAATGAAGTTCAAAATGAAATTCAATGCCCACTAACTTTTTTTGTTGCTACGTAATCATTTTGGACAACTGCCACTAACTACGGCAGCATCCTGTGTTTCTCCGACACAAGCATTGATCCTAGAGCAGTGCTCATGGGCCACTGACTCTGGAATCAGCACTGCCTGTAAACTTATAATAGGTTGGTGGAAGGGAGGAGCAACCTGGTTGTGTATAGATTGTTCCCCTGACCTCTGACTCAGGACCAGTTGATCAGCAGCACTGACCCAAGGTTAGAGTATGTGTCTGAACACGTCTCTTGGTTCAGGAGACATGTTAAGACGTGTGTCAGAAAATGTCTCCAGAATCTGGGGTAGTAATTAGGTCACATGACAGCAAACCAGGAGATGTAGGTTTTAATCCCCTATTCTCCTAATTTTTCTTTTCGATTAATATCAGATTTGACGGATATGGTGATCCATGGTGGTGTGCTCTTGGAATAGTAAATCTACACTCAAGGGAGTACACAAACAGATATTTACCTTGCAGCAGTGTATTTTTACTGTACACTGAACCCTGGATCAGCGCTGGTAGTAAAACTGACCCTGGCTCACAGCTGACAGTGAGCCGACTTTGGGTCAGTGGATGCTGAATCAGTGCTGGTAGTAAACTGATCCTATGTCAGTGATCAGGGCAACAACATACCTGGAGCTCTGCATTGGCCTGTCCCTACTTCTGAAAAGTAAAGATGACCAACCTGCCAAGAGACTGGACAGGGCTACAAACTTAGGAGAAGTTAAATTGCATGTTTAGAACTACAGTATACAGATCTAGTTGCTGAAGCTAAACACTTATAGTAACTCCATTTTTTTTACAGTATGTTTCCCAGTAAGATGCGGCTTTCAATAAACACACTTCTCCAAAATCGACTTAAAGGGGAACAGTCACCTCTGAGGGCCCCCACACTCAAGTGTGGGGCTAGTAGCAATGTAGACTTTGTGTGCAAAACATTTTGGTTTACTGAAGTAGATTGTTTCAGACTAATTTTGCTTAGTTGTAGGCTGATATCTTCTGTTACTATAAGTACCAGAATCTCCTGCAGATGACATCAGAACAGTAGGCAGCAGTGAGAGAGATTCAATAGCCTGCAATGCATGTTAGAGTTTCTATAAGTGCTGAGCTGTTTTCTGATCCCGCTGTCTTTCATGCGCCATGTACAGTCACAGAGGACTGTACTTAGCCCCTGGGAGTAAATCAGTCCCTGAAGACATCTGATTAGAGATTATAAAAGCTTGAACATGCACTGCAAGCTATTGACTCTACCACTGCTGCCTACTGCTCTGATGTCAGCTGCAGGGGGTTATGCAGTGAAACAAGATGTCAGCCTAAAATTAACCAAAATTAGTCAGATGGAATCTGCTATACTACAGTAACAACAGGTAAACCACAATGTTTTTGTCCACAAAGGGAACACTAGGACCAGCCTCACACTTAAGTGTGGTGTCTTTTGTGCTGACTGTTCCCCTTTAAGGCCAATTGAATCCTGCTGTTATGAATTCATTAAAAAGCAGAAGTAGCAGCCATTACAGTAGATAATACTTTTAATAGTGACTAACTTGCAAAATGTCTTGAACACAAGCTTCTGAAACTGCAAAGGCATCAGGTCTTTAAGGGATAGAAAACATATTTAAAACTCGCTGAATAAGAAGTTTCCCAGCAATCTCTGTCTTCCACATATAAAAGTAACACACTAATGAAAATGTTCCCAAGTTATAGAAAATGTAACTTAAACTGTAGAGGTTAAAACTAAAGGCTGCTATATTTTGCTTCATGGGAGTTAATTTCTTCCCTAATTAGCCCTGCTAGCCTAAACTGTAGAAGGTAACAGTTCCATCAGTGTACCAGTTGGGCCAGTGGAATATCTGTGGAGTCAGCGGATTTTCCCAACCACCAGCCCAGCTGCTTAGTGACTGCAAAACTTAATTTCAACCCCTGAAGTGCAGAATATAAAAAGGGGCAAATAAATCATAACATGCAACAGTAATAATTAAAATGGATTAAAAAACAAACACGCAAGCCTACCACATCTTTTGGGGATTAACTGTCTGCCCCTCCTTTGTTGTCCTCCAAATGTATACCCCCAACTACATTATCAATCTCTTCCCTTCCTTCACCCACACTGTAAAAAGGAAGGAGGGCTGAAATGTCAGGACATGGAAATGTCACTGCAGATGAACAGGACATGCTTGCCGTGTATGGAATTTATCTACCTCAGTTGTCCAAGAAGAATCCACCATAGTTTAAGATGCACAAAGAAACCCAACCTAGACCTCAAAAATGTTATTCTTTTTCTTTAATACACTAGCAGTATTTCACCCAGCAGAATGTGAAAGGATGTGTTTATTTGTTGAGCAGCATAGCTATAGTATAACAAGTACTCTTATCTGTTCTTTAACACACACACACCCCCATCTCTTTCGGAGAAAGACAGAGTTTTCCTCACTACACCCTGCATTTTCTCTCAGTGCCTCTTTTCCCCTGTAGTTTTACTCTCTGTGATCCCATAAATGCTGTAGCTGTAACAGTACTGGAATCCAGAGTTCGACTTTAAACATGATGCAAAGTAACTGGAGGCCGGTACTCATACCTCTCAACCTTTTGTCCCCCAAATGTGGAACATTGCCTCTCAAAATGTGGAACAAATTAGCAAAATGTGGAACACTTAATCAAATCTTTACCTAGGAAGCTCAGAACACTATTAAAATGTTTGCATTTATGTTCAGAAAGTCTGTTATTAATTGAATAATATATTTGTTGCATCATTTACTATAGACTTTTGCTTTAAAATGTTAATACTGAATGTGGGACAAGTCCTCATAATGTGGAACAGGAAGATTTTGTGAAGTAAAATGAGGAATGTTCCTCGTAATGTGGTACAGTTGAGAGGTATGCCGGTACTAAAGCATGGGGGCTCAAAACAAAAGCATGACAGCAGTCCCATGCAAATATGCTTTAGCAGAAGCTGTTTTGGGATTACAGCTGTAAAAACAAACAAGCCACTCAAAAGATTGGTGCGATGGCACTAGTAGTGAGGCATACAATACTTCTACTTAGGATTATTTCTGCCCAGTTTTAAACATGCATTTCATGCAGCTGGTAAGACTTAACTGCACTTCTAAATGATCCAGCATTTAGTTAATTAGCAAAACAAACTGTGATGCCTGCATAAACAGACATAAGAGGTGCACTGGACCCGGACGGTAATACATTTTAAAACACTTTCTCTTAAACATACATTTCCATCCTTAGAATGTGATTACTGCCTGATCCGTGACTTTATGTTGCACTGCACAGTCATAAAGGGGGCCCGACAGGCCACAGCCAGGAACGTCACACTAATTTTACCATTTGCGGAATTACGGTCACCCAGGGGTCCACAAACATAATAAGCTGGGGTACCCTTTTTGGTGTATAAGTTCACAAAGAAAAAACATGTATCATATAGTCCACAGTCAGCATGTTGGTTCTTTAACATGGGATCACCAGACCACCTTGCAGGATACACCTCTCGATTTATCACCCAAATGTGGAACACTGTCCCTCAAAGTGCAGCAAAAAAAAAAAAATGAATGGCCAAATACGAATCATCATCAAACCTGGAGCTGATGCACAAAATACTCTGGAAATGTGTACCTTCCTGTTCATGGAGTTTTCTGTCCACTGAGCAGTACGGATTACTATGCAATTGCGCTTTAAAATCTTAGCACAGAACATGGGACAGCACACTCGATTTGGGACAAAGGACTTCTGAGAAGCAAACTGATGGCATGCCTCTTCTAAATATGAGACATTTGACAGTTATGGGGGGGGGGGGTAGACACTGCCCTGCAATGTGCCTCAAGATCAATGGGACAGAAGGTAATATCATGCCTTGCCCTGAAGCAAAGGTCCCTTTTTCCCCTCATCCTGTCCTTGTTGACCTGCCGGTTCCCCATCCAAGGTGGCAATATTTATGTTAGACAGACAAAAACACAAACCCCACATCATGATCTCACCAACAAATACACACCCGAGATTGTCACCTTGTTCATGGATGCCCACCTTGCAGGTGCCAAAATTAAACAAAATGTACCCTAAAGCCTTCAGGTTCTGTAGTGACAACTTTACAAGCCCATAGTTTACTGTAACCTCTGCATTTAGTTTTTTTTTTTTTTTTTAAGCCTAGGGTGCTTACCAAAAAAAAAAAAAATTAAATACATTGGAGCTTTCGATACAAAACTGTGTGTTAACAGCAATATTAGTGCATCGGAGCACACAGTACAGGCATCAGAACCTACGCTCAGCTTGTAAACTACACATCCTAAAAGACACAGACAGCTTTGAATAAAATGTGGCTATGCTGGCTTTTGGTAAAATAAACTTTACAGCTGTGCTCCCTCTATGCTGTTCCTTTTCTCTTTCACCACAGCCCCTCTTTCCTACACAAATACTGACACCATGCCATGCTGTCATAATATGACAGAAAGACAAAACAACTAATTGCAAAAGCACTCTCATATGAACATTTTCAGCAAGTTCAAAGAATACATGGTGCCAGAAAGGCTGTACAGACCCCCACAGATGGGAAATTAAGTTGTAACCATTACCCCAGGTGGGCATTAATATCCAAGTATATAACATAACACAAACACAAGCAACATTTTCCAAGTGACACATACTATGGGTTCTGTATCCTGTTCCAAGTGTTTTATTGCAAAAATGCATATGGAAGGCAGAGAAGTAGGAAGAAAGTCGCTAATTAATTTTAAAAATACACTGACAAATGACATAACTGTAAGACCTGATATTGAGCACCAGGAGGCAAAGTGCAAGGACTTATGTGCTTCAGTACCGTTACCGACACTAATAACTATAGGTACAGAGTTTTGGGGGTTTGTTTTGCCTTTTTAAAAAAGTCAGTGTAAAGAAGAGTTCCCCCGTGACATAACCACCATGCAGATGGGGTCACTAGATGCTAGTAGGCACAAACAGGGTTTGCAGCCACTAACACTTGTGTGCAACTTTCACTGCCTCCCAACAATGCACAGTGTGAACTGCACGGTGCTATGCCATGCTGAGAGGCCATGGTTGCTGGCAGTGCTGCTGATAGGTGTTCCCTGACCACTACCCCTTATCTTAATGCTGATTTCTGGGTCAGCTGTTTTCAGTAGCCCACAGGCCCTCACCCTGATAATTCAGCGATTCCCCCACTCCTAACCTGCACCCCATGTTGCAAACACTCCATGGCATCAAATGCAATCCCCCTCCCTAACCCTGTTCCCTACGGAAAAGGGTCTGACTGCCCATGTCCAGAGATGGTCCTGATACCCCCACCAGCTCCTCTGTTCTCATTCACTGCTTCCGCGACACCCCTATCGCCTGCCTGTAACAGATCTATAAGCAGGGGTGTCACACAAGTCTGTGCCCAGGTTTCCAAGGGTTGCCCTGCTTTGTGCATGTACTGGCAATTTGACCTCCCTGCCTTTCCCCACGTGGTCCCTATACAGGGTTTTAAATAATTGATTAGCAGTTTTTTTCTTGGGACAATGCTAACTGTACAGAAAGTATTTATATAGGTTTTCTAGAAGTGTTATGCTTGTTAAACACAGTGAGACAAGTGCTATGCATTTTCACAATGTTTTAGCACTTTTATGAGCAAATCGCTAATCAATTTTTGGAGTTAAATAAAACCCTGCTATACTAATAATTCTAGGGGCTGTGAGTCTTTCAAGTCGTAAGTGCTCGGGCTGCAGTTAATAAAGACAGAGGTCAAAGGCAAATATTTTTATCACTGCCCAGTGTTCTTATGACCGATATGACCTGACGATCTTGCATTATCACTACTAATTTGAGGTGCAATTATTTGTTTTGCCTTTGTATTAAAAATGAGACGTTAAGGTAATATTTTTCCTTTGTACTGTGACCAACCGATTGAATGACATTGGACAGTAGGTCACCAGCATTTGTGGAGTGCCTTTCCCCCTCATTTTCATATGCAGAGTACCCTTTCACCACATATGCATATCTACAGTGCGGTTGTGGCCATATAATGGCACTGTAGGCATGCAAGCTGTTTGGCGCAGGGTGTCATCTTGATAAAAAATGTGTGTAATGACTTCACAGGAAAGTTCTGCAATCCCCCAATGTGCCTGGCACAACAGGGCGCAAAGTCACAACTGTCTCCAAGTGGTCAACGTGACCAATAGCCAACAATCCCTTGCAACCATGAATAGGGCTCTATCTACAGTATCTTTAAATGTAAATATTTAAGTTCCAGAACAACCTGTGTGTTTTAAGCTGGAAAAAGAATCAGTTTTCTTTTACAAATATACGTCCCAATAACAGTGCAGTATGTCATGCATTAAGTATCCTATGTGTTTTAAAATATAAATATTTAAACCTCATTTCAATTCTAGACCAGCCTGTTTTCTTTTTCATTCATTTTTAAAGACAGAAAACGCTTTTCACTTTATAACACAAACGCAACACTCTAGTGTTTCAGGCATGAAGCATTTTGTACATTACGATTTTTTAAACCATATGTACATTTAAATTTCACATCACTTTGTTTTCTTTTGTAAAGATGGGCATTTCACGCACATAATACTGCACTTAGAAACTTGGCTCTTGCCACCAATGTGGGTTACTTGTCCTCAGAATGTGGGGGGAAGAGCAAGAGGGAAAGAGAAGTGCAAGTTCGGAACACTGGAAATGAGTGCATGATGCATATGAAGTTTATTAATTAATCATCATAAAGTACTATGATTTTCTGCTTCTAAGTTCTCAATGCAAACGTAGCACAGCGCCTTCTCCATGTGGGGCAAGGGACAAATGAGAGTTATGCTGTGAAAACTTCAATGTGCTCTGCTATGACCCTCTAGCAAATAGTTCGTAACTAAGAATATTGTGGCCAACTACCTTACCTGCTCCCTCTGTATGCAGGGCAGCGATGTCCTCCTGGGCGGGTTACTGCTACAGCTTTCTTTGCAGGACATCTCCGAAGACGGGATGACAGAGCTGGACCTCCTCCTCCTCTTGAACACGGGAACTTCGTCCTTTGCAGGGACCACCTCCCTGGATCCCCCGGAGCTAGGCAGGAGCTGCTCGGCGTACCTGGCCAGCAGAATGCCCAGAAGGCCGACCAGGTAAGCCAGGTAGGGTCTCCAGACGGGTCGGATCTGCTGCAGGGAGAGAAGTGAGATGGTCCGCACCAGGCTGGCGAAGATGATCATCAGTATGCCCTGCCGAAGCCTCAGTAGCAGCCAGGTGGCGGCAGCCAGACAGCCGAGCACCCCGGCAGTGGCGAAGGTAGAAAGGAGATGATATTCGGTGGCTCCCCCTCCGGCTGCGCACTGCACCAGCGCCTCCCCCCAGGCAGCAAGCGGCCAGCAAGAGGCAGGCGGCTCGCAGCTGCACGCCCACCCGCAGCAGGTACAAGCCAAGCCAGAAGAAGGCGCAGAGCAGGCTAAAGAGCGGCGTGGCGGGCTGCAGCAGCGCCACGGCCCAGCAACAGCCCCCGAGGCCGGCGCCAACTGGCGGCGCTTCCTTGTCCTCGGCCCCGGGCGGCGTCGGGTGGTGAGCTCCCTGCTGCCGGTGCGCCTCGCCGTCGTGCGGGGTTGGCGGCTCCCCCTCGGCCGCCGAGCGGTTAATGCCGCCACCGCAGCCCAGCTCGCCCCGGGCCAGGCGCACGGCCAGCGCTAGCAGGAAGGACAGCGAGCCAGCGCAGAGAGCCGACGACAGCCTGCCCGAGCCCCAGAGTTTGCGAAGCAGCAGGCGGCCCCAGAGCGGGGTGTCCCGGGGCAGCGGACTCACGCACGCCCGCACGTAGCCATTACAATCTGGGGCGCCCGACCTGCCCCTCGCATACTGTTGCCTGCCGCCTGACTCCAATCTCAGCGCCATCCCCGGAACTGTCAGATCAAGAGTCGAACCCAGGGAGTGAGGAACGCAACCAGTCCTTACGATCAGTCCCGACTCCTCACAAAAATAACAATCGCAAAAAGAGGAGACTGAAGAGCTCTTTTGAGGTGAAATTCACATCCTGGTAGCAGTCAGTTTGCCTTTTTCCTCCTGCATCCTAATTTTCTCTTTTTTTCCCCTTTTGCTGCTAGTTTCTCTTTAGCAGCAAATTCCTCCCGTGCACCATCCCCCGACTCCGGGTGGATGATGAAGTAGTAGTGATGGTGGGGGGGCTATAGTAGTTCAGGTGATCAGGACCAACTCCCCAAATATGGCACTTGCAGAGAATGTATATAAAAATAGACAGATGCTTGTATATACATATGTGTGGAAGGAGTTGAAAACTAACAGCAAGGTTGTATTTGTCAAATCCATAAAGTTTCCTTGCTATCCATCTAGGCCACTTCTCTCCAGACTAGCATCGCCCCTCTTTGTATCCTCCTCCGCTCTTTCTCCTATGTATTTCAACGCTTCCTCTTCTTTATTATCGGCGTTTCTGTTCAGCCGCACAGCCATTCTGGGCCCTAGAAGTGAGCTCGCCATTCCTGGTAGCACAGCGCTGGCCACAGCTCAGCATACTTCCTTCGCTCGCTCTAACGTGTGTAGCTACAGCATAAAAAAGCAACGCTCGGGCTGTCCCTGTTCTGCTTTACCGTTGTTTTGTTAAAAGAGAAGTTGCTGGCTAGACTAAGTGAGGTGACTGTTTTGCATGCAGCCTCCTCCAGCTTGATCCAGGACTCGGAGAGTCTGTGTGGTGGGTGAGTGAGTGAGGGTTACTCAGCAGCAGCAGTAAGGCAGGCGTGTTTATCGCACTGCTCGCACCACACTCCGAGTGGAGCAGCAGCAGCTGTGTGGAACAAGCCAGCTGATGAAGTGAGCCTACATTTGGTATTGCAGGAGTAGTAACTGGCGTCCACAGCACACGAACTGGCAAGGGGTGCAGCTAGAAAAACAACGCACGCAGCGGCGGAATGTATACATTCTTTTTAATAATATATGACGTGCTGAACGTGATCCTTTTTAAGGGAAGTGTGGGTCCCGATTCACAGTCAGGGCATGGGGAACCGCATGTCGGGGTCCAAAAAACTGTCGCTCCCCGGCTGCAAACCTTCATGTTGCAGGGTACTACTAGCCACTTGGGCTCTTCACCCCAGCCTGGATGCCATATGTTAATGGCGCAGACGGGGTTTGCACCAATTAAAGTTTGCTCTGTGACACCTATGGCCACAGTGCTTGCTGTGCCATCCGCAGATATCAGTGTCTGAAAGGCTTTTCTGTTTGGGGCAGGGTTAAATTGAGAAGGAGCTCACAGGAATTGAGTTCCACCACCTCTTAAAAATCTGTATGACAGTTCCACCACCTCCCTCGTCTTTCTCCTTTGACTGTTATAGGGGAGTTCCACCAGTCAGAAATGACAGTTCCACCACCTAAAATCTATATGTGAGAGTTCCCCCACCTAAACGTTTTCCAGTTCAGCCACTGCTTCTGTTGTACCTTAGTCTCTATCTGGCAAATAGAAACGTAGACACTGCCTGCAGAAGACCAGTGGTGCATTTCATCCAGTCGATCTGAATATTTTCCCTACCTCACCCCCTGACCTACAGTCCTGGTGGAGCTACTACCACCTCTGTCCCAACCCTCATTTTCTCCCTAATTCCCCTTGGTGTACCTGAGCCCCCCTCCCCACACACACACACCCACACACCGGAGGTAGGATGGCATATTCAATGCACATGTTTGTGTGCATTTTTTTTTTTTTTGAGTACCTATCCCAAACCCTATATCTGTTTGTTACCATTATCATTCCTATCTGGAGTACTGGAGTTAGTGAAGGCCACAGAGTCATATCTGTAGCTGTTAAACTTCTATTGTTTAGGACATGGATATGTGTACGGCCTGTTTAGAGATTAGATGCAACATCTGCCAACACTCTGATTTGTTCTCGTTGGGGGGGCTGCAGATGGAGAGTGTGTGTACCATTTTTTAAATAGGGGGCAGCAGTTGGAGACAGTGATCCAAAACAGTAATTTTTGGCTACACTCCTGGAACCCATTTACAGTCTCCCCCCTGCTGGTAGACTGTTCCAGGGCTCAACCACCCTTTCTGTGAAGCAACATTTCCTCACATTCCTCCTGAACCCTCCTCCTGCCAGCTTCCATTCATGACCCCTCATTACTGGCTTTCTGTTCCTACTGAATACATCCTTGTTTTTCATCTTGTTAATTCCTCTTAGGAACTTGAATGTCTTAATCATGTCACTTCTCTGCCTCCTGTCCTCCAGAGAGTATACATTCAGACAAGATTTGCCCTGTCGGCCCTGAAGCATCTGGGTGACCCTTTGCTGCACAAACTCCAGGTTATCCCTGTCTTTCTGCAAGTATGGACTCTAGAACTGAGCACAGTTCTCAAGATGTGACCTCAGCAGTGACTTGTTCAAGGGCAATATCTGATCCTGCAGCCAAACCCCCTCTCAGTGCACTCCAGCAAGCTGGTTGTCTTACTGTAGGCCTCGTTGCATTGTCTAGTGTGTTAGAGGAAGTCACTTTTGGTTGACTCCAACTTTAGATCCCTTTCCTCAGTAGTAAAAGCCAAACTGACCCCCTCACCCCCATCCAGTATTCTGTCCTAGGGTTCTTCTTCCCTATGTGCATTACTGTGCACTTCTTGTTCTTGAATCTCAACTTCCATATTTTAGACCATTTCATTAATCTTTCCAGGTCCCTATGTGTAATGTCTTACCCCCTTGTCGTAGTTCACCTTTTCACAGAGGTTTGCAACATCTGCAAAAATACATCTTGCCTGTGTACTCTCCTGTATGTTGCAGATAAAGATATTGATAAGGACAGGTCCTAGGACTGACCTCTACGGCACCCTACTGTGATCTCTGTATCCCAATTAGAACCATTAACCTCCACCCTCTGTTATCTTTCCCCAGCTTTTCCCCTACTCCCACACCCTCAGGCTTCTTCAGCAGTCTCCTGTGCACTACCTAGTTGAATACCTTGCTGAAGCAGAATAAATTTATTGACTGTCCCTTATCTGCAGCCTTCATGACCTAGTCAAAGCATACTATAAGGTTGGTCTGGCATGGCCTTCCTGCCTCTTCTACCTGTGCTCTTTACTGTGCTGGAGTCCATGGTTTTTCAGGTAGGTCGCTAAGCTCTCTTTGACTATTGTCTCCATCAGATTACCTGCAATGCAGGTATGACTGATGGGTCTGTAGTTATTCTGATCCTCCGTAGTCCTCCCTGTGTGGAGTGGAACCATGTCAACTGTCCTCTCAGAACTCCCCCTGCACCAGGGGCCTTTGCTGAAGATGCAGCTGCATGTTGTGAGGGGCACCATGCTCTGTGGATGGATCTGCAGGCCATTTGCATGGGACCTCATTTCCTGCATGGTTGCAAGGCAGTTCTTCCCCATGCTGGGAAGTGCTGTGACCCCCCCCCACCACTCCCCTTTGTTTAAAGGCTTGGGTGGTCATAGTCAAGGGACCACTGCAGACTCATTGTCACAATGATTTTGTTGCGGTAGTTTGTGGTTGTGAAACAGTCCTATCATGTTTAATTTCCGCGCATTCATACAACAGTAATGATATAGCAGTAATAAATTGTGCAACTTTACTAAACTGTGGGAAATTGTGAACATTTAAATATCACTGGAGAAGAAAGTTTCCTCAAGGTGGAATCATGGATTATACAAAGCGAAATGGGCATACATTCAGCAGGATGCAAAGTTTGGGGAATTTTAAATTCCGAACATTTCCTCAAGTGAAACAAATTTGTGCAACCAAAATCTCTCCAGAACCCCTTTATGCGACCCTGAACAAGTCACTTGTGATTCGATCTCTCTGAACTATAAATCTGGGTAACCTAGAATTATGGTGACGGAGAGGACTCGGGGTCCATTCTTGTTTGCTCCCATGGGTATAGATTACAGCAGGCTGAATGCCTCTGGCCTCCACCAGGCAATTTAAGTGGGACTGTGACCTCTCTGAACTCTGCCATTTTTTCATGTTACCTGTGACCAGGCCACAGGGTGGAGAATAGATGCCACCCTCCCTCCCAAACAACCACATCCAATATCATTTGGGTCAGGACTCATAAAGAGCAAAGGTGAGACCACCATCGGCTGCAAACATGCATGTGAGGGGCTTTGCAAAGCAAGCCAGATGCACGTGATCAGCATGAAATCTGAGGTGGAGCTATAGGAATACCCAGACGTCATGCTGTAAGTGGCAGTGCATACACCAGCTTGCCCTCAGACAGTGGTTAGCTGTCAGCCTAACCCATCTGCCTTTGTGGATTTCAATTTACAAACTGTAGACACATTTCCTGCAGTGGTCAGCAGCTCAATCCCTTTCACTGAGTTTCTCATAGTTTTCAGCTCAGCTGGCAGCCTTTCTGGGGAACAGGACCACGATCATCCCCCAAAAGGATAGGATGAACACCCGTCTTCAGTGGGGCAGTCTGTGCATGGTAAGGCCACCAGGAACTTCTTTTTAGGGGCAACTCATTAGGGTACTCATACCTTCTCAGTGTCTCCCTTACGCTTACCCAGAATTGATGGCAGTCTACACTAAGTGCCTCAGGATTCTGAGGACCCCTGGAGTCACCACAGCTGACTTGGTGCCTAACCCTGGAGCCTGCCAGGTGGCTGGACAGGGAACTCTTGTTCTCATACACTTAATCCATAGACAGCTGCTTAGGCAGCCTGGCAAGCAACCTGAGGCAAGTGTGCCCTGCTGTCATTCTGCCATCTTGACACTAATTCTGCCAGTATATACTGTAACTAACATTGTAAGCTACAACCACTGACTGCCAGAGGCTCTACCAATCAGTAGGCTGCATGGTCTTACATTCCAGTAAACAAACCCCAGCTGGCAGGAGGGGTTGTTGCAAGCATAGTGATTTAAAGTGGGAAGGGACTCAGCCAGCCTGGTGGTGCAGATAGTTGAGGGTTTGGGAATGACCTCGGGTCGTCGGAGAGCGGCATGGGGGGCAAGATTGAGCAGCCAACTGGCAGCTCTCCTCTCCTGGGAGGTTTGCCCCCCAGTAGTTCTGGTGCCACTGGATGGAGGTCCAATGGCAGCATAGGCAGGAGGGGGCAGCAAGTAGGAAGGGCAGCTTGAAGTGCGGCATGTGCATGCCTCTGCTCGCAGGCATATGCTTGTGCGGGGGGTGACCCTGGCTCTGCCCCCCCCCCTTAAAAGTCATCCAAACAAATATTAATAATTATTATTATTTTTTATTTGGGATTCTACTGGACTCAGCAAGGACTGTCACTCCTGAACCAGTTAGTCTCCCCTATCAGCCACTGTTGCCCAACCACCCAACAGGTAGCAATACACAACCTTGCTTCAGTACCTCAGACAGCCAATCAGTGTATGCCATCTTGGGTGGTCCAATCACGGGCACTTTTATTTTGGTGGCAACATGCAGTCACACATCATTTCGGTGGGATATTTAAAAAACAGTCTTCAGGGTCTCACCCACTCACTGCCCTGACTGGGGTTTACTACTGCTTCTGCTGCTATGGGAGGGGATTGGGAAGATGCCATGTCAGGAAGACACCACTACCGCTAGTTGTGGCTGCTCCCCACCTGCTACACTCCAACATGATGCAGCTGACCACTGCCAACTAGGGATAAGAACCGAGGAAGAAATGGGACACAACAGTGATGGCGCTGATCAAAATCTTCATGCTGGACCTGGGTCCCACAGTTTGGATGGATGACACACACTGTGGCCAAGACATTGAAACTGTCTTCAAGCAAGAGGGGGATACCAGCAGACTGAGAAAGCCACAGGTATTCTTTTCTGTTCTCTACCCAGATTTACTATGGCATACCGAAATGCGGAAGCCCGATACCCAGGATCTCGAAAATTATAGCCCGACAGTCGGTATCCCAACAGTCAGGAATTGCCCAAGGTGGAGGATTTTTCTGTGTTTCAGGGGGCTTCACCCCCCACACCCCACCCCTCATTTACAGTTGCCAACTCCGCCGCAGACAATTCCTGACTGTTGGGGATACAATGTGGGGCTACAATTTTCAGGTTCCTAGATTTCGACTTCACATTTGCAGTATCTGATACTCCCTCGGCCTTTTGGTCTCACGCTGCTGCAAGGCATTTTAACTTTCTCCGCAATAGATGGCACTAAATACAGGGAATGAGCTCTTATTTTGGTGCTAAGAGTCTCTTACTTAATTCTAAAATCCAGGAAAATACACCATTTATTGCTGTTTTGAACTATTGAGGCACCATGAATGGGCACCATATAAAAAAACTTGCCTTGTCTTGCCCTGCCTGTTTTAAAACATTTCCTGGGGGCATGCTCCCTCCCCACCTGAAAAGGATTTTGCCCCATTCAGTGACTCTTGCATGCCTCTGTGCAAGCCGAGAGGGGGCTGGCATAAACTGGGGAAAAAATACCATAAAATATAAATTAAAGTGGGACGGGACTCTACAGTAGGCCCATCTTGTCTTCCCCCTTCCTGTTTCATAAGCAGGAATGGATAAGTATGCTATGCAAAGATGAACTTATTAAATGGGTTCCTTACCCACTTTACTCCCATTAGTACCTTGTGATTTCCTTGGTAGGCAGAAATTTGTCTATTTACATAGCTAGCCTGTACTGTCTTACTGTGTTTATCTTTATACTGCAAGGTGCTTTGAGTGGCTATTATAAGGATGCCATATACAGTAGATAAATTTAATCTTATTATGCCCACTGTCTCTGCTGGTAGGCTCTTCCATAGGTTCAGCACCCCTGAAAGCAGTGCCACTTAACTTTATGCTTGAATTTACCACCTCTAAGCTGCAGAACATCTTCCTGCATCCTGCTGAAGGACACCAGAACAACCAGCTGTCCGATTGTGTCTGTCCTCTTCAGTATGTGGTAGATAGAGATCATGTCGCCTCTCAGCCTCCTTTTCTTAAAGGTCTACATGGTAAGGGCCACCAGCCTCTGCTCATAACTTTTGCCTGTCATACTCCTGTTAATTTCATTGTCCGTGCTTTACACCCACTGGATTGCCCCAATGTCCTTCTTGTATCTGCCAGCCCTCTTGACAGTGGCCACACACTGCTTGTCATGTTCCTCCCCTTCATCTGTTATGATCCCCATGCCTTTTTCCTTCTCCACTACAGCAAGAGGAGTCTCAAACTGTAAATAGGTTCTACCTTTTGTTTTGTTTTTAACCCCAAGTGCGGTACCTTGCATTTGGCTACATTGGATTTGAGACTGCAAGGAGGCCACCATCATGGCCTGATTATTATCATCTGCAAACTTATGCAACCTGCTGGAGCATATCTCTGAACTGTCCTTGATTACGAGGGACATCCCTTATTGTACCTCTCAAATTTGCTCTGTCCCTCATAGAAAAGGTGCTATAAATTTAGGCTTTAAAGCAGAAATTCTTAATATTCTAACTTGTTAAATCAGAAATAAACTTTGTACAAGTAAAGACAATTGTTTCCAGAGTTTTGAGCTTGTATCTCAGTATTTGAAGATGTTTCCCGCATTTCGAGGGTCAGTGTCCCACATTGTCCCTCATTTTGAATGCCTTTGTCCCTCATTTTAGAGACTAAAAGTTGTGAGGTAAGTGCCGGAGAACCAAGCTTTCAGATCATTGATGAAAATGTTGAACAGCAGTAGCCTTAACACGAATCCCTGAGGCATCCTGCTGAGTACCTCTTTCCACTTGTAGTAATGTACTTTAACCAAAACCTTCTGCTTACTGCCCCAAGTCAGGTAACATTCCACCTTGTGCATGCCCCATGTGTACTGCAGTGGTCTACTTTGCCCAGAAGTTTAAGTGCCATAGTGTCACAGGTCTTGATGAAGCCCAGGTAGAGTGTGTCTATGGCCCTGCCCATATCCACCTCCCTAACGTCTCAGAAAAGAAGGTGATCAGGTTGACTTGGTATGAGCTGCCCCTCGTAAAGCCATTCTGAGACAGGGAAAAAATGTTTACTTCAACCAAGTGCTCAGTCACTCTGTCCCTGATAATGACTTGGAGGACTTCGTCCAGGAGTGATGTTAGGCTGACCAGCATGCAGGTGCCAGGGTCTGACCTTGCCCCTTCTTGAAGATGTTGGCTGCACTGGCCACTTTCCAGTCCTCCGGCACCACACCAGTCTCTGAACAGACTTATGAAATATTACTGCAGACAAACATGCCAACTGCAGCCTTGGTGGCACAGCTGGTAGCGCAACCAGAATGGTATTCCGGGTAGCCTGGGTTCAAGTCCCAGCTGAGGCACTTCTTTCTCTTCTCTGTTTGTATGTGTTCCATAAATATGCACACTGCACTTACTCTTGTGATTGAAAAAGACATACCACATGTTCCTTTAACCTGTGTTCATTAATAACCTTTCCTTAGTGCCTCTGAGGCCAGAAGATCAAATGGTTGGTGTAAACCCAGTACTGACACTGTAGTGCAGCATGAGGGGGTACCTCACTCCTCAGGTGCTGTTTTTCAGATGAGATGTTAAACTGAGGTCCTGTCTGGCTGTCCTGGTGGATGTTGAGGTGGACGTTAAAGATCCCTTGACCCTTCTCAGAAAAAGTGGGGGAATTTTTTATTGAAAGGTTGGACTTCATTACAGTCTTGTACAAATAACTGTGTAATCCAAGAAAATAAACTTACATCGTATCAGTACATAAACTATATAAATAGGGAATAAAAAGGGAAAACTTTAGAGCACCTTAAGTCAAGTACCTTACAAAGTCTATTTTTTCCCCCCACATTTTAGTTAATCCAGTTCTCACATTGTACCCATAAATGTTGCACTTTTTCTGGTGTAAAGCATCCCATATCCATTTGCTGAATTTTAGTCAATGTTTTCTTAATATTCATAAGCAACTCTGCATAAAAAAACATCTTTTTGTTGTAACACTCACATACAATGGGATTGCCAGAGATAATATTGAATTACAACAAGAACAATATAGATAGTATCTTCATGATACTTGGTCCAAGGACCTGTCCCTGAGCCATATACCATGTCTGAATATGTCAGAGAGGTGAAAAGTGGTTCTTTCCATTCGGTGGCCAAGTATTGTGAAACTTGCCTTGCATAATTACGTTCTACAAATAAATGCATCCGAGTCTGCAATTCCTGTATACCCTAGGGCAATATTGTTCATTTACCTGCTTGTGTTTATTGTTTCCCTTTACACCTAACCTACCATAATTACCCATCCATACGCAATCCCACGCAAACATCTGGATCCTGGGGTTTAAGTGTGCTAACACTTTTTTGCTTTGCGGTTCTGGATATTGGGGAAAGATTATATTGGCCTGACATTCTGCCTGTGCAATCTTATTGTACAAGATTTTCCTGTTCAATGTTTCTACCATGAGTGGAGAAAAGCCCCATTTAATTGCATTTTGATACTGTCCATACCATACTGGGGAACTGATGCCACTTTAGTTAGCATTCAGGGCTTTTTGAGGCTCGATGGGCCAACACAAGGTTGTAACCAACTATCAACAAATGGTTTCCATATTTTCGACTGTGGTTTCAAAGTTATGGCTATGTTTGAACTTAAAAATATACTAAAGAAAAAAGCAACAGGGTGAACCATATTAACCCCAGGGTTTTATTTAACTGTAAAAATTGATTAGCGTTTTGCTCATAAAAGTGCTAAAACATTGTGAAAATGCACAGCACTTGCCTCACTGTGTTTAACAAATGTAACACTTCTAGGAAACCTATATAAATGCTTTCTGTACAGTTAGTATTGTCCCAAGAAAAAAATGCTAATCAGTTATTTAAAACCCTGAACCCTTCTTTCTGAAAGCGCATGATATGTAATGTCCCTTTTTGTTAGAGTCAGCCTTGAACCCCAACATGCTTGAAAAAATAGACTGTACAATGTAGTGATTATTGACAAAGGTGATGGATACACATAGCTAAGATATAAAAAGATGGGTACTAATAAGATCTTGATTAACACTACTCTCTTCTTTTTAGAGATCTGTCCTTTCCAACCAGACACTAACCTATCAGCTCGGGCATGGCTACCTTCCCATTTTTTTTTCCCACCATCCTACCCAGACCAAAGTCTTTACCTAGAAACCTGATTGGCTTTGGGGTGATTTTAATTCCAGAAAACACCCCATAATTTGGTATAGGGGTATCCCCTAGTGGTACCCCTCTACTTTCTAACCAGTTAATTCCTGTCCCTGAGCTCTTGAAGAAATCCTGCAGAACACCAGACAACTTGATTTCCTCTGTGCTTTGGTCTAGTGTGAACACTAGGTCATCCGCATAAGTCAAAGCTTTGATCTGAGGACCACCAGGTGTCACAGTAAAGCCCCCAAATGCCCTGCTCCATCAGGAGTTTCCTTATAACTATATCTATACCAAAGACATATAAAAGAGGGCTCAGTGGACATCCCTGCCAAACTCCTTTACAGGCTGGAAGCCTTTTCACATACCACCCATTTACATTGGGGATTGCCACGGCTTCCCAATACATTACCTGTATCCAGCTAACAAATAGTGGTGGTATGCCATACACTAATAAAATAGCAAACAGATAGTCATGGGAGAGCCTATTGAAGGCCTTCTCCTGGTCCAGCCTCAATATATACCCCTGTATAGACCCTTGTACCCCCATTATGACCTACACCCTCAGTATTATGAGATTATCGTGTTGCCTTCAACCAGGGGCAGCACAAGTCTGTTCAAGACAAATGAGAGCACTGGCAACTAGAGAGAGTCTAGACAGTAAAATTTTACTTAATATTTTCAAATTCGAATTAAGGAGACTAATAGGCCGCCAATTCCCTATATCTGCCCTTAAATCCTTTTTATACAAAAACACCAAAATGGCTTCATTCATTGATGCTGCATATGTCAATGAAGAAAGCATAAGGTTAAATAAAATGACCAAAACTGGGGCCAGTTCTGATCTGAGCTTTTTATAAAATTCCACCACTAAACCGTCTGACCCTGGTCTCAAATCCAAGTTTAACTGTTGAATAACATTTTCTACTTCCCCTACTGTAACTGGTCTGGTTAAAACCTGGACATCATGATCAGTGACCTGAGGGAGCTGCAATGTCTCAAAATATTCCTGGACTTCTGGGATGTGTGGTGCCTCCCCATCATATAAGGATTGAACATATTGTTCTACTATGTCTAATATATCTTGAGGGTCCATGCAATTGCGCCCCCTATTAGCCATGAGTTCTGACATTACCCTGTGTTGTACCCTAGCCTTATTTTCTTTAAAGGGGATCCAGAGAACCTTTCTGTACTTGTGTCCCAAATCTAGGCTCTTGTGATGTGGATTTGGCTCGATTATACTGTAGTTCTGACAACTGGACTTTCAGAGTCTGTATTTGGGAGGCATAATCAAAATTTGTGACCTCAGCTTGAGAAATCAGATGATGTAATTGGTGACGTAATTTAATATATCTATGATAGTCTTTATTAGCTATATACTGGACTCTTTTCTGAAAAAATGTTCGCCATGACATCTTTGTGTCTTTCCACCAATCTGTAGCATCCTCATAACATTCCATAACTGATAATCTAGCTGACCACTCCTGCCTTCACAATCGAAATATGACCGGGTCTTCCAGGAGAGAGTCATTAAGTTTCCGTGAACTTTTTTTTGCATCTAGGAGTGTTCTGCCATGTTACCTTCATCGTCATGGCTGCATGGTCAGAGAATTCACCAACGTGTTTTCACTTCTATAAGATGTACTACGGAAGATACAAAAAAAAAATCTGTTCACATTTTTAACTTCCCATGGAAATGGGTAAACCCACCTGTGGGGTGACAAGTATGATAAGCATCCTTCAGATGAGCAGTGGTAATAATTTGCTACAATGCAATAATAACACAGAAAAGCTTTGATGTCTGCAAGCCCCTGTCTGACTGATGCAACCCACAATTAAAATCTCCTACCCAGACAATGAGCCATGAGGAATGGAGGTAGGGCTGAACTTCTTTATAGAGTGCAACCCTACTTGCCTTCGTCTGGGTGGGCATATGTTGCAGTAATTCAAAATCTCTCTGTAAAATGTGAAACATCAAGCAGTAATGCTATCCCCAGATGGATATCAACTAGTCTAGTGACTTTCAATGAAGGATTCACAAAAAGAATCCCAACCCCATCCCACCGACCAATATGCGGGGCCAGAGTTCCACAGTTTGGATGCCTGCTGCAGTTCAACCTGGGTTTTAAGACTGGTGTCCTGTATGCAAACAATGTCCTTCTTATTGTCTTATAGGGAAAAGAGCACCCCTACCCTTTTTCTCTCACTCTTGATACTGTTAATGTTCAATGTTAAAAAAGAAAGACCCTGCATCAAGAGAAAGAAACGAAGGGACCATCCCCAACCTAACACTGCAAGAAACCACATTTATGCTGTTCTAGACAATTTCCTCTGATGTGTCCTTTTAGCAATGGAATCCTCACCCCCTCCTTCTTCCATATCAGTAGGGGAAACTATGGAAGAAGTATCAGTCTCTTCTTCACCCAAATCCCCATCTGTCCTGACTTGTGTGAGTGCTGCATGGGAGTCACCTATCTTCCAAGATGCTTCCCCTTTACTAGATTTACTCACACTTTCTTTCTGCTGTTTCAGTGTTTTTTTTCTGCCCTAGGGCATTTCTTGGGCACTACAGGTGTAAAGAATTTCTCAGTGGGGGGGGAAGAGGCATAACTTCCTGGGCATCCTGAGTCTCTAAGTTCACTACAGATGTTGCAGTCCTTTCTAGTTCTGGCAGCTCTTGAGCCTGTCCACTTTCCTTCTGAGTCTGTGGCATCTGTCCATCCATCTGAGTCTCAGAAGTAACTTTCTCAGGAGTTTCCCTCTCTGCTAGTTGTTGCTGCTCAACTGTTTTTTTTTTTGTCCTGTAACTTTTGTGCAATATTGATAAGATCTTCGTGGGAAAAACAATCCTCCCTGTCAAGGGATGCCCAGGGGCATTTCCCATAGGCATGTCCAATCTGCTCACATAGGTTACATTTAAAAAGATTTAAACAATTTTCTGCAAGGTGACCATACTCCAAACAATGACTACACCTTGTCATGTCACAAGCTGAAATGTGTGTGTGAGAGCCACATTTAAAGCATGACCGAGGCTGCCCCATATAAAATAAGGATCCTCAATCCCTTCCCTGGAAAAAGGAGCTGGGGAGATGTACTGGTCCAGAATTTGTGGTGAAAAGTTTTACTTTAATCTTCCACCCACCATCCCATATCTGCTCGCTGTCAAGAGTGGGAAAGGGTTTCCCTAACACCTCGCAGCGTTGCCAAAGCCAAAACAAAATGCATTCCACGTTAACCCCTTCATTCTTGAATATTACTGTGATAGTTTTAAACAGGGACTTCGTAAGTGGAATAGCCTGAAAAGTTATCCAAACAGGATTGTTTTTTTCAATTTGATATTGAGCCCAGAACTTGTCCAGACTGGATACAGTTTTGAAGTTGGAATTCCCAATGTTTATCAAAGCGAAGATTTCTGAAGAAAAGAATTTCGTAGCTCCTTTCAATAATATCCTGGCTATGTGCAACCTATCTGGTAGAGTTTCTAGGCCCCCTTTATAAAGAAGTCACACAACATTCCTTCTAGGTGCTGGCTGTGCTTTATTATTTTGAAATAAATCTGATAGCTTAAACATAGGTTTTAGCCCTGCCAGACATTTCTCTCTTTGTAAAACCTTCTCTGATGGTTCCATCCCTATAAACGTATCCCCTGGAGGATTCGCCTCTATAGTAGGCCCAGTCTTTGTATGCACTGTAACATTGGCCCCAACATCATGATCAACTATAGGATTAGTGTCAATAACAAGAACTGTATCAGCATTAACTACAGCATGAGTCAAATTACCCCAGGGTTTGTTGGAGCTCTGTGTTGTTTCAGTGGCCACCTCAGTAGTAACAGCTGCTGCATATCTCTGGAAGGTGCTGTCCGTCTGGTCAGAAACCCACTGTCCATTCGAACCTGGCACCTAACCAGCATCCTCCAAAGCATGTACCAGTGACCAGTTGATCTCTCCAATTGCAGAGTTCTGTGGGAGTTTAGAGAAACTTTGTGAACTGGATGTCTGTGTTTGACTTCGCTTACTCCAGCCAAAAATGCCTTTGTCTTTTGGAAAAGAAAATTACCTAGTTTGTCCAGTTCTAACAACCTTCTCTTGTATAGAGTTTGCTGGCTATGGTGCAGAGAGAACACTGTGTTTTTCTATTCCAAGTCACTTTTGTCTTGCCAAAGGTTTTTGCTCTGAAAGAGAAGTTCACAGCTCTTGGGGCATGGAGTTCAGTCCACTATCACTGCCAGCCGCTGAAAACTCTTTTTCCAGTCAGATTCTGTTGAAGAGAGTCTGTTGCATGTCCAAAAACAGCCGAAGCCACGGCACCCTTTGATGATAATACATCAGCAGGCTGCTGGCTCATTGTGACTGGCACAGCTGTAGATGTGGCAGGCGCAGTGTGCTCTAGAAGACCATCCAGTTCTTTTTCTATTTGTTTTGCTTTCTTTAGGTATCGTTCTTTCACTTGCCTTAATTTTCGTAATTTGGCTTCTTGGGATGAGGGTTCCCTCTCTCCATGCATTGGGTCTGACATACTTATAGCTTACTCCCGTTCTTGTCTGCTGAAATCTCCAGGTGTGCTATCCTCCTGCAAGCCCTCCAAAGAAATATCATGCACAATGTCATGTTCTTCATCCGAAAAATCAGCCGTTGCTAGTGCAGCATCAATGGCCTCTTGAGTTGTGAGAACAGGGGAGGAGGCCCTCTCCCCTGTCTCCTCCATGTCCATTTCCTCTGCAGGATCCACTGAAGTGGCCATCTCAGCAAGACAGCCAAAAGATTCCTCCTGCTGGAGAGTAGGGGAATTTTTTATTAAACAGAAAAGTAATGTACAAACAAAACAATGTTTCATCACTCAAAACATAAAAATAAAGACAATCTAATTTTCCCAGCATGCAGAGTTATAACAAAACTGATTTCCCGCATATAATCATATTTACAGTGCATTATAGTAGAATGTTTGAAAAAGTGCATAATGATGTACATAAAGCTATAGTCTCAACACAAAATTAAAATTAAACTCATTAATCCAAAAATCCCTGAAAAAATGTTTACTAAGTCAGGATCCACCCACAATTCTTACAGTAACATCTATGTACAATACTTGAGATTTTAGTTTCTTCACTGTAATAAATGGCTTGTAATCGTGACTGAATTTGAAACAAAACTTGTTCTGCAGTATAACATTTTTTGCTGTAACAAGAATGCACAGCATGCCTGCCATAAATAGAACCCACAAAAGATGAATATAAGTCTTAGAGTGCTAGGGTGATATGAGGATAAATTAGAATTGAAAACATGATAAACTAAGACTTCATAAGGTATGGGGATGAGAAAGTTTTTCTTCCATTTATGCAATAGTAATGTCCATAGGGATACACTGTATGGACATTCCATAAAAAATGACACATTGTCTCAAGAATCCCAGAACAAGTGCTTTGGGGACACAATCTTTCCGCTGTGGATTTATGTTTGTGATTACCCTGGCCACTAAGGTGCCCATGGCACGATAATCATGTAACATCCCAGAGTCTCAAGGGAATTCTAAGGTCAGCAAGCTGCTAAAAAACCAAGCTGGAGTCTAAACTATTTCCGTGTAAATCCTGAATTAAGGGATTTTCAGAATAATTACTGTCTAATACATAATGATACATTTACTTTCTGGTTGATGTAAGTAGCTTGCTTGGGGAAATATGCCATTGCCATATTTTGAAAAATGCAGGTATCAAATAAAGTAAGGGAACACATTTCCTAAAATTTCTGGGAAGTTCAAAAGGTGCTTAATTCCATACCAAAAGCAAAGGAGTGGTTGAATGCTTGGCTATAGAATACCAGGATGATGGAGAGGCATGTAAAATGTGCAATATGCCATGTGAAAAAATAAAGTATGAAAAAAACTATGGGATCTATCATCCACACTCCCCCAAAACAATAGTCTGGGTAGGTATGCTGCCTTTTGACAGGATTTAACCTGCTGCCCCAGAATCCTTGGAAAAACACATTATAAACTTTAGCTTCTAGGGCCAAAGACAGTGGGTAGATAGAAGCAACATATAAAAATTGAGGTAGGATAAGAATTTTTATTAGGTATACACTTTTCCTTTTGGAGATGGATCGGCCTTTCCAAGAAAATACTGTTCTGTTAGCTTACTCGATAGCAAATGTCCAATTATGAGAGGAGTCATCGTTACTGCCTAAAAAAAGCCCTAATATTTTACTAGGTCCAATAGCCACAGGTATCTCAGCAAACAGGCCAGACTGTACTGGTGCCATTTCCGGTGAATAAATATAGAACTGAGCTTTTATTATAATTTAGTTTTGACCCAGACAGGTTTTCAGAATCAGTAATGATTGCTGTCAGGTCAGAGTCTCTGACAGAAGGGGTAGTGCAGATACATAAATCATCTGCATGAGCTATAATAGCTGGAAGTTACACCCCTGTAGGTAAAATTATATGTATTCTGGGGTGTTGTAAAATCTTCCGCAACAAGGGGTCTATTTGAAATGCATAAAGTATGGGACTTAGGGGGCAGCCTTGGCATACCCCTCTTTCCCTTAAAAAGGGAGGCCCAGGGGAGCCAATTATATGAGGGGTACTCTAGGCAGTATGGTATAACAGTTTAACCCAAAGAATAAATGTTTGTGGAATGTGGTAATGTCTCAAGACCTGAAATAAATAATTATGGTTGACCCGATTAAATGCTTTCTCCTGATCTAAAGAAATTAGCATGGAAGGATTAGCTATCGAGGAAGAATATGCAATGTCCCTTAATAAGGATAGGTTTTGTTTTATTGATCTAAGTAGAACAGCACATGTTTGTGACTCAGTGAGGTGAAGGGCAGCCACTGAAAGTAGCCTACTCAATGAAATAGATGCAACGATTTTATAATCAACATTGAACAAGCTAAGTGGTCTCCAGTTTCTTTTATCTGATCTAGCTCCTTTTTTAAATAATAAAATCATGATAGCATCAAAAAATTGTTTTGGAAATTAATGTGAAAATAATAAATGATTAAATACTATTGTCAGAATAGGGGAAAACATTTCAATATAGTGCTGGGAAAACTCAGTTGTGAGGCCATCCTGCCCCGGAAAAGTAAGTTTCTTTTTGCCGGGGAAATAGCCTGTCTAGTTTCTGATACAGAGACTGCAGCAGTAAGAGAAGACACTTGCTCCTGGGGGATATTTGGTATGATGATATCAGTAAGAAAATCAGACAGCCCCTTAATGGGTGATGCTTCCCCAAACATATGCTCTAAATATTTCTGAGCCACTTTTTTATATGAGGTAATGCAGTACAATGAATATTTGTGTCTGGGTCCAATAAGCTTTCTATATGGGTGGCTGCTACTCTGTCTGAGCATCCCTTAAATAAATCCAAAGAGGCTTTAGAGTTCGGAGTGCCACTATGTGCTTCCATTTTTAGAGACCTGGCCCTATTGTATTGGTAGGACTCCATTTAACTTTTGACATTGTTAATGGCCTGAGCATTGTTTACCTGATTTTCATATGAAGATGAGATAAGGTCTTGCAATTTTTGCCTTAATTTGGAATTTGTAAGGTATGCCGATAATGTTTTAGACTTAGCCTTACTTTGAAAAAATTTCTTTAGGTCAATTTTGTATCCTCCCACCAGCTTAAGGGAGCGTGATAGGCATCAAGAACAGTGCACTGGGCCCTTAGGAGTTCTAGACATGCTGCAGCTATGGCAGGGTCAGTTAATAAAGTGTTATTTAATTTCCGTCTGGTGGTAGGGGTATAAGGCAGAGGTCTCCCTGCAGGAAAGCAAGTTAAGGAGACCGCCATATGATCAGAAGTCTCACAAGAGATAACTGCCCCATGAGACTCAGTAACATTGTCAGATAAAAAAAGGAAATCAATTCTTGTGGCATGTGTGCTCCTATAATAAGTTTTTTTGTCACTTTGGGTGTATTGCACAAAATCCATCTTTCATTTTAGCAGTAGCTAAAATTTTATTGAGTGCAGCAGAGTCCCCAAGCATTTTATTTGTTGTACCCCCTTTATCAGTCAGGGATAACCCACAGTTAGTCTCCTCCCTAAATCACCTGCACAGAAGTATGTAAATAAGGTTGAATTAAATAAAAAAGCTCTGATCTGGCAGCAATGCTTTGAGGGGCCTACATATTAATAATTCTTAGTTTTAATTGCCTGAAAAGACAATCAAGTAACAAAGCTAGCCCAGGGAGAATGTCAAGGACATTTGTTATGTGGAAGTGATATCCAGAGAAAAGAATGCCTAACCCATCACATAAGTCCTCACCATGAGTCCAGAATGAAGGGCCTCTTGACCATTTCAGTTTTGCTTGATTGATTTCATGCCTTGTTTTTATTCTGGTATCCTGTAGTAAATACATATCATGAGGCAGATCAGATAAAAATTGCATGGTGGTAAGTTGTTTTTGAAAGTACTTCATACTGCATACATTTAAAGTGAGGCACCTTATTTTAGTAGCAGTATGCATAAGGGTTTAGGCAGAAAAGAGAGATGGGAGAGAAGGAATAAAGCACCTTTTTGGAGGGAGTCTCTTCTCAGCATTGGGAGTTTTGCCCTGCCCTTCTAAGGGAACCTCCATTTTAGAACAAGACGCCCTGGAGGAATTGGAGTCCTCCTCCTCTTCTTCAGTATCCCCCCATTGTGTTTTTTTTTTTTTTTGCTAAAGCCTGAAATTTATTCCTGGTTAGGATTGTCTTTCTAGGAGTATGAGCTTCGGACTTCCTCCTCCCTTTCCCTCTCCTAGAGCTCTTCACAGGAGTAAATCCCTGAGCTGGGGGGGGGTTGGGTTGCATATGACCATGGTCTGAAGCTGTGCCTAAGACATCTTCTGCTCTGGGGGTTACTTCATTACAAGCAAGGAGATCGTCCAGTGCTGTGTCCATAGATGCTAAAGGAGAGGAAGGGAGGGAGGTAGTACCACAGGATCAGATGCTGAGGTGCCAGGTATCTCTGGTTCTTGTGGGACTGAAAGGGTTACTGTTAGAGAGGCTATCTCTTCCCTATGCTTAAGAGTCTGTGACTGAGAGTCCGTGATAAGAGCAACCTGATCTTGTGGGGGCCAATCTAATCTATTGTGGTCTGCCCATGGGCATTGCTGATAAGTATGGCCCTGCTCATCACAAAGTTTACAAAGTAGGAGGTTAGGGCAACCAAGACTAATGTGCCCATAAGCCAAATGTAAAGTACAGTGAGGTTTATCACAAGAATAACTAAGGTGAATCCTAGACCCACACTTATGGCAAGTTCGGGGCTGCCCTGTGTAGAAACAGATGCCCTTATCCATCCCGATATAGAAACTACTAGGGAGATGTACAATGCCTTTTTCATTCTGATGCAGTTGGACTTTCATTTTCCATCCTCCAGTCCATACAAAGTCATCATCCAAAATTGGTCAGGGGGTATCTAAATATATCACACCTCTGACGTAACCAGTATTGTACATCAGCAATGCTAACCCCTTCACTTCTGAACAATAATGTAATAAATTTTACTGCAGGCTTAGAAGAATGAGAAGAAAGGAGGCCCACAAAGGAGAATTTTTCACTAGCTCATACTTCGCCCTAAATGCCTCCAATGTTGTCACAGTTTTAAAATTAACATCATAAGTGAGATCCCCATTAACACGAATGAATGCAAAAAGCTCAGATGGATTAATGTCTAACATATTTTTCAACATATTAAGGAGAACTGTTTTCCTGGTTGGAGCAGTGGACACATCTCCTAAATATTTCAGCCTTACAGCATTGCGTCGCTGAGCAGGCTGTCCCATAGCTGTAAATAAGTCACTCAATTTGAAAGGCTTGTCTGTGATTCCCATATCTGTTTGCGGGAATGAGTCTGTCAGTGAAGTAGCAGGAGGTAATTCATCCTCAGAGGAAGAAGAGTCCAACTGTGCACTGTTGGGGCCCATAGAGAATCCTGTTGTGGGTAAAAGTTGCCTTTGTTTGCTGTGTGTGAATCAGAAACACTCCTGGGAGCTGCAGAGGGTTGCTGCAAGGAAGCCGCCGTCAGGTGAGGGATTTGCACAAATGTTTGTGCCACAGAGATTATCTCCCCGGCATTGACAGGTCCCGTTGAACACCAGGGATCTTTCTCAGTAGGTCTCTGTCAGCCAGCTGCTTTTAGTGCTGCTGCAGGGGACCAAGTGGTGGAAAAGTCATGCTGGTCTCTGTTCATCTGCCTAAGGTGCAGTGAGGTGGGTTGCTGAGAGCTCTCAGAAGAAAAGCTTGCATTGATAATGTGAGGAGAGGGTACAGCATCAGCAATGTGTCCCGCAGCAGCAGCAGGATAGGTGGCATCTGGTATATCAATATTTAAAGCATTATCCTCTTGCATCAATTGTTTCATAAAATCCTTGTGCATATTAAAGACCTGTCACAAACTTTCTTGTGATAGTTCAGATGAAGATACAGGTGTAGGATTAAATACAGTACCTTGTAAATCTCTTCTATCCTGAGTAAGAGGAGCCATAGGATGGTTAGAGTTGTCTTCTGCAACAAAAGTAGTATTTCCAACTTTAGATTCCTTTCTATTAGGTCCCACTGAGATTGGCTGGCTAGTATCAGCCCTGCTGGGTCTTTCATCCACATCAGCACCTCCTCCTCCTGTGGCCGACTCCAAAATGGGTTCCTCCATCCTGTCCACAGGAAGTGGCAGCACTCCTGCAGGCAGAGTAGGGGAATTTCCCCGGTGTCCTGGCCAAATTTCCCCCTTTCACCAAAAATACCAGCAACAGCCTCATCTTGTGCTATTCACACTGGTTTGTATTTGTATCTCCCCACCCCAGGACAAGACTAAAAAAATGGGCAGAATTGCCTAGCCCTCCTTTCCCAGTCAACAAAAACTAACTAACTAAATTATGTCACTCCTGCAGCATACACATTAATTTTTGATTTATCAAGTCTAGGATTACAAATACCTTTGAGGCTTGGCTCTTTTACAAAGGTTCCACGTCAGATTAAATATTAATATACCAGATGTCATTAATACCAGTTACATGGTCTTCTTGTCCTCCAGTCAGACTATCCTGATTGTTGCCTCAAATCATCAGGCAGATTTTCTGAAACTACAACAGTGGTTCCTGGCAAACAGGTTAGTCTGAAACCCAAAAAGAATGTCACCATTCTGCTCGGCTCCAGATATTCCCTGCTGTATATGCTACCCACTGTCTAAATGTACACTCTTTGGAAGGCACACCACTCGAGAGTATCTCCGAATACAAATATCTTGGCACAACCTTTGATGACTCAGTCACTTTTTTTTAAATATCTCTTTGTTAAGTCATTTCCATATAACAGGACTAACAATACACAGGCAAGACAAACATCAACAAAAGCATCTCAAGCTAATATGCTGATGTACTTTACATTCATTTGCTGTCATAGCAATAGCAAGCAGCAAAATAAATAACCAGTTCATTTCTAAGGTGTGAAACCCAGTTTGTGAGCAGACATGTACATAACCCATCTCCGCTACAATGTGTCAAAATGTTCAACAATGTTATTCAGGTTATCTGTCAGCTTCTTCATATTATAAACTTGGATCATGCCATCCCATCAGTGTGATACCTCAGGGACCATGGAAGAAAGCCAGAGTCTGGTTATACCTTTTTTTGCCACCAGTAGGCAGATCCAAAAACATTTTTTTGATCTGAGGATTTCTATATCCTTGCTGTGGGGGGGGGTCAAGAAATAGCACAAATGTGGCAGGCAACATAAAGTCTGTATCAACGATTATCTGGAGGGCTGTCTGGAATTGTGTCCAATACAGTTGCAATAGTGGGCATGCCCAGAAGATGTGGCCATGAGTGGTGGGAGCAATACCACAACCTCTCCGGCAGTGAGCCGTCTGTGTTGGAGTATATCTGACTACAGCTTGAGGAGTTCTGAAGAATCTAATGAAGCTTTTCCAAGAACATTCCTTCCAACTATGGGAAGAAGTTGGTTTATGAATATGCATCAAATGTCTGCTCCAATCTGATGGAGGGATAGGAGTCTGTAAGTCTGCCTCCCACTTTGCTTGAGTAAAATCAGCATGGAGCCCCTGAAGTTCAAGAAGCGCTTGATATACCTTGGAGATCAGGAAAGATACAAGGTCTCCGTTTACTATAGAGATTAATATCTGGTGGAACAGGGGAGTTCCCCAGGTAGATGGCCGTTTGTGTAGCACATTGTACAGGTAATGAGAAGCCTGGAAGTACCTAAAATAATCCTGGGGGCGTAGCTTAAAGGACCTGTCAAGTTCCTGAAAAGGAATGAGGCCTCTGCCCCATAGGAACTGCACAGGAAAGGGGAGTCCCACCCAGTTCCAGTTGGTATAACCTAAATCCAGTCATCCAGGTGCAAAGGAGGAGGCCTGGGAGAAGGGAGTGATTACAAATCTAATAGTCTGGAGCCGCTTATGGAGGAAAACTTTCCACCAGCATAGAAAAGTGGTTAAAATATATGGATTAGTAGAAATTTGAGAGGGTTGTAAAAGAGGGTCAGATAATATGTTGCGGATTAAGAGATGGTCCTCTTCTATTAATTCTGAGGTCTTCCAAAGGACTGTGTATTGGTCTGTCAACCAGTAGAGAGCTCTACAAATCTGAGCTGCTCCATGATAGAGATAAATTAGGTAGAACTTAGCCCTCTCTGAGGTTTAGGGAGTTACAAAACGGAATTTTATACATGATATCACTCCCCCCTCTGTGGAGGGGGAAAGAGTCAGAGATATTTCCATTAACTTTAACATAAGCTTTAGGATTCATATAGATGACACAAAGAACTTAAATAAATGGTAAGGAAAGTTCATAAGTTTCATAGTGGCAAACAGAAAGTTCCATGCCACTCGGTCAAAAGCCTTCTTGGAGTCTAAACTAAGTAATAAAACAGGGCTGTCTGACTGGGCGGTATGGAGCAGGACATATAAGGTCCATTTTATATTATCCTGCATCTGGTGGGTCCAGATGAAGCCTGTCTGATCACCATCAATTAAACATGGTAAAAGCTGGTCTAAACCAGGCTCAATCACTTTTGATAGTCTACCCTGTGCCACCTATCCCAAACTGGTTGCATTGTATCATATCAAAAACTGTCTCGGAGCTGAAGGAAACTGACAGTTGAGCAGCTGCTGTTGCCCTCCCCTGTCTATGGGGATGTTGTTTATAGGTCTGTAGCCAAAACCCAGCTGGAAAAACTGAAAATACTCTGAAACTCTTTTTGTTGCATTGTTCTGGGCTGTCCATTCCATACTCACCACTTCTCAACGTACTGTATATGCCACTAAGTGGGCCCTTCCTGGGCAGCAGACACACCATTCACTTAGCACTCTTAGGTGCATGGTACTGGTGCAGCAAACACCCACAGTACCTACAGTATGCAACCCCTTGTCACCTACCTCACACTCTGCCTCCAGCGATTCTCACAGAGTCACAGATTTTGTGGCCCATCTGCAAAGCAAAAAAGGTAGGTTAGGTTGCTATCTCTTATAGGCTATCCCACATTTGGAAAGACTTCCAGCCCAATATTATTAGCGTCAACAGCATCCAAACCATTAAACTGATAATGTGCTCTTAGTTTGCTCCAACCTGTCTGTGTAACCAGCACAGCTAACCTACACCATTGTATTTTCTAGTGTGTATTTACAGTTTGAATGCCTTTACCTTATGATACACTCTAAACTGGGTGACACATTTGTTCAAAGAGTTATTGTAGCATGTTAATATGTTTTATTTAACACACTGTTTTGGTATACGTTCTCACTGTATCACCCGATCTGCTCCACCAGGACACATCTGTAAATGAGATTCCTGTTTATTTCTGTATCTTTGCTCCTGGATTAAATCATTTAATAAATAAAAGGAATCCAAAACATTGTCAGCATGAAAAAACAAGAAGTTTGAAAAATAAAGACTTTTGAAATGTTTCAGTGCAGATGTCTGTATTTTAAATTAGTATGACGGTCAGAGCGCCCCCACAGTCCCCAGTGAACCTCTTTCTCTCTCTCACTGGCTTTTGCCACTGAGACCACCTGGACCAGTGTCACTGCTGTCAGAGTACCCTGTTTAGCAGGAGCTCAGATCCTGGATCTCTGAGGACCCCTTTCCACCACCTTCTATTCTTCAGACTCCCTGTAGTGAAGGTCTCTGGTCTGGGTAGGACACAGTCTACTCTCTTGGAGACTGTTTACTGTGCACTCCTTCTATCCAGGTACTCTTAGTTAGTTTTTTTTGTTGTTTTTGTTGACCGGGTAAGTGCACTAGACAAATCCTGCCTATTTTCAGGCATGACCGGGGGGTGGGGGATACAGATAAATGCCAACTGACCTTGAATCAGATTAAGCTTTGTTGGTATTTTTATGAATGGAGAAAATTTGGCCATTGCATCAGGGAAATTGCCATGGTCTTTTCAAGAAGTGTCATGGGATCTTTAGGATCCTTCCCTCAGAGATGCAGTGATAAAAAAACAAACAGTTACTCCAGTCTTTAGAAACATAACTGATTTAATAATAAAACTAGTTGTATAAATACCACAGTAACAATCAGGTATAACACTATTGACATATAGTAAAACAACATTATACATAAAAGCTCGCACACTTGTACAAGTAAACGCTTCTATGTTTCCTATGAGTTACAGAGTCTTCTTACCTTGCTATCCACTAACCTTGTTACCTCAACCTCTGCCTGGCTCCCTCCTTGGTCATACAGAAACCCCAGCAAAAAGAGAAACAATCTAGATCAACAGTTCTCAAACTTTGTCATAGTGAGCCTCCCCTAAGCCATGAAAAAGAGCTTGAGCCTCCCCCAAAATACTGAAATATTTTTGGGCCTCCCCATAGCAAAATAGCCTACTTTTCACAGACATCAGGAATAAATTGAAACCTATTTACATAGCTGGTTCTCATATAATTAGGCTTATTGTAACCCCCATTCCACCCCCCAAAACAGGACAACTTACTTGCTCTAATATTTTGACTCTCGAACCATTGTTACCCCTTACTACCATACCTTCATGGGTCAGACTGCTTTTTCTGTTTCCTCTCTATCTGGAATAACCTTTCTGCCGACCTCTGCCTCTCCCCCTCTCACCCTGCTCTTGAGAAATTTCTCAGGGATCATTGTGCTCCCTCCTGCTCTTATTCTTAGTACCTGTATGGTTAACTCTTGTATTTGGACAGTTCTGCTGCCAGACTAATTGATCACTAGTTTCTCGCATTGTTAGTTTATTGTTTTTAATCTGTTTGCACTTTTATTCATTTTGTATTGCTTGAGTGTTTTGCAATTACATTTTGAATTGTATTCTCTCACTACCCTTCCCTAGGTACACCTGAAATAAGCCATGGCTCAGTGTACAGTACCTTCCCTGGTCACAGACTTGTGAATAAATATATAAATTCACCTACTGTTATCCTCTTTCAGTTTACCTTATCCCTTCACACAAAATCTATAAAGTTCTAAATTGAAATATAATACTTTTCCAAGACTTGCTTGAGCCTCCCCTGGAACAGGTTGGGGCCTCCCCAGGGAGGCTGGCCTCACCATTTGAGAACCCCTGATCTAGATTAAAGCATTTATGCCCACTCCCTCCCTCTCTCTCTGTCTCTGTTGTCTTGGTCAAGTGAGGCTGATGTCACTTCCTGTACCCAGGTTCATTTGTTTGGCTGAAACTGTTTCAGTTCTGGAATTTTCAGTGATGCCTACCTTGTGATATTATCTGTCCTTGGTGTCTCTGGGACCCAACTTCCTCTTGCAGATTATTTAGCTTCTGAATATATGTGTTTGGATGCCACTGAGACAGACTGTCTCTGATTCCTTTCTGTACTAACAAACATCCCCTTCCAGGAAGCCAATACAATGAAAGTCCACCCATACTTAAGGAACCCTGCAGCGCTATTGAAAATCTCCAAAATAGGCCAGTTGTCTTACCTTTGAATTCTACTTCCTGGCCCCTCTGTGCTACAGAAGTTACTAGCATTTGACAAACATATTTCAAACTACCAGCAAAGGTTGTCTGGTCATCACATACCTCTCCCATTATTTTTCTGAAGTTGCATGCTTGTGAGGTACACAATTATCTGATTCATGTTGTCTGTCTGGCCACTGTTTACTCATACTGGTAAGACAGTCCATCTGCATTAATATTTTATGCTCCGCTGCGATGCTGCATGGTAAAATCATAGTCCTGGAGGCTGATTCTCCAGTGCAACAGTCTGGCATTTTGCCCACTCATTCTGTTTAAATATTGCAATGGATTGTTGTTCGTGACTACTGTGAATGACCTTTCATACAGATAGAGGCCCAATTTATTGATTGCCCAGACAATGGCTAGACACTCCTTAATGGCAGAGTAGCTCATTTCCCTCAGTAGCAGCTTCTGACTGAGGAAAACAACTGGCCTTTATACACCATCCTTGGATACGTAAAAGAGCACTGCCTCCAGGCCCCTGTCTGTTGCATCTGTCTGAACAATAAACCCCAAACTGTAATCTGTGTGCTTACAATAATGCCAGTTTCAGTTGCTGGAACTAAATCTTCTCTGGCAGCTTCTTAGCTGTGCTGTCTGTTAAAGGGGCTGCAGTGGTACTATGATTTTTAACAAATTTGCTATAGTACCCCACTGTTCCTAGAAATGCACTCTGTTGCTTTTTAGTTAGGGGTGGGCCAATCCCGAATTACCTCAACTGTAGCTGACTCAGGCCTGATGTGCCCCCCTCATGATTTCCCAAGTATGGCACCTTTGCCTTCCTGATTTGGCACTTCTCTGGCTTAATAGTCCTGCATCCTGTAGTCTGGTCAGGACTTCCCTCATGTGGGAGGGATGCTTGTCCCATGTCTGGCTAAATGTGCCTATATCTTTCGTTTAGGCTAGAGCACAGTGCCCAGTCTTATTCAGGACTCTGTCAACTAGCCTCTGGAAAGTGGTGGGTAAATTCCTCATACCAAAAAGCATAACAGTGAAGTCAACCAAACCAAATGGGTTGGCAAATGCTGACTTCTTATGAGCATCCACAGATAGCTGCACTTGTCAGTTTTCCATTGTCAAATCTGTTGTGGTCAGGTACCTAACCTCTCCTAACCTGTCCAGTACCTCATCTGTCCTGGGCATGGGGTATAAATCAGGTACTGTGACCTTGTTTAACCACCTGTAATCCACATAGAACCTGGTAGTTCCATATTTCTTTGGAATCAGAACCACTGGGGCTGCCCAGGGGCTGTTGGATAGCTGGATCTTTCCTAAGCCCAGAATGTCCTGTAGCTCTTCCTTCATTGTTCTTTTTGCTGCCTCCAGCATGCCTTTGCTTTATGGGCTTCTCTGCAGTGGTTTTCACCTCGTGCAGAGAGATCAGAGCACCCTAGGATGGCAGCAAGAAAGTGGAGCAAAGTCTTTAAGCACTTCCCTCATTTGGTTTGCTTGTCTTGGTGTGAGCCCCTCAGACATTCATCATCACAGTACTCGAGGAGACTTTTCCCTTACTGTCCCCTAGCATGTGTGCAGCAGGCTCCTCCTGATCTCTGCTGCACTGCAAACCATAAGGGCAGCATCAGCATGGTCATAATAGGGTCCCATCATATTTGCATGGAAAATCCACTGAGTGCGCCTCCTACTGGGCAACTCTATGACATAATCCACATTATTCACCTGGTATATGACCCGATAGGATCCCTCCCATGCTGTCTGCAGCTTGTTATGCCTCACTGGGGTGAGTACCTTCTGCCCTATGGTGTTTGATCGAGTTATGGCCCCTTTATCCTACCAAGTCTTTTGCTTCTGTTGCATGGCAGTTAAGTGATATTGAGCAAGGCCCATGAACCCATTAAACTGGTCCCAGAAATTCAGGACATAGTCCACAACAGACTCCCTCTGGGTGGCAGTAGAGCCTTCCCACTCCTCTGTAACTAAATCTAGAGGTCCCCTGACCCATCTAGCATATAGGAGTGCAAAAGGTGAAAAGCCCAAAGACTTCAATGGGCCTTTCTGGTATGCAAACAACAAGTGGGGTAGGAATTTGGCCTAGCCCCTTTTGCTCTGTTCTGTGAATGTGGGAAGCAACTTTTTTAAACTTGCACCTTTTTTAAACTTTTTTAAACTCTAAACTCAGCCATTTGGTTGTGTGTTGTATGGGGTTGTATGCAGTGGCTGTACCTCACACTGCTTCCACAACTCAGCCATCAGATTGGACATAAAGTTTGTTCTCTAATCTGACAAAACTTCCTTGGGAAACCCAGCTCTGTGGAAAATCCCTAGCAGCTCGTCTGCTATCTTCTTTGCCTCTATAGAGGACATGGCTACAGCTTCCGGATATCGAGTGGCATAATCCACTATGACCAAAATGTAGCTCTTGCCCCTCAAGCTAGTCATAGCTAGTGGGCCCACAATGTGCACAGTGATCTGAACAAATGGTTCCTCTATAATAACGAATAGAATCAGGGGAACCTTTGTTTGATCTCCTTTCTTCCCCACATGCTGACACTCTGGGCATGAGTGACAAGTACTCAGCCACATCTCTGTACAGCAATAGCCAGTAAAGGTTCTGAAGCAAATGCCTCTTTTTCTGTTAACCTCTTAGTGTCTAGACAGAGGAATTCAGTGTGCTAAATCCAGGAGGTCTGCTCAGTATTCCTAAGGAACTACAGTCTGCTTGCACACATCCCACGCCTCGGGTGTGTTCTTAGGAACCCAATCTCTATATAAAATGTCTCTTTCCCAAAATGTTTTCTGCTTCCCTTGCAGAATCACTGCTGCTGCTGCTGGCTGCCAGTAGTCTAAGTGTAGCTGGAGATGGATCTGCTAGCTGAGCCTTGTTCAACTCTTTTTTGTGAAACCCCACCCGGCTTTGTCATCCTTGCAGCTGGCTGCAGCTGCTGCTTATCGGTGAGGTCATCCTCTACTGACTCGTGTTTCAGTGAACTGCTGTCTCTTGCAGAGCTCTACGATTCACAGTACAGGCTGTGTCTTGCTCTTCTTTCTCATCGCGGTCATTTCCTAGCAAAACATCCGTGGGAAACCCAGAAGCAACCATAACTTCCTTCTCACCTTAACACCCACCCCCACACACACACACACTTTAGGAGTACTCTGGCATTAGGGTAAGGACCAAATTTAACTGAGGTACCTTTCCCAGGCAAGATCTGATCCAGCCATGCCAGCTTCTGCTGGATGGCAGTGACACTGGCCCTGGTGTCCCTCAATCCTTGTGTCATGGTGTTATTTACCCAGACTGGCCTCGGGTGCTTCTGCGTATTCCTGGGAATAGCACTTGAGACACAGTTTACCACATGCTACTCTTCTGTGGAGGTGTGGTGCTCAGCGTCCTTAGTGAGTGTGAGGTTGACAATATTGGGTCCTCACCTTGCCATGGTTTAGTCCTTGTTGCTTGAGGGCACTCAAAAGACAAATGCCCCAAGTTCTGGCATACATAACACTTCTGAGGTTCAGCTCTATTATTTTTAGGTTCTGTTGGGGTATTCCTTCTAGGTTGAAAGGGCTGCTGGGTTTTAGGGTCCCCTTGTGTCCCCTCCATCCATTTGTTAACAAACCCCTCCCCATGTATCTTCTTGTACTTATCAGAACAGCTGGTTGTATACTGATCGGCCCATTCTGCAGCTTCTGCTAAAGTACTCGGATTCTTATCCGTTAACCATATTTTAGGATCAGCATGCACACATTTTAAAAACTGTTCAATGAGCATCACTTCGCAAGTTTCTTCAGCAGTTACAGGTTTCTTCCCATTTAACCGTCTCCCCGGCAAAATACTCAGTTGCACTCTCAGTTCTTTATAATTCTCCCCCGGCTGCTTTCTTAACTGTCTAAACTTGAGTCTGTAAGTCTCAAGGGTTAACTCATAATGTCTGAAAATAGCAGCCTCAATTTTCTCATAGTCCCTGCTATCATTAGGGTCCAAGCATGAAGACGCTTGCCTTGCCTTGCTCGTAAGCAGTGGAGTCAGACAGGTTGGCCAGTGCTCCTGCTCCAATTCGTATCGCAAACACAATTTCTCAAGCAAATTAAGAACACCATCAATATCCATATCCTGTGTTAATTTTGACAACAGTTTGCACCCCGTTTTTGAGCTTTCGCTGCTCCCATCTACTGCATTTCTTACCTGGCCTGGTGTTTGCCTCTGCAGAAGTGTTGCCATCCAGCTTCCTGGTCTCTTATCTCGAGCTGATGTCTACATTCTTTCTCCCTTTCATCTTCTTGGGTTGCCTCTGCCTCTCGTGTGGCTTGCTGTCGGGCTGCCTCTGCCTCTGCCTCTTGTTGCTTTTGCTTCTTCTCTGCATCTGCCTTGTGCTGTTTTTTTCCCCCCTCACTACATCTAGCATAGCTGCTTCAGTTTTTAACCTGAGTTCTGTCTCTCTGTTCTTCTGCCTTTCTGTAGTGCAAGTTATTTCCAACTTGGCTTGCATGGCTGCCTCAGACTTCTCACTGAAGCCACTAGAGTCACATAGGGCTTCTTGGTCTGCTACTTCCAAAGCCTGAATCTGCTTAGCTCTGTTAAAGCCTTCATGCAGTATGCCTTTCTCCTCACACAGCTGCTGGAGCTCAGACAACCTCACCGCATCGTACTTGCCTGGCATTTCTGTCTCTAGCCTTTGTAAGAAGTGAGAGAAGATAGACATAGTTGTAGTACTTAGTGTTGAATACCACTTAATTTTGTGACTGACCCTAGGTGCTGGGTAGCCAAACTGTGCTTTGTGCAAGTAAGTCTCAATTTCTCTTCCTCACCACTGCCACCATATGTGATGATCAGAGGACTCACAGTCCCAAATGAGCCTCTTTCTCTCCCTCAGACTTTTGTCACTGAGACCATCTGGACCAGCGTCACCCCTGTCAAGGTCCCCTCTTTAGCAAGAGCCCAAACCCCAGTTCTCTGATGGCCCTTTTCTGCCACCTTCTACCCTGTAGACTCCCTGTAGTGAGGGTCTCTGCTCTGGGTAGGACACACTAGACTCTCGGGAACCATTTACTATGAACCTCTTCTATCAAGGTACCCTTCCCTCAGAGATGCAGTGACAAAAAAACAGTAACTTCAGTCTTTAGGATAATAACTGATTTATTAATAAACACTGGTTGTGTAAATAAGGCAGTAACAATCAGGTGTAACACTATTTACATATAGTAAAACAACAGTACACATACAGGATTATGAAAGAAAGCTTGCACCCTTGTGCAAGTAAATGCTTCTCTCTCTCCTATAAGTCATAGAGGATTCGTACGTCACTGTCGTCTAGCCTTGTTACCTCAATCTCTCTCTGCAGACACACAGTCTGGCTCTCTCCTTGGTCACACAGAAAGCCCAGCAAAAAGAGACAGAAACAAGCTGGGTTGAATCTCTCTTTCCCTGCTGTCTTGGTCAAGCAAGGCTGATGTCACTTTCCTGTAACCAGGTTCATCAGATTGGCTGAGAGGACTTCGGACCTGGAATTCTGAGTGATGCATGCCTTGCAGTATTATCTGTCTTTGGTGCTCTGGGACCCATCTTCCTCTTGCAGATTATCTAGTATCTGAATGTATGTGTTCAGATGGCTCTGAGAAAGTCTGTCTCTGATTTCTTTGTGTACTACCAAACTTAGCCCCCTTTCAGGAAGCCAATACAATGAAAGTCCATCCTTAACTGGTATTTCTCCCTGATCAATTGCCAGGCAGAGATCATTGCACACCCTGACAAGAGCTGCCTCTGTTCTTTGATTTGGCACTTTCTAAACCCAGATTGAAATGACATAAAGATGTATTTTTTCAGGATGACTCATTAGCTGCTTTGCAACCACTCTTCCCACAATTTTAACATGGAACAGTAAAATGAAAATAGGTTATTTTCAATGTCATCAGGGCCTGATAATGGTGCCTTGAGTTAGTTTCTTACAGTTGCCACACATTTCTCAGAAAAGCAGTGCTTCAGTCAATCGGGTTTTACCAAAAGCAAAGACATTACCATTCATGTCATTTCTGATACTTACACTGAGCAGAACAGAC
This sequence comes from Neoceratodus forsteri, assembly GCA_016271365.2. Taxonomy (NCBI): domain Eukaryota; kingdom Metazoa; phylum Chordata; order Ceratodontiformes; family Ceratodontidae; genus Neoceratodus; species Neoceratodus forsteri. The sequence goes on along the minus strand of CM028131.1, from coordinate 1,536,288,980 downwards.
ATCTCTGTAGTGGGGGGGGTGGTTTTCTTCTGTTCAGCTAACAAAAAAAGCAACACATTTTTGGGGGTGCTTAGGAGGGATGAAGAAGGGAGCCAGGGGGGGATTTAGAATTGATTTGTTACCAACCCTATCCACACTGCTGACACTGTTCAACAAATTCTTCACATCCTGTGCCATTCCACTCGGACTCCCCCTTCTATCTCTGCCACCCTACCTCCACATGGCAACAACAACTTTCAGTTTCTCCCATCTCTGAACAAGAGGTCTCAAAGCCCTCCGCTCTCTAAATGCCACCAAATCCAGCCCTGATGGGATCCATCCCAAGCTCCTTCAGATCTTGGCTTCTGCTATTACCAAACCTCTCACACATATCCTTAATCTTTTTTTTTTCCTCAGGATCAGTCCCACAGGCCTGGAAGACAACCTGCATTATCCCCCTCCACAAAGGTGGCGACCCTTCCTTACCTGGAAATTACAGGCCCGTCTCCCTCCTCCCAGCACTAGCCAAGTTTCAGGAATCCCTGGCCCACACCAGATTGTTGGACTACCTCATTGCTAACAATCTCCTCTCTCCTCATCAATCAGGTTTCAGAAAACAGCACTCCACTATCTCCTCCCTCCTGTGAGTCACTAATCACATACTCATAGCCTCAGATCAAGGCCTCCTTAGTGCCGCAGTGTTTGTTGACCTAGCAAAGGCCTTCGACTCCATATCCCACCCTCTCCATCTACATAAACTAGAGGCAGCTGGGCTAGCCCCCATCACCATTCAGTGGTTTAAATCCTATCTTTCCAATAGGCTCCAGTCAGTCAAAATCAGCCATGTGCCCTCCCCAAAATCTCTGCAGATGTACCACAAGGTTCAATCCTAGGTCCAATCCTATTCTCCTTCTTCATAAATGACCTTCCCTCCTCCTGCATCAAATCCACATGTATGCGGATGCCACTATCCTCTTCACCTCCGGCCCTACAGTACTCGAAGTTCAAGCTACCCTCCAAAAAGACTTCAACCATGTTCAACCACTGGTTCCGATACAACCAATTGAAAGTTAACACCTCCAAAACTGTATCCATGGTTTTTGGTACTGTGCAGAAACTGTGCAAATTCCCCCCCCCCATCACATCCCTGGACAGTTCTCCACTTGACCAAGTTACTAAGTACAAATACCTAGGAGTTTGGTTGGACCCCTATTCATCCTTCTCAATGCACATCAAAACTATTGCCTCTCAGTTACGCCCCAAACTTGGCATGCAGTACTGGCATAGAGACTCTCTCCCACTTCCTGCTAGATGTGAAATCCTATCTAAAATGGTCCTCCCCATTTTTGATTATGCAGATGTGGTCTTCTGCTCTGCCCCAGTAACCACCCTATCCAGGCTAGATACCCTTCTGAATTATTTTTTGCCATTTTGCAACCAACTCCATCTTCATACTCACCACTGTGATCTCTACTCCCTTCTTGATCTCACCCCTCTGTCTCACAGATGTTATATACACTCCCTCAACCTCACATCTAAATTCTGGTTTAATATGCTTCCCTCCTACCAAATGGAAACTCTTTCCCTGGACTTTCAGACCCATTACGAATTGAGGCATAGGAATGGAAGATACTTCACCCTGCCCCATCCTTCTTCCTCTGCGGGCAAAGCTGCCTTCTCCTACAAACTCCCCAGTTTATGGAACAAACTCTTCCCCCTTCATCAGGAACTCCTCCTCACATCTTGCCTGCAAGTAACAACTGTGCCACCTTCCTTCCCCCCATCTCTGTCATAACTGAATCCACTCCAGCTCCCCCCTACAGCTTTCTGACAATTGCCTCTATAAACACTTACCAAGTATGCACTCAGTGTTTTTCATTTACACTTGTAAACCTCACTCTTGTCTTTGAAATGTACTTTTTTACCTTGTGCTTTATGACAGTCTTATATAATGCATTTACCATGTACTGCCTTTTCTACCTGTTTGTTATTCTATCATGCTGAAATGAAGCTCATTGTAAATCGTGTGTATTGTAATCCCCTCTCCTCCCAGGTCGCACCTAGAATCAAGCCTTGGCTCAGCGTATCTTTCCCGTTTACCAAATATTTAAATGAATGAAATAAAATAGAAGGGGGGAGTTTAATGTAATATATGGATCTAACAGAAAGGAGGAGGCAAGGAAACTGGTTTGTGGTTTTGGCTCGCTGGTGGGGGAAAGGGCAATCAATTTTGACTTGAGTGAATTGCATCATGTCTTGGTGAAGCTCACCGTGAAGGGGGGGGTTCTGAAGAAAGAAAGTGACTGGAGGGTTGGTTGGCCCTGTGGGAGGGAGACTTAATTGTTTTAAATAGGATTTTTTTTTTATATAAAAAATAGGAAACGTTGGCTGGTGAAGTCGGCAACTTCCTGATGTGCGAAGTTCGTGATTTTGTACCAGCTTTGCAAGCAAGTTTAAAACTCACTGCATCTCTACTCTGAAACTGCAATCTGTTTCTTAGATCGTACCCCTCTTTTAGCTCTAAATCGAGAAACTATGAAATAGTTAATGCATTCTGCTTATTTCACATTCAGCCCATCTGAAAAAGGGGGAACTATCAAGGTGAAACAAAGAGATATATTATATTACACTATATAAAAAATCTATTTTTTAAGTAAAAAAATTAACAATTCAATACCCCTCCTGTGCTAGAGACTCCACAGATGTGTTCAAATTGTTGGAAGTCTTTAAATGCCAGGATCATTTCATTTGGAGTGTATCAATGATTTTTTCTTCATATTAATTTTAATTCCCTCCCTACTATTGCCCCAGAAATATACCCTGTATCTCAGGAATATACAGTTTACGCAATTTGCCATCATACTGATGGCAGGGGGTTTGTCTTCCCTCATTTCTCACTTAATCCTTCCTGCTCCCCTGGTGTGGTCTGTGCCCTGTAACCTTAGCAATGCAGCGTAACCCCTGCAAAAGGAGCATGCTCAATGGCCCACATACATGGGTCATCGTGAGTTGTAACCTACTGTCAGCCCTCCCTGGCTGAGGCGTGCTGCCCTCTGACAGCTGCCTACAGCCTGACCTGCCTCCTAACACAGTAGCCTAAGGCCCTGTTCACACTACAGCATGGTAACTAAAAATGTTTTAAAAAACAGATTAATTACCATGCTGCAGTGTCCGAGCTGTAGCATCTGCACTAGTGCCAGCATGTTCTAAACCATTCTTAAAGACATTTTACAGCATCTGCACTACTGCCTCCAGATTGATTTAACTTGGAACCGGTTCCCATGTACTAGCATGAAGGAGAACCATGCCTTAGCATCTGCAGTGCAAGTAAGTCCAATTTAGCTGTTGTAACATTTTTAAAACCGTGTTTAAGTCTAGGTCTTATCAGAGTTTAAGCACGTTTTTAAAAACATGTTACAATCCATGATAGGTGCAGACACAAATCATGCTGTGGTGATTTAAAACAGTTTAAGCTCCTGAAACTGTTTTAAATACTGTAGTGTGAACAGGCCAAATGTCTGCTACCCAATTCCAGTTACCTGCATGGCTGTGGTATGTGCTGCCACTAGGTTATCAGGGTGGCTGGACTGGTATTAATTTTAGTTTTATGCATATGTCCACAGACCACATCCATGGTGTACAAGCTACAGAAAAATTCCTGCAAGCAGCCCCAAACTGTCTTGCTGACTTGCACTTTTGAACCTACAAGCTTGAAACTGATGCTCATGAAATAGATGCATCACAGTAGAAATGATTATACTTATTCCTTTACAGCTCTGTAAACAATAATTTGGAAATAACTGGTGGAACGTGAAATAAGACTTTCCCATCTTGAGCTGTATTCTGTCTTTTAATATTGTATATAAAAGAGTAGTTAGAACAGTCAAGCCTTACTCCCCCACAGAAGCACCAGAGCAGCATGAAGCACTGTGGGTTCAGGCTGAGGGTGCAGTCATTTTCTAGTTTAAATAAGTACTGAAACTTCACTTCTTGGAGTGCTGTGCATTACTTTTCTGTGAACTCTATGTGAGTGAGCTAAGCCTTGGAGCAGCATGGGCCAGATTCACTAAACTCTGCCCTGGTGCAGACCCAGTTTATGTGGTGCAAACCAGGTTTTGCACCGAGGTGGCATTCACAAAAGTCCAGTTTACATGCAGAAACTGGGTGTACACTGGGGCAAAGTGTGGAGGGGGCTGCAGTGTGAATGAGGGGAAGGGGACCTGCATGTTGGCGCTGTCCCACTCACAAAGCATTTGCTCCACACGAGAGCCTTTTGTGGGTCCCCTTGCATGAAGCAAATACTGCCGGCCAAGACCTTGCTTTAATCCCATGCAACCCTAGTGGTTGGTGAAAGCACTCTGGCCTAAGACAAAAAAAGGCTGTCTTCCTGGTGGCTAGTGGTCCCCCCACTGATTGCCAGACTGAGAGAGATAAAGATATTCCCTGGTGGTCTAGTGTTCCTTCCCTCACAGATTGCCGGACCAATATAAAATATAGATAATCCCTGGTGGTCTAGTGGTCCCCCCCTTGCTGATTGCCAGCCCGATAAAGATAAAGATATTCCTTGGTGATCTAGTGCCCCCCCACTGATTGCCGCCCGATATGAAAAATGTAAGATATCTCTGGTGTCCAGTGGTTCCCCCCTGCCACCCAAAGTCCTGCAAGAAATAGTAATAATATTCTCTGGTGGCTAGTGGTCCCACCTGATCACTTACCTAATACATAAAATAGACCTCCCTGGTGGCTAGCTCCCCCCCCAACCCGATCACCTGTCCAACATTGTCATCATATTCCCTGGTGTCCAGTGTAACCCCCCCATCCCAATCCCCTGAATAGTCAATATAAACATTTCCCTGGTGGTCTAGTGATCTGGTTCTATGTGATTTGGGAGAGTCAAAAAGAGTGAGCCCAAAATCAGTGAAGCTAAAAGAGCGTGGCCACATACGGCAAGGGGTACAACCCAACAATCGCTGAAACAGCGACAAAAATGTAAAGGTAGTTTTCTGTGGGGGGGGGCTTTGCCCCCACACCCCCTTACTAAAATAACCAACTCTGAGGGGGAAGCAACTCATGGAGGGGGAAATGCCGTAGTCATTATTTCGGCAATCTCTGGGTCATACCCCTTGCCATCTGTGGCCGTGCTCTTTTGGCTTTGTTGATTTTGTGCTTGCTCTTTTTGACTTGCTGTTATTGCAGGATACCAGTGAACTCCCTCTCCCTATCCCTGATCCCTAGTAAGGGAATTAACATCTATTCCCCGGTGGTCTAGTGCACCCCCACCCCGGCAGGTAGTATCCCACCACCCCCGCTCCCCACCATCCCGAACTCAAGCCAGCAACCAGCACAGCCCTCCTCTCTCCACCATGGCTGGCCGCTGACTGAGCTGTCAGTGAGCACATACTGTATAGAGTACACGCTCATGGAATGTCAGCTCACTCTGAGCTGTCAATCAGTGTCAATGAGCGCATACTGTATACAGTTTACATTTTGGTTTTTCATCTCTGATGAAAATGGGAATGGAGTCATAAGATTGCCAGTAGATTGAGAGGACTCAGGTGAATTCTGTAAGAAATAACCCTTCATTCCACTAATAAATGCAACTGTGTTAGTATTCAAGAATATATGTGAGCAGGAGTTTAGAAAACTGTTTGCATTTAACAGCTGGTCCAATTTTGTGAATTGCACAGTCATGGAATGTCAAATTTTGTTGAATCTCAGTTACAGTTAGGAGACTATGGTAAAAAAGAACCAACAATGGCAGTTCAGTTGTAGTGATGGATTCCAGCTATTAAGTGCCTGAATTAATACAGCAACTGATAAATGACTTTGACCATAACCGATTTCTGATCCAACTATGCCATTTAAGAAGGTTTATATTGTATATTGTCTCCCATGATGATGACATGTTCACCAGGCATCATCTAGACAACTGTACTGTTCTACAAACCAGTGGCACAACAGTTGAGCTGCAGTGTTATAGGAAGGGTTAGGGCTAGAGGTATCTAATAATGAATTAAAAACTAGATTTTAAAGCAGCAGTGCAATGAAAAATGTTTTTCTACAAAATTCTAGTTTCAGCTACAGTTAAGAAACATATTAGCATACTTGTCAAATGTACTTGTCTAGGTACCTCCTGTGCTGTGCACCATGAGTCTTTTTTATGTTTTCGATCGTTACCGTTACCAGATCTACAATGCTATAGCTATGCAAAATGTGGTGGCCATCTTTTATTTCTTGAGAAAAATTTAAATTAAAACTTTTGCAGCACACTCAAATTTTGGTGAAATTAGAAGATTGTACCACCAAATATAACTGAAAGACGCCTGGAATCTTTTATAGTGAAAAAAAGTAGGGTCAAATTTTTTGTCCAATTTAGTTGTACTGCTGTGTTAATCTTCTCTAAAAATTAACATTCCTTTAGAAAATGTGAGTATCATGTTAAGGAGAGAGATATTTGAAGCATTTGTGCCCAGAGGGAGACCAGTGTTTGGTCCATCCCATAAGAGAGAGATAATGTAGCATTGCGGGTCTACCCATGTTATCACTTTAATACTGAGTAACAATAAAAGGAGTAGCTCTAGAGATTATCATTGCCACTGCTCTGTGCTTCCCTTCCATAGGAGGGTACAATAACCTCTGAGAATCCAAATGTACCTAATTTCTGATGTAGCACCTTCAAAAACTATTCTCCTACAATAATATGACATTGGGACTATGACGCCATATGTACAGTCAGTGTGACGTGCCCAGTCCTACAAATAAGAGGCTCACTTCCTGACTGTACATATGGCATCATAGTCCCAATGTCATATTATTGCAGGAAAACAGTTTTTGAAGGTGCTACATCAGAAATGAGTTACTTTGGAAAGTAATGGAGGGCTGAATAAACCGAGCTGATGCTTCACCCATGATTCCCTCATATTTTAAGCTCATATATTAAAAAAATTTCAGACAGCTAGTTCACGTTCGTTTGTTGGAGCATGGCAGCTATGAGACAGGGTAAATATTTTGTGCAGGAGTGAAGCTTTCACTTTATAAACAATATTCTAATACCGCAGACCTCTGCTTTGTTCTGAGATGCCGGCTGGTGCCTCAAAGATCCCTGATGACAGAAACACTTATGTCAGCAGAGAGAGATCAGTTCTGATAGTACTAATGCCACTAAAACAGACATAAATCAGCTAACAAATATGCTAGCTGATCTGCAACTGGACATTACAACAGCTCTGGTTTAACACAACAAGGAAATATCTTCAAAATTGAAGCAAATTCTACCAGTCTTTGTGAACTCATGAGCAGAATAGATTTCCTTCAGCAAGTAATGCAGAGACAGAGCAGTCAGATCACCTACCTGTTGGAAAAGGTAGATGATTTAGAAAACAGGGGGCGACATAATAATTTGAGGTTGTTGGGAGTGCCTGAAGGTGTGGAAGGGGGTAATATGGTAAACTTTCTACAACATTATAATACCAGATTTGTTGGGACATCAGTGGCCATGGTCACTGGAGAGTGAACGTGCTCATTGATCTTTGGGCCCCAAGTCTGCTAATGGGAGACCCAGAAGTATTGTTGCTTACTTTTTCAGATTTACCACAAAAGGAAATTTTGAAGCTGGCTAGAAATAAAAGGTATTAAACTGGGGGTCTCGATCTACCAAGACTTCTCCTCAGAGGTTGTAGAAAAAAGGAAAATGTTTTTGACGTGAAACAGCAACTCCAACAAAGGGGGATTTTGTATCATTTTAGGTACCCAGCTACTTTGGTCATTCGTGAGGAGAAGGGATCTTATATAAAATGTGACTCGGTACAAGATGCTTGGCAGGTTTTAAACATAGACTCTATGACCTCACAGACAAACCACCATTGTATTTTAAATGCTGCATGGGGTGCACCTAGTGAGCAATGCTCAGATTCCTCAACACATGGACTCCATTCCAGAACACAGCATCACACAGGGCAGGTCACAGAAAAGCAAAACAACACAAATTCATTTCGGAGCCCAAAAATATCTACCCCACACTTATATTCTTCTGTGCTAAGTGACACATATATTGGTACTCTTTCACCTGGCATCAACAGAAAGGCAAAATCCTCTACTCAACCTTTCAGCATACCCAAACCTGCAGCTTACAACCCGAGGAAACGTAACAGAAGCAGGGACAGTGTGTGCTCCACTTCTTCAGGAGTTACCCCAGAACTGGAAAGAGTGAAAGGGTCAGCAAACAAGAACTCCTACAGTTCTTTGCTGCCCACAGAAACCATCCTGCAACAAGGTTTGTAAGTACAGGAAATCTAGATTTCCCATGTGTCACTTCCTGCTGCAACACAGCTTATTCCCTGCAGTATGCTTCTGGTATGATGAATGGAAAGAAATTAATGAAACATATGGTTTAAATCTAGGCTCGATTTGCATATTTTTCTTTGACGGGGTAAAGATGAGACTATTTTGCTATTTTCTGGGAGTGAAGTGGAAAAAATGAAAGCATTATGAATGAGCCTATGTAGCAAGGCTGTGTTTATTTTACTGACATAATCTAAGAGGTTAAGAGGCTCTTTACTTTTCTGACCCTGTAAGTGATGCATGGGGAAGGTTTGTGAAGGCTGTTTGCTTTATGCATTTTTGCTTGTCAGGAGACTGTTGGTCCAACTAAATGTGTTAGCAAAAATGTATTTATTTGCATTTTAATTAATTTAATAATTTACTCTTACAGCAGGCACTAGTAGTTTTAAATAATCAAAACTTGCAGGTCTTAATAATTGATATATAATCTGACAGTGTCTAGAGCCATGTGGAAGTTAATATCTACCCCTCTCCTCTTTTACTGGTTATTTTGGCTCCTGTGGTTGTCTTTATATGTTGTTACCTGCTTTTCTTGTTTTTGTTTATATTGGATACTTTTTAGTATAACAGAAAACAAAAAAGAGCTTCTCAGATACTACAGTTTTGTTATGAATAATAAAAGTGCTAGATAGTTTTAAAGAGTTAAAATATTAATAGTGGTTCATGTGGCTATGATTTTATTTGCCTGGCGGAAGCTTGCGTTAAGAGGCCTTGGCTTTGAATCTGAAGGTGGAGTGACTAGTCCTATATTGGATACTCCCCGCATGCTTTTATTAGCCAGAAGTATCTAGCACAATAACATTCTAAATTTTGCAGGTTGTCTGACTGAGTAAGCTAAATGTTTAAGCATTTTTTTCTGTCTTTTCTGTTTTTAATTTTCTTCTGCTCTGTTTCGGCAACCTCTTTATATCTCATTGATGTCCACATGACTCAGGTATAATATTGGTTGTACTTAAACTTTAGTAGTCTACTACTTTTGCCTGTTGTAACTGGCAACGCTGGCTGGTTCTGAATGTGATCTATTAAAAGTCCACTTTGAATTAGATATGTGGGTTGAAGACGTAAAAGTTACAGTTTTCAGTGTTCCTAGTTTTTTTTTTTATAACGCCTACATCATCTTGGACTTGTAGGAGTCCAGTGGATATGGGCGATATGGTAGAACACAACCTACTGTTTGTAGTTTACATTTTTAGTTCTAGAACATCTGAATTTGAGAGCCGTAGTGACTAGTTTTCTTATCTACTTACACTTAGAGGTTTTTTTTGTGTTTTATATACTTAGATTATAGCGATCTTATTCTGTTCATTGTTCATCACATATATATTGCAAAAAGTTAAGTTGTTACTGACAGAGTTAATTATCTTTACATTTGATTCTTACTAACTGCATTTAATTTTACTGTTTTTTTGTTTGTTTTTTAAGATGGCTTTTACGGGTCTAAACATATGCTCCTGGAATATGAAGGGACTAGGGTCCCCCATTAAGAGAAAAAAAGTATTGTCGTATTTAGCTAACAACAATATTGATATGCACTGCTTCAGGAAACTCCTTTAATATCTACTGAGGCTGCAAATCTAGCTAGCTCCTGGGTTGCCTCAGAGGAATACAGTGTGTTTAACTCGAAACAGAGAGGCACAGCAATATTAATAAGGAAAGGAGTAAACTTTCCTAAGTCTGATCACTTTGCAGATGTCGATGGTAGATTTCAGATGCTAACAGGATCTATTAATGGATGTAAAGTGGTTATTGGAAACTTACATGCTCCTAATGTGCAGAGAAACTTTTTTTTTTTTTTTACCACATTTCAACCAGGATTGGTTCTGTTAAGGATCATGAGATCATTTTGGGAGGGGACTTTAACAAAGTAATGGACCCCATTCTCGACAGGAATAGAACAGGCTGTATGTGTCCCAAATTTCATGTCATAAAATGGTGGTAGACCTCAACTTAGTAGACACTTGGAGGCTAACTCATCCTGTAGCTATTGTGGCTCTGGATTTCTGCAAGACTTTTGATTCGCTGAAGTGGAAATATTTGTTTTCTGTTTTAGAACACATGAATATGAGGAGAACATGATTTCTTGGATTAGGATTTTATATAATTGTCCATCGGCTAGAGTAATAACAAATGGGCTAGTTTCAGAATCCTTCAATCTTTTCAGAGGAACTAGACAGGGATGTCCTTTATCCCCATATTTGTTCATTCTGGCTATTGAACTCTTGATTAGGAAGATTACAGAGGAGAAAAGAATATGGGGGATCAAACCAAGTAATGTGGTCAGTAAGGTCTTTGCATATGCTGATGATTTGTTAATCACAACTGAGAATACTGAAGAGTCATTTACTGTCGAGAAAAATGTTGGAGGGTTTTTCACAGCTCTCTGGGTTGTGTTTAAACTGGAATAAGATGCGAATTTTGGCTGTAGGATCGAGACCCCCCAAAATGGTAGGAGTGGGTGAGTCTGAGAATCAAATTACATATCTTGGACTGGTTTTAGTGAAAGATATAAGCAAAGTGCTTGATCTTAACTTCTTACCACTACTAAAAAATCTAGAATGCAATCTTTTAAAATGGCAGGAGTTAAGCTTGTCTCTATGGGGCAAGATAAATACCATTAAAATTATAGTTGCCCCAAGATTTTTTTACCTCTTTCAAAGTATTCCACTCAGAATCCATAATAAGATATTTAAACACATTGAAAGTTTAATGAGAAAATTATTATGGGGTCAACACCACCTAGAGTTTATGTCAAAGAAGTTGAGAAGTCCTTGGTCAGAGGGGAGATTTGCTCTACCAAATTGGAAAAAGTGTATTTCCTTTTTTATTCAGCAAGCGGTCAAATACATATCTGTTGTAACTGAGATTGACACTCCAGTGTGGTTGACAGTGGAGAAAGTGTACGTCTCTCCATTTAAATGTTCTGACTTGTTGTTTATTAAGAGTCTAAAGCAAGTTAAAGATAACTCCCGTATAATTTCCTCGCTATGCACGATTATTGAGGTTAAGAATTTACAGAGTTTTGTGAGTTTCCCTACTAACCTCACCACAATTTGGAACAATTCAAATCTAAAATATGGTGGTAAGCCCTTGGATGAGGCTGACTGGTTAAGGGCTGGGATAACAAATGTAGGGGATCTAGTTGAGGAAGAAAGTCAAACACTACTTTCATTTGTTGAAGTGAGGAATAAATTTAAATTGCAAAAGTATCAGTTTGTAAATTAGCTACAGAGTAGAAAAGCTTTGCAAGATTCTGTTTTAACATCAGACTTTACCTTGCCTGGAAATAAAGAATGGGCACAAGTAGTAAGTTTGGCATCATTAAGAAAAGGAGTGGGGTTGTGTTATAAAATGATAACTAATGTTGAAAATACTATCTCACCTTCACAAGCATCCAAGTTGAAGTGAGAAACTGAGTTGGGAGAGACTTTGACAGAGGATAATGGGCAAGAACTTGGAGTAATGCATACGTGAGCTGCAGAGAGGTTCAAGGTTGGACAATTCAATTTAAAATTCTCCTCTATTATTATTATTATTCCCCAAATGCTTAGAAGAGATGAAGTATTTACAAGAGGGTCCTTGTTGGAGATGTCAGGAAAAACATGCAAACCTCATTCATGTGCTATGGAATTTTCCAGTTATTTAAAAAGTTTGGAGCACTGTGCACAAAGTATGTGAGGAGGTAATAAATGTTAACTTACCCTTTTCAAGCAAACTTTTTATTTTAGGAATTGATTCAGAGTTACTTTTTTAAGCAAGCCGCAGAAGTATTGGATATTTGCAGTTGCCCTTGCATTGAAAAGATTACTTCTCTTTCACTGGAAATCTCCAACTCCGCCCTCAGTAAATGAATGGTTTAATAGTGTAGGGCTATTAGCTAGTAATGAAAGAGTGGCTGCAATATTAAGTAACAAGTTAGACAATTTTGAGAGAGACAGGTCTCCTTTCCTTGCTCTGTTGAGAAGTAGACTTTTAGCTTAACCCAGTAACATAAGTGATATTCAGAATTTTGAATTCCAAGTATCAAGTCATATTGTCAAGTGTGTGGTAAGGTCTTTTAAAGGTTTTTTTCATTCTTGGGAGTATTGATGCTCTAGTAAGTAGAGCATCAATACTCTAGTTAGTTCATGTATCTGAAATGTTGTCAGGAGGTAGATTAACTAATAATACTTGCTGATGTTAATTTTATTATGCTATATTGTTACTGTATGTATCAATTGTTCTTGTTTTCTGTTTTTCTAAGGAAAAATAAATAAAAACTATTGATTCAAAAAAAAAATAGTTACATTTGGATTCTCAGAGGTTATTGCACCCTCCTATGGAAGGGAAATACAGAGCAGTGGGAGCGATGATCTCTAGAGCTACTCCTTTTATTGTTACTCAGTATTAAAGTGATAACATGGGTAGACCCACAATGCTACATGATCTCTCTATGGGATGGATCACACACACTGGTCTCCCTCTGGGCACAGACGCTTCAGATATCTCTCTTCTTCTTAATGTGATACTCACATTTTCTAATGGAATGTTGATTTTTGGAGAAGGTTAAAATCTAATTTTTAATGCATTATTAGATACCTCAAGCCCTAACCCTTCCTATAACACTGCAGCTGAACTGTTGTGCCACTGATTTGTAGAACATCGCAGTTGTCTCTATGCTTGGTGAACATGACATCCTCATGTGCGACAATATACAATACACAATACAAATCTCCTTCTTAAACAGCATAGTTGTATCAGAAATAGGTTATGGTAGAAGTCACTTATCAATTGCTGTATTTACTCAGTAACTTAATATCTGGAATCCATTAAGGCACCACTGCTGTGGATACGGTGATTGGTTGGTGCCTGGTGCTGTCGGGGGGGGCACTGAATGCCAGGAAGGGATTGTGTGTACATTAGGGCTGGGATTGAACATGGGGAGAGCACCACTACCACCAGAGACATATGTATTCACACAGAGGCTGGGATTGAGGGGGGGTACCACTAGCATCAGGGAAAATATATATTGCAGAACAGCCCAGCGGTCTGCAGAGGGGAGTTACCATTAGCACCAGGGATACTATATATTAAAGAATGGGCCAGCGATCAGCAGAGGGGGGTACCATTAGCACCAGGGATACTATATGTTAAAGAATGGGCCAGTGATCAACGGGTTGGGAGGTGCCAGGGACCACAAGGGGTGGGTGCACTCTCCTAGCAGCCAGCCAGCTATGTGGCTGCATTACCTCTGGCAGCCACTAGAGTTGTCCATAGTAAGTTGAGGTTTTGTTTGGTGGTACAGTATTTGCACTGTGCAAAAGGACCGCACTAAGCCTTTTTTTGTAGCGCAGAATAGCTGAATATGGGGTAGTGTGCATATTCACAGCCATGCTCCTACCCTTTCCTGCATGCATACATTATGTCTTTTGCAGATGCTAACCCTCTTTGCCCATGCGAATTCCCCTTTTGAATATGGGGTTCCAGCGCAAAGATCTGTTAGCACACATGCAAGCTTTTGAATATCGGGCCCTTAGAGTTTTTCTTTCTTTGTATTACTGGGTGTTCAGGTTATGAATGTTTTTATGTGTTCATAATAAAAACTTTTATTATGAAAAAATTGAATGTAGTACTGATGATGCAGTTTAACCAAAGCTTTGTACAGATGGAAGATCTCCTCCCTTGCCTGCCCCTTCGCACTGTACTTTTGCTTCTCAACATTGCACTTGCTATCTTGATCAACAGTGCAACAGCTGTGAAACAACTCTTCCACAAGAAGTAATAATAATAATGTATACCTCAGTGAGGTATAGGACACCTGGACATGGGTTAAAGACCGGGTTCTGCCAGTACAGAGAGAGAGGGTGGGTCCTGTGGAGTAAATCAGAAGAGTAGCTGTGAGCATATTAGTAGTGCAAGGGTAAATTGTAAGCTAAGAGGGGGAGAGAAAGGGTTTTTGTCTCCTTAAAATGCACACACATATATATACATACATTTATTTAACAGTGAAAGCCATGGGCTAGTAAGTAGTTGCCCTGGCTAGTAAATATTAGCCCTGGTGGTCCAGGGGTAAAATGAGGCCAGCTTTGTTGAAGACAGTAAAATGGCATTTGATTGTTTATTAAAATAATGCATTGTGCCATTATTACTTGACTGTGAACAGCCTGCTGCAATAGTCTAATGCAGAGCGGCAGTAGGGTGGCTCTGAGGCACCCAGAGCAATGTTGAGACAGTGAGAGCCGAGCGTTGACTCCACAGAGAAGCACTAGTGTGGTTGGAAGGGAATCCCCTCACAACAGTCCTGAGTGGCTTGAAAGAACTGCAGCCCAGCAGTCACGGAGCAGGCTATGGCCTACCAGAGCAGAGTTCTTACAAAGAGTGAAATGCAATGGAGCACTGCTCTAGCTAACAAGGAGACCAGATAATCTACTTAAAAATACATTAGTTGACAGGCGACAAGAGTCAGGAGAACATTTTAGGGTCAAGCTGAAAATGATTTTTAATATTAAAATAAACGGGCACAAAGTAGTGAATGGGAGAGTTTCATTCACAGAATGAAGGCACAAGCCAGGCATCATTTTAGAGCAGCAGAACTGCTCCAGTAACAAAATGCATCACACAGAAACACATGATGAAAACACATATTATACAATGGTAAGGAAAGAATCCTGGGCTCTGACTGCTCAGTGCCCACCTTCTCAAGTGATGTTATCTCAGTATAACATCACTGTGTGAAAGCTGAGCACAAAAAGGACCTCAGCAGAGGAAAAAAATCACTACGCCTGTTCAGCTGGAACTCGTCAGTTGACCACACCAGAATTGGGGAGAAAAATCACTAAACCAGCCCTCCACTTTGTGCAAGTGTCCTCGGCTCCTTTACAAATATTCTTCCCAACAAAACAACTCCCACTGCACAGAAAGCTGAACTTTCCTTTCCTCATAGTTTATTTCTCCTGAGAACAGTACTGAAGCCATCAGTAGCGCATACTTTCTTTTTTTTTAAGCAACGTGCTGTCCTGCTATTGCTGCTTCAGTGCTGGCCGCTCAGCACCCACTATACTAATTCCGGCTTGCCTTCATAACAGTCCTACTCCAATCTCCAACTAATGGCAGTCATTCAGTGATATTTTTTTTAAATACAGTGTTTGCAACACGCAGAAAAAATAACCTCTTTAGGCAGCTTTTTGCCTGAGAACCAAATGACTTCAATGAACAGCGAAGACCATAACTGCTGGTTGCGTGGTTCACTGACACCGCTCACTTCACAGTAAAAAAGGCTGGCATGAAAATTCAGTTTCCAATCTATGGTTCAAGTGGAAGACATCCTCTATTCCTGCTCTGGCCCCAAGTAAAGCAACTAGCTTTAGCATTTATTTATCTCCCCCCCTCACAAGGTACCACCACTTACCCAACCCACTTCCCAACACCGGAAGTCTTGCTCCTCTCCACATTTCTTCCCTTCAGTTGCGGTTTTGTGTCTTACAACTCACTCAGTTCCAGAGCAGACAGTGAGGCCGGTTTAATGAAACTTTGTGCAGACGATGGACCCTGAGGGGGAAGGCAACTATCAGGCACAACAGGGACACTAACTGGGGGGAGACACCTGCAACAGGAAGAGAAGAGTGTCTATGTGGGACATCCATTTACATAGACAGAGACACTCCTTTACCAGCCGCACCACCTATTGGCCCAAATGGAACTATTGTTTTCCTTCATACACTTCCACATTGAAAAATGAAGGGAAAATCTGTTAAAAAATGCTTTTCATAGTCCTTTTTTTTAAAATATGAATGAGCCATTGTATAATAGCAGTATCACACTCCAGGGTGTGTGTTGTGCTGGGATAACGTCACTTCTTGGGTGTTGAGCACACTTGTCCTGTGGCCTCATGCTTCAACCACCTGAGGAGTGACGTTATCCCAGCACAACACACATCCTATTGTGCATTATTGCTTAATTAAAATCAATAAAATTCATAATTTAAAGCCACAGGAGGCTGGTAAATTGTCCGAGAGACGTGGTTATGTGTCTTATTTGAATTGAAAATACAGTGTTGTAAAAACTGAACTAGTTGAAGCTAGCTATCATACAGAAAATGGTGTAGTTATTTTAAACTGTAGAAAATGCTAACTTTTATACTAAGAAGTGCTGATTATTTGTCTGATTTTTCCTAAACTTGGCAGGGATACACATTAAGATGTGCTCTACATGAGAAAAATGTTTATTTATGGATAGAAAGTCAGGAAATGGGGGTCACTAACCTGGGAAGGTGGAGTGACTGGAAATCAGGTTCCATGCTGCAGGGAGGCAGAGTGGAGAAGGAGCCAGGAAACGGTGTAAGATTTCAGGCACAGCGTAAGATTTCAGGCATGAGGTGTTACAGGAGTCTGGGGGACAGCCCCAGGGAGGAGTTTAAGAGAAAGAATGAATATGTAAACAGGCTAAGCTACAGACTAGTGCAGGAAGTGTTTTTAAAGGAGGAGTGGGCATTTTTAACAGTAATTCAGCTCTAGACAGTGGGGAAAAGTCACTGCAAAATGTGTGATTTTTTTTTATAGTAAGTGAACTTCAAGCTTTACCAATTCTGGGTTCCCATGAGTGAATTTCCAAGAGAAACATTCAGGAGAAATCTGAGAAAGTGAGCTTTCTCATCATATAAGCACAGTAATGCTTAGGCATTGTGAAGTAAGGATTAATTTATGTATAAAAATATGTATGTAAAATGTGCAGTCCAGGCTGACAGGACAAGGCAGCCTCAGAATGTTCTGAGAGAGTAGGTAGGATTCAAAAGTTGGATTCCATTGTGGCTCATGCTGCTGAAGAATTCCAGTCAGGGATTGCTCATGATTGGTGCTGAGGGTTGGAATAGAGTTGTGTCCACTCAGAGACCAAGATTTGAGTAGATTGGAATGCTCAGAGTATAAAAGGAGCTGCACAGCTCAGTTGAGGAGAGTTTGAGTAGGGAGAGTGACCTGAACAGACCAGACCAGACCAGACCTGAGGGAGTCCAACCTACAGAGGCCTACCTTGTTGACAGTGCCTAGGAGACCAGCCTTCATTTTAAAGTAATAGGTATAGGGGATCACCTGTATCCCAGTGCTAGGGATAGCAGGGCAGTCAGTGAAGGCAGGGCCAGTGTTTAGAAAGCCTGCTGCTTTTAGTACCTGACATTTTTTCCACAAGATTCCAGTTTTTGGCAAAGAAGATTGCAACGACTACAGTGCCAGGTGCCTCCTCGATTCACATCAGCAAACATCTGCTAGTTCCGTGGGTCCAAGAATATTATTTTCTTTAAGCCAAAATGGATGTGGTACAGTACAATTTATTTGTCAACTAGAGACTAGTTCAGGAGGGACATTCAGCTGTGTTTGTGTTGGAATCCTTCTAACTACAAGGACTACCATTCAGATACTGAAGGAATGTGCTTTCCAAGAGACTATGGGGGGAATTTTATTTGTAATGTGATGCCAGAACAGTGAATGTGAATTTATAGAGTTTAAGAATATTGAGAGTTAAGAATTTTAAAGTATAAGTTACAGTAATAGATACCAGGGATGGGTATCTGGGCTTTTAAAGGTGAGTAGGCTGAATGAGGGTATAAGTCTAGTAGCCACTGCACACCATTAAAGCATTTAAAAGTGAATGTACAAAGACTGAGGTCTGGGGTGTGGCCTAGTGCTGGGTGTGTTATTGGGTAACTGGAGGGCTGGTGGATAGTGTATAACCTACAGTCTCCAAGGGGTCAGCTGGTACAGACCTGTGGGAGATAAGAGATAAAGGGACAGAAGTTAATGTTGAAGCAAATGCAAGTGTTTTAAAGTAAATGTGTTATTTGTTGAATGCTAAAAGTTTTTTTTTCACACAACTGTCTCTATATGTTGCAGAGCAGTCAGTAAAAGTTTGCCTTCTTTCCACTTTGAAACTGTGACAGGGTCATGCATCAGGTTGTTCGAGTCTCACATTTTTCCTGGGGTCTCTGAAGTCAGTCCAGTGCAACTCCTCTCTCTCCATACGGGTTCTGCAGCTGCTCGATTGGGGAGGTAATTGTAAAGATTCCTGTGTGTACCCAGTCAGTGGTTGTAGGTGGTAAGAGAGGCAAGGAACCTAATGGTGATGCAACTCTGTTAACCCATGTAAAGGTGCTGCATCTCTCTAGTGAATAACTAAAGGCATATCTACCTTACTATGTCTAGGTGACCCTGTGGGTGTGGTGTGTATCCTGGTTGATATACAGAACTGGCACCTGATGTGGGGCCAATGCCATGTAAGTCACATCACATACAATATGTGTCTGTCAATTGTTATAGTTGATGCCCAACATGTGGCCAGTGCCGTGTGAGTCACACCACATATGTGTCTGTCAGTTGTTATAACAGCACATAGCCTGCCTTACTTTAGCTTACTGTCAACAAATCCTTTTCTTCAGTTGTGCAATCCATCATTTCAACATGCAGCATTTATGTGCAATTTGGAATTCTTACCCTAGGTTAAGAACCTTACACTTCCCTACAGTAAACCTAACCCACACTGGTTCTTTCCCAGAACACAGCTTATGACTGGTACCAGTTTTCTAAAACCTTCAGATGCATACAGGGGTACCTGGATATGCTGCCACCACTCAACAGGACCCACACTCAGGTTATCTCTAGATCTGAATCCCATTAGACCCACTGCCCACACAGTACAGTGCTCCTTACCAAAGGACAAATGACTTACCCCTTTTGTCACCACTGAGAACACCTTACTTTAAGATATGGTAACTGTAGACTTCCTCTCCAAAGATGGATCACACCTTTTGCCCATTACCCCGGTTATCTGTACTAAAAATGACAGTCACAGAAAGCTGAAGTATATAAAAATAATATTTCATGCTCCAAGATATTTACATATGTTACAGGATAATACACACTAAGACTACGGGGAATACAGTATATCTACATAGATAAAAAAAGGTTTTTGGAAACAGAAAACACACGTAATAACTCAACTCACTTCTATTTAAATACTAAACAGAATAGACTCTTACTCAGACTGGGAACTTGTTGAGTTAAAGCATACTCAAACCCTTGATGTTGCTTGCTCAAGAGTCTTGATCCTTACTGCCTTGTCAAGTCTAATCCCAGATCCCAAATGCCTTCAGCTGACTAGCCAACCATGCCACATCATTGTGCATGTCACTCTGACATCACAGGTTCAGCCATCTCTTTTGTTCCTAGTAGGCCACCTCTCTGGAAAACTGGTCCAAACCAGATTTGTCATTTCCCAGCCTGACTGTGTAGATTGTAATTTCAGCCTTTTGTTCTCTCGGCTGCCTCCACTGTGGTGTGCTGTCTCATTTGGACCTGGCCCTGTTTAAACTCACAACAGCCCCTTTGATATGAAAAGAGCTCATCTTCCTTTGGAGATTTCCAAAACAGCTACTCATTACTGTGAAGGAGTCCTGCTGTGATACAGAATAATGACAGGAAGTCCATACCCAACTTCTCTGAGAACCCAGAACTGGGAGGCAGTATAGCACAGTGGTTTAAGGCTCTGAGCTGCAAATCTGGTGACATCCAGCAGACCAGACCTGGGTTTGAATCCCACAGCTTCCACTTGTATACTGTGTGACCCTGAGCAAGTCACTTAACTTCCCTGTGCTCCCAGGTCACTCCTGTAAAAAAGCTTTCAGCTTAGTGTGCTACTCCTGGTTAAACAACCCCCCCCAAAAAAGTTATACGTTTCTCCCTCTCTGCAGAATTACCTATGGAATACTGTACAAACTGTTTTAATGAGAATTAAAACACACACACACACACACACACACACACACACACACACACACCACAGTAGTAGTAGTAATAGTTTATTGTTTGACAAGTTATGTTGTTACAAAAAAAAACTTGCATAAAATACATCCAGTTAAAAACATTTACATACTCATAGATGTCTACAGTAATTTTCCTTTATAGACAGAATCCTGGTTTAAAAGAGCAGATAAAGGGAAAAAAATACCTATAAATATCCAGATCTATACAATTATACTCTTATATTCTAGTCACCTCATTGTGTTACCATTCCACCTGCTTTATTTATATTTACCTAATCTAATTCTGTAGCTTGAGTTCTTAAATGCAATTTCTAATGTTCAACAATTTTCATAAAAGACACAACTTTTTCCAGAAATCTTGTTGATTCTGAAGTCAATAAATATCTTGCTATTTCTTCTGTGTTCATAAATAACTGGCCTAATATTTCCTCTAGTATCTTCTTTCTAGGTGTTTCACACAAGGGGCATATAAGTAACAAATGTTTAATGTCATCTTGACCTAGATCACATTTACACCTGCCACTGGAGTTGTTCCCCTCTTCATTGATAATGGTTTGCATATGTTCACTTTTGTAATATTCGAAGTGATATTTCATAAATATCCATCTTCACTTTGAGTGTTTTATTAATGTCAAATATTTTTCCATTCTAAATGATTTTTGGATTTGTGCCAACTATTTGCTTATTTTATATTTTGCACAAATTTCTAAATCCTTTTGTCGGAAAATATCTCTAATTTTATTCTTTGTGTAGAACTGTATCTCATAAAATGGTCTAATCATTGTTTCTGTTATACAATGTAACAGACCATTTGGTTTAATCATAACTTCCACCATTTTCATAGTGGGAAAAATGATTTTGCTACTTTGATAATTAATAGCTTCCTCGAGGCACATTCTTGGCAACCTGTCAGGACTCATGTTATATATTTTGATCCAGTATAAAATTAATCTCTCCTGGATTAAATATTCCAGGGTTAACTGCCCCAATTCTGTGCATAATAATGCTGTTGGTGCCCCCATTATTTTTTTGTAATAGATCAATTTTTCTATGTTACAAGCATTATCCAGTCCCCCAATTTCACACCCATACAGTATTTGAGCTTTTATCTTTGCATTAATAATATTGATGTTACCTTTTACAGAGCTCCCCCATAATTGAATGCAAAACTAGTGATTGCTGGTATGGAGTTCTTTGTTTTTGTTTCTATGTCCTTGATATGGGTCTTCCAGGATAAATTACTTGTCATGAGGATGCCTAGATATTTAAATTCTTTTACTTGTTCTATTTTTTCATTTTGCATTCTAATTGACTGACCCTTATTATTGTCATTGCCAAAAATCATTAATTTTGTATTTTTTAAATTTATTTGTAGATCTCCCTCTTTACATTTACACTGAAAATCATTAATCAGTCTTTTAATGCCTAGCATACCAGTGAACATTAGCACTACATCATTGGCAAAAGCTAGGTAAGGGCATGCTCTACTTCCAATTCTAGGCATATGGAAATCATCTTTATACATTTGTGTTAATAATGTCTTTTAAAAACAAATTGAAAAGGATTGGGGACAGCACACATCCCTGTCTAACCCCTCTATTACTCTGAATTTTATCTGCCATTTCACCCTCACCGTTAAATCTTATCTGTAATGTGTTATTCTCATAAAGTGTAACCAAATGGCCTAACATCGCCTTTTTCATCCCTAATTTATCTAGGGTTTGCCAGAGTATATTTCTGTTGATGCTGTCAAAGGCAGCTTTTAAATCTACAAAAATAAAATAGAATTTTTGTTTTTTAACCTTTGTATATTTATAGATTAAGTGTGACAAAACATAACATTGATATACAGTAGAAAGGAGTGGCATAAAACCTGCCTGTGCTTCATCTATTAGGTTGTGTTCATATATCCACTTTATTATCCTATTATTTAATATTCTTGCAAATATTTTTTATGTTGTATCAATAAGACTAATGGGTCTATAACAAGTTGTATCTGCTCTATCACCTTTTTTCTTTTATCATGACATTAGTTTACCACCTCCACGGACCTGGCAGGGGCTACGACCCCACTCTCGGAGGGGTGTGTCCTCCAGCCCATTGGAGCCATCATGGGCCCTGCCAGGTCCTGGTATTCTCCTCTTTTTTTCTCCCCATGCCAGTGCAATGGGTGCAGCAGCTGTCTCCACCTCCACAGAGGCAGCCAAGCACCCTGGGCATGGGCTGAACCCCTCTTGTTGTGCTGACACATGCAGCACAAACCCCCCTCCCCAAGGAAGGAGAGCAGTCCTCTGGATGCTCAATCCTTACCTCCCTCGGCCAACCACTGAACAACCTGAGTCCATTCCTGAACCCAGGTCACCGGCATGGAGCGAGGTGTGGCATCTGGTGCCTCAACCCTCAGCACCACTGGGCCGGCTGTTCTATCACCTTTTTTGAATAATGGAATTATTATAGCCAATTTCCATGAATCTGGTATTATGCCTGTTTTATTGATAAAACTGAATAATTTCCTTAGAATCCACATCCATCTATCCCATGTATTTGTTATGGCATCTATTGGGACACCATTGGGTCCTGGTACCTTATGTTTGGTAAATGCTTGGATAGCTATATTTAGTTCTTCAAGATCTATTTTCTACTCTAATGATATCCACTCTTTATTTTCCACACTTATGTTCGAGCCAATCTTTTCATCAAAAAATATACTTTTAAAGTGCTTAATTCATTCAGATGGTTCTATATAGTTCTGTAGGTTTTCTGGTTGTTCTGCTAAACCTTTACTTACAAATTTCTAGCATTTTCTGTTGTCCTTCTTTAATATTGTTTTTTTCTAATTTTTACCAGATGGTCTCCCAATATAAATATTTCTGTTTAGTTATACTTTTATTATGTGATGCTCTTAATGCCTGTAGTTTTTTCCTATTTTCTTTATTTGGAGATTTTTCAACTAATCTCATATGATTATTAATTTTTGTTTTTGCAGTCTGACATTCTTTATTAAACCACAGTGCCCGTCTTTTTTGAATAGATTTTAATTTATTTCTTCACTGTATCTGCTAACTGTATTATTAAATTATTGTATGTGGTTATATTGTCTTTCTCCTCTTTGTTTCTATGTATTCATCCATTTTTTTTGTAGAATGCCTCTCTCATTTAGTACATCAAAAAATTCTGGACCGTTTATTAAGTTCCACCCTATATCCCTTTTATATGTATTATATTGTAGTTTTGATTTTCCTTTTTTTTTTGTTCTGACAAAAATGCATCTCTTGTTTTCTATGATAATCTCCAGCTCCAGTGGCAGGTGTTTGCTCTCTTCTCTATTTCCTATCCTTACATCAGTACATTTATCAATTATATTCATACTAATCCAAACTTGATCAATAATATAACTTCCCTTAGTGCCTAAAAATGTATATGCACCCCTTTCATCCTGTATAGTGCATCCATTAACCAATATAAAATTTCTATCCATGAATATCTTTAATTGTTTTCCCTTCAAGTTACTTTTCGGATCTGTTGTATTTCTTTCATACTTCAGGTATTCACAGTTATTTGATATAAGCACATCAACAACATCATTACATAGTTTTATGCAGTGTCCCACTCTGGCATTAACCCCCCCCCCCGCTATAATATACCCTGTTGTAGGGTTTATGATCATACCATTCTCTAAGAACCTATCAAGAGTTTCAAGAATTTTAGATCTTGTTTCATTTTTATCATTAGGTGGCATGTATACAGTACATATAACATAACTAAATCTAGCTTAGGTGTACAGATCCTGACTCCCAGAATATTATCATTATTAATAACTAGTTCCTCTGTCTTGTACTTTGAGTCCAAATTGCGGAAAGTCCTTAACCCCCCCTATGTACAGTAGCCCCCGTATTTTTTAAATATTTTAGCTTGCTTGTTATAGGCCTTAAATCCATCAAGGTACATCAGACAGTAAAACAAATTACATTAAAAGTTGCTACAAAAATTAAGCTTCATTTTTCTGACCCATAGCCCAATGTGTGCAGGTCCATCTGCAGTGCATCTCGTAAGTTCACCATTTTGGCCAATTTAGTGTTATCAGCAAAATCTGGCAGTCTACTCCTGACACCCAGAAATGACAAAAGGTGCTGCACTGCAAAGCTGGGTGGGGTGCGAGTGGAGGCTTGCCAGCCCAAAAGTGAACACTAGACACACAAAAACACTCGCACTGCAGAGCCAGGAGAATGTATGGTTCCCCGGTGAAGATCAATAAGGACTCAAACCACCAAATGGTAGATTCTTGCTTAAAGTTGATTTATTCCAAAAGATATGAAGGTACAGCAGTAACATCTGCCTAGTACTCCTGACACCCTCCTGCAGGTCATTGATTTATATATTAAAAAGTTAGTGTACTGCTTAAAACTATATTAGATTTGAAAAGTAGCCAACCATTATCTTTTGTATCTGAGGTACTTTTTTATTTTCCCTTTGTTTAATTAGAAGATTGTTTACCTGATGTTAGTAGATGTGATGTGTGGAACTGCACTTTGCCTGGCAGCTGACATATCTTGCTCTGCTGCCCTCCACATCACCAGCATTGTGACCTCACTGACTGTGACATCACTGCTGCTTAGGAACAGCAATTCAATGACTGCCTGCTCGTTCATCTGTGATGTCACTGTCAGTGAGATCACAATTCTGCTGATGTGGTGGGGGGGCAGTAGAGTTAGATATGCCAGCTGC
Source organism: Neoceratodus forsteri (assembly GCA_016271365.2). Classification (NCBI taxonomy): domain Eukaryota; kingdom Metazoa; phylum Chordata; order Ceratodontiformes; family Ceratodontidae; genus Neoceratodus; species Neoceratodus forsteri. The sequence continues at coordinate 1,536,264,151 of CM028131.1, read as the reverse complement.
CAGGCTAAGAGCTGTTCCTCACCTCCAGCACAATATTGTCACATAGAAGACTTTCTGATGAGCATAGGGAAAATACTTCAGAAATAAAAAGTTACAACTGATTACTTCTTAAAATTTATATTATTTTCCTGTCTGCCTGTTTTGGCTCCACTAGCTCTTAAAAGAGTAGCAGACCTTACACCAACTGTTGAGGCAGTCCACTTTGTGCATCCCTATACTCTGAATGGTGACATCCAGCATCACTCTTTTCTTCCTATATATGAGCAAACTTGCTGTCTACCTGCTGTATATATTGTGGACTCACATGCCTTTCTGCAGTGGTTTCCATGTAGTAAAGTGTCTATGATCTTGCTGAAGTTTAGATAGTAATTGTAGTGTTCTCCTCCCACTCCCTCTGGGATGCATCTGGAAACAAGCTGTTGGGATGGTAAAATATTTGAAATAAATAATAAATTGCCACACAGCCTTAATCTGCCTCCCTCATTACTTCCTCTCAGAAGGTAATCAAATTGGTTTTGCAGGATTTACCTCATGCAAAGCCATGTTGTGTACTACAGAGCAAACTATCTTCTTCCATGTGCTGATCCACATATTTTCTGATTGACTTAAACACTTTTTCATGCACCAAGGTAAGGCTTACAAGTCTTTAATTACCTGGGTCCGACCTTGCTCCTTTCTTGAGTAGGGCAATAACATTGACTATTTTGTGGTCCACTGGAACTAGCCTTTCCTGCAATGAGTCAGAAAGAAGCCCATTTACTGCTTGATTTAATTACACTATTCATTTTGAGCAGATTGGGATTTTCCTATTTAAACATCCTCCAGATATATACCAACAAATTCTGACATGATCAGCACTGTCTCCTGCTCAGCCTGCTTATCTCCTTTAACTTGCCAGTTCCACCTCTTGTTGCCCAATAGGGATGCAGCAAAGTTTAATTTCACTGGTGAATTTCCAGCGAATTTGCAAATTTCGCATCTGCAGATTAGTTTGTGAAAATTGCATCTCTTGTTGAAAATTCACAGTTTGTTACTTCACTTTGCTTTTGTTTTTTTAAGTGCAAATTGCACTTAAAAAAAACCAAAGCAAGAAGAAGTTGGGTATTCCAAATCCCTGGTGTGTAGTGGTCCCCCCTCCCCATTGCTGGCCAGTTGGCCACAATGTAAAAAAAAAATTTTTTTTATTTATTTAAGTCCCTGGTGGTCCCCCCCACTTGCCGATTGTGGGCCACTGTTTCAATAAAGAAACTCACCCAGGGCTCCCCCCACACACCTACTGATTGCTGGCCAGTCATAAATACAAAATGCATTTTTGTAACTTTAGTCCCTGTTGTCTAGTGGATCCCCCACCCCATCAGGGAGTGCCCCACCACACCACCACACTCACCCATCCTGATCCCACCCTGACTGGGTCACTGGCACAACCCTCCATGCACCTCCCTGGTTGGAAGCCCAACTGAGCTCTTAATGAATGAGTGCATACTTGCACAAACATACGCTCATTCACTGACAGCTGGCGGTCATTTTAAGGATTTTTTCAGGGGCTAGAGAACAGAAGGGGCTGCTCCAGTCACAGGCTGGGGGGCGGGATGGGGAATGTTGTGGACCCCACTGGGGTCACAATGCCATTCCCCATCCCCCCTGCTGTTCTTCACTGTATATTTGTGGTGGGACCCTCCGGGGTCCACAACACCATTCCCCCTATCCTGCCCCACCCATGGTGACCAGAACAGCCTCCCATTCTCTAGTCCCCTGAAAAAATCCTCAAAATGACTGCCAGCTGTCAGTGAATGAGCACGTGCTCATTCATTAAGGGCTCAGTCAGGCTGCCAGCTGTGGAGAAGAGTAGAGGACTGTGCCGGTGTCCTGGTCAGGATGGTATCAGGATGAAAGGGAGTGGGGTAGTGTGACCAATCTCATGGGGCACTCCCTGATGGAGTGGGGGGGGTCCACTAGGCACCAGGGATTGAATTTACAAAAATATATTTTATATTTTTATGACTGGCCAGTGATCGGCAGGTGTGCATGGGGAGCCGGGGGTGAGTTTCTTTATTTAAACTCTGGCCCATGATCAGCGGTTGGGGGGGCTACCAGGGATTTAATTAAAAAAAATATTTGGCATTGTGGCCAACTGGCCAGTGATTGGGGGGGCAGTTAAATCAGCGGGGGGGGGGGAGGACCACTAGACACCAGGGATTTATATTTGTTGGGCAAGTTTGTATGTGAAGTGTAGAATTTTGCCCGCAAAATTCCACACTTTTGCATTTGATCCTGCACTCCGCGATCTGTGAATTTTGCAGGTTGTGCTTCGTGTATTGAGTGTAATCCGCAACAGTTTTCATGGAGTGAAATTTGGTGACTTCACAGATCTCTACTTCCCAATCCCCCTGACATCTTGACTGAATACTGGCACACTCATTATTTTGTGCCTCTGCCACTCCCTGCCTTCCTCAATGATTTCCCTGCCCCTATGATCAGGAGCCTCACATTATCTTTGACTTTCTTTTTGAGTATTGTAAAAAGGGTTTTCTGTTCCTCATAATCGAAAAGGGTTCTCTATTCCTTATATTGCCTTGCACAGTCCTCACTTCCTGCCATAGCCTATGCAGTCATATTCCTTGTTTACCTCTGTAATGACCTATACTTAGATTCTCTGGTTTTGTCTCCAAAATCATTCCACTAATCATATGTCCCCTTTTGCTCCTGTAACTTCCCCTGCAGGTCCTGGGGTGATCAGGGAAGCTTCTCCCTTGCTGTCTTTTCTTTGTGACCCTCAGGGATACATCTAGCCTCTGCCTATATTACATTCTTCAGAGCCTTCTACCTGATTTCAGCACTTCCACTCAGTGCTGTGTTTGCCAGGTGAGCCCCAGGCATCTCATGCTACTTATCAGAATCTGCTTTCCTGAAGTTTAACATCCTGGTCTTGTTTTTTTGGGAAGTAGTTTATATTTGCACCTCAAACTTAATCCTGTTATGGGTGGTGTTACCCACTGGCCCCCACCCCCACCCTCACTGCCTCAATGATGTCATTGCCACTGCTCAGCAGCAGATCCAGAACCTCATCCCCTCTTGTCCCATTGCTAACATGCTGAAGAAGGAAAAAGTCCTTCATATGTTTAAAAACAATCCTTCCCTTCTTTTCCCACAGGCCCTTTTCACCTTCCAGTCAATATCGAGCAAGGTGAAATCCCACATTAGAATGAAGGCTCCGCATAGTGGTTGCCCTCTTGAATTTGTGTGCTAATTTCAAGTCTTAGAATAGAATTTTGTTTGAAGTAGCACCTTTCAAACACAATATATACCAAAGTGTTTCACAAAACAATAAGTTAAGCAATAATGATAGAGCAGCCAGTCATTTCTTGAGGTTTAATGACCGACTGAAGTGAACGGGAGGGCCACCCCCCCCAGCCAGTTGTTAATCCCCAGAAAAATTATGGTCTCTGAGGTCATTATTGGGATTATAATTCTAATTACATTGGTAAGGGTTGGGATTTTTTTTATTAAATTTACAAACATGTGTTCCACTCTGAGCTGTACTGGGCATTTCTAAGGGAATAACGCCTAGTACAGCAGCCAGTAAGAGTGTGCATTTGCCTCATGAATAATTAATTAAACTTATAATATGTATATAATAACTGGTGAGCATTTTTCTCCCATAGGGAAACCCGGTTATAATTAGCTGTTATAACCAGCTGGTTATAATGGCGAACCATGCACCAGGTTTCCCTCGTTCCACACATGCGCCATCTGCCGTCTTCCCTTCATCAGTGCCAGACACTTCACCTCTCGCACTTGATTCTGCTGTAAGTAAATATTTAAAAAAAAACATAGCTCATTTAGCAGAGGAACTGCATTACAAAAAAAGAAAGAAAACATTACAACAGCTGCTTGAAAACTGACTGTGGACCGTGCTTGAACCCGACATGGGTGTAGGAAGACATATGCCAAGTAAATCATGGCATACAAGGTGATTGGAGAGGGGGTGGTATTCTGGGCCCTGAGCATTGATTTTGCTTACTCCTACTGCCCAATAGCCACCCTTGCTGATGTTATAATATGATTTTTGTGCTCTGTTCAAATTAAACACAATACTAAATGCATAAATCTAAGTACAGCTGCAATTTTTTTTTGCTCTTATGTTGTAGTTCCTGAAGTACAATACGGAGTGTACAAGGATTCTGGGCAACAAATACAGGCATATCTAAAATGGGTGGCAGCAAAGATGCACCAAAGGGTTCTGTCTTACAAATGTTATTTTCCTAGCTACGCCACCGGAATCTGACTGCAACTGCTCAGCTATGTGTTTCTGTTTCATATATATGCTGTTGTGAAAATATTCTCCCCAGCAATTATATAAAATAAAACATGGGGTGGTGTGTAAAACTTGAATTTTACACACACCCTTGGTGTTGGATGCTTAAATAAACCCCTCAAACTTTGCTTTTGGAGTTTAAGTAGCATCTAACACCTCAGTTGAGTGTAAAATTCTCATTAAACACACCACCCCATGTATTATTATATATGTGTATTCATGTATATATATATATATATATATATATATATATATATATATATTTTTAATGCAGGGACAGTATACTAGTGACACAGAGGCTGTTCATGGTATATAGTATATACATGCAGCAGGCATTAAGCATGCCAATTCACATACACACACATACACACCAGTTTTGTTTCATGTAGTACCTGGCAGTTTCTGTAGGGCTCCCATCCTTTTTCACCCTTCTGCTTGCTTGCTATAATCCCCTCCTTGACATTTAAAGCAACCCCTTCACTCCTCTGACCCTACCTGTCCTGTCTGAAAAGACTGTACCCTTCAACCCTAGTGTCTCAGCTAATTACCTACATTGCACCAATTCTCTGTGAGCCCCATTTCATTGTAGCATTTCTCAACTAGCTGACTGACCAGCTGTGTCCATCTTGTTAAGATGCACTCCCCGCATTCACTGTCATGCAGTAGCGGACTGGGATTTTCCTCTTCCATACCTTAGGTTCCTCACAGCCATCTTTTTAGGGCTGCAGTTGGTGTAGCCCTGCAGACCTCTTGCTACAAAATAAAAAGAATCAGCCCATTCATTCCAACCGAACAACATGTTGGACACAGCACAGTTGACTCTGCATCCATGGCATCCCTGGAGCACTCCACTCCTTGTCTCCGGTCCCACTGCACTATTTTTATACTGTACAAATCAGTGGCATCCTGATCATGACAATGGGAGATTGGGCACCCCCGGTGTCACTCTTATGTTTCTTGGGGTGGGGTGGGGTGGTGGGTGCCAAGAGGGAGAGTTGGGTGGGGGTGGATATCTATAATTTAAAAGGAAAAGAAAAATTGGTGGTCACAGCACATTCTGCGGTGTCCAAGATGGCCACCGCACTCTACTGCGCATGCGCTAGTAGTTGTGCATGTGCAGTGGCCATCTTGGACATGGTGGAAAGTGCCATGACCACCAATTTGTTTTCTTTTAAATTATAGCTATCACTACCACCCCACCCTCCCTCTCAGCACCCCCCCCACCAGAAACATAAAAGTGACACGGGGGTGCCTAGTCTCCCAGTGTTCCGATCAGGACCCTTATTTGTTTTCTTTTTCCCCCACCCTCCCTCCCTCCTCAGCGCCCACAGAAACATAAGAGGACACTGGGGTGCCAAGCCCCAGTGTCGTGATCCGAATCCTTGTTTTTTCTTTTTTTAACTCTGTAAAAAGAAAACTGTCCATCAATGTCTTTTGAGGCGGAGTCATTGTTTTTTTTAAACCCTGTAAAAGAAAACCATCCATTGATGTCTTCTGCAGCTGTTCCTGTCCCCCACCTGACCTTCCCACTCAACACCCACCCCCACCCCCACCCCAAAGCCCTTACATACCCATCGAGTTCCAACACCCTAATCCTCTCTGGACTGCAGATGCATCTTCACTCTTCAAAGCCAGACTGTGAATTGAAGAAACAGGTATGTAGTTCAATGTATTTCAATGGTGTTTTGAACTTAGTGGCATAACTTGGCCATTTTTTCATATTTGTTTCCCAGATTTTCAACATGCCTTTTTTGGGGACCCTACCTCATGAACAATTGCACTGTCATTAGGCAAATCTGTCCTAAAAGGTGATTTCAAGATCCCTGCATGAAATCACCTTTTGGGCAGAGTTGAACATTTCCTCTGCCCTTGTTTATGAGGTGGGGTCATAAGAAGGCTATTTTGAAAATTTGGTGTAAAAATATTAAAACAACAACAAAGTTATGCGCTTATGTTAAATTTTGCAAATGCAGGCTCGCAACGTTGGTAATTTCCAATATTTTTACCCTAAATTTACAACTTAGTCAAATCTTTACAGCACCTCTGAATATGATGGCTGTCATTTTCAAATCCTGGCCAAAATGTTTGTGTTTTTTTTTCACACCCTGAAAGGTGATTTTGTGCAGGGACTGCAAAATCACCTTTCGGGCAGGAGTTGAAAATTTTCTCTGCCCTTGTTCATGAGGTGGGATCATAAGAAGGCTATGCTGAAAAGTTGGTGTAAAAATATTAAAAAACAAGAAAGTTATGAGCCTACATTTAATTTTTCAAATGCAGGCTCGTAACTTTGGTCATTTTCAATATTTTTACCCAAAATTTTCAACATAGCCATTTTTTATAGCACCTCATGAATGTGATGGCTGTCATTTTTCAACTCCTGCCCAAAATGTGTTTTTGCATCCCGAAAGTTGATTTCCCAGTCCCTATGCAAAATCACCTTTAAGGCAGGAGTTGAACATTTGCTCTGCCCTCCTTCATGAGACAGGGTCATAACAAGCCTATGCTGAAAATTTGGTGTATGAATATTATAAAATAACAAACTTATGATCCTATGTTACATTTTGCTAATGCAGGCTCGTAATTTATTTATTTAAAAGTTGATAACTAGGAAAGGCACACTGAGCTGAGGCTCATTTCCAGGTGTGACCCGGGGCAGGGGTTAGGGTGCAATACATACATAAAATATAAACACATCAAAACGTGATTTGAGATATGAGTACTACATAACAATAAGAAATAATTACATCTTAAACAAAAACTAAATCCTAACAGTGTCCTTAACAGTGGAAACTCTCACTTATAACGGTGCATGAACAAGCAAAATAAGGCTAGGAGCTTGGGTACTGACATGCGCAGGTAAGGTGCAGCAGGGATTGTGCACGAGGGGCTAGGGTTGGAACTGTATTGCCAGTGGCGGCTGACAAATTAGGGAGGATGGAAACAATTGCTGGGGGGTGATGGTGGTGTTTGAAGTGTTTTTTAAAGGAAAGTGTGGTAGGCAAGCTTCATACAGTGGGGGGAAGGGAGTTCCAGAAAGCAGGTAGCTATTGGGCGAAGGCTATTTTTCCTGCTTGCATATGAGGTGTAGCCAGAGCAAAGGAGCGGTGGTCACATGCGTGCAGGGAGTAGCCAGTGCTGGGAGCTGAGGCTAATAAAGGGGAGAGGTAAGAGGGAAGGGTGTTGAACCAGAATTTGGAAATAAAGGTTGCGCAGTTAGCCAGATGACAATCAGTGAGAGAGGACAAGGAGATAGATTGGTAAAGGAGGCAGTGGTGGGTGCGGTAAGGGAGATTAGCAGCAAAACAGCATAAGGCATGGAACAGTGGGTCTAATTTGGCCAGGGAGGATTGTGGTGCTGAGCTATAGACCATGTCCACGTAATTGAATGAAGGAAGGATGAGCTTGGAGATTATTTCCCTCCTAATGGACGGTGAGAGGCTATCCTTATGTCTATACAGCATACCTAGTTTTGAATGCAGCTTATTGTGAATAGAATCCAAGTGCAGTGAGAAGACCAGTTTGGTAATTTTTGTAACTTTGCTCATTTTCAGTATTTTTATTCCAAATTCCTCAGCTGCAACCCTATCAGCTTTGACCAGAGTTTGTTTACCGCTTGTTTCTGCCTAGGGCATGGGTGTTCTCATATCCATCTCCTCCCCTGTCCTAGTTTAAAACCTCCCATGTAATACTACCAGTCCTGTGTGTCAGAGCCCCCACTTGTTCAGGGCTGAGACCACCCATTATTTATTTATTTGCAATTTAAAAAGGACAGTCCAGATAAGATACAGTATTTCATTTGAGCAGGGTTCTGCCTTTAATTAATTAATTACTTAATTAAAAGTTTAACCAGGCATTACATACTGAGCTGAAAGCAACTCTTTTCAAGATGTGTCTTGAGGGAGAGGGGAATAGGAGATAGCTAACCATAAAAAAACAAGGTAAAATACAATAATATAGTTTTACAATCAGAATCATAAATATTATAGGCAGAATAGTAATTGAAGGCATCTAGAAAATAAAACACACTCTAATATACACAGAAAAGAAAAATAGCAGAACAGTAAGAAGAGGGCAAGACAAGAGAATGGAGAAAAAGAGGAAGGGTCCCAAGCATTTGCAGGTAGGATGACAAAAGTCAGAAAGAAGAGACTTTAGGGAGGAAGAAGAGGCAGAATGAATAGGAAGTGGAAGGGAGAATCAAAGTTGTACCTGTTTTATAGCTGTGTGAACTGATGTACTGAAAGTTTGAGTACTAGCTCAGGATCACACAATAAGTAAGTTAATGATGAGATTTGAACCTGGGTCTTTTGGTTTTGAAGGCTAAACTTTAGCCATAATACCACACTACTTCCATTTCATAGTCCTCCCCTGCCCCAGAATGCCCCTCAGTTGATGAAGAACTGAAACACTTACTCCCTGCATCAAACCTCAGCCACATGTTTACCTACTTAATCTCCTGCGCTCCTCACTGTCACTCATACCTCTCAACCTTTTGTCCCCCAAATGTGGAACATTGCCTCTCAAAATGTAGAACAAATGATCAAAATGTGGAACACTTAATCAAATCTTTACCTAAGAAGCTTAGAACACTGTTAAAATGTTTGCACTGATGTTCAGAAAGTCTGTTATTAATTGAATAATATATGTTTTGCATCATTTACTATAGATTTTTGCTTTAAAATGTTAACACTGAAAGTGGGACAAGTCCTCACAATGTGGAACAGGGAGCTTTTGTGAAGTAAAATGAGGAACGTTCCTCGTAATGTGGCACAGTTGAGATGTATGCTGTCCCTGCATGCGGCACTAGTAGTGTCTCAGAAAATATTGCCTAGGATGTCCTGCTTTGAATGTTCCTGCCTTGATCGATCCTGTAGGACCTCCAATTTCTATCCTGTAGGACCTCCAATTTCCCTCTGCATGTGTCACTGGTGTCAACAGTACCACAACAACTGGTTCCTCTTCCCCCTCCCACTCAAGCCAGACCAGTTTGCTACATTTTATACTAGCCATGCACCAGAAGCAGCACCCCACTGAAAATGAAGTGTTACATCACAGCTGAACTATCCTCTGTAAATGGACTGTACAAAAACGACACTTACACACACACACACACACACACAGATACAGATTATCATTGACATTTTATTGTTTGTATCCACACAGTAGCATATTTATATAGTTCCTCACTCTCACACCATGACTTGGGTTATACCCAAAGTGCCGTGCAGTACTAGTGGCATAGAGACAGATCTCTGTGACTAGTGACATGCCACACCCTTGGACATGCCATCTGCGAGATGAGACATTAAGCCAAGGTCCCTTTTGCCCAAATCTGGTATTTGTCCAGATGAATGCTAAAAATCTCATGGTGCTATCTGAAAAGAGCTTGGAGTTACTCCAGTGTCCAGGCCCCATTCTTCCTGCTGCCATTTTACAAAAACCAGTTCAGCAGTGTGCATGACTGAGATGGGGAATGCTAAGGGAGCATTAGAGTGGCCATTATTTTTAACAAGGAGGAGGAAGCTGGACTCACGTTCCAAACAATTCCCCCCAAAAAAGTACCAGTCTTGGTGCAGGATATCAAAGGCCTTAGTTCCATATGTTTAAAAAGGCAGTAGCTGCACAGCTATAATTAGTTCCACACAGACAGGCATTTTTTCAAGGCATGATATTACTGCTAAGTGATCTGTTTTTATCCACCAGTGTTAAAGTGCATATAAATAGATTAAACAGTGTTTAAATAACTTGGATGACAACAGAAATTAGTGGTATAAAAAACAGAGTGTAAAGCTAGTGACAAACCAGAATATGAAACACACAGATCCATCAAATGAGCAATGGAATAGCACGTAGGACAGCACAGGAACGGTAGTAAGGGGAAGGGATGGCATCAAGGGCAAAACCAAAACTATGGGTAGGGGTGGGAGGAGGGGAGAAATACAAAAAACATAAGTGTGGATAAAGGGGTTGGGGAATGAGGAGAAAAAGGAGAAGGCTGGAATAAGCAACAGGGTAGGGTAGGGGGAGGACTATGATACTGTATCAGATTATTTCATCAAATGGCAAGAGTCACATATCCACATCCAAAAAAGTACATCATTATCTTCTCTTGTTTTTGGAAAGGGTTTTAACTGAAAATATTTACTTAGTCCTGGGGGTTTCAGTGCCCATATGCAGTACTGCCAGAAAGTTTTTTTTTTTTTTTAAAGCAAATTGTGCAAGTCACCACCTCTGATTTCCAGTTTGGTCTTTTCAAGACCTAGAAAAGAGAAAGTGCGGAGGGCATCCATTTTTTTGACATGACAGGCTAGTGCACTTTCAACATCCAGCCTTGGAGCACATGTGCTCACCAATGCAGATTTTAAGTTTCCTGTTGGTTTTAACCAACGGAAGAACATCCACAAGTGCATGTTTGCATTGGTGAGCAAATGTGCTCCAAGGCTGAATGTTGAAAGTGCACTAGCCTGTCATGTTAAAAAAATGGGTGCCACTTTCTCTTTTCTAGGTCTTGAAAAGACCAGACTGGGAATCATGCCACATATGTGATGTAGCATGATATAAAATCAGACACATGAAACCTTTCTCCTGAAACTGGATGTACAAACGAGTCCCCTCCTGCAATGTCCCACAATATTTAGTTTCTTCTCCTTTTCTTACCTTTTGCTGGACCCCTAGACTGGGCTGCCTGTGAGGGCCAAGAACACTTTGAATCAGAGTGTCTGCAAGATTCTTACCTCTCCTATAAATCACTCTTTGGGGTTCCTTAGTGACATTCTGCAATGGGGGGAGGGGGTGAGGAAATAACATATCATTCCTGTTTCTCTCCTGCTCTTTATTTACACCTTTGGTAATGCATCTTTGTTTTTTTTTTTCTGCCTGCCCTTGCTCCTCAGCCCACAACTCCTCTGGGCCACACATTGTCCCCATTGCCCTCCAGTCTCACCCCTCTACTGTCAGCTCTTGCCACCTGATTCCTGCACTGTACCTGTGTCCAGAGGGTTCTGGCTTATCCCTGCTGAGGGTCCCCCCTCCCCCAAGGGGTAGGGCATGAGGAGAGGAGGAACAGGCTCTGACCCTTCCAGAATGACAGGTGTGGGGGGGACAGGAGTGGTGCATCTGGAGGGGGGTTGTGGCATGGTGGGACATGGCAGCTGTCATCCGGTTGACAGGTGGTGAGTTTCCATTTTTTCTGGGGCCCCACCTGACTCACACATGTGCATTTCCACAGCGTTGTCCTGGGACAGGGCCGTTCAACAGTGTGTGGTCACCCACACTGCCAAGAGCTCCTCCACTAGGCCACCACCAGGAGTTGCTCTAGTAGCGGAATGCCACAACCCAGCCGCCAGAAGGGAAGCATCCGGGGAATGTTCTGACTCCTTCCCTGCCTGCCGCCACTCCTGACATCTGGGCTCGGGGCATGAATCCAGATCACCAGCGTGCCAGAGTGATGTCCCATCACTCAGCGCCATGGAGCCAGTAGTACTACATCTTTGGTTATAATCTCTAGCCACAAAACAATCACACAATTCCTTTTTTGCTAACTTTATAAATCTCTCTCCCTGATGAAATGCCAGGGCACCTGTTTGGTGGTGGTTCTGTGTGTTTGCACTTTAGCATTGTCACTATGTCCATAATTCAATAAACTATGCAGATGAGCATCACTGATTTGGAGTTATTCCTTCAGTTATTCCTTAGTGTCCTCGGCTTCTGCATGATGTGATGCTACTGAATTCTTGCTTTGGTTTTTGTGCTTCCCTTCCAACCCCTGAAGCATCAATTCCATTGCAAATGAATATTTACTATTTCTTTTTTTATTATTTTGTCTTTCTTGTTGCATTTTCATTCCAGTCTGCTTCCTGTCACTTGGCTAATCCATACCCCAGCATCGTTTCTTCTGTGTCGCTTGTGGACTCCTGTGACTAATCTTCTCTTTAGAATGTTTGTCTCTGATGGCTACTTACTCCTCTTGTCTTAGAGGAAAAGTGGAAGAAAAATCAGCCAGAACAATCCTAAGGGGATGCCGTGGCAGAGGCAAATGCATGCAATTCCAGTGCTAAGGGACTCCACTGATGACAGCCATGCCTGAGTACATGCACACATTTCCGTTGTGCATTGGGGTGTGCTTTGGTGAGTTCTGAAGCTGTGGCTGCCCATTACCTGGGCTACTGAAGCTCAGGAATGCAGCAACATATTCCGCCAGCCCTCCCCAAAAAGCAGCATGCTGTGTAAAAAACAATATGAAAAGACACACATGAATCCACCCTTGGCAGCCTCGCAAATGGGAGGAAGAGTGAAGGAGGACTGCAGAAAAGTAGATCTATTTATTGTGAGCAAAATGCTCACTGCATCCTCCATTAGACAACCTCCCAGACTCATGGTATCAGAGCATCCACTTCCTTGTGCCCTTTGTTGAGCCCAGTGTAAATTCACATGCAGCACTTGTTATTGTTTTTTTGTGTTGGTCGTTCATACAGAAAGAAAGGACCTTAGACCCTTCCTGTGCACCTTCCCTTTGTATTAATGTATTGCACTCAGCTTTTGCTGTGCTGGCTGGGATTCCATGATTGGAGCCCAAACTCGGGTGCCATGAATGGTGAGCAGATGCACGCACCACTAGGTTATTGATCACTGAAAATCTGTTTCTATTCTAGCATTTGAAGATCATGTGAATCAGAAACTGATTGTTGCATTGACTCAAACACGTGTGACCTCGGCTCTGAGACATGCTTAGCAATTCCTAGAGGGCCCCTTCTACATATACTAGATTATGAGGGTATTATTTACCTGTGTGCTGCTGCAAATGATCTTGCACATAGTCCTGGTGTTTACATAATGGCATTTGTCATTTTGCTTTCTGATCTAGTTTCCATGCTCTCCACTGCTCTCTTTATTCTCAGCAGGGTTTATTGTAGCCTGAAGAACATAGATTATACTTTTTAGATCACTTAGTAGAGAAAATATTATGCATCTCCTTTGTCCCCTCTGAGTGATTTTCTAACTAAAAAACTTTGCTCAATAAATCTTGAACATGTCCTCTTTATTTTATAAAGAAACCCAAAGTGTTTTCTAAAATGGGCAAGAAAGGTATTTTTTACTGCTGACCCATGTATTTGGAAATTTTTTTTAAATCATTTAAGCTCCTCTGTGACTACACCTCACTTTTAATTTATTTATTTTTATTTATTTATTTATTTATTACAGTCTCAGATTTTGACATACCTTTGCGTCAGAGACTCATTTACAAAGGTTCCACGTCCAAAAGATCTTAAAGACCTGTGTTGTAAATAACGGATGGATAATTTTACCTGTTGATGGTAATTATTTTGTATATTTTATTTATTTGAAAGTTTGTGACCGGGAGAAGCACACAGCCGTGGCTCATTTCCAGGTGCGACCCGGAGGCAAGGGAAGGGGAATATGTGTACAGATGTAAACTGATTTATAGAACCAGATTAAGCTGTTCATGGTATTTAGTGAATGCGAGGAAATTTGGCCAGGACACTGGGAAAATTCCCCAGCTCTTATCGAGGAGTGCCATGGGATCTTTGACGTCTGCCTGAACAACCACCTGAACAGGCAAAAAGGGTCTTGGTTTAACATCTGGTCTGAAAGACAATATATATGCTGCTAATTTTTCTTGCATTTGTAACTGAGTGTAACCCCTTCTCCAAAAAAGTGTGACATGCAACTTGTTTCTCTCAGCCTACATCCAGAATGTGGCTTGGGTAATTTAGCTCCCTCTGGCCCCCAGTATTCAAACTCTATTGTGGAGAACCAGCAGGGAGCTTCAGGGACATTATTTCTCTGGTACCTCCTGCACCACTCCACAGTATGGTTCTGACAAAGACTGCCATCTCCACCAATGGAATAAGATAACATATGATGCTCCACCGCAACTGCACACTCCAGTGAGACAATGCAACATGAAAGGGAGAGGAGGAATGGAGGAGCAGGAATTTTGTTTAAGGGCAAGAGCTCTCCAGGAAAGTAACTTTGGGGATAGAGACCATTTTCAATATGGCTACCACCATCTTGAAGCCCTCTGACCTTGCCTGCCAGTCAGTGGGAGTGGGGCCATGCAGCTGAGCTGTAGAGGCCTCTGAATTGCTGGACAACTGATTTATTTAGGTACAGTTTTGTAGGCCAATAGAGAATTGTGAGCGAAACCTCCAAGACTGTCTGGACCTGATTAACAGCCTGAGGAACCAATGAGAATAGGCACTGCTCAAGGAGAAGAAGCAGGGTTGGCATCATGCAAAGAGTAGAAGCAGGGGATGTGCTGACTTTGGTCAGAGCTGTGAAAGATCTCAAAGAGGCAAGACTGCTGTCCACAGAATGTTCGAGCTGGGTCATGACAGACTGTGTCTGCAAAAGATGAGCTCTGAGTTAGCCATTTTTACTGGTGAGGAGAAATAGAAGGCAAACACGTGCTAGCTGGCATAGAAGATGATGAGAAGGTACAGTGCGTAACAAGTATGTGAGCAAGAAGAAGCTGCAGCAAGGCTGTCTGTTGCAGGGTCCATTAGCAGGCACCTTAGCCATGTGTCAGGCTGCGACCACCAGGAGGGATTGAAGGCTATGACATATGGATCAGTATGGACATGCAGTTATCAGGGAGTGAGACTGCCAGCTGAACCTCCAGGAGGAACTAGTTAAGCCAGCACCTGAGAGCAAAGGATGCCAAAAAGTGGAGAGGCAACCCAGGTGATTGAGGGAGACTGTGGACATTGGAGGTCCAGAGGCCCTGCAGAGCAAGGGATGAGTCATAACATTAGGAACCACATGTAAGATCAGGGCTCACCCTGCTTCAAGGGAAGTTAACTGTTTATTTGGGAGTCTGGTTCTTGCATTTGGCTGTTGGGCCAGGATTGTGCAAATACCTCATGTTAGTGGTTTTCTCCAGCCATTTAAGCAATTGCATGGTGTTTGGGTTGTTGGGTTATAATTCAGCATGTTGCTCACAGTTAATTGAAGTGCACCACCACCGGCCAACCCATGCAACTTCAACAGGCCTGATTTGATCCAACACTAGGTACCAAGGAACTATGATAATGGGAACTCCCACAAGGTTAAAAGGGAAATCCTAATACCAATACTGGGGGGGGGGGGTGTTGCAACAGTGTGTACTGATGTGAGAGCATCACAGTTGAGCCACTCAATTTGAGCAACTCAGTTTGACCACTTGTAGTTACAGCAAGGGGTGGAAAACACTGATGATCTCTATTTAGCGAATGTAGCAGTGAGCTACACTCACTAGAACAGGATATAAGGATATGGTTGGCCAAGCCTTGCCAAGCTGGCCATTTAGTGTAGTGGCTTGAGCCACTGCCTCTGGAGCTGGTGGACCCGGGTTTGGGTCTGTCTCTGGTTGGAGAAAATTTTTTTTTTGGGGGGGTTGTTTTTTCCTGTGTCCGCACCCCCCCTGGAGTTGGTTATAATAAGTTTGGGTGTGTGGGGGGCATAGCCCCCTCACAAAAATTATTTCTGCTTTTGTGTTCATTGGGATCCTGAGCAACCATCACTGTATGCTGTGGTGGATGTAGTTCTACTTGCCCTTTTGACTTTGGGCAGTATATTACTTGCTCTTTTTGATCAGCAACATTAAAAAGTTGCCATTATCTCATAAAACTGTTGCAGCTGCAGTACAGGAGGTACCATTAATTAACTGTACTGGAAATAGCAGTGTGGGGGCAGTCACAAAGTGCAGGACTGCACCTTGGTGGACTAGTTTGTGGCAGACCAGGGAGAACTGTTTATTTGCTCTTGCTTGCTGAGGGCCTTGTTTGAGGTGGTTACAGAAGCATGTGTTTATGGCCAAGACTGCACAAGACACCAGTGTATCCGCCATGTTAATTACATTACTGCACTAATCCCTTTCTACTTTTTAGGGTAGTGAACCCTAAATAAAGTTGTGTACATTATTGATAGCCAGATCTCATTATGGACTCCCATGTATCACATTGCATGCCAATTTGGGGAAACTGTACTGATTGCCTATGGTCTGCAGGAAAGGTAGCCACAGTGGGGAAGTGGGGAAGTACAGCATCCCAGGGAGTTTTACTGACCAATGATTAGACCCACTTAAATCTTTCTCTGGGTTGAAGTACCACACTATTTCTATTTTCTGGATATGTCTCTCCCCCAGCTAGGGAGGGAGGGAGAGAGAGAGAGAGAGAAAAGAACCCAGGAACCATCGCAAACATCTAGGGCAACTTGGTGGTAGTGTAACATAGTGGTATCCTTACCCATGAGGCATCTGGAAAGACATACGCTCTACAGGGGCCTTGCGTGTATAACAATGTATAACATTGCATTTTAGATTACGTGTTTAAATGTTGACCACGTGGCTTGGGTTGCACCTTTAAAAGGGCCCTTAACTCCGTATGCTGATCTAGTTAACAAACGAATAAAAAAGAAACCACTTCCTAGAAAAAGGCACCTTACCATCTTTAATATTTTGGAAGCCTTAACATACCCATGTGGAAAACACACACTCACGCTATCTCTTTTTATGAAATCAATATGGGAAGAATGGGGCCTTTCTGAGAACCCCACAAGCTACTGATGTGCTACAAAGTCAGGGTTTTCTCTAGTTTGTCACATACACGTATGAAGTGGTAACTGGTCTCTGCACAGCACTGCTATTCTCTACCATTTTGCACAAACATTTGCATTCCCATTATGCAACCAGTGGGATTTCAGGATAAAAGGGTATGACATTCATTTTGTTTGCAACAGTGTGTAACTTTGTGTGATTGCCCTGTTGCCACTTGTCCCCTAACCAAGATGCATATGGCAATAACCCTGTATAAAAATCAATGTTAATCATTTTTGGTTATCAGTATTTTTATAAAAGTTATGCAGTGCTACTCCAATACACAGCAACTTTTTTTTTTAATTTTTATTTGTTAGATTCTTGGAATTAATACCTTTGGGCTGTAAGCTTTTTACATAGGTTCCACGTCATGGGATAGTACAGACAATATTGGCAGACAAGGTGTTATGAAACAGTATACAGTACTTAATACATTACAATGTGAGATTAAAATACTACAAAAAACTAAGATATAATACAGGAGGATCTAGGAATTGTTGTCATTGGAGGTGTACAAGTTGGGCAAGGAGTGTGGGGCAGAACATATAGGGTGTTCTGAGCAGCCAGGGCTTTGTCCTTTGGGTGGATAAGAGAAATAAAAGGAGACAGAAAGAAGGGGAGAGGCTAGGTTCAGCCCATGAGGCATCGTCGATGAAAAGGTAATAGAGAGACAGGGTGAAGTAGAGGTAGGGATTCAGGGGTGGGGGGGTGAAGGGTAGTTAGTGAACAAATGAGTGGGGGAGCATAGAGGGTTAGTAGTGGGGAGATGGTGTTGTTAGTGGACAAGGGTGGGGGGTGTAGAGGGATGATAATGACAGTGGGTAGGGGTGAGGAGGGTTGGGAGTGGACAGTGGGCAGAGGATAGCATGTGGATGCTACACTTGGTGGAGAGGAGTTGTGATTTAATGTGCCCTACTTTATCTTTTACAGTTCTGGCTCCCTACTGCTGTATACAGCTCAGAGGCTCAAACCTCTTTCTTTCCTCCCGTTGTCACTCTACAATGCTCACTTGAGGACTCCAGTCTCAGACTTTGATACTGCCACATCCCCCCCATTCCCCAGAATGCTGCTTATCCCCTCAGGCAGGGCCTCCTGTGGCAATAGGAACACACCAAATCCAGTGTTGGGAGGAGAACCTGAAGATTTCCGATATCTCAGCAGCTCTATAGTGTAGCATGGGTCCAGCTAAAGTCAGTTGTCTGATTGTTTCTATTTTTCCCTCCTCAGGGTGGGGGCCCAGCTCAGGGAAAACATTTTAAATTTACTTTCCCTTCCCCCATCTCACTGGGGCCCTGCCCCCCTGAACTTCCTTTCAGCATCCATAATCATTTCTATTTATCATCATAAGAGAGAGAGTTCAGAGAAGGGCAACCAAGATGGTGCACGGTATGCAGGGGAAGCCATATGAGCAGAGGTGTAGGGAATTGGATCTGTACCCACTGGAAACCAGAAGGGAGAGGGGGGACATGATTGAAACGTTTAAGTACATGAAGGGGATAAATAAGGTGAAGGAGGGGAGCTTGTTTAAAAGGAAGGAGCTTGCTAAAACTGGAGGGCATTGCCTAAGATTGGAGGGAAGAAGATTTAGAGGCAATGTGAGGGGACGATTCTTCATGGAGAGGGTGGTGGAGGTCTGGAACAAACTGCCAGAGGTGGTGGTGGTGGGGGATGAATCAGTGGAGGGATTCAAGAGTGCATGGGACAGACATATGAGGTTGGAAAGTGTGGGTAAGGGGAGGGACTGTGGAAATGGAGATGAGTAAGAGGAGGAGGAAGGGCAGACTTGATGGGCCATTTGGGTCCTTTTCTGCCATCAGATTTCTATGATTATATGATCTTTCTCCAAGCATATTTCAAAACTGAGTCAAAACTCTTAGACAGCAGTTTTTGTAAGGCTTTGTGCTGGATCCGGAAACAAATATTCAACTCAATGGAGAAATGCAAACCCAACCTAATGGGGTGACAGTTTAACGTAAATTGTATTGTACCTTCTCCTGCTGGCCTAAATGGAGCCACCAAATCAGGTTGCAAATCTGGGCCACTAGTTTGCTAAGTGACATATCTGCTGCTCATACCAGATGTAGTAAAAGTCAGTTGAGGTCCCTTGTAAGCTCATTTTCAATGACTACCTGTGGATCTGCTCACAGCTGTAAATGTTAACTAGGCAGTTCCTAGGGTAGGAAAATAATTGTGTATGCTGTAACGTGGTTCATGCGACAGGGGTCCAGTGAAATGGGGAGAGGGAGTGTAAATTTAAAAAGTGTTTTTCCTGAGTTTAAAAACACGTTACAGCTGGCCCAATAGCACAGCAGGGAGAAATTTGCTATGCTAGTTGTCAAAGCTGGCCCTGACAACACTTGTTTATTTTACATTAACCTTGCCCCCTCAAATATTTCCCATTCTAGATGCTTCAATGGATAAGGTTTTAAATCCTTCTAAATAAACATAAAAGTGATCACTTGACTGGGGATATTGCAGTTGGTCTTTCATTCCTCATAATCCCCCTCATGCAGTGATGAAAAAGGGAAGGTGCATCTCCTGACCCACAGTTCAGGGCTCTGCTGTGGCAATTGGAAGCATAACATTCCTTTGTCAGCTCCAGGTCCACATGTTTGCTTGGCCTATGGCCATGTGAACAAGACCCTTCATGTCGGAGAATGCCATGTGGGGCATGGAACAGAAAAAAATAACTGTGTAAATTGCATGACCATCTGCAGTTGTAGTCTGTTTTTTTTTAAAGGCCCTAAAGTGGCCCGGGGGTGAGGTAGGGTGGGGGGTTAATAAAGGAAACACAATTGACTTTTATCCCATTCCCAAAGGTTACATGTTCATGTTTTGCCAAGGTCATCCTCATTATCCTTCCTTTTCAGGCAAGTAAATAAGTACTTCACATGCCTTACTGCAAGCAGTCTGACTTTGTTTAAATAAGCTATTCTGTGTAAAGGAAAGTAAATATATGTGCCACACAATGGCGTGTGTGTTCATTGTGAGCACCTCAGCACAACACCTGAGGAGGGCCTATAACTCGATGAGCATAGCATTCTGGAGTGAGTCTTTGCTGTTAAAATCAGGCTAAGGTATAAAATGGCTTTTAAAATATGAAAAAACAAAAGAGGAGAATGAAAGTGTTTAAGGGTAATATTTAATGCTGCAACATGTATTTTTTTCTCTAAAGAATGAGGACTGTATTGTCACCTGCTTGCCTTTTTTTTTGGGGGGGGGACTTTAATAGTCGAAGAGGCATTAGAAATACTGCTTTGATACTTGCAATCATAGTTCAGTGTTCATTTAATCGTGTATAAAACCACAGAAGTTATACCATAGACGTTAAAATCAACAGATTGATACATGAAGACAGGACAGATAAATGCAGTTTTACGAGTTATTACTTTTTTTGTTTGTAGCTATACTTTGCCAGCAGTGCAAATTTAACTACAGTATTCAGGACAGCATTTTAATGGAATTGCTGTTCACTAAAGAGTGCAATATTCAGTGTATTTTCCCATATTGTATTTACTCTATTGCTGCTTGGTTTTGGTTTTATCTTTTTAGTGCAACTTATACTTAGCTGATTGAACTAAATTATTTTTCTCTTTATCCTTTTTCTCTCATAATTTTTTTTAACAATGTATGATTTTAATCTTTGTTTCTTGCAATAGTGATTTGTCTGTTCTGTCTTTTAAATTACCTTGTAATAACTATAATATCATTGTTATAGTCGATCAATAAACGTACGTACAAACATAGGGACATACGACAATGCCAACAGATTAAGGCCTCAAAGTCTATAGCATCTGCTCGAAAGTGCAACACTCAGGTCAGACAACTGCTGCTGCCCCCTCCCTTTTCCCTCCTGCCCACCCAAGTGTAACCCCTAGGTGGCACTATCCCAAAGGCTACTACCCAAGCCTGCTTGGCTAGTAACACGTTAAGGGGCCTAGGTTCAGTGACGGGTGCCTCCACCCAAAGGTCAGGGTTGGAATCAGTCTGAGTAACCAAGCCACAGCCCTCTGGGACACTGTGATCCCCTTGTTTCCTGCTAGTGGCCCACACAGTACGCAATGGTTACCTTCCCAATACCCCTTCCAAGTCTGGCACATCCACACATGCTGAGCACTTACCCCCAGGACTGGTTCCTTCAGCTTGGCTCTGGGGACCCCTTGTAAAATAAGGTGATGCAATACCAAAGAAACAATGCAATATGTTCAACATAAACTGACACCACAGTCAATGTAAATTGCAGAAAAAACAGATCTGATTTCTTCAGGGGGACTATAACAAGGATGGCAATCAGGTTAATTGGCCTAAGCACACTATAAATACCACAGTTGTGCATGCAGTCAGTGTCCCTATCAGTCACACTCTCTGGGTACCCAGGATTGAAAAGGGGGCTAGGCAGGACCGTTGTCCAGGGTAGGCTGGCGTTGCAGCTGGTAGGGGGCCCTATGAGAAATAAAGATTAACACAGGGTACTAAATGAGAAAAAGACCAAGGTAGAAAGGTCAATGGGGGATGCTACTACAGAAGGTAAAGCCATCAAAAATGGAGAGCAATGAGTACCAATGCCCATAGTCTGGGTAACAAGCTTCCTGAATTAGTAGCCTTGATGGAGGAGGAACATCTGGATATCGTGGCAGTCACAGAAACATGGTACACACAGAACCATGACTGGGACGTAAACATACCAGGATACACTATCTACAGGAGGGACGAAGCGGGTAAAACAGGAGGAGGAGTAGCTTTCTACATAAGGGAAGAAATCAAAGCAACAGAACAAAAGGGTAAACAGGGAGGAGAAGAAGCACTGTGGGTCAATTTGGAGGCAGGCAATGGCACCACAATCCGCACAGGGGTTGTATACAGACCCCCCTCTCAAGGGGAGGAAATGGACAAGGAAATGATGGAAAGTATACTTAGAATGGCAGATAAAGGGGAGATATTGCTGATGGGTGATCTGAATATGCCAGATGTTAACTGGAGTGCAGTTGCAGCAGCCACTTCTAAGAGTGGGTTATTCTAGATGCCCTACAGGGGGATGCCTTAGACAACTAGTATTGGAACCCACTGAGAGGAGCAATCTTAGACCTGGTTCTCTCAAATGGAGATGGAGAGAGGATCACAGATGTGAAGTGGGTAGCCATCTGGGAACTAGCGACCATCAAACAGTATGGTTCACAGTAAACACAGCAATAGAGGTCGTACTTATCAAGGCAAAAGTACTAGACTTTAGAGAGGGCTGACTTTGCCAAAATGATTGAGTGCCCAAGGAATGCACTAGCAAATGGGCAGGAAGGAGGGGTGGAAGAACAATGGGGAATAATAAAAACTGCCATCACAGAGGTAACAAGCCTTTGTGTGAAGCAAATAAACAAAACAAAATGATGTAAGAAACCACTATGGTTCTCAAAGGAGGTGGCAGTGAAGGTTCAAGAGAAAAAGAAACATTCAGAAAGTACAAGGAATCACAGAAGGAGCAGGACAGATAATTGTAACAGTTAAAGCAAAAGGAAGCTGGTAAGGCAGTCAGAACAGCAAAGGCCCGAACTGAGGAAAAGATAGCCAACTCAGTTAAGAAGGGGATAAAACCTTTTTTAGGTACATCAGGGAGCGAAGAAAGACTAAGGGAGGGATAGTGAGGCTTAATAAAGGGAGGGTGGGCAGAGGGTGACAGTGAAAAGGCAGAGATACTAAACAAATATTTTGCTCAGTATTTACAAATGAAGAGGGGAGGTACCTAAAACAAACAATAGAAACACTCTGGATACAGAAGTTGATATCAGCCCATTTACAGAAGAAAGGGTTCTGAAAGAACTCTTAAAACTGAAGGTGGACAAAGCAATGGGGCCTGATGGGATTCATCCCAGAATTCTAAAAGAACTAAGGGTAGAACTAGTGACACCACTGACTACAGTCTTTAACAAATCATGGGAAGATGAGGTGATACCTGAGGACTTAGAGGGCAGATGAGATTCCCCTTCACAAAAGTGGGAGCAGGGCAGAAGCAGGAAACTACAGACCTGTTAGCTTAACCTCAGTGATAGGGAAATGATGGAATCACTTCTGAAGAAAAGAATTTTCGAGTACCTAGAGGCCAAAGGGGCACAGGACCCAAGGCAGCATGGATTCACAGTGGGAAGGTCATGCCAGACGAATCTAATAGATTTCTTTCACTGGGTGACCAAAGTAGTAGATCAGGGAGGGGCTGTGGACATGGCTACCTAGACTTTAGCAAGGCATTTGACTTAGTCCCACACAAAAGATTAATATACAAGTTAGCCAGCCTGGGAGTGGGTCCCAAGATGATAGCCTGGGTAAAGAATTGGCTGGAGAATAGGACACAGAGGGTAATAGTAAATGGAGTCCACTCTGAAGAAAGGGGTTACTAGTGGGTACCACAGGTTCAGTTTAGGATCGGCTCTTCAATGTCTCTATATGACATTGCAGAGGGACTGGAAGAAAAGTATGTCTTTTTGCAGATGACACAAAGATCTGCAACAGAATTGATGCACAAGGTGGGGTGGAAAGGATGAGAAGGGACTTGGCAAGGTTAAAGGAATGGTCAAATGTATGGCAGCTTAGATTCATGCTAAGAAATGCAAGGTAATGCACCTAGGAAACAAAAACCCAGGGAAGAGTATACAATGGGAGTGAGATACTAACAACAAAAATGGAAAGGGACCTGGGGGTAGTCATATCAGATGAGTTAAAGGTGGGCAAGCAATGTGAGAGGGCAGTAAGGAGGGTTGGGGGGATACTGGGATGCATAGGGAGAGGCGTCACCAGTAGAAAACAGGAAGTTGTTATCCCTCTTACAGACAGCTGGTGAAACCCCATCTGAGTACTGTGTAGTCTCTGAGACCCAATTCCTCGGGCAAGGACATAGACAAGGTGGAAGCTGTCCAGAGGAGGGCAATTAAAATGGTGCAGGGTCTGCACCAGAAGACATATGAAGAGAGACTAAAGGAGCTTAATATGTATAGCCTCGAGGAAAGGAGGGCGAGGGGTATGATAGAAACTATCAAGTACCTCAAGGGAATCAATAAAGTCCAAGAGTGTAGCATCTTTCAAAAAACGAGGTGTGCACTAACATATTCAGATCACCCACACAATTTGAAGATGGGGGGGTGGCTCAGAGGTAATGTAAGGAAGTATTTTTTTCACAGAGAGGGCTGTGGATGCATGGAACAGCCCTCCAGAGGAGGCTGTGGAGTCAAAAATAGTGGTTGAATTCAAGCATGCATGGGACAGTCATAAGGCAATTCTGGGGTTGGGGGTAGAAAGAAGTAGGCTGTTGGTTAACTAGGATCTGCAGCTTATCCATTAGGTAGGGAAATGGGCGGACTGGGTGGGCCAAGTGGTCCTTATCCGCCATCAAATTCTATGTTTCTATGTTTCTAATGAGTTTCAACAGTTACATGGTTCAATAATTTTTATGTACATTTTTGCTCTCTTTCTCTTTCTCTCTCTCTCTGTCTCTCTCCCACTCTATCTTGTGCTTCAAATCTTCACACAGATTCCATGCTAGCATAAGATGAGGACTTATTTGGTAAACGCTAGGACCCTTGCACCACGCAGCTATTCCATACGCTATCTGTGACATTCATAGTATCCCCACTCAGTCTTATTTATGTGCTAGTCTGCTTTGTCAAGCAGTTGTACATAAATACTAATGTAGTGTGGGTTCTCTACTGTGTTTTTAAAAAAAGTATGTAATGTTTACATTGTCTCTTGTATGTATGTTTTTCCCTCCTCTCTTGTATTGTAACTTAAGGCACTTGGTCAGCTAACAGGAAGTTGTTTCTGCACTGTCCCTTTAAGCCAGGCAGTATAAGATAATGTTAACACCAAAGCGCTTTGTCTTTGATAAAGCACTGCTTGTTATGTGTGAAACGCATCAGGCAAGTCATTCTGAGGATTCTGTTTGAATTCTTTTTGTACCTTGGCATGCAATAAAGTAGATACAAGCCTTACTGTTTTGTCCTTGACTTCTTCTGGTGGTGTGTGTCATAATTTTCCTTTTTGCTGGCCACAGACAAACTTTGTGTAAGAACTGAGATTTCAGAGATTGTCTGGTGCCTTCAAATGGTTGACTTTGTTTCAGTATCTACCACCTACACCAGTAGTTAGTTAAAGGTGACACATGTGGCAGAAAAGTCACACAGAGAATAACTGACAAAATCCAATGCGTGTGCAACTATTGTAGTCCTTTCAAAACCTAAAGGGATCTTGAGAGTCAGTACAGTTTCTAAGGATCTCGCATGGAATGGGAATCCTTGCAACTGCACTCATTGGCATTCAGATGGTGACCAGATGAGGAGGACAGCAGTGGGCTGTGCCAGCCGTCATCTGTTTATGATGAACTGGTGATCAGGGTGAAGGGGGATGAGGGTTGGTGGGTCAGCAGTGGATGGGCAGGTGCTGGCATGTGGTCCAGGGTTGAGGGCTCCACTATACTGCCAGGGAAGGGTTTCTATTATTAATACAGGGATGATCAGGGGAGAGGGTCCACTATACTGCCAGGAAAGGTCATCTATTATTATTACAGGGTGATGGGGAAGGGGTAACACTATGCTGCCAGGGAAGTGTGTCTATTATTATTATAGGGGTGATCGGGGGAGGGGAACACTATACTGCCATGGAAGGGGTTTATTACAGGGGCAATCAGTGTGAGGGGAACACTAGACTACCTGGGATGGGCAGCCACCTAGCCTTCAGTTGGTAGGGTGCAGTTGCAATAAGATGTGGTTTTCACTGGTGGTAAACAGCGCTGCTCTGGGGGTTGTTTAGTGCCACTGCAAGCCTTTGAATATATTGCCATGCCATTATGCATGAGGGACTGTCTCATTTGCATAAGTGCAGCAGTACGGGAAGCACGAGCTTACTGCCAGGTTTGAGTAGCACCAGGGGCCTCTGAATATGGCCCCACTTGGAGCACCCGTAGAAACCCAGGTAAGCGTGCGTGCTAACTCGTTAGCATCTGTGCTAACCTTTGAATATGGGGGGACCCGAAAATCTGTCAGGTGTGTCTTGAAGGCCTACGGTGTATTACTTAATAATAACCAACTTAAAGGTGTTTCACTGAGTTTTAAACCCAGCTATTGTCCCAGCATTGACCATATTGCTTGGTAGATTCACCTACCCCCACCTTCTTTACTAGTCCCCTACAGTATGTGGCACTGAATCAAAGGCATTGCTAAAATCCAAGTACAGGATGTTAACTACCTGGCCTCTATCCACCATTTGTGTCACTGAACTGAAAAAATATATAACCACCCAGTCCCCCGGGGTTACTAGAATCACATCAGTGGTAGACTAGGAAGGTTCCTGGGCAGTTTGTAGGGACTTGTTAAAGGGAAACTGTCATCTACAGGGTTTCCTAATGTCTGAAAACTCATAAAAAGTGAATCTGAGTGAACATTTGTGTTTATCTGTGAGTCTTTGCAGTCCAGAGTTATTCATATGTAAATCAGCCTGTAATTAAAGGGCTGAGGGCAGCCATATGTTTTAGGCTCCTGACAGGAAATGATGTCACTGAGGGTCCTGGCCCTCCATTTACTGTAGACTAAATAGGAAATTGTTTTATTGCTTGTGTTTTAAGGTGTTATTACAACATTTTATACATTTATAATAATTATTTTTGTATGTACATTGAAACTAGTGAGTTATCACCTTTACGTTTCAAACTGTTAGTAACAATAATCCGTCTTTAGGATTGCTTTAACCTCTAGGCTATTTTTTATTTATTTATTGAAATGTTTCACCAGGAAGGCACACTGAACAACAAGTTGCTCATCTCCCGGTGCGACTTGGGGGGGGGGGGGGGGGGGGGGTATAACTGGATGAAGAATTAGACATACAGTTTAACATTTAACATATCCAAGAAATTAAACATTCAATTAAATTTGTAACAAGACAGTCACATTTTGTGACATAACATACAATTAAATATATCATACCTGTGGAATATGCATTTAAATGTGCAGGAAGGATATCACAGTGATTGTGGGGGACTTCAATCTGCCAGGAGTGGATTGGGGTACCACAGTCACATTACGTGCCAGGGAACAGATACTCCTGGAAGCATTTCAGGACAGCTTCCTAGCACAGTTGGTTAATGAGCTGACTAGATTGAGTAATACTCTAGGTCTAGTTCTATCCAATGGGGAGGCTATAAGAGAGGTGGAGGTGGTGGACCCACTGGCAGAGAGTAACCACCTATCCATGTGGTTCACACTCAAAATGAGCAAGGAGGCAATGGGTACAGGGACCAGGGTGGTTGACTTCAGAAAGGCTGACTTCAGAAAGATGGGTGAAAGCTTAGGGGAGTACCTGGCAGGAATTCAATCACACTGGGATGCAAACCAGAAATGGGGAAAAAATCAAATTTGGGCTTGTGGAGGCCACTGGGATCTGTACCAAACTGCAGAACAAGAAGAGAAGAGCTAAGAAGCCAAGTTGGACGAGTAGAGAAGTTTTAGATAAAGTGAGGGCAAAAAAGAGCAGCATTCACCAAATACAAGAAATCTAGGAGGGGAAGATAGGGAGGAGAACGTAAGGAAGTCCAGAGAAATTACTGAAGGGTGATAGAGTGGCCAAGGCCTCCAAGGATCTGAGGCTGACTCAGGAATCAAGGATGAGGAAAAGGACTTCTTCCAATACATAAGAGAAAGAAGGAGGGGCAAGGACCAGATAGTGAAGATCAAGAAGGATGGGGAGGTGAGCAGAGAAAAGAGCAGAACAGGCAGAAGCACTGAACTTGTGTTCCATATTCACTAGGGAGAAGGGTGGACAGCTTCCCAGAGGGTGGGGAGGGTGGGCAGGTGGGGTGACAGATGGGATGATCACAGAAGGCAGGATGTTGGAGAATCTGAGGGTTCTGAGGGTGGATAAGGCACCAGGATTGGACAGAATACACCCCAGGGTACTGAGGGAACTGGTGGAGGTACTGGCTGGGCCACTGGCAGACCTATTCAATACCTCCCTGGACCCAGAGTGTGTGCCACAGGATTAGAGGATGGCCAGTGTGGTGCCCTTCCAGTCCTATGGAACTAAGGATGAACCAGAAAATTACAGACCTGTAAGACTGACATCCATTATGGGAAGCTGATGGAGACAATCCTGAAGGAGAGGCTGGTGACATTTCTGGAGGATAATGGACTTCAGGATGGTCATTAGCATGGGTTTGTCTTGGGACGGTCCTATCAGACCAACCCTAGTTGAGTATTATGACTGGATAATGAGGGAATCTGACAAAGGACATGCGGATGTCATATTTTGGACTCAGCAAGGCCTTTGATTCAGTGCTGCATGGAAAGTTGGGGGCGAAATTGAGGTATGTGGAAGTTGGGACTAAGATGGTTAACTGGATCAAACACATACAGGGAAGGCAGCAGAGGGAGTGGTTGGGGGATCTTCTTCTCCAAGGGCAGTGACAAGCAGGGTGCCACAGGGATCAGTACTGGGGCTGGTATTGTTTGGAATATACATAGAGGACATTTTGCATGGCATCAGGAATAAAATCAGACTTTTGCTGATGATACCAAGTAGGTCTGTGGTGAGTGACATAGAGGGATGGCAGCAAC
This sequence comes from Neoceratodus forsteri, assembly GCA_016271365.2. NCBI lineage: Eukaryota > Metazoa > Chordata > Ceratodontiformes > Ceratodontidae > Neoceratodus > Neoceratodus forsteri. The sequence continues at coordinate 1,536,235,659 of CM028131.1, read as the reverse complement.
TGCAGAATGACCTAACTAAACTGGAGGAGTCGTCAGAAGAGTGGCAGCTGAGGTTCAGTGCTAAAAGTGCTAGGTGATGCACTTTGGAATGAAGAGCCCAGGAGGAGCTACCAGCTGGGTGTAGTACTGCTAGGTACCACTGAGGAGGAAAAGGATCTAGGGGTGGTTGTAACTTGGAAAATGAACAACTCAGGGCAATGCAGAAGGTGGCAGCAAAGTCTAACAGGATGCTGGGGTGTATTGTGAGGGGAATCTCCTTCAGGAACAGGGAGGTGATTCTGCCTCTCTACAGGTCATTGGTCAGGCCACACCTGGAGTACTGCATGCAGTACTGCATGCAGCACTGGCACCCATATCTAAAGAATGATAGACTACTGGAGGGGGTACAGTGCAGAGCATCTAAGATGATCCAGGGACTGGGGGAAGTCCATACAAGGATGGTTGCGTGAGTTGAATATGTACTCTGTGGAGGAGAGGAGAGATGGGGGGATATGATTGAGACCTTCAAGTACTTAAAGGGATAAACAAAACAGGTACAGAAGGGATATTTAAGTTGGGGAGGAGGGACATGAGAGGTCATGGTCTAAGATTAGAGGGAAGATACTGTATAGTAGGAAATGAGGAGACATTTCTTCACGGAGAGGTTGTGGTTGAATGGAACTCTCTGCCCAGTGGTATTCTGCAAGACAGTGGGGGTTTCAAAAGGGATGAGACAAGGCGAGGGGTTACTGTAAAGGGGCAGCTGCAAAGATAGGGTGCTAGCTGCACATTTGAACAGATTTGATAGATGACATGGCCTGTTTCTCCTGGCAAATTTCATATGTTCAGTATGTTCATAATTACAAGTAACATATCTGAGAAACATAGTACAGAAATTAATCAGCCTTGGAGCCAACTCCTTGCAAAATGGATCATGGTTAAAAGGCAGATTATTTAGCAATTATTGAATAAATGAGATCCAGTAAGGGGACATCAAGGAGGGTAGAGGAATAGATAGGAAACCAGCTGGGAAGGAGAGGATACAGATGGGGAACATTACCAGAGAAAGTGACAAAAAAAAATCAGTTGTGAAGAGCAAGTTAATATAGGGCTAGTGTAATCTGGGAGCACATCAGACAGAACAAAAGTTTAAATTATTAGCTCAAGTGAACTAATTCCTTTGATTGAGTGCAGGAGGTAGAGAGGGGCAGGAGAGAGGTGGGGGAAAGGGATAGGAAGAGAAGGATGAGTCATGTCTGGAACTGGCCCTTCATGAGTGTAGAATCCTGCCAGTGGCAGAATGAGGTGAGGACTTAGAATAAGGGCAGGAATAGGCAAGGACACGTTGGGTTGAAACAGCAGAGGGGATGGTAAAGGGAAGAAGGAGGAGGAAGGGTGGGAGAAACTTGCCAAAGACTAGGCTTCTTCAGGATGCTGAGAACCCTGCCAGAGAGCAGAGTCAGGCAAGGCCGAAGTTAGGTAGAGAGGATGGAGGGAAGGGAGGGAAGGAAAGTCATTTCCCAGTGCTGGACCCCTCCAGGATGCTGGAAATGCTCAGCCAGGGGCAGGACTAGGTGAAGACAAGTTGGGACAAGAGAAAAGAAAGGATGAAGGGAAAGGAGGGAAGAAGAGGGAAAGAAGAAACTTGCCTAAGACTAGACCATTCCAGGATACTGAGAACCCTGCCAGATTGCAGAGTTAGGTGAGGACTAGTTGGGTAGAAAGGAGGTAATGGAAAGAAAAGGTTAGGGGTAAGAGTGAAGGCGTAAGCGGTGAAGGGAGAGGAGAGCGTGCTGAGAAGCAGGCTCGGGAAGGAAAGTTTAATAGGGATGTGAGTCATGGCGAGGAAAGGAGGCATATGAGGACAGTTAAGGAGGGTTAAAGCAGGAGCAGTTAGATGAGAGAAAGTTATGTAAGGCAGAGGCAGAGAGTAGGAGGAGGGGGTGCCATATCTATTTTGGGGGAGTTCCAGATTTGTTGGAAATGATGGGTAAAGCCTGACTGACTGATGAGAATGGTTTGGGGGACCAACAAAGTGCAGTATCATAGGATCTGAGGGAGTGGGGGGAGAGTGAACATGAGAGATAGGAGGGAAGTTCTACCTAAAATTTAGTTGTGAGTTTGGCACAATGAGTGAGGCACCTGTTGGCAAGCAGGGGAAGAGACAGGGCATGGTAGAGGTCACAGTGATGAGTGTGTGTTGGGGCATCAAGGGCAAATTGACAGAACGAGTTAAAGAGAGTGTCCAATCTAGTTAGAGAGGATTTGGGAGTGGCACCATAGACTACGTCACAGTAGTTGAAAATGGGGAGGATCATCTTCTGGACTAGTTCACGCTGTACCATAGAAGGAATTCAACTAAAGTTCCTGAATAAGGTACCAAACTTGGGGCACAATTTTTTCAGGATGGTGCCAATGTGGCCAGAGAAGTTGAGGTGTTGGTCCAACCAAACTCCAAGGTATCTGAATGAGGAGGTGTCCTCTAGGATTGTCCCATCAAGAATATGGAAAGATGGTAAAGGGTGGCACCTAGAGAGTCTCTGCCTAGTGCCAAAGGTCATGGTTTTGGCATTTAGGAGTAGTTGATGTGAGGGCAAACCATAGCTGAACCTGGTGGAAGTCATGCTGTGACGGGTGGTTGCTACATTGGCAGGGCATTTGCCAGAGAAGAACAGGACCGTGTCAGCAGCATACATATGGAGAGGAGGAGGAGGAGATACTTAGGGCAAGTCATTTAGGAAGATGGAGAAGAGAATGGGTCCAAGCACTGGGCCCTGTAGGACTCTTGTGGAAATAGGGAGGGGAAGAGACTGTATCCTGGATCTTGACTGATTGTGTTCTGCCTAAGAGGTAAGCTCTAAACCAGTTTTGGGCAGAAGTAGACAACCCAGCCGCCATAAGGGAGTCAAGAAGTAGGGCATGGGAGGCTATGTTGAAAGCCTTGGTGAGGTCGACAAAGATGGCAAAGGTAATGAGGCCATTATCCATCCCAGTGAGGATGGAGTCAGTGAGCCTGAGTAGGGAGGTAGTAGTGGAGTGGTTGTTCCAAAAACCAGATTGGAACGGGGTGAAAAAGGAAGTGTCATCGAGGAAGGAGGTTAGTTGAGAGACAACCAGGCGTTCTTGAAGTTTAGGAAGGGCAGGGATGAGGGAGACTGGGCAAAAATTTGCAGGGGAGGAGGGGTCACCGCACGTTGGGAGAGGGAGGACCACCACATGTTTCCAGGATGAATGGACAGATGAGGACTAGAAGGAAAGATTTAGGTTAAGAAGAGAGGTGGCTATAGCAGAAGCTGAAAGGTAGAGGTTTAGGGTCAAGGTTATCCAGCGATGAACCTGTGGGAGGATTAAGAAAGAGAAGGGCTGTTAGTGTTTCTTCTTGGGAGACAGCAGAAAAGGAGAAGGAAGTGTAACCATTAAGGGGTTGAGTGCTAGGTGTGGGAGGATAAGGAGGGGGAGGTTAGAGGGGAGGGACTTTAGAAGTGCTGTGGCGCAGGAGCTATAATAGGAGTTAAACTCTTGAGCCACTGCACATGGTTCAGAGACCAATGAGTTGTTCATTTTAAGCACAGGGGAGGGTGGATGTGAAGGGGGGGAGAATATGGCATGGATCACTTTCCAGAATTTGGAGTGGGAACTGATGTTTTTGAGAAAAGATTATTTAAAATATTCAGACTTGGCAAGTCTGGTAGCTTTGTGCAGGCATTTCTTAACATGCAATACCTGGCACAGTCTGGGGGAATCTGGGAGGCCTTATGTTTCCTCCAAGCTTTGTCTCGCTCCCTGAGGCAGGTCAGTAACTCAGGGAAGACCCAGAGATGATGGTTGCCACAAACTCTAGTGCATTTGAATGGAGCGCAGGAGTTCCATATAGTTAGAAATTTACCTTTAAAATAAGCAAAGACTTGGTCAATGGAAGGGGCAAAGGCAAATTGGGACCAATCGGAGCTGGCCAGTTCATTAAAAAGGGGATTAAGGTTGAAGGAGCTGAAGGAGCGGAGTTGCAGAATTTTGTGAAGCAAATTTGGTCTATGGACTTTCCTGACCACGAAGATTGGGTGGTGATCACTGAGGGCATCCTAGAGGATGCGTGATTTAGTGACTCAGTGGGGGTGAGAGGAGAGAACCCAGTCTATCAGGGAGTGGTTAAGGGTTTTATGATTTAGGAGGGTGGGTTCCAGGATGAGTTGGGAGAGATTGAGGGCTGTGATATTATTTGTGTCTTGGCAGTTGTTGGTGATAACCAATTTTGGTTTCATCACCCAGGATGTATAGCTCTCCTTTATGTGAGAGGGAGGTCATGGAGGTAATGAGATACAAAGTATCGGATGCCTTGGAGCCAGGTCGACAGTAAATGCCAGCTATGAAGATGGGGAGGAAAAAGGCAAGGCAGTGTTTACTACAAGTGCTTGATAGGTGGAGGGTAATGAGGATGATAGAATGGTTGTGAACTGAGTAAGGACATGATATACATGGCTACTCCTCCACCCTGCTAGTCCTATCCTGCCTGATTATGGAATAACCTGGGATATTAATGGTGAGATCAGGTATTCTAGCATTTAACCAAGTTTCTGTTAAAATTAGTATATCAGGTGCAAGGAAGATTACCATAGGCTATACTGCCAGCTGATCATCAAAACTACACATATCAAGATTGGTTCTGTGGTGCCCACAAGTATTGGGGCCCCATATCAGGATTTCTAAACCCTGCCTGTGTTCATGACCTACAGATTTCTGGGACTGCCACAGCACCAACTTCTGTCTTTTCATTCACTCTCTTACGACCTTTTCTCTTACAATTTCAGGTGTGAACTCTGGTCTACAAGATGCAGATGTGGCTACATACCTAGTGGCCTGGCATCATGGGACCAGCCTTGAAATGTAGTTTTGAATATCATCTGGCAGTACAGCCTAGAGGCTAAAGCAAGAGCTGTGAACAAGCTTAGTTCATCCAGCAGAATGGGTTTTGATTCCAACATGCTCTGCTTATATACCTTGTGACCAGAGCAAGTCACTTAACCTCCTGTGCTCCAAAAGCACACCTGGAACAAGCTGTAGCTGTGTGCCTTTCCTGGATAAAGACAGTAGAAGCAGTCTGAGCATGTGTTATGTTTCTGAAAATGTCATGCTCTTTCCATCCATATTTGACTTGAAAAGAAAAAAATAGTACACCATTACTTGTTTATTAATTGCAAAAATATGTAGATGGACAACATAATTAAAAATTGCATAACCTGAAATGTATTATTAAAAGAGCATTTTACTTCTTTTGATGCAGTTAAAAGTATATCAGTTTTTTTACTGAAATAGTTTGCATGGAATGGGATTTTTTATCATAAAGGAAAAATCTGGTTCTGGTTGATCCTGCTGCTCATACTCTTTGAGTGTGTCTTACACTCCGCAGCTATGCCAACGGACTACAACTTTCCAGTATACCATTCCAACTGTAATGTAAAAAAAGAAAGGAAAAAAGAGGTACAGACAGTGTGTGTGTGAAGTGTGTGTGTGTGTCTTGTGTGTCATGTGAGTGTGTGTGTCTTTATCTCTGACAGATGTGCTGTATTAACTGAATTGTGCTGAAAGGGGAAAAATTATCACCATTAATTAAATAAAATAATATATGGGTGGGTAGGTGTAAAAAAACAGAATTCTACACACACCCTCGGTGTGGGATGCCTTTATAAACCCCTCGGACTTTGCCCTCGGAGTTAATGTAGCATCCTACACCTCATGTGTGTGTAAAATTCTGGTTACACACACACACACACACATATATTATTCTGTATTTTAATAATGTAGTTCAGATTATGCATGTTTTAACAAAGTTGTCCATCTATGTGTTTTTGCAATTAATAAACAATTAAGTGTCCTAGTTGTTTCTTTTCAAGTTGAATCTGGATAGAAAGAGCATAATATTTTCAGAATTATAACACATGCTCAGATTGTTTCATCATCTTTGTCCAGGAAAGCACACTGAGCTACAGCTTGTTCCCAGGTGTGTTTGTGGTGCACAGGGAGGTTAAGTAACGTGCTCTGGTCACACAATATACACATAGATCAAGTTGAATCAAAACCCATTCTACTGGATGAATGAAGCTTGTTCACAGCTCTTTGCTTTAACCTCTAGGCGGTTCTGCCAGCTGTTAATCAAAAACTACACATTTCAAGGCTGGCCCCATGATGTTAGGCCAGTAGGTACATAGCCACATTTGCATCTTGTAGTCCTGAATTCACACCCAAAATTGTAAGAGAAAAGGCTTTAAGAGAGGGAACAGAATAAGACAGAGGTTGGTGCTGTGGCAGCCCCAGAAATCTGTACTGACATGAACACAGACAGGGTTTAGAATTCCTGATGTGGGGCCCCAATACCTGTTGGCACCACAGAGCCAGCCTTGAGATATGTAGTTTTTAATGATCAGCTGACAGTATAGCCTAGAGGTTAAAGCAATCCTAAAGATGGACTATTTTTACTAACAGTTTGAAATGTAAAGGTGATAACTCACTAGTTTCAATGTACATACAAAACGATTATTATAAATGTAGAAAATGTTGTAATAACACCTTAAAACATACTTAATAAAACAGATGATTTCCTATTTAACCTACAGTCAATGGAGGGTCAAGTCCCTCGGTGACATCATTTTCTGTCAGGAGCTTAAAACATATGGTTGCCCCCAGCCCTTAATTACAGGCTGATTTACATATGAATAACTCTGGACTGCAAGACTCACAGATAAACACAATGGCTCCTCAGATTAGCTTTGTAAGGGCTTTTGGACATTAAGAAACCTGTAGATGACAGTTCCCTTTAAAAGCTCTTTACAACATGACATCATTGTTTACTCAGCTAGGCTAAGCAGAGAATGGATTATGTCATTTAGAATTCTTGCAGCAGCATAAACCACTTTGGAATCAGCTGCTAGGGGCAGTTTAGAATGTTCAGATGGGGTTCAGAGTTAATCTGTAGTCATCAGTAGTTCAGTGTAGAACTCTGGGTGAACAGCAGTGCTCTCAGTGGGGAGGTGCCTGCCAGTCTCCTCTGAGACTGGGTGAAGGACCTTCGGTGGTTTCTCACCCTAGTGTGTGAGACCCAGTAGTACCAGAAGAAGTGGTGGAGACCATTTGCCTGCAGGGACCCCTGTGGGCCATTTCCACAGAGAAGTGAGAGGGACTTCAATTTCTGTGGATCTAAGCAGCAATCCCCTGAAGATCCCGAAGAGTGTCAGCTGTCCAGAAAGAAAAGGGTGTGCAGTTGAAGCTATGACAAGCTAACAGTAAAGGGAAGAGGTGTTTTTCTCCCTGCTCTCATATCTGTATCAAAGGGACAAACAAAACCATGAGTAAAGGTTCTTGGGACTGTTCTTAGGGGTTAGTCTGAGTCGTATGTGCCAGAGATAAGGCTAGAGTGCACCATGTAGGAAGGGGCGGGGACATGCAATGACATCCAGTGCACCTGTCAGGCCCTGCATCCCACAAAAATGTGCTGAATGTTCAGTTTTAAAGTTTGGGAGTCGTTATCATTTTGTGGGAAATGAAGGCTCATTTGGTGTAACCCAAAAGGAATGGCAGAGACCTGTTTGGGGCCAGACTGGGCATAACTCCAGTTTAATCCTCATTCAGGGCTAACTGGTTCATGTATGGCCACCAGGTTACCCTGGGCATGTTAACAAAGTTCATCACATCAGGAGGAGTTTGTGAAATGTTTTTCAATGTGTTAAATTCCCAAAATATACACTTATTGGAAAGTAAAACTCTACAGATTTCTGGTACAGAGGATGGACAGTTCGAATGTGTTTGTGAGGGGAAAGAATGTACTAAAGCCCAAAACAGTTTTTGATCTGGAAAAGAAAGTTTCTTGCTCCTGTGTGTACAGCGACAAACTTGGGGGACCACCCCATTCTGCTTTTACCATCTGTTGTCAGAATAAAGCCATACTGTATAATCCCATTTTTGGTAGTGGACACTACATCTGTGCTTCCTGAGTGTAAGTTGTTGTAGGGCCCCCTCATAAGTTAGACCTAGCATAGCCTTAGCACCTTCCTCCCAGAACCTGGAGTAAATATGAATGTTATTTTGTACCCTAATTCCCCACACTCCTATTGCTATGACAACTTGTGGCCTGTTGCCTTGTCTGTGTATAAGTTTGGGGGGGGGGGGCCCGGTTTCCAGATGCTGCTCTTGGCCGGAGTAAGGGTTGCAAAACAAATAAATAAATCAGGCACATTTGACATGACCTGCCTCTTGGGGAAATCATACTGATACCTATAAGTAAGCCCGTTTACTTCCAGAAATTCAACTATCTGCTCCTTATGATTGACTGATTGTATATAGTAATATGCCAACCATATATGTCAGGTTCACTGGTCTTTTAGTTTCCCATATTCTCCCTATCCCCACTCTTGTGCAAGGGGACAATGTTTTCCACCCTCCAGTCCATCAGCACCATGCCTTTTGCTAGTAATTCCTCAAATAGGTCTTCAAGGGTGCCACCGGTGCCTGTCTTGTCACTCTCAGTACATCTGGTTTTAGCCTGCCTGGCCCTTGGGACACAGAAATATAGAAACTGATAGCAGAAGAAGGCCAATAGGCCTATCTAGTCTAACCTTATACCTTTTTAACTTATGAGACTAAGCCCCCTAGTGGTCACTCATCCCCCATCCTCTTTTGTCCTCTCCTCTTAGTGTCCCCACTAAACCCATGGGGTTGATTTTCAAAGCCCCAAGAATGCCACATGCCCCTCATGCACTAATTGTTTGGCGCATGGAGCTTGCGGCATTCTCCCGGCCAGTGAGTGGGATTTTCAATCCTGAGCATCAAATACCACACGTTAGATCAGCTTTTCCCTGCTCCAACTTTCACCATTTGGGGGACCCTTTTTATGGAGCTTGTGCCAAATCTTTGGCGGAAGCTGCCATAAATTGAAGAAACTGTTGCAACTGCACCCACTTGACTAAAATCAGGTGCAGTTACGTCAAAAGAGTTTGGCGCAGGTGTGCCAAAAAATGGGTTTGACGCAGGGCTTGACACAAGTCCTGCATCACCCTTTGAAAATTGAGCCCCATGTGTCTGTCTCATCTATGCTTTTTTTTTTTTTTTTTTTACTTAGTATGCTTTATCTTCTGGTGGCTTCCTCTTCAGCCACCCTGCTACCACCACCATCAGACCAGGGATCTTCCCCCAAACTTAGTACCCCTTGGATTACCCCAGGGCAGAACCACCAGAGCCCCCCGCCGTAGCCCTGATGGATCTCTATCACAGATGCGTCGAGGGGACCACCAGATCCACAATGGGAGGGAGGCTTCATTTTGGCATGCCAGACACTATTTTCTTTTTCTGGTGGGGGGGGCATGTCTAAGCAGACACCGTGATGCAACCGTGTCATGCATCTGACATGCCCCTGAGGAGCAAAGCTCACAGGTGTTCTGGTCGCAGCACATCTCTTGGTCACCCAGGAGCACCGGACAGGAGACACTAATACCCCTCCCTCAGGCGTGAAGAGCATGCAGTGGCTGCTCAATTCACCCCTCCCCAGCTGGGCCTTGACATCCCTAGGTCTGTTCCTGAACCAGGTCACCGCATCCTGGCGATGAATCTTACCACTGTGCGGTGACCAGCCTTATCTCATCTACTGTATGCTTGAACCTTGCCACTGATGTTGCACAGACCACCTTGTTGGGCAATCTGTTCTACCTGTGCAACACTCTCCTGTAAAAAGTACCTTCTAATGTCCTTTTGAATCCTCTCCTACCAGATTCTTCATGTTTTGTCTAGTATTTATGTTTTCATTGAAGGTGAACAGTACTCTGCTTTCTGCTTTGTTTATTGTCCCAGAAGAAATTTGAATGTTTCTCATGTTTCCCCTCCTCCTAAGTTTAATGAGTGCAATTTAGGTCCATCAATTTTTCCTTGTAGGACCTACTGTACCTTATTGCCCCTGAATCATTTTGGTGGCTCTCCTCTGAACGGACTCCACCCTATCTATTTTCTTTTTTAGGTAAGGATTCCAGAACTGTGTGCAGTAGTCTAAAGGTGCATTTATACATACCCTTGTGGTGCACTGCCATCTACACCACTCGTCCACCACTCCTCCTAAAATGTCACCAGCTACGTTCACACACTGGCAGGTGTACATCATTGCAGTAAGACATCCTGCATATATAGGCATTTCCGGCAGGTTAGGGCAACCTGTTTACCACTTGGGAGTGGTGTGGAGTGCCATGTGTCTGTACTGGTGCAGGTGAAGTAGCATGTTTACAAGCTGGCTTAAAACACCTGCTCCAGTACGCATTCCTACCAAAACATGGAATGCTCTGCACTGCAGTGAAACGAATTGCAATGCTTCGGCAGCCATTTGTACTACCAGATTCTGCCATGGTGCATATCTGCAAGTATAAACACACCTTAAGTGTGGTCTCACCACTTGGTTACCTTTAGGTCCCGCAGACTGTTTAATACTCTCTCTTCAGATATACAACCCATCTCTAACCTGTGGCTAGCCGTAACCCCAAATGTTATCATACTGGTTGGTAGAGGCCCTCTAGCTTCCCCATAAACAGAACTAAGCACTCATTCAATATGTTCTCTTCCCCTTGTCATCCTCCATACTCTGTCCATCTTTTTTTTTTCTCCTTTCTGTGCTATCTTTTGTTTTTCTCTTCTCCCTAATGTACTGTACCGAGGAAGGTCATATCATTTTCCTGGACCCTCTGACAATACTTAATGCAGTGTTGGCCTTCATTGTTTAATGAGGTGCTTGCTGTTCCTTATACCACGTCCCTACTGGCCTCATTTTGCTCCCCGTTGTACAACCTGAAGCTCTCTTTTTTCTGAACAACATCCTTCACTCACCCATCTAATCATATTGGTTTCCTCTGCTTTTTTAGCTTTCTGACAAATTTGATGCACTCATTGACTGCTTCTAATACAAGCCCTTTTATTGCTGCTTATTTATTTTCTGTACCCTCAAGCTTGTTAATGTAATCTAGCTGACTTTGAATTAATTTTGTCATTTTTTTCAAACCCATTTTCCTAAAATCAGGGATCACAGTACTGGAATTTAATTGCTCAGCATCGTGCACAAGACTGAACTTCACACTGTTGAGGTCATTCTGTCCTACTGGATCCTCTGCTATGAGAATGTCCTGGTTGAATATTACGTCTAAGATCACCCGACAGTTGGTTCTCGCACCAACCAGGTGAGAAATCAGTCATACAAAACCATCTCATAATTCAGATCTTTTGGCTCCCTTGCTCCTTGTGTGTTCCAGTCAATTTCTGTGAGGTTGAAATCTCCCATGACTAAAATTCTTCCTGGCTTTGCCTTCCTAATTTCATTTTCTGCACCTCATCTCTGTCAGCCATCTGTTTAGACAGCCTGTAGACCACTCCCATTCTGTCCATTTCCCTTCTTAAGCTACCTGAAATCACAGTGAATTAACTGCCTGTTCTCCTGAGACAGATTTATTCCCTGAGACCTTATGGGCTCCTTAACAAAAACTGAAACTTCCCCTCTCTGCATTTTCTCTGTCCTGTTTTCAGGCAAGCAGTAAAGTCTAGAGGTTAGAGCATGGAGCTGTGAACCTGAAGACCCAGGTGACCTGGGTTTAAATCCCACAATACATATTTACACACTGTGTGACCCTAAACATGTCACTATTTTTTTTAATGAGTATACTTTTTGTGTGCCTTTCTACCATCGGTATCCGTCCTGGTCACGGACCCCCATGTCTCCACCTCTGTCAATTGCCTGCTCTCCATATTTACCTCTGGCTCCCCCCTCCAGATGGCGGGGTCACGACACTGTACTGCCTCAGTATCCCGATACATATATCTGGTCGGGAGCTAGTGGCAGAGGCTGATTGAGACCAGGGGCAGGCCTTCATGAAGACGGCCAAGGGGAGAGTGTTTTCTCCCCATGTAGGAAGGGGCGAGGACATGCAATGACATCCAGTGTCCGACGCCCCTGATTCTACTTGGCGTTCGGCAGTAGTGAACCCAACCTCGCTGGGTGTCGCTACAGTACCAATCACTCACGCCCACCCTCCTCCTGGAGAAGGAGAGCAGTCAAGGATGCTCAATCCTTCTCCCCTGGCCAACCCTTTGGCAACCTGGGTCCGTTTCGAACCGGGTCACTGGCATTGCGCGGAATCAACCGGCTGTGCCACATGTCACTTAACTTACCTGTCTTCCAGGACACACCTGAAAATTAGCTTCAGCTCAGTGTGCCTTTTTTATCCAAAATGTTACATAAATAAATGAATAAATACGTAAATAATGTATACATACTTACATATATACATACATAAATGAATGGATAGACTATATACCTGGACATTTAGATCCAAACATATTCATCTGATTAGTCCACATTTCTGTTATTGCTACTATGCCTTTGGCTCCAGCTGTAACCTTGCCAAGCTCACTCCCTACCCTGTCTTCTCCACCTTGGATGGCATTTCCTATGAGGTCGTCCCCTGTTTCAAATATCTTGGGATGTGGTTGGATAGTGGGGTCAACTTCTGTACCTATATCAATGCCTCTACAGCAAGCTCTGCCTCAAACTTGGTGCCCTCTATCACAACAAAGATTACCTCTCATCCATAGTCTGCTGTGGCTGGCCACTAAGGTGGTGCTCCCAGTGTTTGACTAAGCAAATGTAGTCTATAACACTGCCCCTGCCTCCTCCGTTGCCAGACTGGACACACTTTGTAATGCATTCTGCTGTTTTTATTTATTTATTTAGTTTTTGTTGACCGGGTAAGTGCACTAGACAAATCCTGCCTATTTTCAGGCACGACCCCTAGGAGGGGATACAGATGAATGCCAACTGGCCTTGAACCAGATTAAGCTGTTGGTGGTATTTATTTAGTGAATGAGGGAAATTTGACCAGGACACCGGTGAAATTCCCCTACTCTTTTCGATAAGTGTCATGGGATCTTTAACATCCACCTGAACTACCACCAATCCAGGCAGATGGGACCTCATTTTAACGTCTCATCCGAAAGACGGCACCTCAGAAGTGCAGCACCCCTCTCATGCTGCACTACAGTGTCAGTACAGGGATATTAACCCAAGTGCCAGATGTGGAACTGAACCCACAGCCCTCTGATCTCCCGGCCTCAGAGGTGAGTGTGCTACCTACTGAGCCACTGACACTGACACTGATGCTCCTGCTTGTACTCATCACTGCGCCCTCTACACTTCTCTTTCTGTCTAACCATATCTCTCCCAGTGCCTCATGCACAGTGTGTCTCTTGTTTCTAAATTTTGGGTGGACTCTGTGCCCCCTATCTCTCCTAATCCTTCTGCCTCATATGCTCATTATCTTTGTGACTCCTGCACTGTCTCTATTCTGCACTTCAACTTTGTAGGTGGGCAATCTGTTTTCTGTTCTCATCTTTCCATCTGCAACAATCTCCCTTCCACCCTCTGTCTCTCCCCTTCCATTTCTCCCTTAAGTGCCTGCACAAAACCTGTTAGAGCCACTTACTGCTTCTGTCCTGGCCATAGCTGATTTGGCCATTTTACTCTCATGTACTTGGCCTTAATAAACCCTGCACAAATGCTTCAGAACAGTTGCCTACCCATCACATGACTTATTGTTTGCATATATTGTTTTGCTGTATATTTACCATTTTTATGTTTTGCATATTTCATACTTTACTACCATGTACATTTGTATAGTTTGTCCCTCTATTCCCTTTCACTGGGTTGCATCAAGAAGCGACCTAGGCTCGTGTGCCTTCCTGTTACCAATTTTCAATAACAAACTAACTTACTAACTAACTAGATGGATAGCTAGATAAATAAATTTAACCGGTCTCCATGTAACTTTGAGTTACATTTCTGCCTTGCAGGTCCAACAAGGCTGAGGGGCATGGGTTCTTGTTCTGGTGGAAAATGGGGGTTCATTTCCAAGGTAATTATAAATAGTGTGGTGCCTCCACCCAGAGTGAATTATAGTGGGCCAGCTGGTTAATGCGTGCAGTCCCCTGGGATGCTGTACCTACCCAGCTCCCCTTGCAGTTATCCCACACATGAATTACCCAAAACCAAAACTAAATTTTAGTACACATGAAATTAAAGACTATAGCTAATAATATGCGCACTAATAACATGCTCATGAAACAGTTGTAAAAAGGTTAACCTACAATTTATTTACATGGGGTAGGGTTAGGGAAAGGGGAGAAGGATGTAGAAGAGAAGTAACTTTCTGCATTTTTAAACACCAATCAATCATTTTGGAAAGCAGAAAAAGCACAGTGCCCAACTCCCACTAGTATATGCAACCATACAATCTGATAACCCACCAGGGCTAGAAACATTACTCACTCCCTAACTGGTACCAGTCTCCCCCTAGTGTCTAACTTGGGAGCTCCCTCAGTCTCTTTGGGTACCCAGTTGGAGCAGTTGCAGGTCTGATGCAGTGCAGCTGGTTGACTGGCATTGGTGCATTTTAATATCATTTTAGCTTTAAACCCCTTTGAATTGTAGCAACAGCTATTTGGTGAAACTTGCCAACTTTTGGTTGGGTAGCCAAACTCAGAAACTTTGGTGGCAACTATATACAGTTTCCCCCAGATGTAGGACAAGCCCTGAATTACTCATGGTCTTGCAGAATAGTCCTTTCGCTGTTCGAGACCATGGTTTTCAGACTGTGCATCTGGGGTGCTTGGAACTAGTAGAAACTTGGAAATTCAGATGATTGAGATGAGTAGCAGGCTCTTGTTGCTTGGGCCTACTTTCTGCATCTCTTGCAGCTTGGGCCTTCTCAGCAGCAGGCTTTGCAGCTTTAACAGGTTGGATGACTCTCAGTTTTTCTTGCAGCTTGTCATCTTTTTCTGTGGCCTCCAGGTCTGGACAGACCAGTGCTGGGGACCAGACAGCATGCCTCCCCACCTTCAGGCATCTAGGGAGATGATGGCTAAAGCCTGACTGTGTCACTACTGGCTGATTCCCCAGACTGTCCTCCGCAGGCAACAACTCTGTCTCTGGAACTCAAGCTTTGAGACACCTTGGTCTGGGCTTCAGCCACACTACAGGCAGGCAGCGGTGGCTCTCAGTCAACTAGGGCATAGTCTTTGGGACTCCCACCAGATTTTAGCAGGAAGCAGTCTCTCAGCTTCAAACTTTACATGCTTAGACTCAAGTAGAAATGGCTTTTGTCTTCTCACTGACTTTCCAGCTAATGGAAAATGTTAAGACGGCTTGCATCTTCAATCGTTAAATCTTCAGACTTGAACATGAGATGGTTTGCATCGTCAAGCTTTAAATGCTGACTTAAACAGAAGATGGACCCTCACACATTACTGCCTCAGACTTTTTATTTTATTTATTTTTTATTTATTTATTGTAGTCATCAGAATTACAACCCTTTGAGTCAGGGACTCATTTCCAAAGGCTCCACGTCAGAGTTACAGAGAAGTACAGTCAATTACATATGAGCATTCCTTATAGACATAAACAATACAGGGGTACAGGGTAAAAATATAGTAGGAACACAGCAGAATTTTAAGAACTGTTACAAATTGTATACAGGTGGGGTTACAGGCCTATACATCAAGGTAGCTAAGGACACTTATCAAACTTGCCAGTTGACCAGTTTTGAGACGGAGGGCTGATTAAGCTGGCTAGGAAGCCATTGTCATAGACTCGGAGTCGTGTGACGGAGGAGGGCCCAGTGGACTTGGCTTCACTGGGAGGTACACACGCAAGAGTGAGTAGAGAATATGATTCCTTAGGCATCTTTAAATAATCTTAGCTTGGGCAGACCAGTTACTGAAGTGGGTAGAAAGCTGGACCAGGTTGGGCACCTGTGGCAGAATGACCTTTGGGCTGGGAGGTTCTGACCTTAAGGACTATGAGAGAGTTTGGAGGCACTGTGGGTATTGACTGAGGAGGCAGCTGGGAGAAGAGCAGAGGTGACACCTGTGAGGTCAGACCAAGGAATATTTTTTGGCCATGAGGCTGGACTGGCATTTGAGCCTCTCTTCAAAATTAAGCACATTTGCGAGGGAGTAAAGTGCGAGGAATGAGTGATGTTGTTCAGCACTGGTCAGGAGCCTACAGGCCTTGTTTATGGACAATTTAATTTTGCTGAGTGTTGAAGGAGCCATTAATCTGATATAGCTCCAGATGGAGAGCAGTTATTAAAAGATTTGGGCATATCACGGGCGCTGTCTTTTGCTAATCTGGAAAGATGCTTTGGTAAAGCATCCAGGACCCCAACTGATAAAACAGTAATGGCCTGGTGTATGTTTTCACACCTTCCCAGAGAAGGAGCAGATGAAGACTGGAGCTCAGCCAGTGTTGGGAGATCCCAAATTATTGACTGGGGTAAAGTCATCACTAAACATTGGGCAGACCAGTTAGAAGGCCTCACATTAAGGGATGTTATAAAAGACAACAGGGTTGTCCTTCCAAGCAGATGTGAGTCTATGCACTTCTTTAGAAGAATACAGATGTCAAAATGTTGAGAGGACTGGGAAAGACTTGGGGGTCCACCAACAAATCAGTTTACTTAGGAAAATTTCTCTGTGTTAGATCTCTCATCTAACTCTCTGTCAAAAGTGCATAAGGTGTTACTAGACTATCTCAGTCCAAAGTGCCCAACACGAGTACTATATTGGGATGGTGCAGTGGCCTCTCAACAGCTGGCTTGGGATGTTATTTGGAGAGGTATCAAATATATACCTATACCTAAGTACGGAATTATGCAGTATTTTATTGCCTCAAATATGTATTTTACCCCCTAAGAAATTATGTGATAGACAGCTGAGAAAGACAGACTTATGCTTTAGATGTGGAGCCAAGCCAGGCGACATCCTACATGTCATGTGGGACTGTAGTAAAATACGGTTGCTCTGAGTAGAAATTAAATGACGAATGGCTCCTATGCTAGACTATTCTGAGTTCATACTGCCTGAAGTCTGCATATTAGGTGATATGTCGCAATTACCAGGGTCCACACCTAAATATCACCTATCATTGATGACGGCCATAGTCAAATCTTTTGTACTGAAACATTATAAAGATGATCATTGCTATAACTATAAACATTGGGTGAGGGATCTCATATGGGCCTTGGGAATAATTAGGAGACTTATGTGCTTAGAGGATAAAAAGGACTTGTATAACAAAAGATGGTCGACTCTGTAGACCATTTATCTTTACAGGTAGGCAATGCTAAACATAGTTCTGTCTGTTGGGTTGTGATTAGCAACAAGACTTCTGTTTAGTGGATTTAGATGGTTTCATTGATCCTTTTATAGTGCCTAGAGGCACAATCTATATGTTTGTGTCTAGCTCTTGTAGTTTTAAGGAACTACTAGTAGGCTCAGAGCTATGCTTTGCAGGGGTGAAAATAGGTGGGTCTGTCTCTCTCTTTCCAGGAGACACAGCTGCATTCCTCAAGAACATAATGCTAACAAGTTACTAGCTTTATGGTATTATAAGTATCGGGTTGTGAGGTCTCCTAATGTAGAGCTCTCACCTTTGGGTTCAAGTTTTTTTTTATGGAAATGATTACCCAAGATTAAGTGTTGGTCAGATTGAGTTGTGTGCAATGGAGGTCAACCCCATTGCTGTCTGTGTACATAGTTATATTTGTATATAGGTTACACAACCAGTTTTGGTTTGTGGATCCTGGATTCTCCCAGGATTTATGTATGTATGTCCTGTCTGAAAATCTGAAATTCAATAAAGACTGTCTTATAAAAAAAAAAACATTTTGCTGAGGGCAGTATTGTCAGCTGCTTATAGATGAGCAGGCCATAGTTGACTAAAGAGAGGTCTAACGGGTGATGGCTAATTTGAGAGCTTCAGGTGGAAGGCAGTCCTGTGCTAATAGAGGAGACCAACTGTGAATTGTGGCCATTGTGAGGGTACTGATGTTGTGGTGGAAACGTGAGGGCAGAGTCAAAGTGGATGCCCAGGTATTTATAGGAGGTGACTTGTTCTAGGGATGGAGAGAGCTGGAGGAGACTTGTAGGGGGTAGTCTTTATGTTTGCTTTGGTGGTGGGCAAAGAGCATTGATATGTTTTTTTTTAGGTTGATGACCAGTTTTCTATCCGTAAATCAGCACTTGATTTGATTGAAGGAGTGTTGGAGGGAATATAGGAGGGCAGTGGGACTTGGGTCAGAGGCAAAGAGGACCATATCATCAGCATAGAGAAGGATCTTTCTGGGGCAGGAGCTGGGAGGGAGTTGAGATAAAGGCTGAAAAGAAGAGGACCAAGGATGGAGCCCTGAGTGGACTGGGCGGGAGCTGGAGAGAGTGTTGTTAAGTTTGATGCATTGGGATCTGGCAATTAAATGGCTAGTGAACCAGTCAGTGGGTCCTTGGGAGAGACCAGATTGTAGAAGGGTGTCCAGCAGTAGTGAGTTGTTGACCGTGTCAAAAGTCTTTGACAGGTTGATGAAAATGGTGCCTGCAAGGTGACCTTTGTGAAGGGCAGAGTGTAGAAAGGTAGAGAACTCAAGGAGAGCGGTGTAGTACTATGACCCGACCTGAAGCCATGTTGCTCCTGGCAGAGTATGTTGTGGGTGGCAAGGTAGTCAGTAAATTGGTTTGTCACTATTTTTTCTAAGGCTCTTGAGATGGGGGGTAGAGATAGGTCGATAGTTGTTTGGGGAGGAGCTGTCACCTCTTTTATGGATGGGAGTGATGACTGCTGTTTTCCAGGCCTGGGAAAATTAGCCAAGGCATAGGAAGCAATTGAGCAGGGCAGTGAGTGGTGGGAGCATTATGTCAAATGTCAGTCGGAGGAACATAGGTCAAGTGGGTCGCTAGGGCTGGTGGTGTTCAGAGCTTTAACTAAGATCGGCCGGGCTTCCTGCAGTGAGATGATACAAAGGTGGAAGGGAGGGTGGGAGGTAGGGAGGGGTCAATTAGGTCAAAAATGTTGCTGGGGAAGACCAAGCTGAAGTCGGTGAAAGCAGTGTTGAGGCAGTCAGCAATACACTGAGGGTCTGTGGAGAGAGTGCAGTTGATGTTTAGTAGAAATGGTGGGGGGTACGGGACTTCCCATTTAGTTCTTTTTCATCATCATCATATTTATTGTTTGGTTAAAAAACCTTCACAGCATTTGTACAATACAAAACACATCATAGCAAAAAAGATTTAAAAGAATTCATAAATAGTTCAAATTCTTTGAATACAAAAGAAGGCATTTTTACATTCATATCCCTGTACGCAGTATACAACTTTTATTCTGCACTTTACTTTCCTGATCGCTTGTAAGTAGCTGGCCAACCTCTCCGCTGCCCAAACATCTTCAGTATGGAACAGAATATTTGTTAATTCCATTCTATCTGTTGAATAAATATTGGTTCTTTGTTGTTGTCCCAGAAATTAGGGGGCAGACCCCCAGGAAGAGGCTAGCGTTGATCTATAGTAGTGAGCCTTGGCCTTTCGGAAGGCCCAAGTGCATTTGTTGCACTCAGCATTGAAAGCCTGTCGATCTGCCGATTTACCAGAGGAGACGGCTTTGTGCCACAATTATCTCTGTGTTTCAGTTGTTTGAGGAGGAAGGGTCCAGGGGCATCACATTTTGTGGTGAGTTTCTTGGTGGGGGCAAACATGTCACAGGCCGTGATAAAGGAGTGAGAGAAGAAGTTGAGTGCATTATCAATACTGTGGGTAGAGTTTATGGGTGACCAGTCCCAGAAGGCAAGATGCTGTCTGAATTTGTTAAGGCATCCAGGGTGGAGACGTCAGTGGAATTCCACCTTTGACATGGGTTTTGGGATTCGACAGGACCACGAGAGGCTGATTGGACAGTGGTCACTTAGTGAGTTTTGGAGGACTTGAATGTCAGCAATTTTGTGGGGACAGTTTGAGAGGACAATGTCCAGCAATGTCTGAGTTCTATTTGAGGGATTGTGTCTGATGCGTTGTGTTACCAGCTGGGTAGGTCCAGGGCTGCGAAAGTGTCCTTGGCATGATTGGCAGAATTGGCAAGCCAGTTAGGTGGTTGAGGTCCCCCAGCAGGATCTGCTCCAGTTTGTGGGGGAGTTATATAGGTATTTCGATGGGAAAGGATGGCAGCAGCCTGGTACATGGGGATGTAGGCAGCCGTGATACAGGGGGCCCTTGAGTGGTCACTGGGGTGGTTTTGAGGGTACTAGCTTGGGCACCATGATCCAGTGAGAGGGATAGGGCATGAACCAGCAAGGAGTCTCTCATATATATGGCACAACCCCCTCCTCATTTACCAGCTCTATCCTCCCTAAATAGAGTATACCCAGGGAGGGCAACAAAGGAGTCAAGGGTGGAATTTGAGAGCCAGGTTTCCACCAGAGCTAGGATGTCAGGATGGTGCTGTCGGACCCAGAATTGAAGGGCTGCAGATTTCTTCAGGAGGCTACAAATATTCATGGAGACTATATGAAGACCTCCTGATGGTGGGGCAAGGGATGGACCAGTGGAGCATGGTCCAGGGTTGGGGTGGATGTTACCTGTCAATAAGAGAAGGAGAGTGATTACCTAGAGCAGGGCTAGGTGGGGATGGGGATGACTGTGATTCCTAGGGGGGTGGCAGGTGGGTTTGGAGGGTAGGAGCAGTGGATTGGGAGACTGCAGAGGGCAGGAATGGCAAGGTGGGGGCAGGGGAATCAGGGATCAGAGCGATCGTGGCATGTGAGCAGGTGGGGGTGGGGTGGGGTGGGGTGGGGACTTGTGGGTGGAGAGAGTGAGAGTGGAGTGGATGGGGAAAGTAAGTGGAGGTTGCAATGGGATGGTACCAGGAGTGGGTGGTGATAGACAGAGGTGGGGGAGGGACAGTACCATGGTTAGAAATGGGACCGGGCGGCCCAGGCGACCAGTGGATGGGATAGCTAGTGATGGTCACTGGGAGAGAGATAGGCATAAGAGTGACATGATGAATGAATTAACATAGCTGTGTCTGCGGGTCGGTGAGATACACTGATTCCTTCACTTGGTAAGAAAATTAGGCTAGTTGAGAGTTCAGTGTGGTGTCTTCCGAGAGTAGAAAGTGAGTAGATGTGGAGATGCCTTTAGAATGGGCAGAAATTAGGCTGGTTTAGAGTTCGGTGTGGTGTCTTCTAACTTAAAGCGTTAAGATTAACACCAACAAGTGTTTGGCCCTATAACTGCATTGTTTCTTTAAAGGAGCTGCAATATTAGTGAAGGGAGGGTGAAGATTGCCTAGGGGTGGTGCTGAGAGGGAGGGAGAATAGTTAATAAAGGCTGTGGGTGGGGAGGGTGGGCAAATAATTCAAGCAGGAAGCAGAGAAAGTGAAACAAAAATGGGATTATTTATAGGGCATAATTTACAACTGTGACACAAATGAAACCTAGCTCTACACGAGATAGTGTAATACTTTAAAACCTAAAAAAATGCACTCCAGAGGATCCTGCACTTCAAACGACCCTTGAAGTGCAAAATTGCTGTAAACAGGCTTAGATTCACAATTCAGTTGGCATTCACAGGACAGTCTGGAGAAACTTAACCAGTACTAGATAGAACTGTAGAATAAGATTAGCTTAAAGTCCAAAAGGAGTAAGAGTAGCAAATAATTTAAAATGTGGAGCAGCCAATCAGCAGGCAGAGCCAATGGTTCCAGCCAGTCTACATAGAGGCGCCAAAAGTTTCAGCAGCGTGCCTTGGTCTGGGTGATCGGTGGGCAGTACAGCGAAGAGGCAGCTGGCAGACAGAGGGACTAACCAGGCTGCTTGCAGCAGGGAAGGCACCCATGTCAAGGGTGAGGCTTCGGTCTGGTGATTGGCGGCAGTAAAGAATGGAAGATGAATCTTCTCACTTTCTTTCCAGCTACTGAAACATCAAGCAGGCTTTCTCTTGACCATTGGCTGTGCAGGCCCTAAGTAGGCCTCCAAACTTGTCTCTGACATCGCAGCAGAATTTTCTCTCCCTCTAGAAAGTCCCATACCATTTCCTTGGCACTGGTCATAAAACATCATATTCATTCTGGTATCAATTAATTCCAACCATTGGAAGGCAATGCAAAGTGCCTCCTGGGTTGGTGGCAGTGCAAGTCCCCAGGCAGGCCTTCTTCATCTGTCCGGAGAAAGGGCCAGAGCTGCCCTCCCTCAGGAGGGACTCTAGCTGAACTGACCCAAACTGAATCTGCCCTCTGGGTTTCAGGAGATCAGGGCAGCAACCCATTGGAAAAAAAGGCTGTCCGTTGATAAAATTAATATTAATTATGCTCACTCGATGCCTGATTGGTTATCTGTTTAGGCACCAAAACAGGGTCTTGCCTCTTTCCAGAAGTCCCTTTGCTAAGTTATCCAGGGCTTCTGGCTTTCCCATTGGCTTTCTGCCCAGTCAAAGGTGGCAAGAATGGCTGCTGCAGTACAGTTTTTGAAATGTCCCAGTTTTAATCACTTGTTGTAGGCAAACCAAACAGTTAAAATTATTTACTGGCTCAGCATTTGGAAGCTGCCTCTCTGCTCTGGTGTCCAGTGCCACAGTGGGCAGAAAACAGGACTTCTCCTGCCTGTCGCAAGTGCTGTAGTGCTGTACCCTGGGTGACAGGCAGAAACTTATTTACTTAATGCAGCCTCAGCTGCTCTTAAAGGAACAGGCACCCTTTAATATTATAGCACTTAAGAGTGTTTTCTAGCGTTTTGATTATTTCCCCCAGGTGCCTCCCAGTCCTCCGTTGGCTTTTCTGGGGTCCTGGGTATCAGGGCACACAATAGGAACCAGGATGGAGCAACCGGAGTGGCTTTTGCATTAAAGCGCTGCAGCGCTTGTTGAAATCTGTGAGCTGATACACCAGCTTGCCCATTTTAGCTGACTCCTGCCAGAGTGTGCATGCACTGAGCTGCGTGGTGAATCGGCAAACTGCTGAGGGGGTGGTTTCACTTTTAACAAGTTTCTCCAGTCCCCATAGGATCAGCAGGCACAACAGAGCCAGCAGGAGCATTCAGGGGCCTCAGACAGGACTGAGACCGTCAGGGACAGTTGAACAGGAAGCATTTCAGGTAAGCCCCACCCGCAGTGGGGGTTACATAAATGCATACCTTACATACATGCTTATCTGCTCTAGTAATAACTGCATGTTGCACAACTGTTTTATTCTTTAAGCACGTTCTGTTCATACTGTATATATATATATATATATATATATATATATATATATATATAACTCTCAACATGGTCTTCCTATTCTTCTGGCCTTCCTATTCTTACTTACTGTTGAATGCCACTTTCTCCTATATTTATCCCTGCCTGCTTCCTCCTTTTCACTTGCTCACCTGTCCCTTGAGAGTCAGGGAGAGCCATCCTGGCTTTTTTGTATATCTGTGCATTCTCCTGTACCGTACTCACTTAAGGTAACATCTAGCTTTTTTAATTTACGTAATAGAGAAAACTCAGGAAGTTTTCCTCACTTACCTTACTTATTTCATTTTTAAATGATAGTCTCTTGCTTAAATTGCCATATTCACTGCTTGCAGATGCTTTGTTTTTGCCTAGTGTTGACCAGTCCTATATGTGGAAAAAAGCTTGGGAGAGTCACTGAGCATCTTGATGATGATGATGTAGTCCTCAATGCAGAACGTAATTGTCAGTGGCCATATCCATGGTGCACTGGAAAAATAGGACACGATCGATTACCAGTGTTATACAGGATACACACCTAAATCTTGGAGAAAGAAAGTAAAGTTAAACTGCCATTGGATATATCTTACCTGTAGGGCCATTAAATTTACTTACAGCAATTATCTTCCTTGTCCAGATCTGATTACAGCCAAATACTTATATGATCTGATATGTGATATGTGGAATGAAAGGCAACAGGAGTAATAGATTCAATCAGTGACGAGGATGAGATTTTGGGTAAGGTGTAGAATACACTCCCTGAAAATGGGCACAGAGGAGGGGAATGACAACCAAATAAGGAGAAACTCATGGGAGGATGATACAGCCTTTCTGACAGCCAAGTTGCAGGAGAGGCTGTGACGTGTAAAAATAGCAACCTTACCCCAATGTTTAGCCCTGGCCTGTCTGAATAGTTGATAGTCATGGAGTGCCAGGTTAGGATCTGGGATCCTGACAGAGGACCCGGATTCAGAGATACATAGGATATCAGAAGAGTATTGCAAAACCTACGTGGAGAGCAGACTGAGTTTCGGAAGAAAGCGCTGAGCATTATGATGAGAAAGCTCGGGCCTTGGCAGCTGAAAATGCTGAAACAGTTGGAGGAGTGGGACCTGGGGCTGAGCTCCATATCACTAGACACAACATCATTTAAACCAACAATTTAAAATACTTCTATCATAAAAAGGTTTATAGGTTAGAAGTAGTTCTCCATTAAAGTCTCAACTTAGGATCTAGTCACCAAGTTACTGAGAGTTGAGATGAAGTAACGTGAGAAGTAAAATTGATTGCATATGCGAATTCCCTACTGGATCCTACTAAAAGTAATGCTACAGAGAGGTAAAGGAGCCCAGCGACAGAATGGCCCCAGATTTGAATAAAGCTGGGGGGAGGGGTTGTTCCATGGGAAAAGCACAACTGGCAGTGGGGGAGTCATGAAGTAATCCAACACCAAAACTGTTTAGTTGCTCTGGATGTGGGTCACAGTTGTGCCGAGTGTGGTTGACTAAGGCTGTACCTGTACCTGTACCGGTGGTTCGGGGAGGTCCCATATAGCTTGTCTGCCCAGAGAGATGGTGACTGATGGGAGAACGTTGATTGATTGATAAAATGTATTGTTATACAGGTACAGACATTTAGGATGAAATCCCCATGTTCAAAGAATGCCCTGTACAATACACAAAACACACAGTTTTACAGCACTTTCATAAAAAGTCATATAAAACACAAATAACACATTAAGAATGTTGTTAATTTCATGAATAACCATTACATGGATTTTGCAAGGACTTCCTCAATGCAGTTTGGATCTCCTTTATAGAATTTTTGCTCCTATTTCTACCATTATCTCATTACAAGATTTTGCTAAGCTAGCTTGAAACATTGCTTCTCTGAACCTATTATGGACTCAGGGTAGGGTAAGTCCAAGTCACTTGATCTCATGTTATGCTTCTTATCTGTAGGTGTTCAAATGTCACTAACCGTCACAATGGATGAATGATTTTTGTTTGTAAAAATCTAAAACTCCAGGATAACCAATTGTTTTGTCTCTTCTACCCCCCCGCACTTACCAATCCAAATCATGTATACCTTACGATGATGAATACCATGCCTACTATGGCTTTCAAATAAGTGAGTCTATAATAGGCCCAATCCATTGTCTTCAAGAGTGGTTTGCTCATGTTCCTGTATACCAGCCCTCCATGTTCCAATACCAGAATTCACAACTGCTGTGTTAATTTCTTTCTGACATTTTTTGTAAGACAGGTGGAAATTATCTTTAAGGTCCCCAACCTCAGAGTGATTTTCTTCACTCCTGTTTGTATGTGTTCTCTGCTGTTATACGTGTGTTATTGATCTTGTTAGAATGTAAATATTTTAATTTAATGCCTCTGAGTGAGAAAGAAGTGAGATCTGCAAAGCTCTATGTAGCAAATTGAACAGTCATGTAACAGTTACCTAGGAGGGAGCTGCCTGTGACAGCACAAAGTATAAAATGAGTAAACGAAACCAGGACCTGTAATTGATCTGGTGTGATCACATGACCATGCATTATTTCAGCACAACAGCACAGGTCAGAAATACTTAATGTTCTGAGCCTAATGATTCAGTTTTTAAAATAAAAATTGGTGGAACCATTTTATAATAGCAGTAAGGCACTCCAGAGAGTGTGTTACAAAAGCAATAAGGCACAATGGGGTGTGAGCTAGCCACTTCTAGCACATGGCCAGGGTGTAGTAAGGCATGAAGCCACAGACCGAGTGCCTTCAGCTCCTGGCCATGCACTAGAAGTGTCAAGCGTACACCCTTGGAGTGTCTTTTTGCGCTTATAAAATGGGCATCTATATTGTAGATGCATGTCAGAATTAAAATTATTAGGGTTGAGTAATAAAAAAGTTACATTTTTTTCTTGATTTTGAATAAAATAGTTCCACCGCCTGGGTATGTTGTATATGTGTGTGTGTGTGTGTGTGTGTGTGTGTGTGTATGTGTGTTTTTTTTTGACATGAGGACTTTTGTCCTCCAGTGGCCTCCATAGCTGCAGGTTTTTTCTTTATGGTCATGGTTGTCATGGCTCCTGTGTCTCACACACACACACACCCATTTCTATTTCATGTTATTTCTGTGGCACTGTTTGTTTTATTCCTTTTCATGCTGTTTTTCTATTCTGCTTGGATTGGAGGCAAGGGTAAGCAAGCGTGGAACTAGCACAGCACAAACTGCCAGGGAGTCGGCAGAGCAAGCTGTGAGAGCGAGCTACAAACTACAACTTGATCAAGATACTGGTACTTTTTTTCCATTTTTTATATAGATATTTAGGTGGGAGGTGGAGGTGGGAGGCGGTTGGTTAAGCACAGTGTGGCACTTTCCTTGGCAGTTTCAGTATCAGTGACTTCAGTTCGTGGCTCCATTTGTGCTGATATAGCTTGTTGGGTATTTTCATGTTGTGGCAGAGTTAATTCAATGGTGTCAGAGTGGCTCAGTTGGTAGCACATCCGCCTCTATGGACCAGAAGGTCGTGGGTTCTCGTCCCACACGGGATTGGACTTGCGTAAAATCACTGGCATCCGAGTGCAGTATTAGGGGGTGCTGTACTGCTGGGGTGTGCTGTCCTTCGGATGAGACATTAAACCGAGGTCCCTTCTGCCCATCCTGGTGTTGTCCTGGTAGGTGTCCAGGTGGAAGTAAAAGAACCCAGGGCACTCTTTGCAAAGAGTAGGGAACATTCCCGGTATCCTGGCCAACATTCCTTCCCATAAAACCGGTCATGCAATTATCCAGGCTGTGTGTGGGTGATGAAGTGCGATATGTACGCCACCACATTCAGTCACTTCACTACCAGTCTAGCATTGCTTGTAAAGTGCTTTGGATGTATGAAAAGCGCTATATAAATGCTGATTCTTCTTCTTCTTCTTCAATCTGGCCACAAGAATTAAGCTGCTGTTCACTGAGGGACACTGAGGGTATGTTCTGCATGGCACATGTAATATTTTGTTTATATGCAGTTTCTGTTTGTGTAGCCATGTAGCAGTTGGCAACAATGGTGGCAATTCAAAACATCAATTGTTCTTGGGCAATGATTCAAGGTGCCAGTACAGATGTGGTTGCCTGGAATAATTGCCAGCCATGCACTATATACTTTCAGTGCATGGCTAGCAACCAATCAAATTGCATACAAACCAGAGTTCACCTCATAATGTGAGATTGTGGCCCTTCTTGGGTTTGTAGGATATTTGGCACTGCCTCATGACTCATTTACCAAGGCATGCCATCATCCAACAATAACACACACCTTGTCATGCCTTTTTGCTAAATTCCTTCGAGTGCTTGAAACCCTTACTGCTTGACTGAATAACTTTATGTGGATAATAAAACTATGTTATGAAGTTTGCAATTGTCTGATTTTCTTTCATGTAAGTGCCCTGTGGTCCCACCAAAACCATAAAGATCCCTATTGACCCCACCCGTCATGGAGGAAGCATAGTAACCGACTACTGGTGATTGGCTACAAAATGTTCCCTGAACAGGGATACTGGTGCATACAGGGGTTTGTGCAGAAAAGTGACATTTGGCGGTTTAAAACTGCTGCTGAGAGCTATTTCAAATTAATGGATTCTGATTAAAGGATCTCCATATGCAGTCAGACCGTATCCCTGTTTCACATGGTGTCTGCTCTGCAACTTAGATTTCAGAAGGGGAAGTGATTGCCCCACATTTGCACATCTGAGAGCTGATTCGATGGTAGACCATGGTAGGACCACCCCCTGGAACTGCCAGAACTTTGCAGAGGCACATCCCTCAAGTAGCACAGTGCTTCTCACTTGGTCCAATCAAGAGTAATGTGTGAGCCCAATGATAGAAAGAGACT
The DNA here is from genome assembly GCA_016271365.2 of Neoceratodus forsteri. NCBI lineage: Eukaryota > Metazoa > Chordata > Ceratodontiformes > Ceratodontidae > Neoceratodus > Neoceratodus forsteri. The sequence goes on along the minus strand of CM028131.1, from coordinate 1,536,207,724 downwards.
GTGTTCGAATCCCCCATGATGTAGTCTTCCTCCTGTAAGCAGACCGAAAAAAACAAACAGTTGCTGGGTCTTCAATTTGTGGCTGAGTGAGTCTTTTACAGTGGAAGAGAAAGAAAGCGAGCAACAGGTTTCAGGAATGAAGAACTGTGCTGAGGAGAGACTCTGTACTGGTACCCTGAAAACAGCACCTATTACCAGAGGTAAAATGAAATACTTTTATTTGGGGAACCTTATGTCAGTGCAAACTGAAAGAAAACTAAGCAACTTGTGATGTGAAAGTGCACGCTATATCAAGACAGTAGGGAAAAAGTAAGCAAAGGCAGGCAGCTGAAAAGGTGGCTTTACTGTGATGAACAAATCCACACCAAGACAAATAAGAGACTGTGCAAGTAAATAAAGAACTGTGTAAATTTTAAGCAGCAGCTCCAAGCCCTACTTAAACTAGAGCATCCCTGCTTTTGCAGAGACATCTTATACAGTAGCTACTAGATCAATGTAACCACTGGAATAGCAATATTATATGCATGGGGGCAAGATGGCTACAGGGACAGAGCTGTTTGTTCATGCTGAGTAGTTCTGCAGCCTCTTTCTACTATTACTAACTGATCAAATGCTGTAGCACCTTTTCATAAAAAAAAAAAGAAAGAAAACTAGGACAACATTTGTAGAAGGGTAAAGAAAGATCCTTATTGGGAGAATATGGCTTCATTTACAAGCTTATGTCTCAAGGAGCCCTGGACCAGGAGAAACTGGAATCAGAAAGATGCCTGCGGCTTCTTCTGACAGGCCCAACCCAGAACCATTGAAACAGCGCTACAGCAGGCCTCCAAGTCTGTACCTTCAGGAAGTCCATTAAACATGCAAAGAACTGCTCTGGGGAGCATTTTCTTTATCACAGGCTGCATTTTTCTACGTACTGGCGGAGAAAGGAAAGGAGGTGATGGGGCCAGAGGGGCTGGGTGAGGGGTCTTGTGACTTGACCTGGTGGTGGGACTTGGGAGGGGCTGGAGTGTGTATGGCGTGCTGGTGGGGAAGGTATATTGAGCTTTCATATGTCACTCTACTTTCTACTACTTAGAAATTCATTGGGGGGGGGGCGAGAAGGGTGCCAACAGGGGATGAGAGGGGATATATGATTAGCAGGTTTTGGGGATGTAGAAAGGGGGTGGCATTACAGCACAGTGAGGGGGAGGTATATTTTTCTTTACATAGAGATGCAGTTTGCACAGTTTTTGCAGGCAAATTGCACTAATTTATGCAGAGAACTATGCAAATTGCCTAATTTGCCCACAAATTGGCAATTTGTGGAGATTTTTCAGGTGAATTATTATACGAATTGCCTAATTCACCCATGAATTGGCAATTTGTATAGATTAGCCATCAAATCTGGCCAATTCACTGGGTGAATAACTACACAAATTGTGGTCATGGTGAACAGAAGTTGCCAAATGCATGAATTTTACAAGCAAACACAATTTCGCAACTTCCCTATCTCTAGTTCCAAAGCTCAGTTTGCATAATGTAAACCCTGTTAGTGCAAAGCTAACTGCCCAAATATCTTTTCAAAGTGTCTGCATGCCTCACTGTAAGTAAGACACTGGGTTGGATTTTGAACAGCAAAGATTGCCACAAGCCCCCAACTGTGCCAAGATATGGCACCCGAGGCTTCTGCAATCTAGGTATCTTCTATTCCTTAGGCAAAGTGATGCTGGCTAGGCCATCTTTTTATGGTCTAGCCTGCATCAATACTGGGGACCCATTTCATGGAGCTTTACGGCCGATGTTTGGGGCAAGCTGCCATAAGTCAGGTCGATTGTTGCAGCTGCACCCAAGATACTAAAATCAGACACAATTGCAGCAATCAGCAGAGCCACAACTGTGGTAGTATAAGGGTTTGACACTGGGCTGGATGAAAGCCCTGTGTCAGTGTTCTGAAATCTGCCCCCCAGTGTCTCAGTGAGTAAAATCTTGACTAAGTTATTCATAAAAAAAAGCAGTTTTCATATCTTTGCTTTGTGTTGCAATACTGCCACATGTTCTAATCCTAACTGGCCAATCAAATTACAGCATGCAAGTATACTATTGTATACAGTTGCTAGAAATCCAGTCTGCAGATTTGTGTCAGTGAGATTCTGAGCTTTGTTTTTTTACCAATTACGATTTTCAGAACTGAAGGCAAAAATCCTAAATCCTAATAAAGGGTAGGAATTGGATTTGCATTAGAGTACTGTTACAAACTCCCCCTCACCACCCACATGGCTAATGGCTGCTCTTCTCACCCCACCATACATTTAAAGACACCCCTTCCCCCAACATACATAGCATCATAGTTCCCTCTGGTGCACTGTTTGCAAGCACTGTGGCAGCATGTCAAGGTTCAGATGAGGCCTAGACTGTACTGTAGTTGGGCAGACCTGAGCTGCTGAAATTACTTTACAAGGCCATGATCAGAAAGTAAGCTTTTAAGCAAGTTGAAATTCAATATTAATTACACTGGTGCTTGGTGATAAACGTTTAAGGGAACTTTTACATTTTTAAGGTGCTAAGAACCTTTCCTTTGCTTTTATTTTATTATAGTAATTGGTGTGAAAAGTTGAAAAACAAATAAAGCACAAACTTTGTCAGTGTTGGGATTTAGCACAGATCTAAAGATGGAGTGTAATTTGCTGGAGTACAGTTGAATGTTTTGGTCTGAAGAAGAAATTTTATGCAAACAAGATAGCTTTGAAAAAATAGCAGGTCACTTCCTCTACTTGCCTTGCAGTGGGGCCAGCATTAGGAGTGGTTAAAAGGCATTTTTTTACTATATGTTTAATCCATTACACTGTTGGGGAAACCTTTTCATGAAAACTGTAAACAATCCAGAGGTAACTAAGGGGAGCCAACCCTTAAAGCAATAATCTGAGGTCTTTTACATCTCAGTGCATAAGATGCAGTCTCAAATACATCAGCAGCAGTCTCTAAATATTGCACAGAAAATCAACACATTCAGTTCCACAGTAATCCCAAATTTTGTAAACAACTATATTTCAATGGCTGGCTCACCTGCACAGTGGTAGCACTACTGCTTGTGACACCAGTGACCCAGGTTCGGGAGTGAACCCAGGGTTGTCAGAGGGCTGGCCATGGAGAGAATGCTGGTTGGGCGGTATGCCTTCTCCAGGGATGGAGTGATTTGGTGCCCTTGTGATGGCTGGTAGTAAGAGAGCCTGTGATCTGTACTGAGGCTGGATTGGCAGAGGTGGCACACGTCTGGACATATACCTCTGTCAAGGGGGGACATGGGGGAACCATACGCAGTAAAAATCCTTGGATGATGAGCAGCATGAAGTCCAGGATCCTTGCAGGGACCCAGCAGACCAATGTGGGGTATATCTCGTAGCCGCCCCGAGGAGAATAAACAGAGCCAATTTAAAAATAAATAAATAAATAATATATATATATATATATATATATATAATATTTATTCATAAATGCACTTGAGACTTGAGATGCTGCAAATGACCAAAGCAATATTATGCACACAAAAGCGTCAGTATTATTTTTGTTTCAACTTAATTCTCTCCAATATTGCCACCTATGAAGTTAATGTACATTGTACTTGAGCAGTCTCGTAATATATTGCACACAGAATCAACACATTCAGTTCCACAGTAATCCCAAATTCTGCAAAAATATATATAAAATTCATAAACACACTTGAAATGCTAGAAGTGATTCAAGCATTATTTTGCAATGAAACTTTATATTATTTTTGTTAGTTGCGTATTAGTTCTGTCCAGTATTGATACATAAAATTATTTTTATACTATGTTTCATTAGACAAGCTTCTGAACTCTGTGTATTTGTTTCTACTTTGGCCTTTCTTTTATCCTGGACTTTCAAAGGGTCAAAAGACCTTTCTTTCGGCACACTATATCACACCTTTATGTAGCAGAATATTCAAGCTGGTGTCATTCAGCTGATACTCATTCACAGAAAACTTCATGAAGAAATATCCAGCCTGTATTTAATTCTGTTCTACAGTTTGTTATGCCAACTAGTATGTACCAGAAATTTCTTTCCTTACTAGCACTTGCACTTATTGAATTCCCTTGGATTTCTTAAATTTTCAGTGCAATATTTATAAGTCTGAAGATGTTCAGCTCATTATAATGGCTTTGCACAAGCACAAAGCACTTCTTCATGGTTGGCAATACTGGAGAAAACTAAATTGCAACAAAAATAATATAAAGTTTCATTGCAAAATATTGCTTGGGTCATTTACAGCATCTCAAGTGTGTTTATGAATAAACAATATATTTGATAGCAAAATTTAGGATTACTGTGAAACAGAATGTGTTAGTTCTTTGTGTAATATTTAAGAGACTGTTGCTGATTTATTTATGAGACTGAATCTTAGGAGCTGAGATATAAAGGACCTCAGATTATTGCTTTCTGTGTTGGCTGCTCTTATTTACAACTGGATGGTTTACAAGTTTCATAAAAAGGTTTCCACAACAGTGTGATGGATTAAACATATATTATAAAATGGCAAGAAAAAATCTAGAAATGTCATTGGCCAAGAGACATCGCCTGACCGTGCATTAAATCTCTATAATTGAACAGTCAGGTACTGAATATTATTCCCCCCCCCCACAACAAAACTATTTAGAGCCATTTTATAAATGTAATATGCTCCTCCAGGGTGTGGATCATAGGATTTTAATACACTTCTCAGGGACATAAGGACTCATTCCTTACTACACCCATGGGGTGTGCTTTAAATCCTATAATTAATGGCTTCTCTTTTCCCTTAGGAAACTGTGGCATAATTTGCCGTTATAAAGGAGTGTTTATAACGGCAAACATGCGCACAGTTTCCCCCCACTCCGCGCATGCACCTCCTCCCGCTCCTCAATTCTCAATCGCCGTCTCCTTCCCAACCACAGACCCAACATGGAAAGACAACTGCGACGGACTGTCGGCAGTAAGTAAAATTTCAACTAAACTTCTGATGTTCCTCATTTTTACTGGCTTGACCTCCTCACAATAGTCGGACAAATGTTATAAATAAAGTGAAAGCTGACTGCTTAGCCATGACGTTATTGGATTGCGGCAACTGGCAGCCTTTTATTTTATATAATTGCTGAGGGGAAAGAAACTAACAATTTTATAAAATAAAATATGGGTCTGGGTGTGAAAATTGACTTGACACACTCAGGGTTTGATAGCCACGCATCAACCTCGAAGCTCTTTCTCTCGGGTTTATGTAGCAGCAAACCCTCGGGTGTGTGTAAATTCTCGTTACACACCCAGACCCATACTTTATTCTCTATATAATGCACACCCTGTCATGGCTTATTACTTATGTAAAAAATTGCCTTTCAACTACCTTGATGCTGACCTCACTACAGAGCAAGTAGAGGGAGTGACCTGCTATTTTTTTTCTGTGTTGTTTCCTGTTGGGAGCAAGTGCATTAGATAGTTAGATGTGAGAGCTGGAAATTAGTTGTTGTAACAAAATAGATTTATTGGGTTTAGAAACTCAAAAGTGAGAACTTTTTAAACTGAAAAGCACAAGCAAACATTTTTCCTGACTCTCATTTCTGCTTCAACATTCTTTATTGATTATTATTTATTCATTGTTACTGATTGTTTTGTTTGATAATTCTAATGGTTATTACTAGAAAAGCAGTGAAAATAAATGGGAGGTACGCAGAATTCAAATGTTCTTAAAGCAGTAATTCCCACAAAAGGTATAAAAAAAGCAGAACAAATTAAATCAATCAAACCAAGAAAATGTGGTTATGATTATCAAGCATATGGGCTAATATATATTTATTCAAGTAATTGGTGCATCAGTATGCATTTTTTACATCTCACTGTGTCCATATTATTATCTTTTTGCTTTTTTCTGCATCCCTGTCCCCTTTTTTAGTCTTTCTTCCTCCCCTCACCCCTTACCATTTTCCCTCTCTTTCTCCCTCTTTCCTCCCATTTTTAGTCAGTTTAGACATTTGGGGGGCATTTGTAATATATTTAATATACAGTATTTAATGTACATTTCATTTGTATGCATTTTCTTTGTGAATGTTTTACTCAGGAGGTTGTACAGTATATATCAAGATTTGCATTTCTATGTGTGTATATATCTTTAATTGTTCACCTTAAATAGGTGATAGCTTACAACTTCCCCTTCACGTCTTGAGAAAGAACACAGGTGGTGCTCAAAAACATTTGGTGGCATGCAGGAGTGCCGTGAGTATGTGTTTTAAATAAAGTGCTTTGAACCAGGCAAGTTAGCATGGCTTTCTACACCTTGTGGTGCCTTAGCATGGCTTTTTCATTTTGATTAACTATGGAGTACACTTGGAGCTTGGCTAATTCATTCAGTTGCTGCCTCTGTTTTCTGGATTAGAAAAAATGACAGAGTCATTTCAACCTATAGGAATGACAGGCTTGCTTTTCTAGAAATAGAACACAGTTGAAACAGGCCTACTTCCAGGTCTATAATTCAAGTTCAAACTTGACCTGAAAATATGTGACCCTATATTGCCCGCATATGCCCTCTTCTGGAATCATTAAGATGCTGAAATTGCCTGGCCCAGTGATGCTGAGGGTTGAGGTGCTGGATGCCACACCTCGCGCCATGCCGGTGACCCGAGTTTGGGAGTGAGCTCAGGTGCCAGGGGTCGGCAGGGGAGGGGCTGGATTGAGCGCCTGCAGGGCTACTCGCCTGTCCTGTGGGGAGGGCATCAGGGAGCTTGGTGCTCTGACGGCCCCTCATGGAGACTGAGGGCACTGCAGTAGTGCAGAGCAGCACATAATAGCATGCCTGACACAGGCAGGGTAGCCGTGCACCATTGCATCAGGAGTGCACAAACAGGGAAGGGGCAGATGTAACAGAACACAGGAAAACCCGGTTCTAGGGGTAGGCGATGGCAGCAATCCCCATGCCCACAACCAGGTCTAACGGCTAACCTTCATAGATCCTCTGCACAGGGCCCACGTCAAGCTGGCATCTACACAAAGCTAAGTGCACACAAGGTAGGTGGGTGGCCCCATCCAGAGAGGTTAAGCTTGGGTGCCAGCTGCGGGCGGGGTGGAGGAGAGGAGGTCTGTCGGGGAGACTTCAGGCAGGGCAGGATAAGGTTGGATGCCTGAGAGAGGATCCTAGAACTGTGACAGGAGGGAAAAGAATTTGAAAAAAAAGATGCTGAAATCAGCTTCATGATTATGTAACATTAATTGCACTTTAACGTCTTGAATTTTCTCTCTAACGTTACCTGACTGACCATGAAGACAGGTAACATGCAAATTCAGACCAGTTGTATTAGTACAGGTGCTACCTTACTGGACCTATAATTAGCAATTTCATCTAGGATAAAGCACAAAGGAACCCTTTCAGTATTTAACATTAGCATAGTGTGGCAAGGCACCATGGCAGAAAACAAACGGAAAAAAAATTTAACTTTTTTTCTGGGTACTCTCTGTACATGTCTTCTACCTTACTCAGAGCTTTGCTAACTTACAGTGTTACTAATACCTTGGTTACACCATTAACATGGGACTATACTAACACAGTGGTCAGCATGATGTATCTCATGGTATAACTGTTTACCCACCTGAGGACAAGTACAGTAGCCAAGGTGCTTAGTAAACCTTGACTGTAGCCTTTACAGCAGTGACCAGCTTACCGGCTCTGGACCTTGGTTCCAGGTCTGATCATAGTCAAGTATTTTAACATCTGTGCACTTGTCAGTAAGCTGTAAACTGACAGGGGTAGTTGCAGAACCCTGAGGTTATGCAACCACTCGATAGGAGTTCTGGGGTTCAGGAAGGCCTGAACCAATATTCCCTTGAGGGTAGAGGCCCTCCGGACCCACTGTATCTAAAGGTCTGAGTAGTTCCCTTGTCCTGGCAGCATGGACTTCCAATCAGAGAGCAACTGCACCTGCTCCTTGTGGGCTACTTCCACAGTCCAGATGTCATGTTAGACATTCTTGGCTATGAAGTTCCTTAGCTTTGGCCAGCTTGGCCAGACTCTGATCAATGCAGTCCATGAGCCGCTAGGATGGCAAAACCTGTTTATAGTCTATGATCAATCTCTTTTACCTTTATGTTTAATAGTCCCAGAAAAGCACACACTTTCCTGTTCTACTTGTTAGTAGATAAGAAAATATGTGATTGCTGAATACAGATGGTCTTAGAATGGAAGAAGGTGTTAATCTTATTCCCATTAGTGGTAAATCTTGTTTAGCACAGTTTAGGGTCTCCACATATGCCCTCTCCTGGCTGTCTGGCATTACCTTTTAGCTGGTGAGAGCTAGTGGTCTGCGGTTACTTTTAGTGAGCTCTTTTCACTTGATTTTCACCCAGAGTGCACTGCAATAATTGATGCAATAAGACTGGGGACTGCTGAGAATGTTTTGAGAAGGCATAGTTGTGAGTACCCCTGTTGCCTCTGGATGTGTTCGAGAGAGCAGATCCACTACTGGAATGTTGAAGGGGGGCAAAATTAAGGATGGTGGTATCTGTCACTATATACAAGCTTAGTCTGGTCCTTAGAACTGTTTACCTTGTGCCAGGGTTATCCATCATGACAAAGGAAGTTACTGACTGTACCAGCTATGAATGGCCTTACGTCTTTGGCATGGGATTAGTCCAGACTTTAAAAAAAAAGTACATTGTGGAATAAAGGAGTACCTTGAAGCTGTAACACATGTCCCCTTACTATCTGTTTCCTAAAAGGAAGATTCCAGTCTTTACTTTGGTTGCCACAGCATCATGGTCACTTGCCACTTGGCACACCTTGAGTATAGTGGGTTTTGCCCTCACTAGTACCTAGTACACATTAGGGGAGGGGGCACCTTTCAGTTTTGTGTAAACCTCCAAAGTGCATATTTATGAAGACATTTCTTCACCAGGGTGCCCATTTTCAGATGGGGAGAGTCACCACTCCGCTCAATCAAATAAAGCATGCGTTATGATTATGTTGCTGTTAACAACACTCCAAAGCCTTAACAAGTACTTTTCATTTTTCTGACATGAATACTCATGCACAATCTTAAGAAAAAAAGACTTTGTGTAATCATTACTACAGCAGGGTGGTAACGTTCCCGTTCCTATGCACCTGATTAGTTACTAGATTCTTGTCAACTTACAAACAGGTTTTTAAAAATGTAGTACCTTGTACCCTTGTTGTGTATTTGTATGTGTGCGTGTGTGTTGTGTGTGTGTTTTGTGTGTGTGTGTGTGTGTGTGTGTGTGATGATCTTGCAATACATTTAATACTGGACACTTCCAACTGTTTCCAGAAACCACATTATCACCTTTACTTTAGATTGGCAATCACAAAGTATCTGTGAAAGAAACTCCTTATTCTTCCAGGGCACAAAAGCCTAATTTATTTATTTAAAAGTTGATAACCAGGAAAGGCACACTGAGCCAAGGCTTGTTTCCAAGTGCGAGCTAGGGAAGGGGTTGTAGGGAGACAAGTTACAAATACAATTCAGAGTCAGCATAGCAAATACAGGAACAAAAGGTGTGTAAGAGACAGCCATATCATAAAATAGCATAACATAAACACAGCATTGTATAAAGCAGTAAACAGTAAACAATCAAGTGGGAGGCAAAATGCCTAGTGGGTGTTGGGGTAGGAATAATAAGGTGAAGGGCAGCAACCAGGGAACAGAGAAGGTGAGGGTCAAGGGAGAGGATATTGGGCTTGGGCAGGGGAAAGGAGGAACAGGTGGATGTGGGAAGTTGCCTTAGGTGGAAATGGAAAACTGGGAGAGAAAGGGTGATGTGGGGGTGGAGGGGAGTAGATTCTGGAGGGAAGGGTGGGGAGGCAATAGGAGAAGGCTGCTTGGCCAGTACAGGACTCAGGGTGAGGAATGGAGAAGGTGTGGGAGTCACTGCAGTGAAGCAAGTAGGAAGAGCAGGGTGCTGGGATAGAAAGGAAGATAGATAAGAGGGGACTGACTCAAACCAGTATTTGGTAATAAGACAGCACAGTGGGCTTGGCGTTGAGAAGACAGAGGGAGGATGGCGAGGGAAGAGTAGAGGGAACAGTGATTGGTACAGAAGGGAGAGTTGGTGGCAAAGTGGCAGAAGGCATTGAACAGGGTATCCAGTCTGGGAAGAGAAGAGGAGGAGGCAATGCCATAGACTATATCTGCAGAATCAAAGACCGGTAGAATCATTTTGGTTACAAGTTCCTTATGGACATGGAGGGAGATGCAGTCTTTGTTGTGAAAAATGGTGCTTAGTTTGGACAGAATTTGGCATGAATGGCATCTATGTGGATGGAGAAATCAAGCTTGCTGTCGAGTCAAACTCCTAGATGCTTGAATGCAGGGACCACTTCTAGCGGGGTGCCATCCAGAGTGGTGAATACAGGGAGGGGCAAGGGCCTGGTCAGTTGCTGGTGGTGCTGATGAAGTGGAAATACTTCACTCCACCTCTCCTGTTGTGTCTGAACTCTGGACAGTAACTTGTCAGTTGGTAACATGTGGGTGCATGTGTGGGGGTGTAGTTATTCTCTCGGACTAGCCTGATTTAAGGGACAAATTGATCCCTGGTTCAACCCAGAATATGGCCCGAAGTGCTCACTTCCTGATCACAGGGTATGGCATTGAAAGTGAGGGCTAAATCAAAATTGTCAATACCATTACGAATATGTTGTTACTATGAAACACATACAAGGCATGAATATAAACTGCAGAGCAAGACGTTTTCCTAAGTGCAGTTTCAGAATAAAGTCAGTTCCACTTTAACAGTTAACATCTGTACATTTGTTGATTCAAATAATATCTCTCTTTCTCACTAGCTGAGATAATTTTGTTTTTAAAACATTCACGGTGATTGAAGGCCATACCTGGCAGCCTTATAACCTACAGAGAGGGACAAAAAAGTCTCAGTTTAAATTCACCTAACATTTTGTAGTACGCATTGGTTCAGATCATGTCTGAAGCTCAGGGACCTGATATTCAGCAATGTGCAAAGTGTAGCACAAATGTTTGCGAAACACTTTACAATTTCCCAGGAGTCCCATGATGCTATATTCCGTTGGGTGCTACCTGACTGAATATAGGACCATGTCAGGGCAGTGCTAAGTCAGGAAGCTCTGCCCTGACATGGCTCCCGAAGTTCGACCCCAAGTTGATAGCACTGGGCGCTATCTGCAATATTCAAAGCACCATGCAAATGAACCCATTGGGCATACAGGCACTAAAGACCTTTTGCATGCCAATGTAGGTCAGTGCATCGTTAACAAAAGTGAGTAGCATAACACACTGCCCCCTGCCATCCAGTGTCCCCCAATTCTCAGCCCTGTAACAAGATATACATTCCCTGGTGCTAGTGGACTCCTCCATCCCTCCGATCCCTGCCCAGTAGAAATTACTAAAATCCCTGATGCTAGTGGTCCTCTTCCTCCATCTGATCCCAGCCTTGCAATAATTACTAAAACCCTGGTGCTAGTGGACCCCTCCTCTCTCTGATCCCATCCCTGATGTAAAAGTTTTTATCCCTGGTGGTAGTGGTTCCTCCTTGTTGCCAGCTCAGAAGTAAAACCAACCCCTCCCTGGTGTCCAGTGTCCCCCTGTGGCACTAGGCACACCCCACTGACCTGATCATTATCCATGGTGCTGTGGGTGCATACGATGACTGGCACAGCCCTCCTCACACCTCCTTGGCCAGCCACTGTATGTCCTGGCAGAGAGCATGCCTCTTATTTATAGGACAGGGTGATGCATCCTGTCCTATAATAAGAACTCTCAGAGACTGTATTAACCTACCAAAGGAGGGCCAGAGCTTCCCTAATATGTGTTCTTTGCATCAATAGAGACACTGGATGCTAGGGAGGGAGTTAGTTTTGTCTGGACTAGTGATTTGGGGGGAACCACTACCACTGGGGATAAATACATCAGAGCTGGGATTGGAGGAAAGGAGGGGTCCACTAGTACCAGGGATTTTAGTAATTACTATGTGGCTGGGCTTGGAGGGAGAGAGGGAGGGGACCACTAGCACTAGGGAATGTATATCTTGTTATGGGTCTAGGGATCGGATGGAGGGAGGGACCACTGTCACCAGGGATTATAATTACTGTGGGGCTGGTGATTGGAGGGGTGGTGCCATGGACCACAAGGGTGCATATGCTTCCCCAGCTACCAACTGGCTGGTTGGGTGCATTACCTCTAGCAGTTGCTAGGGTTGTGTGGTATAAGGGGAGGTTTTCTTCGGCGGTATTTGCGCAGTGCAAAAGGATCACACAAACCCTCTTGTGCCTTGCAGATCCACTGAACATCAATTTGTGCCCATATTCCTGCTATCTTCCCGCCATTTGCATACCTCTGCTTTGGTTTACACAGGCACTACCTTTGTTGGCGCAAAAGAGCCCTTGAATATTGGGCTTCCTCGCAAAGTCTGGTTTGCTCAGCCAAACACAGATTAGTGTCTGTGCAAACTTCTGAATATTGGGCTCCAGATCTTGTATCTAATTTTGCCTGCTTCAGGGCACCATTTATGTGAAAGATTCCATGACCCCATTAGGTGACATGTTATGTGTGTAGAACGAGTTCCCATGCCCCACATTAGATGCCAAAATGTGAGTGCTACAACTCAGTTTTAGTTATATAAAGCCAAACTTGGAAGCCAAATCTGTGGGAGGCAATATGATTCACTTTATATTAGCGCAAAAGCAAATCTTAATCCCAATTATCAAATATATTTCAAAACTGACCCCTTTATTATATATAGAGAATATAAAAAAAACAAAGACAAAGATGTGGTACAATCATTACTGTAGACAAGGGAAAAAGAAGGTGAATTATGACATTTGGAAATTTGAAAAGAACCTCTAGGAAAACCCTAAAAAAGGAAAGAAAGCCTTGTACCATGCCAGAAAGCAATATGACTTCATTTTAGAACAGCAACAGGAATTGCATCAAAAAAGAAATGGGGAAAATGATGGATGCAATAATTGATAAAGACACTATTACATTTTGGAACTATGTTGCCAAGGGAAAAAAATTATTCTTTAAATCCCCAGAAACCTACATAAGTGGAGACGTATGGATTCACATTTTAAGGGGGTATTCTATGATACTGGATAATTGTATTACTCATTATGGTTTCGGACCTCAGTTAAAGAAATAATGATGGGTGAAGTTGTTTCTGCCATTGAAACATTAACAATGGGAAAGGCACCAGAGATTGATACAATACCAGTAGAAGTATATTATTAAAATGTAGAATGGTGGGCTCCCTTCTTGAAAGCATTTTTCAGTTTATGAACAAAGTATGACTATTTCTTGGATTCTTGGAAAGGAAATGTTATTGTACCAATTTATAAGAAAGAAGAGCATTTAAACCTAAAATCTTATAGGCTAATCAGTTTGATAAATGTGTTGGCAAAGAATTTCATGGAAATTATACTCCAGTGACTGCAGAATTGGTAAGAAGATTATGTTATAATGCCCCTGTTACAACCAGGCTTTAGAGCAGGCAGTTCTACTGTAGACAGCTGTCTTCTCTTACTTCATTTGTTTCAAGAAATATGTGGCTGTGTGACTGTATGAAAAGTATGGCTTTGTACAGTTTTTGTGGACTTGTCTTCTGCATTTGACTCACTTACACATCAAACATTATGGGAACAGTTAAATGTTAATGGTAGCCTGCTTAATATACTCAAGTCACTTTGTATGGATACCTGGTCAAAAATTAGATAAGCAGTAGATGGACTTTTAACAGACTCCTTCCCTTTGAATAGAGGGGTAAGGCAAGGGTGCATGTTGACCCCTTTTCTTTTTAACCTCTGCTTGAATGATTTTGTCGCTTTTTTAGATGTATTGGACATAAATTCTCCAAAGATAGGTCAAATGTCAATTAATGCACATGCCTATGCAGACAATATTGATAAGCAATCACTTACTAGGTGAGGGATGTAGGACATCTTACATAATGTTTCCTCTTTTTGCAATGAATCACATTAACAGATTAATTGAGAAAAACAAAAGTTGTACATTTTGATTCCAACTCTTTATCATTTTTTGGGAAGAAATTTAAGGGGGACAAATTGGGACTTATGCACATTATACTTATGTGGGCCTTCAAAACGACCTCTAGTTTTTCATTGTTAAATCATTTTAGAAATTTGTTAAAAACATGTAATGCTTAACTAATGACCTTAAGCAATTTTAATTGAAGTGCAGAGGCAACTCAGTAGTCACAGCAATTAAAACTGCTAAAGCAAAATTTTGCTAAATTATTTTGTGTGGCATAGAACTATAGAGAAAAGAAAAGTTATATATGTATGATTGGAAAATGCCAACATTTTGGAAACATGTACTGGGTCTCCTGCACTCTGTCCCTGACTGTGCTGTTGGGGCAGAGTTGGGTCAGACAACATTTCAACCACAAACAATGGCTAGAATGGTTTCATACTGGATAAGACTTTTGAAAATGGATAACTACAGATTTCCTAGAGGAATGAAATGTTAGAATTTAAAAATAATGACATATGAATCAGATGGCTAACAAACATAGAATATATACTTGATTACAGTAATATGAATGTTTTGTTGAAATGGACAGAGGGTAGAATTGTAATAAATCATTCATACACAAAGGTGATTCTGAAAAAACTGGAGCACAAAGCAAGGGTATGGGATCTAGAAAGACCAGCCACTGTGAAATTCAGCCAATGGTTTATTGAGTATAAGAAATCATATAATTTTGTAAAATATTTAGAGATTCTAGGAGATCCACAGTTGAGATTATCGTCTACAAAATGTTGCTTTCAAACATTATACTCTAACATATTAAAGGCTAGATTTGAGGGTGAATCAAAAATTGCCAGAAAACCATCTGTTGCTGTACACTGGGAATCCCAGAGGACACAATTTATGTTATTTTATTCAGTACTTGACACCAGGAGCAAAGGAAGAAATGATTAGGGAACAATATGTGTAAGTTTCTTGAACCACCAAATAAACAACTGTAAATGCTGATAGGTTTATAGGTGGATATGAATCGTAGGCCTTTTAGACTTGACCAATATTAGCTCAAAAGCCCTAATTTTCTGTCTTCCATATATCTGTCCAATGAATTCTTAAAGTCATCCAGGGTACTGCACATTACTACATCCCTAGGGAGCCTATTCCATATACTGACTACTCTCTGTATAAGCCATGTACTCTGTCTAGTTGTCCTATAGAACTCACCCTTAAGTTGATATGGGTGGAACCTACTTCCTCTTTTAGGTTCCTTCCTCATAACACCAGTACAATTCCATGAGTCCCTGCCATGAAATGCCCTATATGTTAAACACAAGTCTCCCTTCAGTCTTCTATATTCCAAAGTTGAACAGGCTCAAGTTCAGCAACCTCTCTCCATATGACATGCCTGACAGCTGCCTGATTTTCTTAGTATTCTGATGCTTGGTTGATTATAAATTAATGTCAAGAACCACAAAATTTGTATGCGCTGCAACTGAGATTAAGAAAATGTCTGTATGAATGTGAAATTACACTATTTTAAAATAGTTATGGTCATGTAACAGCAAAATGCTGATTGATAGATTATACTACTACTCTTCCCCCCATATGCATTTTCCACTTTGAGCCCTGGCAGGTGCTTTGGTCCTCCCAGAGGGAGAAACTCTCTCTCTCTCTCTCTCTCAGGTCTCACTGCACCACAATCAGCCACCCACCCAGTATTTCCCCTGTGGATTGCCCCCCGCAGCAGGGCCAGTGAGGTGGTGCCCCCTCCCCAGGGACCCATTTCAGAACTCTGGGGTTGGCACGTGGCATGGTGGACCATCACGGAGCCCTGACAGGCTCTTTTTTCTCCCATTTACTGCCCCCTCCCCACTGATGTAACCATGTCAGAGTATGCCTCCTAACCTGTATTGCCCTCTGGTCACCACCAGAGGGCAATCAGTGAGTGGGACAGTGTGTGCCCTCCCCCTGAGAGAGGAAAGCAGTCCTCTGGACACTCAATCCTCTCTCCCACCTGCTGACCCCAACGGTCTGGTCTTATTCCCGAACTTGGGTCACTGGTGTGGTGCGAGATGTAGTGATCAGCTCCTCAACCTCCAGCACCACTGGGCTGGCTTACACTACTACTTTAACTACAGAGCAGCACCTAGTCACACTTCTACTTCCTCCTACTGAGCTTACATTTCTGCATGCATTGTGGAACTCCTACTGAACTTACATTTTTGCATGCATTGTGCACCTTGAGATAGACTCCTTTGGACTGAACAGTAGTACTTTAGGAAGTGTCTGCTGTTCACTGCACTTAGCAGTTAATCTAATTTAAAGACATAGGACTAGAAATATAGAACATGATGGCAGAAGATGACTCACTGGCCCATCTAGTTGGCCCAACTTGCCATAATACTCTTATATTGACCCTAATTACTGTTTTCCTTCCTTTTCCCTCCCCCTTCCACCTCCACCAGACCTTATCAGGCCCTTGTGTCTCTTCTGTACACATTTGAATCCACTTTGGCACAGACTACCTCCTCTGTCAGTACATTCCATTTGTCCACTACTCTTTCTGCAGAAATGTACTGGTGGACATCCCTCCTGAACCTTCTCCAAGCCATCTTTAGTGTGTCCCCCTCATTTTGTATGTGTACTAAGGGTGAATAGCTCATAGCATTTCACCCTGCTAATTCCATGAAGATATTTGTACATTTCAATCATATGTCCCCCACTCCCCACTTATCTCCAGGGTGTACATGTTTAGGTCTCTCAGTTTTTCTTGGCATGCTTTCTTTCCCAGGCCTTGGATCATCTCAATCACCCTTCTTTGTTATAGCCTCCACCCTATCAAAGTCCCTCTGCAGGTGTGGGATCTAAAACCTTGCACAGTATTCCTGGTGAGGGTGAATCAGAGACATACAGTATAGAGGGAAATAATCACCTCCCTGCTTCAACTATTGATCACCTATGCACCCCAGTATCTAATTTGCCTTTCCCACTCTCCTTTTGCATTGTGCCATAGAGTTCAGACTTTTCAGAATTATCACAGGAGGTCCTTTCCTTCCATTGTTCCCTTTACTACATTCCCACATCAAGTATTGCGTTTTCAGGTTCTAGTTACCAATGTGCATTACATTACAGTTCTTGGCATTAAATCTCATCTGCCATAATATCCTGAACCACTTTTCAAATGCATCCAGTTCTTCCCTCATTGATCTAGCCCAATTCCATCTTTGCTATCCATTCACCTATAGACCTTGGTGTCATTCATGAAGAGGCAGAGCTTCTCAGAACTCCTACCCCATGTCACAAAAGAGTATGTTAAAAGTGACAGGCCAGGACTGAAGCTTGGTGCACAATTCATTGCCTTCTTAAAGAGCAGCAATTGTGGTCATTTTAAAAATGTTCCTAAGCTCCCCACTAGTGCCTTACCCCACCTGGACTTATATAGTTCATATCCTATACTTTTCTGATGTGTAGAAGATAAATAGGAAGAGATTGTAATTCCTGGCTTGGGGGAACCAGCTGCCAAATTTCTTTTCCTTCCTGGTAGCACTAGCCAAAACTCCACCCCCATGCTGTGACTTTCTGTGATGTAGTTGTTTGTAGAATGCAGGGGCATGCTACTTTGAAATGAATGGGAGCAATTTCCAAAATGCTTGTTGCCATATTTTAGAAGTCCACCAGTATCAATTCAAATCCACCACTAACAAGGCTTGTTAGTTGAGCAGTAGCTTTGAATTGACCTCAGAGAACTTCTAAAATGTGGCAAAAAGCATTTTGAAAATAACACCCATTTAATATCAATGTAGCATGACCCTGTGTTCGACACACAACTAGTCACAAAATGCTGGAGCACAGGGGCAGCATTGGGGCAGAGCTTTTGTCTAGTGGTACCAGGAAGGGCTCTGTCAGCCAACTGCTTCAAGCCAAGAAATATGATCCCTTCTCATGCATTTTCTATGCATTAGAAAATTGCAGGATGTGGACTCTGTAAGTCCAGGTGGGTAATGCACCAGTTGGGGGGGTTGATGGAAACACTATAAATGATGCTGTTTAACCTCAAAGTGTTCGTCAGTCCCCATCCTCTGTGTCCTCCCCTTTAGTCAGTTTCGCATCTATGTTGCCAACCTCTTGTCTGGCCTCA
The DNA here is from genome assembly GCA_016271365.2 of Neoceratodus forsteri. Taxonomy (NCBI): domain Eukaryota; kingdom Metazoa; phylum Chordata; order Ceratodontiformes; family Ceratodontidae; genus Neoceratodus; species Neoceratodus forsteri. The sequence goes on along the minus strand of CM028131.1, from coordinate 1,536,189,601 downwards.
GATGTCTCATTTCTTGACTAGTCTGCTATGGGGGACCAAGTCAAAGGCCTAACTGAAGTCCAGGTACAGTATGCCTATTGGCTGTCCTTTGTCAAACTCTTTTTGCCTAGTCAAAGAACTCAATCAGGCTCATCTGGCATGGCCTCCCCATGTGATCATGTGTTGCTTATATCCTACTTTGAAAAAGTCTACTAACCTCACCTAGTATAGCCTCCAGTATTTTCCCCACCATAGATGAAAAGCTAACAGGTCTATAGTTACCCAGGTTGATCTTTTCTGCCACTTTTGTGCATATGCACAATGTTGGCTATCCTCCAGTTAATGGAGACCACCCCAGTGTTCAACAAGCAGTTGAACATGTCACTAGCAATGCTGTAAGCACCTGCAAATGTTGTAACAATAGGTTATAACATCACTTTTTATAATAGGCACTTAAACCTACCTTGGGCCTTACTACCAACATTTTCATAAATTCCCAAATAATTCTAAAATTCAAATATGGTATTATCCTTATCTTCCCCAGTTCCAGATAATGGTAAAAACATTTCTGCCACACTTAGAAGTATGAAAAATAAACTTTATTAACACCTATAAACAATAATTCTAAGCATTCCTATTTAGTATAACTATACCTTGCAAACATAATAAAAACTGAAAACATAAACAACAAAGGTTTCAGAAAATCAAATGAAACACAAAGAAATAAAACAAGTATTTCAGCACATAAACAATACAGAAAATGAATGAGCAATATTTAACACAATAAATGACATTGGCTATATACTATACTTTCATTATGCTTTGTATTTAGCATAACTGTCTTTCATAAGGACATGCAAACTCATTACTTTAGTATCTCAGATTATATTTCTGTATAAAACTTGTTTTCATTCTTCATAGCATGCAGAATGTATTCCTTTTGTTTAAATTTAAGCTTAACTATACACCCAGGCCCAGATAGTCAAAGCATAGCGTGGTCGCAAACCAATAGCTGTAATAGTGCAGGAATATGCGGACGCATCATATTCAGAAGGGACCATTTAGCGCACACACTAACAGCAGTAGCACAGGGCAAACCACTAATGTATGCAAGGGGCAACAGGAAGGGGGGTGGCCCACGAGGGACGCGCAAAGATATATTCAAAGGCCCAGTGCCACACTAGGACACATAACGCGGCGCTAGTTACCGCCTATAAAAGGCTGGTCTTAACCCAGGGCAAAACACAGAGGAGGAGAGACCAGAACAGGAAGTGGGAGTGTGTGCAGTGCCTGTAGCAGTGATGCTGCCACTGATGGCAGCTGTAGTGGAGGAGGAGGAGGAGGAGGAGAGGGAGCAGGCACAACATGGGCCACAACACAGGCCAAGGAGATGGTATGCTGCAAACAGGTGGTACCGGCCCAGGGTCTCCTTCGAGACACTGCCTGATGACCACATCTTTGGCCGGTACAGGATGAACAGGGGAATGTTGAGGCAGCTCTGTGAACTCCTGCATGAACAGCTGCACCCAAAAACCAGACGCAGCCATGCCATGACAGTGGAGGAGAAGGTGACAGCAGCGATGTGCTTCCTTGCCACAGGGACGTTCCAAAGACCAACGGGGGACACCATCGGGGCACCGCAGTCTGTCACCTCACGCCTCCTGACCCAGTTCCTAGAGGCTTCCTGCCACATGCTGGGAGTTCATAGTATTCCCCAGCACGGCAGCACAGCGCAGAGAAACAATGCAGCATTTCCATCGGGTTGCGCACCTACCATCCATACTGGGTGCCATTGACTGCACCCATGTCCCCATCCGGCACCACCTGGTGATGGCAGTGACGTGTATTTAACAGGAAGGGTACCACTCCATCAACTGCCAGGTGGTGTGTAATGCGGATGGGTGCATCAGCAATGTATGCACAGTACCCGGCAGTGCCACGACGCATTCATCTGGCACCAGTCCCAGCTGTGCCAAGCATTCGAGGAGGGCAGAATAACCAGTGGTCAACTAATCGGTGAGCAGTAGCATACAAGGCATACACACACCAGCATGCATGGGGCCAGGCATTGCAGGCCAGGAAAGGGGTGTGGGAGGGCTACACAGGGTGCAGGACAGCATCCGACAGACTGCCATATGTCACTAACAGGTATACATCCCTTGACAGGGGACAGTGCCTATCCCCTGCGACCCTGGCTGCTGACACCAGTACTCCGACTGGCTACAGTGGCTGAGGAGATGTACAACGAGGCACATGCCAGCACAAGGAACATCATAGAGAGGGTGTTTGGCATCCTGAAGATGCGATTCCGATGCCTAGACACATCAGGCGGTGCCCTACAGTATACACCTCAGAAGGTATGCCGTATCTTCCTAGCCTGTTGTATGCTGCACAACATGCAATGAACCGTGGGATACAGGCACCTGACCCTGGTGACAGTCTGACAGTGAGCCAGAGCCAGCAGTCAGGGGATAGTGGAGCACCTCGAGAGAAGGACCCTCGCATGGCAGCAGAGGCCATACAGCACAGGGACAACATCATCAGGACACTGCAACAGACAACAGGTAAGTACAGACTGCACAACAACTTGAAAGGTACAATTAATAATGACTTTAATGTGCACATGGACACAGATGAGTGACAATAACAATACCAACAGTAAACCTACACAGTGGATCTGACAACATGTGTGCATGTGTTGTGTGTTTGGGGTTGTGCAGGACACGCGTGGGGGGGCTGGACACAAACGGTGTGGTGACAGTGAGGACTTGTGATGTATGCCGTGAGGGTAAGTGATGCAACCGTGCCAGTGGATGTGTGTGTGTGTGTGTGCATGTGTGAACGTGCATGTGGGTGTGCCTATGTTGCAAATGTGGGGTGATGAGTGCACTGTGCCACATAGTCAGTGTGGCCATCAATGACGCCTCCCACCACGCATGCGGCGTGCGACACTACTGTGGGACACAGGCTCTGGTGTACTCTGTGCAGAGGACAAGCTGATGTGTGGCGAGGCAGGAAGGTTCGGCCTCCTGTGCCCCAGGGGACGGTGGAGCCTGACAGGGTGGGTGGATGGCCACGGCGGCGCTGGGTCACAGATGGGGTGTGTGTTGCTGTTGAGTTGGAGCCACTGGCAGCCCTGCGTCCACAGCCGGCCCACCTGTGTGCCCCTGTGCCATCTGCACCACAGCCAAGCATCCCATGCTGGCGAACCCCATGCACCCCACGCAGGACATTTCCTATGTCAACCACCGCAGCCGAAAGACCAGCAAACCCATGCTCGATGGCACCCACCAGTCAGCCCATTCTGTCCTCCGCCCGCTGCTCAGCATGGGCAAAGCTCACTGTGATGGCCTCTCTGATCTGCGCAAGCTCATGGCGCATCTCCCGCCGCATGCCATGAAGGTCCATACACGCCTCCTGCTGGGAGGTGAGAGCAGCCTGCAGGAGTGGGCAGACACCATGGCCATCCTGTCCCGGGGCACATTACCTTGAGCTGTAGCTGGCAGAGGTGCCTGCTGCACAAGAGCAACAGGATCCTGTCACATGGCAGGCACGTCCTGCTGCTGGCAGCTACTGTTGGTGGCCTGTGGAACGGTATGGGCATGGACACCAATTCGCGTTGTGCCCTGCACACCCTGTGGTTCTGCGCTGTTCCCTACACTGCCCACCTCCGTGTACACAGGTACAGCCACACTGGTGATGCTGCATGCACCACTGGCACCCGTCCCACAGCCTGCCGGCAGCCCCTCCCCTGCATCCCCTTGCACAGGCACAGCCAGGTGTTGCGCCAAGTCAGACACATCAGTGTCCTCACCACTGGTGACAGTGACCAGTAGGATGTCCCCTACACCACCTCCTCCAACTGTGCTGCATCCTGGTATCCGGTGTATCCCAATACCCCTACTGAGGTGTGACACCCCTCCTCAGTCAGTAGCTGCCCTTGGCTATGTGTGTGCCACACATTTATGGCATCTGTGCGGCCATCTGTTGCACCATGCCAGGATGTTGATGGTCGTTCCCCATCGTCTGCCTCCACTACCGTTGGGACCTGTCTGCACAGCCTTGACAGCCCCTGTTGTCCTGCAGGCCTGGCAGTCACCACTGTGGAGACAATAGGAACAGGGTAGGTCACCCGTCATGGACACTGTACCCAAACACCACCACCACTACCACCACTACTCCATGCACACCCCAGGACACGTATCCCCTTCACACAGGCCCGTGACCCCATGCACCCACCAAACCCACAGTGGCCATGCCCATACCAGGCAGCTGTTTGGCAGACCACTGTGCATCCTATGCAGGACACCCACAGCATGGCCATGCACCCATGCCAACACAACATGGGGTATACACATGCGAATACAGACCTGTCCTTGGCAGTGCGAGAGGCGTCTCACACCCACCACCCAGCACACCTGCGACCGCCACCGTCCTGAGGGTCGATGCTACGACAGCCATGTGTGGCTCCTCCACCCACTGCTGCTGCTGAGGTGGTCCACCACCGGTCCTCATCCTGTCCCTCAGTCGCTGGGCCTCCTCCTCCTTCGCACGTCGCAGGAGGTCATTCCATCTCTTCAGTACAGCTTCGGTTGTCCTGCCACATCCCCCTATGGCATTCATATCCGCAGTCACCTCCTCCCAGGTTTGGTGCACCACTGTGTCAGTGGCCCATGCATATAGCACCTGCTCCCTCACCTTCACGGCATGCACAAGGGTGTTCAACTCCTCCTGCGAGAACTTATGTGCGTATGTACTCCTGGCGCACTGCCGAACCTATAGGGATAGTCAAGGGGACGTGTCATCGGCCGTGTCGGTACTGCATTGCATTACACATAGACATCACAATGCCCCCCCAGTGCCACAGGCCACATGGACATATGGGAGTGCTGCATGTGCATGTACGGTGCACACGCCACCATAGTCACTGTGCATCCCATGTCTGTACAGCGAGCCCTGTGCACACATGTGCACTACCCCTACCCTAACCACCTTGCACTGTACTGTGCCCTTTGTGTTCACCACCGTGGTTGCGTAGCCAAGTGCACTAGTACGTAGACAATGTCAGGACCCATTGCAATTACCACATGGTGCATGGGCTGGCACAGTTCCGGGACACTCGCGTACATCCTGCGTGGGTGCCTACAGCCTGTCATGCCACACGTCCAGGGAGTCAGTGTCAGTGGGCCACTGTTGCAGGACACACCCCTGCAGGGGATTGTGCACAGTGCACTGTACGTTTGGTTGCAGACATCTGGGATGTGCACCATCACACAGCACAGTGTTGCCTGTGGTCCAACATGGGTCAGACCATTCACCAGAGAATGCATCTCTGTGCTCCTGTCCATGCTGAACCTGTTCTGGGATACTGACATTGATAGTGTCCTACAGCAGTCATACATACCTGCCTCACGCTGCTCTTCCTCCTGTTGCATGTCTACACCAGTATGTTGTTTACGCTTAGATTCCTTATCAGGCTGCAGTACCACAACACAACACCGGCGGGGCACCGCACTCCCTTTTATAGCCCATCTAGGCAATCAAGCGTGTCAGTCATGCTAATGAGCGCATAATGATATGCTAATCACACAGTTTGCCCCATGCATGCACAAGTATCCTCATTTGCATACCCTTTTTGAATATGGCTCTCGATTTGCCCGTGTTAGCACAGCCATGGTGCAAATGTCAACACTAGGCTGTTAGTGTTGCAGCACCCCACTCATCCAGATAGCGCAGCCGCTTATGTGCCTTAGCTGCCGCCAATATCACATGAGCCGTATGAGGCCTCTATGTCCACGCTATCACCCAGTCATAGCGGCTGACCCAGCACAGCGCTGGCAGCATAGCGCGGCACTATTCGCACGAAGCGCGGAACACAACCTCAGGGCTATGCTGGGGTCACGATGTGCAGTGTGTGGTTATCGGCAGCACGCGACTACGCCATAGTGATAGCATGGCACTGCAGGGATTGTTGAGGTGCATTCCTGGTAGGGCAGGGTGTTTGTGTTCAACAACAGTACAGTGCCATGTCTGGACGTGCAAGACAGCGTGCAGTTGTGCACAGGGACAGGTGCTGGGGGGACGTAGAGTCCGCAAACCTGGTGCAGCTGGTCATGAAACGGCATAGGAGGCTGTTTGGGGAGGTGAGAGAGGGGGACCTCCCACGAATGCAAGTGTGGGAGATGGTGGCTAGGAAGCTTAGTGAGCGTACCGGCATACCCCGCAGTGCAGAGAAGTGCCACAACAGGTACACGGACTGAGACACAGGCAGAGGCAGCAGCTAGAGCTACAGGCACATGGTGCATGATGGCACTGTGCCTGTGCCAGGTGAGTGGTGTTGCATGGAGTGTGCATACATGTCAGGCTTTGTGTGCGGTGGGTGTGGGTGGTGTGCAGAGAGGTGGTGTGTGTGGGGGTCTGGCTGTGGGTGAGTGGGTGTGGTGTGGGTGCAGCAGGGGTGGTGGTGGGGTGTGTGCTTTGGGTGTGGGTGTGTGGGCATGTGTCTGTGTGCACAACTGTGTAGCAACGTGCACCATGCTGTTGCACACTGTGTACAGGCACAGTGGCACATGATTCCCCATAGGTGGCAGTGCATCGCCGTGACCATTGCTGTGGGTGGAGGGTGGGTGCATTGTGTTTGGGGTTGCATGTGCATCTTGCTGTGATTCACTGATGTGTATGTTGTCATGCTCTAACAACACTACCATTTGTCCACTGTAGAGCAGATCAGAGCAGCCCACTGCAGGTGCGACTCAGCCCAGGACACAGGAGCGGAGATGAGGCAGCATTTAGGGCGCCATCACTTCCACAGCATGCGCAGAAGAGCGGCACTGATAGCGTGGCATGTTGCATGAGTACCTGTTACATTGCTCTGTGATGTGTGCACTTTCACGACACTATGCACCACATCTGGGTGTCCAGCCATCACTTGTCTGCAAAGGTCACTGGGCCGGTGTGTGTAGCTGTGTGGTGTGTGGTACAGCTGTGTTTCACACCACAGCTGGGTGCTATCAGCCTTGCCTGGGGCGGTCACATTGCAGTGCTGTGCAGGTGGCAGATGGTGTTGCTTGCTTGAGTGGCGGGTGTTCCGTGGGGACACCATGCTGACGGCTGACCTTCCCACCTCTGTGGTGCATCCATGTCACCACCCACAGGGCGTTCACAATTGCACAGGTGGTAGTTACTTGCTGTTCATTCGGACACTACAGGCATGCCTTTGCGGACTTACCTCTCACCCTTCTGGATACTGTGTAGCACTGTCCGTCACACTGTGCTGACAATAGTGGCACTGGTGCCGCACGCAGTGTACGTCCATCCATGTGTGTCTCGTTGCGAGGTCACTGTGTTGCTGTTTAGTTGCAAGGTATGGATATCACTGTGCTATTACATTATGTGCATCGTTCCTGGCCAATGTTGACTGTGGCTGTGGTGGTGGTGGTCCTCACTGTGTGGGGGAGGGTGGTCCTGTTACGTGGGTTGCGGACACTGCCATGTACCATGTCTCCGTTGGGTGATATGCTTTCAGTGGTATTGCCTGGTGGCATGTGAAGGCCCTTCAGTGACAGCATCTGTGCTCTGGCTGATCGTTGTCCCCTGGCCTGCGTCGGTCATTGCCAGGACACTGTCATGGTTCATTGATGCTCCTGCATGCATGTCGTTGTTGTTTGTTCTGCGCTCTGCATTGCTGTGCATTTCCATGTGTGCTGGGCAGCATGTCCCAACGCTGTGGATGCCCTTGTGCATGTCCTTGCGTGTCCCTTGCACCCAACTCACCGGGTTTCAGCTGTCTGTCTGCCATGTCTGTGGTGTGCTGTATCATGGTGGATGGTGTCACATGTCCCCTGATGCTGTCAGACTCGCTGACATCATCTGTGTTGGGTTCTGTGTTGGTGCCTGTGTTGCCCTGTGCTGCATTGTGGGATGCTGCCATGTTGTCATACCACTGCAGAACTCAATGCCACCAGGGATAGCCCATTGGGACATGCTGTCCATCTTTGTATGGCAAGGGTTGGCTGCTGGTTGCCTCCTGTGTGGTGTACCGTCCTCATGGTCTCACCCTTCCTCTTGTAGGGCCACTATGGGCATCACTGTGGCAACGCATCCCAAGAGACAGACGGAATGGAGGACTTGCGCAGGATTGTGAGGCAGCAGTGGACAGATCGAGCAGCAGGCCATCATCACATTGAGACCAGGAGGGTGGCAAGCATCCTGGAGGCTTGTCTCCCTATTTCTGCAGACACATAGATGTATCCCCTGCTGTTTTTAAGTCAGCCCTCACCACCCCCCCTTACTGGACTTGATTCTCCCTTCCTTGCCCATTGTCATCTGTCCCTGTGTGCGTCCTCCTCCGCTTTGCACCCTTGGCCTGTGTCTTCCTGTCCCTCCATCTGTTGTCATCCTTATGTTTACCTTTGTGTGCCTTTCTCTGCTAATGGTGTTTGACATTTTTATCATGTGGTGGGCATTTGGGGTTGTGTGTTGGGAGGCTTGGTGGGTATTTTCTAGTTCTGTTTTGGTGTTGTGGGGAGGGTTGTTCAGTGGTGGGTGGGACATTTTGTACTCTGGGGTTTGTTACTCGTTATGTTATGTGTTATATTTGCTGTTGTGTTTCTGTTTGCTGTACTGTTCATTATTGTTTATTACACTGGTTAATGACATTTTACGGTGTCCCGTGTCATTCTTGGGTGCTGGGGTTCCACATGCTTTGTGCTGTTGCTGGTGTTCTCCACATGGGTCTGGGTTGTTGCTGGACTTTCCTGTGAATGTATGGCATCCTCATGGGTGGGCACTGTGGTGTGCTTCTAATACCTCATTCCAGCATGTGTTGCCTTGCATGTGTCCCAGGATCGGGCTGTCTCTGCACTGTATTCCATTGTGTGTTTGCACTGCCTGCCTGGTGCTATATTCAGTGCTGTCTTGTGTGCTATATTCAGTGCTGTGTTATTCCTGGGCTTTTTTTTGCACTGCACTTCTGGGCCTGTTTGCCCAGTTTCCTTTGCTTGCTATATTCAGCGGGGTTTGCCCCGGGCTATTCATTTTGAATATGGCTGGCATTTTGCTCCGGGCTAGGTTTGCCTGCCGGGCAGTGCTATTCGCTGCCAGGGGCTAACCTTTGAATATCTGGCCCCCAAGGTTTTGTAATTAAAAGTTAAGTTAACCTGTTACATATTTTACCTCCCCAGATATGCTAAATTAAAATATTAATATTATTAATTAGAATAATTAAAATAATATTTAAATATTTGGTTAATTGTAGAGGTTGGCCTTCTTTTTTCTTTTAACTTCATAAATCTTGGTGGGAGATGCTTCTTCTGGATGCTAAAAGTTCTGGGGTATCAGTCTTTACTGTAGTCCTTTGTCTTTTTTCCCCTTGAACCTGGAACCACGGACTCTTCCAACACCAAGTTAAACAGTGCAGGCTGGATGCTCTTTGCTGGACACATCAAGAATCTTCAAAAAGTCACTTACCAGGATTTTGGTGGGAACATCAGACAGTAGGGTAGTAACAGTTCAAGGCTCCACAGTAGATACTTTTACCATCTTAGTTACTTTAGGAAAGGATTTCCTCATGGAGAGCAGGGTTATTTTGGTAACTGAAATCTATGACTTTTTCAGTTTCAGTTCATTTCCACTTGAACCTCAGGACACTGGACTCTTCAGGAATTAAAAAGCACTGGCTGATGAAATTAACAGTTAGTCTTTTGTCAAGGCTTTAGCAGAAATTCCAAAACATTACTTCAGTCAAAATGTCTAGTATAAACCACATCTCTTTGCGTCATCCAATATTGGAAAAAGTAACTTTTCATAACAAGCAGTCCTTGCAGCTGGACCTTGTGGCAATCTATGTTAGCTTGCAGGCTTGTTCTCAGCGCCCCCTGGTGGAAACATCAATGGCTTAGCCAAATGTTGTTCCCAGACAGGCATGGCTTCAGGCTTTTGGCCCAGTAAAAGTCTTAAAATCACTTAATTACTGCTTCCAACTGGCATAGGTCCAGACACCTCAAAGATTTTAGCAGTTCTGCAGTGGGCCTGGCTAAATTCACATATATGTTTTCAGGTTGAGTAACATCATCACCAGATTCTGATTGGTTTGTGTACACTATGGAGGTGGGACTCTAGGTACCTCCCATGAATCAAATTTTTTTTGGAATAATCTCAGTTTAGGACAAAGTTTCTATCTAAAACAATTTCTCTTTCTTGTACCCAGAGACATCTTCACACACATACAAAACTTATATTTTCTTGTTCATCTTGATGTCTGGATTAATTTAAGACCAAACAAGATAGTGTCAACTTTAATATAAGGTCTACAGTCTATAAAAGCTTTATAAAACATTTTATTTTATAGATATCTCAATAATGTTTACAGATTCTGGATCTACAATTTTTGCAGTTTAACAGGTTATATCTCTTTATCATCTGTCATTTTCATACAGTCTATAGGATTGAAAAACTTATTTCTGAAAGTAATTCTCTTTATTCGTAATGAAGTGTCACATCTTGCAACTTGGAACTCATTGAGAAACTCTGATATAAAGTGACTACATTCTGTTTTAGGTATTTAATCAAAAGTTATGTCCTTAGAAAGGCCATAAAGTTAGCTTCCTTTAAGACTAAACAAGTCTTTTTATTCATGTCAGTTTTGATGCAACAATATTTTGTAAATATCAAAGACTACAAAGCTGCCACAGCCTTGCAATGTGGTCATCTTACAGACCCCTAAATTCCTTATTAAGTATCTGAATTTGGTCTTAATGGGACTTCTCACAACTTTGCAATTGATAAAAGTTCCTTACTTGCATTGTAATGAAGATACTTTTCAAGAGAGGTATTTGTCTGTGCCAGCCTCAGCTTAGCACAGAGTCCAGATGTCATACATCACCTGTCAAGTTCATAGCAACTATTTCAGTAGCTATAGCTCCAGTTCTGTGAAGAAGCCAGTATCGGGGAACTCTCTATTTAAACATCTTCACTGGACCAGTTTTTTTTTTCAAACTCTGAAGTTGTGTCTTGTATGCTATATCCCCTTTTCATTGTCCAAGGTTTTACAATATTTTCTTTTTTTTTTTGCAGTTAAGACTCATGTAAGCATTAATTTTAACCAGAAGTCATATAGTATGATCTCTTATAATTAACCCTTATAAAGAATATAAGATAGTAATTAAAATAATATAAATAATATGATAAAATAAAAAATATTATAACAACATTTTTGTTCCTAGATTCCCCCTTGAATCAAAAATGCACCCAGAAAATGCATTTTGTAGTTCAAGACTATAATCCTAATATATGATTATATAGGTTAAGCATTGTAGGGAAAATGAAACAGAACACAAAGTTGCAGTATCATGTGGTAATTTATGACATCATCACCTGTGACACCATCATTTGATTTGACATCATAAGATGTGACATCACTAGATGACATCATTGGGGATGTACTTTTGGCATAGAAATATGCACAGTACTACATGAATATAACATGATTACAACAATCTATTTCCTTTAACTACTTTAACAATTCCTTACATTGGTTTAAACATTTTACAAATACAATGAATTCTCTTTTTCATCAATTTCAAAGATCAATATTAATGAACATTTTAACTTGAATCTTGTTCCTGATCACCCGTTTCTAGAGTCACCCAGAATATGTTTCAATGTTGTGTTGCATTCACGATATTACCTCAACTGATTAATATGAACCCATTTAGGTACCATTTCTCCAGTGTGTTTCTTTCTGAGTTCAGTTTGGTATGCTACAGATGAGATTTTGTCAGTGATCACAAAGGGTCCTTGCCAGCTTGGAAAGAACTTCGACCTTGGCTTTATCCCTACTGTAGTTAACATAAAACACCTTGTCCTCAATTTGATACTCTTTTGGATCAGTTTTCTGTCATAATATGACTTAGAAGCCTCTACTTTTCTCTGAGTTCTTTTGAGCAAATGCAAAGGTTTCTTGCAAGTGCTGTTTTAAATGGTTTACATATTCATGAACTGTAGTTGCAAGTGCTGAATTTCCACTTCCTGTAGTATACAGAAGATGCAAAGGTAACACCATTCATCTTCCTGTCATCATTTCAAAAGGAAATACACCTGTGGACTTACTAGGAGTGGCCCGTATGGCCATTAATACTAGTAGCAACTGTACATCCCAATCTTTTCCTGAAAAACTGAAATATTTATTCAGTGCATATAGACGATTATTTGATTAGCATGTTCCCCCTGTCCAGATGATTGTGGATGGTGGGACACATGTAGTTTTCTCTGTAGCCCTAGTATTTTCCACATGTTCTCTATCACTTCCCCTTTGAAATGTGGACCTCTGTCAGATTTTACTCTTAATGACAATCCCCAGTAATTAAACACATGGGGCTGGATATTCAAACCTGTGCTATTTTGTGGCGCAAGCCCTTGCGTTGTACAAAATAGTTGTGCAGGGGTGTGGCCGGAGCGATATTCAAAGGAGTTGCGCCCTTGAGTAACTCCTTTGAACATCACCACCCGGTCACAGTCACTGTGCATGGCACAGTGGAACTTGCGCCACCGCAAGTGGTCAGAGTGGTGCATTCAACTTGCGGTGGCACAAGTACCATTGCACCATGCTCAAATTTCCGATATTCAAGGTGACATGCAAATGGGACCTATAATTCATACCAAGCGCAGGAGCCATTTGCATCTGATTGTATTGCATTTGCATGCCATTAGCATTTGCAGTGCGCCGATCCCTGAGGACTTGTGCCTGGCGCCCTGCCAGGCAGCAGCCATTGGGGACCAATGCCCCTGCAGCCCGATCGCAGGCAAAAGGTAAAAATCCCCCACCCCAACTGGCCGATCGTGGGAAAGCATTAAACTCCTCCCTCCCCCGACTGGCCCGATCATGTCAAATGCTGAAATAACCCCCACCAGCCCAATCGTGGGCAGCAAAGTATCTCCAAACATATCCCTGGTGGTCCAGTGGACTGATAAGCCCAATCGCTGGCTGGAAATGCTTAAAACACACCCCCTAAACATATCCCTGGTGGTCCAGTGACCAATAAGCCTGATTGCAGGCTGGAAATGTCTAAAACACCCCCAAGAACACATCCCTGGTGATCTAGTGTCCCCACCCCACCCACCCATGAAGCCCCACCACCCACCCCGCAGCTGGCAGGCGGCAGCATCTCACCACCTGCCATCCCACCGACTGACTGTGCCTGTAGGGCTGCACACCATTGGTGCAGAGCAGAGCCAATGGATGTGCAGCCCATACCGTACAAGACAGTCCAGATTTGTGAATGAATGAATTCATTTGTTCTTGAGGGGGGTGTTTTAGACATTTCCAGCCCACGATCGGGCTGCAGGGGGGGCACAGGGAGTGGGTTGAGGGCCAGCCACAGGTGGCAGCTGCTGCTGTGTTGCACTCTGCAATGCGGCAACTCACCTGTGGGTGGCCCTCGACTTGATCCTTTTTTTTGGCTCAAAGTTGTGCAGGCGCAGGTTGGGGGTTGCACCTGCACAACTCTGCACAGCCTGGCTGAATATCTGGCTGTGCAGTTTATGCATGGTTCCTCCCCCTCCAATTCAGCATGCATTCATTTGCATTGTGCTGTTGCTCAGCATGTTTTCAGTGGTGCAACTGCCTCCTGCTGAATATCGCAGAATGGAGCAATTTCGGACTTGCACAGGCACAACCCTATTGTGCATGGTGCAACCCTTTTGAATATCTGGCCCATGATTTATTAATAAGAAAGCTCTGGTTTCAGCTGTGTTATTTGGAGTAGATATACACTCACCCCATTTTTGTGAACAGACAAATAACTGTCAAAAGGTATTGGTTGCCTCTTGAAGATCCAGTAACAGGGCCAATCCAGTCAATCTGGATGTCCAACCAAGGCATGGCAATCCCTTTTGATTGCAGTGGTGCCCTATGTTTGGGAGTAGCTTGCTGGAACTTGCAACATGTCATACAGCCTTGTACATACTCAGCAACATCACTGACATTTAGGGCCAGTAGACTACCTCTTTTAAGATTTCATAAGTTCTTCTATCCCCATGTGCTTCTGATGGTTCATTATGAGCATGCTGTAACATAATTCCCTGTGGCCTAAAGGAACCTATTGGGCCTCATGTGAGTTTTACCAACTCTTTACCAAGAATCAGACCTTAATTGGAATTTATCCTTCTGGTTTATACGTGTCTGTCAAGTCATGGCTATCTTGTAGGTCACTTTCAGAAATCATATTTACAACGGGATCCTTGATGAAATGATAAAACGTTCCTACTACTTCATTTTCTTGTTGCATCGCCACCAAATCAAATTCAAGCTTTTCACTGTGCAAGTGTAAGACCTTCTTTTTCTGTTCCTGTTGCTTTAGTCTGTAAGTAACAACATCCACATTAGCTTGAACGGGAGGGACAAAGTTCCATTCTTCTCCATTCAAAGCACCCTCCCTAGCCAGAGCACTTGTTAGGTCATTTCCTGTTTTGTCTGGTCATAGAATTTTTGAATGCCCTTTTACCTTTCTCCAGTAAACAACCAAGTTATGTTCCTGAACTAACTGATCTGTAGCTAACATAGGTTCTGCATGCATCACCTTACTGTCTCTTGAATTGATCATTTCCTTCACCTTCCACCCTGTTAAATGTGTAAGGAAGTTATGCCTAACATAATCAGAATCAGTACAATGTGTTGTAACTTATATTGTGCTGCAGTCTGTGCCACTATATACGTGGCTGCCAATTCTGCATATTGGTTAGACTTGGGACTGAGTTTATATTTGAAAGGAGGACATGGAATATGTTCATGCCATACCACTCCTAAACCAGAATACTGGTCTCTACCTTGCTGGAATGAACAACCATCAATGTATGCTCTAGGCAAATTCTCACACACATTCTCATCAAAGTGGTGCTGCCTGTTATATTTGTATACCATAACCAATTCAGGAGATAGCTCAGGATCCAGTACTGGATGTTCATCTACAGTACAATCATGCATCTCCAGGTCTGCTAACCCTTGAGCTACTGTATTTTTCTTGTTCTTACCATATTTGATTTCTAAGGGTAGGCCTTTGAGTGCTAAGGTCCAGGCCACAATTCTGCTGCTGGATACATCACCATCCTAAGTTTCTGACTCCCAGAAATGTAATAGGTTGGTGGCAGGTCTCTATAACAACTTTCTTACCACAAATATCATTTTGAGCATTTACACTGCCACAGTGGAAAATAATGTATTTTCACACTCTGAAAACTTTTATCAACAGCACTTAAAGTTTTACTCACATAAGCAGTAACACGGTTGTCTGAATCATGTTTCTGATATAACACTGAACTGATGCTGCAGTTAGTGAACTGTTCTAGATAAAATCCTTATCCATCTGTGGGTAAGCAAGATCCGAGTGCTTGACTCAGACTATCCTTTAAAGCTTGCATGGCTTTCTCCTGTCCCCCACCACCCAGGGTTCTTACTTTTCAGCAGCCTGATGAGGGAATAGCAATTTCAGCATAGTCCTGGATAAACTGTCTTGAGTAGTTACAGATGCAAAGGAAGCTGCACGACTCTATTAAAGTTTTGGGTGGTCCAATCTTTTGGACTTCCTTTACTTTGGTGTGCTGACTGCATAACCCATCAGGACCAACTTCATGCCCAACATAGTTTACCTTATTTTTGAACCACTGCCCCTTTGGTAAGGACAACTTGGCACCAGCATCTTTCAGCTGGTTTAACACATAGGTTACTTCCATCAGGTGTTCCTCAAAAGTGTTGCTTTTGATTAGTATATCATCCATGTAAACTAGATTTCCTTTACTTTCAGTGTCAGGCATTCCCTTATGCAGAAAGAATGTTAACATTTGATGGTGAATTTAAGTACCCAAAAGGGCACCTGTTCCATGTATATTGTCTCCTTCCAAAGGTAAAAATCTATTTATATTGATCTTTTAGATCTACCTTTAATGTCCAGAATCCATTTGCTATGTCTAGGGTAATGAAATATTTTGCACCTTGAACCTTGGCCAAACTTTGGTCCAAATATGTCATGGGCCAGTGAGACAATGGTACCTGTTGGTTCAACTCTCTGTAGTCAATAGTGAGCCTCCACTTTCCTATAGGTTTTAATACAGGCCAAATGGGTGAATTATACACAGAGTTTACTTGTCTTTTAACTCCTCACTCCATTAAGGTAACCTCTGTCACAACCCCACTCAGCAGGTCAGGCCTCTGCTCCCTCAGTGCCAACCTCTGAGTGCAGTATTGTGAATCAGGAACAGGAACAGAAACAGGGTAACCCTCCTGTCTGTTTTGTGGGTTTGAATCAACCTTAGTCTCAAATTTCTGGAGGATTCAAACTGTGAACCTCTTGTTAGCATATCCAATGTACAGGCTCAGATAATTCTGTTCTTTGGGGGCAGATATCTTTCACCTATGGCACCTAACCAGGTGTACAAAATGAACCCATAAAACTCTAATAAAGACCTCAGATAAACTCTTACCTCTTCCCAGTTTGGTAAACCAGTAAACTTTGCACAGTATCGAAACTCAACTATATGCTTCACTTGTCAAATAAAGAATTTCAAAGACACACCAAGTAGTTTCTTAAAATAGAGGTTTACTTTAAAATAGATAAAAATGTAAAATGTAAAACACAGAACAATATATCCCAAAACATTACAATAACTTAAAAAAAGATTAAAAAGTGCAATTTCCTACCAACCATACACTTAGACTTGCATAGCTAACGTATTCTAATCTTCTTACAGTGCTGAAAGATGTTGTAGCTTCAGAGTCCAACCATGTGTGTGTAAAGGTCAGTTACAGCATAATTAAAACTGTCTTGACCCTCCCTTCTCCATGATGTCACCCAGCTCCTCCTCTGTTTATTAAAATGATACAATCAGGTTGTCTTATCAAGCATGAGGTAAATTAATAAGCGACATCAGCAAAAACTCATGTCCCCACATGACTTTCCAATTAAGTCTGTAATTTTCCAAGATCTTTCTTTCATCCATGAGCAGCATCCTGCTCTTTACAGACATCAAATAGCATTTGTGATGTAGTACCTAAGTGACACACTTGTATCTTCCTCTAAACATCATAAAAGTTTATGATTTCCAACCTAGCAGCTGGCAGCTACAATTAAGCTAGATAAACAGGAGAGCCTTAATTTAGGTCTCTTCTAGACTTTAATTATCTCCTGGCTTTTATCTTTTAGTTGAAACCTGGGGAGGAGTGTTAACCCACTACACAGCATGTCTCAAGAGAGACATTCAATAACACATTTTATTTTACAAAAGCATAGATTAATCAGAACCAGCTGTCCAAGTGTCACAACCAGTATCTCTTGTATTTGTTCATAAGACAGGGGTGGTATTCTGTACTGGTGTACATAAACTGGACCTTTACTAGGGTCCATAGGTGCCCTGGTAACATGGAGGTCAGTTACCCCACAAACATGAGCTTCTCTTGCGAACATGTCCTTGAACAGAAGGAACATTTCATGAACCTTTTCTTTTTCTGCTTCAGTTTCACAACTATAATCTTGTATAGCTTGTTCACACTGTTCTTTAAGATCAGGGAAAGGCAAATTCTCACCTACTTCTGTCTCATTTTCTATTATCTCAGAAACATTTTCAGTATCAATCACATGTACTTCTTTAAATTGCTCTGCGTCATTAACCATTGTGGACAGCACAAGATAATCATTTTCAACTTTGCATGCATACAGTATATGTCTTCCTTATCTACTGGACAAACATCTTGTAAAGCAATCAAACCATTTGGTATAGACCTAATTTCTTCATCTGTTTTATTCTGAACAATGTATTTTGGTAACTCCCCAATAACTGGAACAACTAATTCCAAATCATAGAAGGATTCCCCTATTACTACCCTAACTCACAGTTAGCATCTATAGTGATAGGGTTTACTGTTGGGTTCGATACCAAGATGTGCATTACTCTGCTGCTCATGTCCAAGCAATGCATGGAGTGGGTTTTTAAACCCCTATCACTAAGTTGCTTGTCAAGCACAAATGGTGCAGTTTGATCAGGCACTTCTTGGACTTTTAACATTAACCCTAGAGAACTTCTTTAATTACTTGGAATTATTGTAGTGAACTACCTCACCATCTGGCACACTTGACGAATAGTTTGTCCAGACCTCAAGGCCAGTGGTGTCACTTTTTGGGTAAGAGTCCCCTTATTCATGACCAAAGAACATCATTGGCTAGGTCCACATACACACCCAACCACACAAGGATGTCCAACCCAAGGTACATGGGAGATTCTATGTCTTGTACTACCTTCACAGGGTGTTGTATTTTCTTTTGCCCTAGTAAAGGTCCAATTTATATATGCCAGTGCAGAATACCACCAGCATCTTACAAACAAATACAAGAGATACTGGTTACCTTGATGGAGTGAGGAATCATATATGTGGCTTTGTAAAGTGAGTTGCATGCAGATAAACAATGGCAGATGCAGTGTTTAAATTTGGAAAAGAAAAAAATTGAACTAGCAAATGCTTATGAGCAGGCTAACAAGATTTGGTTGAATTAAAGGAAAAATATGAAAGTTTACAGAGTAAAAGTCAAGTTGAGAAACAACTGAAAGCATTTAAGAGGTTATACTGTAATGCTGACTTTAGTATCTCATTAAATGAATCATCTGAATCAGAAATGAATTACAGAGCCAAAACAAAATCCCTAGACAAACAAGTGGTTCAAATTCTGATTCAGAATGAGAACCATTTAGGAAATACAAGAAAGGCACAAGACTAGGCAAAAGGAGTTCGCTGTACCTCAAGCTAAGGTGTTTGAGGCCACCACCTCTAATATTCCAGCTAAGAGGGAGAGAAATCACCCATGTCTAAAATGAAAATACAGTCAAAACCAATGTTAAACCAAACTGTGGCTCAGCAGCCTTATCAAGACTAAGACCAATGCCAACACTGGAGTTTCTCCTGAAAAGGGGGGGTACCAATGTGCAGGGTATGGCAGTAAGCATGGTAAATACAAAACTGACCACAGTGGGTGTCACTATTCTGACTGTGATCAGCAAAATGAAAGTGCACCTCAAAACAGATCCAGGCATAGTTCTCCAAGGCTAGAGGAGATGATTAAAGAATCACTTGAAGAAAAAATGAAGGCGTTTAAAGCTCTTGCTCAGTTATTTGCTCAAGTTGCTCAGTCACCTGTTGACCTTCATACTCCTGTGCAAAAGTTCCTCTGCAGCATCCAGTGTAGATGAAGACAATCATGGCCACTGACTAGTGCCTACTGTACCCCTAATGTGTCCCAGATAAATAAAATTGCAATTGCTGACAATATTAATAAAACTGCTATGAAATTTGAAAATGAAAGTGTTATTATAACCTATTGTTACAACATATTTGGGGGCTCATCCAGGATCAATTCAGCAGTGCAGACTGGATCCTCTTTGCTGGAGACATCATGAATCTTCAAAAAGTCATTTAGCAGGATTTTTGGTGAGAACATCAGAAAGTAGGGTACTGATAGTTCAAGGCTCAACAGTAGATTCTTCTACCATCTTAGCTACTTGTAGAAAAAAAGGATTTCCCCATGGAGAACAAGGTTATTTTGGTAACCGGAGTCTATGACTTTTTCTGTTTCAATTAATTTCCACTTGAACCTCAGGACACTGGACTCTTCTGTAATTAAACAGCACTGGCTGATGAAATTAACAGTTAGTCTTTTGTCAAGGCTTTATCAGAAATTCCAAAACATTACTTCAGTCAAAATGTCCAGTGTAAATCACACTCTTTACTTCATCTAATATTGGAAAAAGTCCCTTTTTGTAACAAGCAGTCTTTGCAGCTGGACCTTGTGGCAATCTGTGTTAGCTTGCAGACTTGTCCTCAGCACCCCCTGGTGGACACATCAATGGCTTAGCCAAATGCTGTTCTCAGACAGGTGTGGCTTCAGGCTTTCGGCCTAGTAAAAGTTTTAAAACCACATAATTACTCTGTCCAACTGGCATAGGTCCAGACACCTCAAAGATTTTAGCAGTACTGCAGTGGGCCTGGCCAAATTCGCATATGTTTTCAGGTTGAGTGATATCACTGCCAGATTCTGATTGTTTTGTGTAGACTATGGAGGTCTGACTCTAGGTACATCCCAGAAATCAATTTATTTTGAATGAGCTCAGCTTAAGACAAAGTTTATGTATAAAACACTTTCTCTTTCTTGCACCCAGAGGCATTTTCACACACATATAAAACTTATATTTTCTTGTTCAGCTTGATGTCTGGATTAATTAAAGACCAAACATGATGGTGCCAACTTTAATATAAGGTCTACAGTCTATAAAAGCTTCATACAACTTTTATTTTATAGCTATCTCAATAATGTTTAGATTCTGGATCTACAAATTTTGCAGTTTTAGAGGATATGTCTCTTTCTCATCTGTCATTTTCACACAGTCTATAGGATTGAAAAACTTCTTTCTCAAAGTGATTCTCTTTGAGAATTGGCGAACACAAAGGAGCCATTAGAAATGCAAATATGGTCTATGCGATGGCACGTCACTATCATGAAGTAAAACATGGGTCCCCAGCTACATTAAGATTCATTGGTTTGGAGAAGGTGGAAATTTGATTCCGAGGTGGAGATTTGAATTCAAAAATTTTGCAAAGAGAAGCCTTCTGGATCTTCGAATTAAATACAATGGTCCCTTTTGGTTTAAATGATGAACTTCTTATATATAGCTATCTATAGTTATTTATAGTTAAATGTAGCATTTGTGGACATGACCTGTGGCGTGCTCTGTCACAATAGGGAGATATGACTTTCAGCTCTGTCTCCTTTGGTGTTCTTTTGTTTTATAATGTCAATACATTTTCAGTTTTAATTTTGTTCATCTCACTGTATTGCTATGGGGTATATGAGGTGGCGCATATATAAGTTTTCAGCCATGACTTTTGTGCTTTAGCCATGATTAGTGGGTATTATGACTTGTCCATCTCTTTTCTCTTTTGTAAGATTATGCAGTATATATGGAATTTGGTAACCTATTTTATGTTTGTTTTGTATCAATATCTGTAGTTATATGGAGGTATATGTTGTATGGTGCAGTTTTTTGATCTGTCTCTTTAAGAGCTTTTTTGTATTTAAGGAGACACAGTGCACTCAATCCATGCTCTGAGGAAGTCGTTTTAGTGGATATGTAAGCGTGACATCGGTTCTGACGCTTTGTTGTCTCTTCGGGTATCGGTCGGCCCGAAGTTAAGTAGGTGAGCAGTGTATGGTGTGCTGGGCTGTTACATCTTTACTACGTCTGTGACTGACCAGCTTTTCCAGCCTTGAGTAGAGTTGGTATGTTTGCTTTGTTTGCATATTTTGTGAAGCATTCTTCTGGTATGCATTTTCGCCAGATGTTTTTCGTTATACTAGTTTGTATTAGTTTTAAACATCTTTAATGCTTGGTTTCTAGGCACTTTTTGCTTTAAACACCACATATTTAAATGCTTTTGACTGGTCCATGATACACACAGCAACTGTTTTCTCTGCTCCTTACTTTGGCCTGTGTAATACTGTGACCTATGTGATACCCTTTATATTCTCTCGTGGTGCAAAACTGCTTAATGTTGGAATATGAGAGAATTTTTTATACACATTTTTATTAGCAAACTTCTGCAATAAAGTTCGAAGTGTTTATAGCCTTTAAGTTGCTGACCCTTTCGTTCATTCTTTCTAAGTATTTGTTTCAACTCCTGGGGTATATAGTGCACTCCTCTGTCCTTTGAGACTCCACGGTCCTTAAGGTTTCCTATGGACCTTGTATGTTCTTACATATTCTAGGTACTTAATCAAAAGCTACATCCTTAGAAAGGTCATAAGATTAGCTTCCTTTTAAGACTAAACAAGTCTATTTATTCATGACAGTTTTGATGTGGCAATGTTTTGTAAACATCAAGGATTAGAAAGCTGCCACAACCTTGCTATTCAGTCACTACAGACCCCTAAATTTCTTATTAAGTGTCTGAATTTGATCTTAAATGGAACTTCACACAACTTTGCAATTGAGAAAAGTTCCTTACTTCCATTGTAGTGAAGGTACTTTTCAAAGGGTATTCATCCATGCCAGCCTCAGCTTAGCAGAGTCCAGATGTCATACATCACCTGTCAAGTTCATAGCACCTATCTCAGTACTGTAGCTATAGCTCCAGTTCTGTGGTGAGGCCAGTCTCGGGGAGCTCTCAATTTAAACATCTTCATGGGACCAGTTTTTTTTTCAAACTCTGAAGTTGTCTCATGTATGCTATATCCCCTTTTTGTAGTCCAAAGTTTTACAATATTTTTCTTTTTTGCAGTTAAAATTCATGTAGGCATTAATTTTAACCAGAAGTTGTATAGTATGATCTCTTATAATTAACCCCTTCTAAAGAATATAAGATAGTATTAAAATAATACAAATAATAATATGATAAAAATAATAAAATATTATAACAACAGTTTTGTTCCTACACATAATTGCTCTGTTGTATTTTTGGGTGCATGCCATCTGGTCCCATTAATTTGTTCACCTTTAGTGCCCTTAGCCCTTCCAACATATTTTCTTCTGTGATGCAGTGAAAGTGGTCCCCAGTCATGCTGCCAGGACCCTACCCAGAGAATCAAATTGCAGGGTCCGCAGCATACTGATGATGAGTGCAAGCCACCTTTGGTGTGGCTTGTGCTGAGTTTTGAGAATCTGGGCCTGTAATGTTTAAGAGGCAGATCTTTAAAAATTGACATGGGACAACTACTGTCGGGGGGAAAATAGGTGGTTCACAGGATTTGAGTGTTTTGGATAAATGCTACCTAAAGGGGATCATACTCCTAGGGATGGACCCTCTACAAAGATGGTAATTATGAGAAATGGGGTAGGAGACAACTCTACCAGAGCCCACAAGTCACAGACACACTGCATCAGTTGCCCTCCTTATTACTCTACTGAATTAAGTATCATAGGAAAAGGCATGCATGGTGAAAACCCAGAAGCCCCTAGTAATTTGCTGTGTATGAATAGAGTTGCAATAATCTTTTAGATGCTGCCACTATAGGAGTGTGTGTGTGTGTGGGGGCAAATGTCCTATAGACTTGTGTCATTATATACCATATGAATAAAATAAACACAAATTATTTTTCTCAGGGTGCTGGCCATTCACCTGGATGCTTTCCACCAACCAACTACAGGGGATGGTACATGCGGTAGTTACTTGAAGGATGGGATAGAACATTAAATCAGGGTACCTCAGGTTTGGTACTAGGTGCTACTTGTTCTGTTTTGAGAATCTGATAGACTTCTTTGACTGGGTGACCAAAATAGTAGATCAGGAAGGGGCTGTGGACATGGCCTACCTAGACTTTAGCAAGGCATTTGACATAGTCCCACACAAAAGATTAATATACAAGTTAGCCAGCCTTAGAGTGGGTCCCAAGATGACAGCCTGGGTAAAGAACTGGCTGGAGAATAGGACACAGAGAGTAATAGTAAATGGAGTCCACTCTGAAGAAAGGGGGGTTACTAGTGGGGTACCACAGGGTTCAGTATTAGGACCGGTCCTCTTCTATGTCTTTATAAGCGACATTGCAAAGGGACTGGAAGAAAAAAGTATGTCTCTTGCAGATGACACAAAGATCTGCAACAGAGTTGATGCACAAGGTGGGGTGGAAAGGATGAGAAGGGACTTGGCAGGGTTAGAGAAATGGTCAAATGTATGGCAGCTTAGATTCAATACTAAGAAGTGCAAGGTAATGCACCTGGGAAACAAAACCCAGGGAAGAGTACGCAATGGGGTGAGATACTAACAACTACAAAAATGGAAAGGGACCTGGGGTAGTCATATCAGATAGCCTAAGGTGGGCAAGCAATGTGAGAGGGCAGCAAGGAGGGCTGGGGGATACTGGGATGCATAGGGAGAGGCATCACCAGTAGAAAACAGGAAGTTGTTATCCCTCTGTACAGACAGCTGGTGAGACCCCATCTGGAGTACTGCATGCAGTTCTGGAGACCCAATCTCCACAAAGACATAGACAGGATGGAAGCTGTCCAGAGGAGGGCAACTAAAATGGTGCAGGGTCTGCACCGAAGACATATATGAAGAGACTTAAGGAGCTTAATATGTATAGCCTCAGGAAAGGAGGGAGGCGGGACATGATAGAAGCTTTCAAGTACCTCAAGTGAATCAACAAAGTCCAAGAGGGTAGCATCTTTCAAAAAAAGAGGTGTGCAAGAACAAGGGGGCACAATTTGAAGATAGAAGGGGCGGCTCAGAGGTAATTTAAGGAAGTATCTTTTCACAGAGAGGGTTGTGGATGCATGGAACTGCCTTCTGGAGGAGGTCATGGAGTCAAAAACAGTGGTGAAATTCAAGCATGCATGGGACAATCATAAGGCAATTCTAGGGGGTGGGGGTAGGAAGAAGTAGGCTGCTGGTTAACTAGGATCTGCAGCTTATCCATTAGGTAGGGAAATGGGCAGACTGGGTGGTCCAAGTGGTCCTTATCTGCCATCAAATTCTATGTTTCTATGTTTGGGTGGAGCTTCTTAAAGTTGGAGTTATAGACAGAAGGTGGGAAGGAGGGGAAGTTGAGGTTTTTCAGGGAAGCATTCTGTCTTCAAAACAGGCTCAGTTGTTATGAGATTGACACTAGTTAGAAGGGGGAGGAAATGTTTTACATGATATGGTTTGAACTGTTGTTCAAGTTTCTATCTTTTGTTTATCAAAAATCTAAGCTTCAACTTACTAACTCAGTATACAGGGATTTGCAATGGTTTGGTGTGCATATATGAAAATGGATAAGGGTCTGAAGATATGCTCATGAAATGTTAATGGCCTTAAAATGCATATCAAACATAAAAAGATTCTGGGAAAGATCAAAGCTTTCCACATGGACATCCTGTGCCTATAAGAAACCCATATGCTGGCTAAAGAGGGGATTATGTGTCTAAACACTGGGGGGGAGTGGTGGTATGGCTCATATTTGACCTCAAAGGCAAGGGGGGCAGCATTTTGGACTAGGCCTAATTTCCCAGGTAATGTCACCCAGGCATGCCTGGATCAGTCATGGGGTCGCTATTTATCATTACAAGGACTTTTGAACTGAGTAGAAAAAATGGAGGTGGGCTCCATTTACAGGCCAAATTTTGACTCCCCTGAATTTTTTAATAGACTCTCAATGGAAATGTTTAATATGGAGGTGCCCTGGATGCTGTGCAGAGACTTTAATTATGTGCTGAACAACATTCTGTATCAATCATCTGGATGGGGGAGGGGCTGAGATCTAAAAGGGCACAAGCATTGATTCAGTTAATGCAGGATAATAGATTAACTGATACATGGTAACATTCAAACTTCAGGGGTAGGGAATATGCTCACTGTCCCCACTCAGCCAAAAGTTACTCACAGCTGGATATGGCCTTAATATCCCAAGCATTATTAACACATGTGGAATCCATCAAACATGACACATTGACTACAACTGAAAATTCACCTGTATGTCTTTCCTTATCTGGGATGGGCTCATTTGGAGGCTACCGGGGGAAGCAACAGAACGCTACCTTACTTAAGAAGGAGGACTTCCAATTGTTCATTAAGGAACAAATTTACAGATGTCTGGCTAACAATCTGCCGGATCAACGTCCATACAATAAGGTTATATGCCATGAAGGAAGTCCTTACAGCAGCTATAATTATATTTGCCTCTGATAAAAGTGTATCAGTAAGAAACAATTGCTGAACCACAACACCAAAATTTTTGAGGTGGAGAGGGCCCATATGTTCGGTCCCAATACTGACCGCTACTAGCTTCTCCAACATCTTAAATAGGAATATAATACTGCACACAGTGCTAGAATTGAATGGGCCCTGCAGTTGACACATGCTGGCAAATACTTTGAGGTGGTGTCCAGTGTGAAATGATTGACCTGGCAACTAAAAAGCTGGGAAGGGGCTAAAATGTAGTGAAAATTAGGAATGAGAAAGGTGTTGAGGTAATCATTGATGCAGAGATTGGTGACAGCTTCAGAAGTTATTACGAATCATTGTGCACAAAAGAGGCATCCCCCGCAGACAACCAGATGAGGGGATTTTTGGACAAGGTTGCCCTTCCAAGAGTTAGAGAAGAGAGTAGTGGATTACTGAATGAGCGACTTGGAGAGAGAGTGAGGTAAAGGGGTTATAAAGCATCTAAAGCAATAAGGATCTGGGACCAGGTGGCTGCCCCATCGATTTTTTTTAAATACTTCCAAGAAGAATTAAAGGCACCTCTTTTAGATATGAGTAAGGAAAGTTTGGTTACGGGTATGTTGGAACAAGGGCTTATAATACCACTTTTATAAGAATGCACTTGGATTCACCTCGGGCCTTACCAAAAATGATTTCATAAATTGCCAAAAATAATAAATATTCACATGTGATATTATCCTATGCTCTCAGATTCAAAAATGATGGTGAAAAACACTGTTGCCACACTTTAGATTATATAAGAGATAAGTATATTTTATTCGCATATGTACAAGTCCTAAATATTCATAACTAGCATAAATATCAAGCATAATAAAAGTAATGTAAACAAACTAATGTAAAAAAACAGATTTTAGAAAATCAAGTACATCATCTAAAACAAATAAAACAAATTTCAGCAATAAGCAATGTAAATAATCAAGCAATATTCAGCATAATAAATGACAGCTTATACTATTTCTTTAGCATACTTATAAATAGCATGGCCTCTTTTTTTACTATGAGAACTTGCAACTTATTACACTAGTGTTTTAGATTATCTTGGTATGATACTTGTTTAAACTTTATAGTATGTACTGTAATAGGTATTTTCTTTAGATTTCAATTCTAGCTTAACCATAAACCCAAGGTTTGGAGCTAAAATGCACTAAGTTATCACCCCAGATAGTCAAATAAGTACTAATAATAAGATAAAGGAATACTTATGTTTTAGTTATCTATAGATGTGGTCTTCTACTTTTTAGCTTTCAAAGTCTTGGTGAGAACTTTTGGTTTTGGATGGCAAATGTCCTTTGTGGTGAGTTTGGCTTTAGTCTGCTGTCTTTTTCCATTGAACCTGGAACTATAGAGTCTTTTGACATCAATGGAGCAATGCAGGCTGGATCCTTCTTGCTTGACATAACAAATCATCAAAAGTCACTTCAGGATTTAGTGGGAAAAATCAGACAAGATTTTAGCAGTTCAGCACAGTGTGTAGAAAGATCTCTCTCCATGGACAACAATGTTGTTTTGGGTAACTGGACTCTGTGACTCTTTTCTGTTTCAGTTCATTTCTGCTTTTGAACCTGCAACTCTGGACTCTGCTATTCAACAGCACACAGACTTGCTGGCTGGTAAATTCCAAAGTCAGTCTCATGTTCAGGCTTTTAACAGAAATTTCAAAACATTACTTTTAGTACAAATTCTCAGTATGCAAAACATAGGCCTTGCTTGATCCAATACTGGAAGAAAGTCCTTTCTGTAACAGTCAGTTGCAGCAGCTGGTTTATCACCCCCTTGTGGTGGCAATGTCAAAACCCAAATAATGTTCCAAGCAGGTGTGGCTTCAGGTTTTTGGTACAAATCCAAGCTCATCCAAAATGGTCAAGACAGCCAACACATGTCTTCACACACCAAAGAATTAAACAATTCTGGGCTGGCTTTGCCAGCATCCAATTTATGTCCCCCTTACTGGGCGACATCACCATCAAGTTATTATTAGTCTGAGCACTCTTTGAGGGTGTTACTGTTAGCCCCTCCTAAGCCATTTTTTTGCAATATGACCTCATCCTGAAAAAATATTTTTTGATATAAAACTTTTCTTTCTTGCATTTACATGCACCTTTGTACATATATAAGACTCACAGTTTTAGATGCAACTAAAGGAGAGGATTAATTTGAGACCAAACATGATGGTGTCAATTCTAATATAAAATCTATAATTTATAAAAGCATTATAAAACATTTTCCTTTATAGATATCTAAAAAGTATTTACAGATTTCAGAAGTACATTTTTTTCCTGTTTAAAATGATGCTACTTTGGCATACCTGCTATAATTAGGAACTGTATAAATTTAGCAAACTTCTTTAAGATAGGGATTTTCTTTGTTCTTTTCTTAAAGACATCAATCACTGTCAGAAAAGTTACTTCAATATACACTTTTAGATGGTCTTTCTTTCTATAGCAACAAACTACATATTTAATATTCATCTTGTTAGACTTCCTAAGATGTGAACTATCACAGGATACTAGATTTGTCTAGTTTTCTAATAAGAAAATTATATTAGATAAATTATATTCATAACTTTTGAATGCTATATTCTGCAACTATAAAACTTGGTAAGCGTATTTATCATACTATTGTCCTATAACTCTCCAATGTCTAGCGCGTGTACATTGCATCTTTAAACCATGAATAAAACTTTTATTTCTATACAGGTAATGGGACTTTCAAAGTCTAAGACTTTTCTTTTCTTCGTGCTACCTATCACATGATCTCTTATATTGATAGAGGTCATGGATACCTAACTAACTAAGACTTTTCCTATAAATGTACCTATAAATCTGTTATGCAAGGCTTGGACACAACAGAGATGGTACTGGAATGTGGTAGGCCCCCTTAGAACAACATTGCACTACATGCTTAGCCTGGAAGGTGTCCATTCATATCATGGCTTAAAAACAAAATTGAGTTTCATCTCTATTCCCTTAGACCTCCTCTAGCATATGACAAAGTGCTGCTTATGGAACAGAAATATTTTCCTTTAAACCATTAAAGCCAGATACCTTGTCTTAAGGTTTAAATAACTAACACTATTTGTTTTCTTGTAGAAATTTATGCAAACAATACTCTTAACCAGAAATTAGTTCCATATAAACAATCAGATAAAATAATAATAAAATCAATTCTTGAAGAAAAAATAAAATTTTTTCCATCAAAGTTTTGTCCTACATTCCCCATTTTGAATTAAAATGCACCCCAAAAATGCATTTGCAATTCAAAATGATAACTATACTATATATGGGTATATAGGTTTAAGTATTGCAGGGAAAACAAAACATAAAACAGTAACTTATGACAACAGCAGCATTTTACATTATCACATATAACATATAGTATGTGACGTTACTAGAGACATCATCGGAGATGTACTATTTTGCATAGATAGGTGTACAGTACTATATGAACTAACATGATTAAACATGATTACAACTATGTGCACTTTTAAAATAACATGTTTTATATTGTTAAACATTTCAATACAACAAATTCTGTTTGTTCATTAACTTTAAAAAAAATCAGCATTACAATTGACATTTTAGCTAGACTCTAATTCCTGATCACCACTCATTGATTCATTTAGAACATTTTCCCATGTTTTATTGCATTCACGATATTGCCTCAGCTGATTAATATGAACCCATTTAGGTGCTACCTCTCCAGTGCTTTTATACTTTAGTTCAATTTGGTAGGGTACAGGTGAGATTTTGTCAGTGATCACAAAGGGTCCTTGCCAACTTGGAAGAAGCTTTTGACCTTGGCCCTATCTCTACTGTAATTAAAGTAAAACACTTTATCACCAACTTGATACTCTTTTGGACTAGTTTTCCTGTCATAATATGATTTAGAAGCTTCAGCACTTTTCTCTAAGTTTCTCTGAGCAAATGCAAATGTTTCTTACAAATGCTGTTTTAAATGGGTTACACATTCATATATGGTAGTGGCATGTGCTGATTTACATTTCCTGTGGTATACAGGAGATGTAAAGGTAACACCACCTGTCTTCCTGTCATCATTTCAAAAGGAGGGACACCTGTAGACTTATTAGGAGTAGCCCGTATGGCCATTAATACCAGTGGTAACTTTACATCCCAATCTTTTCCTGAAGAACTGATATATTTCTTCAGCATATACACAATTGTTTGATTAGAGTGTTCCACCTGTCCAGATGACTGTGGATGGTGGATGGTGGGACACATGTAGTTCCCTCTGTATTCCTAGAATTTTCCACATGTTCTCTATTACTTCTCCTGTGAAATGAGGACCTCTATCAGACTCTACTCTTAATGATAATCCCCATCAACTAAACACATGGTTTATTAATAAGAAAGCAGTGGTTTCGGCAGTGTTACTTGGAGCAGGTATGTACTCAACCCATTTTGTGAACAGACAAGTAACATTTAAAAGGTATTGGTCACCCCTTGAAGATCTGGTAACAGGACCAATGCAGTCAATCTGAATGTCTGACCAAGGCATAGTGATGCCTTTTGACTGTAGTGGTGCTCTATGTCTGGGAGTGACTGGTTGGAACTTGCAACAAGTAATACACCCTTGTACATACCCTGCAACATCATCATACATGTAGGGCAGTAGGCTATCTCTTTCAAGGTTTTATAAGCTCTTCTATCCCCTCTATGGGCTCCTGATGGTTCGTCATGGGCATGTTGTAACATAATTCCCCTGTGGCATAAAGGAACCACCCATTGGACCTCATGTGGGTTTTTACCAGTCCTTACCAAAAGATCATTCCTTAATTGGAATTTGTCCTTCTGGTTATACATGGCTCTCAGGTCCCGGCTATCCTGTAGGTCACTGTCAGAAATCATGCTTTTAGTGGGATCATTAATGAAACGATAATATTTTCCTACCACTTCATCCTCTTGTTGCATTTTTACTAAATCAAAGTCAGGTTTTTCACTATATAAGTGTAGAACCTTATTTTCCTGTTCCTACTGCTTTTGTTTGCGGGTAACCATATCTATTTTAGCCTGGACAGGAGGGACAAAGTTCCATTCTTCTCCACTTAAAGCACCCTCCCTAGGAAGAGCATCTGCTAGGTCATTTCCTGTTTTGTCTGGACCCTGAATTTTGGAGTGTCCTTTTACCTTTTTCCAATAAACAACCAACTTATGTTCCTGAACCAACTGATCTATGGCTAAGATAAGGTCTGCATGCATCACCCTACTGCCTCTTGAATTGATCATACCGTTCACCTTCCACCCTGGTAAATGTGTAAAGAAGTTCTGCCTAACATAATCAGAGTCAATACAAATTGCATTGTCTTGTAACTTATGTTGTACTGCAGTCTGTACTGCGATATAGGTGGCTGCCAATTCTGCATATTGGTTAGACTTAGGACCGAGCTTGTACTTGATAGGAGTACATGGTACATTATCCTGCCATACCACTCCTAAACCAGAACATCGGTCTTCACCTTGCTGAAATGAACAACCATCAACATCGGCTGTAGGCAAATTTTCACACACATTTTCATCATAGTGGTGGTGCCTGTTATGTTGGTACGTCATATCCAACTCAGGAGATAGGTCAGGGTCTTGTACTGGAAGTTCATCTACAGGACAATTATGCATCTCCAGGTCTGCTAACCCTTGAGTTACTGTATTCCTTTTGTTCTTTGCATACCTAACCTCTAGGGGTAGGCCCTGGAGTGCTAAGGTCCAGGCCACAATTCTGCTGCTAGACACATTACCATCCTTAAGCTTCTGGCTCCCCAGAAGGGTAAAGGGTTGGTGACCAGTCTCTACAACAATGTTTTTATCACAGATGTAAGTTTTGAACCGTTGTACTGCCCATACAGTGGAAAACAATGCCTTTTCACAATCTGAAACCTTTTTCTCACCATCACTCAAGGTTTTACTCGCATAAGCAATAACACGTTTGTCTGAATCATGTTTCTGATATAACACTGCACTGATGCTGCTACTAGTATGTCCTACCTCTAGATAAAAATCCTTATCCATTTTTGGGTAAGCAAGACATGGTGCTTGACTCAGACTATCTTTTAGAGCTTGCATGGCTGTCTCTTGCCCCCCCCACACCCAGGGTTCTGACTTTTTCAGCAGCCTGGTGAGAGAATAGGCAATCTCTGCATAGTTCTGGATAAACTGTCTTAAGTAGTTACAGATCTCTAGAAAACTGCGTAACTCTTATAAAGTTTTAGGTGGACCAATTTCTTGGACGGCCTCAACTTTGGCATGCTGAGGATGAAGCCCATCAGGACCAACCTCAAGCCCAAGATAGTTTACCCTATCTCTGAACCATTGCCCCTTTGGTAAGGACAACTTG
The DNA here is from genome assembly GCA_016271365.2 of Neoceratodus forsteri. Classification (NCBI taxonomy): domain Eukaryota; kingdom Metazoa; phylum Chordata; order Ceratodontiformes; family Ceratodontidae; genus Neoceratodus; species Neoceratodus forsteri. The sequence continues at coordinate 1,536,157,548 of CM028131.1, read as the reverse complement.
GCACCAGCGGATTTGAGCTGGTTTAACACATAGGTGACCTCAGCTAGGTATTCCTCAAAAGTGTAGCTTTTAATTAGTACATCATCTACATAAACCAAATTTCTTCTGCTTTCCGCATCAGGCATGGCCTTGTGCAGAAAGATATTGAAATCTGCTGGTGAATTTAAGTACCGAAAAGGACACCTACCTATTCCATATGTACTGTCTCCTTCCAAAGGTAAAAGCCAGTTTATATTGATCTTTTGGGTCTATTTAGCATAGTGAAATATTTGGCACCTTGAACTTTGGCCAAACTTTGGTCCAAATGTGTCATGGGCCAGCGAGATAAAGGCACCTGTTGGTTTAAATTCCTATAGTCAATAGTGAGTCTCCACTTTCCTGTGTGTTTTAGTACAGGCCAAATGGGGGACTTATAAATAGAGTTTACCTGTCTTATAATTCCTTGCTCCATTAAGGAATCCAGTATCTCTTCTATATGTTCATAAGATGCTAGTGGTATTCTGTACTGGTGTACATAAACTGGACCTTTACTAGGGTCAGTAGGGACCCTGGTAACATGGAGGTCATTTACCCCACAATCAGGAGCATCTTTTGCAAACATGTCCTTAAACTGAAGGAGCATTTCACGGACTTTTCCTTTTTCTACTTCTGTTTCACAAATACAGTTTTGTATAGCTTGCTCAATTTGTTCTTTAAAATCTGGGAAAGGTAAATTTTTACCTCTTTCTACCTCATCTTCTATTATCTCAGAAACATTTTCAGCATCAATCCCATGAACCTCTTTAAATAGTTTTGTTTACGTTAACCATAGTGGACAGTACAATGTAATCATTTTCAACTTTACATGCCTGGATTTCTTCCTTCTGTACTGGGCAAATCTCTTGTAAAGCAATTAAACCATTTGGTATAGACCTTATTTCTTCATCTGTCATTCTGAACAATGTCTTCTGGTAACCCCCCCCAATAATTGGAACAGTTAATTCCAAATCATAAAAGGATTCTGCTATCACTACCTCTAACTCACAATTAGCTGCTACAGTGATAGGCTCTACTGTTGGGTTATGTACCAAGAGATGCATTACTTTGCTGCTCATGTCTAAGCAAGGTATGGAGTGGATTTTTAAACCCATTTCACTAAGTTGCTTATCAAGCACAAAGAGTGCAATCTTGTCAGGCATTTCTTGGCCTTTCTTTACATTGACCCTAAGAGAAAAATCCTTAACATTACTTGGAATTTTTGTAGTAAACTCATTTACCACCTGGGATTTCACCCACACTTGAGGAATAGTTTGTCCAGACCTCAAGGCCTGTGGTGTCACTTTTATTGGGTAAGGGTCCCCCTTATTTGTGACCAAAGAACATCATTGGCTAGGTCAACATACACACCCAGTCATGCAAAGATGTCTAACCCCAGGTACATGGAGATTTTAGACCTTGTACTACCTTTACAAGGTGTTGTATTTTCTTTTGCCCTATTTGGAGGTTCAAAGCACAGATACCTATGCTTTTCACACTAGTGGTCTGATATGGGACATTTTCCAACCACTCCTGTTTCTTTACACATGTTAAACTAGGCCTCTGCCTTTTTAACATCTTGCAAAACAGTTCACTAATTAAACAGTGCTCATAACCTAAGCATAACACAGAATTTACTATCTGCAAATTCTCTGCTTTGATGGGTACCTTTAACCTGCCTTCCTCTGACCTTATATCGCAGAGTAAGGACTCGTGACTTAGTGGCTGTGTTTCATTTCCACCATCCCCAGAGGGTGTTGGGTACTCTGAATTCAATGTCTCTGTGTCAACTGCAGGGTGTGCTTCTGAGATAGCAGGGTCCACTTCCTTGGTGAAGAAATTGAGGTCTCTTGCATTAATCTCAGACTTTACCACATCATGCTTTGACAGACAACCACATGAGCTTTACTTCTCCATGAGCCAAATTTTCAGGATCACCTAGTACAGACACATCGGTACATCAGAACGTACAAAATTCAATATAATTGTTGCATCCCTTTATCAAGGTAACATGATTCTGATTGTTTAGCAACCTTAAGACTCTTCCAAATGGAATGGGCGGTTTACCTGTGTCCACAGGATTCCACGGAAATAGTCAATGATAGGCAAAATCTTTTAAGGAGGTAATTTCCAATCAAGAAATCATCCCAGTTCTATCAGTGATGTACACGGGTGGTTGACTTCCATCTTGCCAAACCTCACACTTTTCCTAGGGTCTGTGGAGCCCCCTCCATAACCTACTTGTAAGCCATCAGAGGGTTCTTAACACCTTAGAGTCACCTACTGCATCAACCAGTTTGTCATAAAAGCTTCTGGACATCAAAGTAACTTCCTCTCCAGAGTCAACTAAAGCTTCATGACTTGGGCTGTTTTCAAAGTTGATGTCAAAGTAAAACCTATTTTCCCCCCCTTTAGGGATTAAGTTGCCCAGGTAGAATTTGCTTTTCTTAACTCCTGGCAACATGGCAGGTTTACTGTGACACTCTACCTTGCCTGCAGCAGTAACTTGGGATACCTCTATGGTAAGGTCAGGTTTTGCATTAAGACTCTCATTTTCCAATTTTATAGCAGTTTTATTACCATTGTTAACAATTGCAATTTCATTAACCTGCACAGCATTAGGAAGGACAGAAGGCTGTAGTCACTGTCCATTATTATTGGTTCCATTGTCATTTGAGGTTGTAGATGGTTCTGACAGATGTAGGAAACCCAGAAGGCAGAAGAGGAGGGGGGACCAAGTGCTGGAGCAGCAATTTTAAGTCTCCCATCTCCTCCTTTATTCACTGTATTTCCTCCATGACTGGGGAACCAGATCGAGGTCTGTCTTGGAACCTGTAGCCATCTTGCTCATTGTTATAGTTTTGTCACCCTCTATAGGCACCTCTATGATCCCTATAGTCATTGTTGTATCCTCTCTCATACCCTTGGCCACGTCCTCTACCAGGATCATAACCTCGATAGGAGGTTCCTTGGTTTTGGTATGGCTGAGGTTGTGGGAATTGCCGAGGGGTTTGATAGAACCGTGACGCAGGGCCAGGTGGTGGAACCACCACAGGGGAAGCTTGGGCAGGGTTGGTAGGTTGGGTTACTACTGCGGGGTCAGGCACAACCTTAGGCTGCTCTACAGCTTTTCCTGGTTCAGCGTTGTTGCCTCTTTTCTTTCTTTGTCTCCTGTTTTTGGGGGTAGATAGCTCACCCCCCTTCCATAGCCAAAGTATCCAAGGTAGTTACTTCAGACACTTGGACATTGGGATTGGGGCCCCCTCCCTTTTTCTGAGGAGGAGAGTCATCACCTCTTCCAGAGTCCCAGATGTGTTCTGCCTGTCTGCCAATCCAGTGGATGTCCCTGGACCTCTTGTTAAGCTCAAGTGCCAATTGTGTCCTGATAGCAGAGGGTAAACCTTGGTAATATGCATCTCAGAAGTCATCTAAATCACTGTCTGAGTGATCTTCTGCTCCAAAGTACACATCCTTTAGCCTGCAATAATATTCCCTAGGACTTTGATCAGCCCCACATGGCATTTGGTAGGCTCCACGTCTGGCTGCCCCCTTAGTGCAGTATTTACCAAACTCCTTTTTTAGGAATTTATACAGTTTGTCAGGTTTGTTCCTAGTTTCTCTAGACATTCTTGACCACTCTGCACGAGGATCATCAACAGACCACCTAATCACAAAACTCTGTTCTCCCTCATCAGTTATGAACACAGATTCAAAACACTCTTTTAGTTTTTGAATATGCTGCTCAATGCCTCCTTTTGCAGATTTAGAATTATCTCTCTCATCTACCAGTTTCAAAGCTTGAGTAACAGTTTTTGATTTTAAATAACCCTGTTCCTTTTCAGAAATCTTTTTATTTTTTCTGGACCCATCAGATGAGTCACCTTCAGAATCAGAGCTTCCTTTTTGCCTAATTTTGTATCTCTTTGTATGCTTATCACATGGCTCCTCTTCTGAACAGGAATATTCCTTTTCTGGGGAGGAGTCATCTGAGCCAGATTCCTCAGATGTGTTTATTCTTACATGATTTTTACTTTTGCCTTTGGTATCGCCTTTTTGGGCCTGTAACTCTCTGACTTCTTTTCCTAGTTAATAGAGGTGTTGCTCAAAAGGGTACACCACTGTTTCCATTGTTTCTGATCACTTTCATATTGCTCCCTTACATTATTATACATTTGTACCATTTAATTTAGCTCATTGTTAACCTGTTCATTAGCATGCTCTAATTTTGCTTTTTCCTTTCAAAGCTGTGCCCCATTCTTTAAGCTTCTCATTAGTCTTTAATATTTGGCCTTCCTGCCTCTGCAGCTGAGCACTGCTTATTTAACTGTTCATTCAAGTTTTCAAGGCATTGTCAGTCTTTAAATTGATTAGGACACAGTCTCCATCAAATATTTTTAGATTACTTACATCTAACTGTATTTTGAGCAATTGTATCTGGCCTACAAGTCTACTACATTCGTAAGATCTCTCTTCTAGTTGTTTAACTGTTTTATATCATTACGTAACCTTAATTTGTCAATACACAGCTTCAATCCAATGAACATAAACTTTAGTCTGTTCTTTTAATTTCTTCTTCTGGCCCTACAACTTGAACACAGAGGTATCAGTGGCTCCTCCTTGATGATAGGTATTGGCAACTCTAAAGGCGTTACCCCTGCACCTGCATGAACCATACCTACAGTTGTAATAGCAGCTGCCATGTCTCAGGTTCTTGTTACTAAACTTTAACAATGATTACCATTAAATGTCAATAACCTTTTATCTAACACAATTTAAACAAAGAAACAAATCTTTCCTTGAGATACTTCAAATGTCCTTTTCCTTGCAGCTTTACTGCCAGATAGTGACTTCTTTTGGTCTTTTTCTCGCTGTCTAGGGGTAATTCTATCTTTAAATCTTCAAGAAATAAGAACAGAAAAATATTGCTTATTCCATTTAGTAACTTGCAAACAATAACTGTAATAATATTTATTTCTCATACAAATTAAGTGTGAGCTGTTATTCACTAACAATCATCTTGCGAACGAGAACCCCAAAGATGTCGGAACAAAGGCTTATAATATCACTTTTTATAAGAATGCACTTGGATTCACCTCGGGCCTTACCCAAAAAGTATTTCATAAATTGCCAAAAATAATAACTATTCACATGTGATATTATCCTATGCTCTCCCGGTTCAAAAATCATGGTGAAAAACACTGTTGCCACACTTTGGATTATATGAGATAAATATATTATATTTACATATGTACAAGTCCTAAATATTCATAACTAGCATAAATATCAAGCATACTAAAAGTAATGTAAACAAGCTGTAATGTAGGAATTTATACAAACAATACTCTTAACCAGAAATTATTCCCATATAAAAATCAGATAAAATAATTAAAATCAATTCTTGAAGATAAAAATAAAATATTTTTTCCATCAGGGGTTTTGTCCCTATAGGTATATTACCCCTCCATGCGGTCCGCCACTATACTAACATCTGACTATAAAATAGTAACTCATATTTTGGCAGCTAAGCTGGAAGGTGTTTTGCTCCATATAACACATGAAGACCAGACAGGCTTTATGAAAGAGGTAGGCAGGGAAAGCACATTGTTAGGAAGACTCTTAATGAGGTGCAGCACTGGGCTGGTTGAAGTGTGTTGGGGGAGAACTGCTATTCTTAGCTTAAATGCAGAAAAGCCTTTGACCGCATGGAGTGGGTATATGTTCTGGGCACTGAGTGAATATGGGCTTGGGGATAGTATGTTACAATGGATAAAAGCCCTTTATAGACAGTTGACAGTGCAGATCATGATCAATGGCACACTATCCAGACCTTTATATTTAACTTGGGGCAAAAGACAGGGATGCCTTCTATCACCACTGCTATATGTGATGGCTTTGGAACCTCTGGCTGTAGTAATGTGACAGGATCAACGTATGGAGGGACTGTGGGTGGGAAGTTCACAGTACAAGTTAGCATTAGTCATGGATGACCTCAATCAATCAATCTTTATTTGTAAAAATCGCAATTCCATAAATGATCAAAGCCCACTGGATCAATCTAGCTAACAGATACAGGGCTGGATATTCAAACTGTGCTATTTTGTGGTGCAAGCCCTTGCACTGCACAAAATAGTTGTGCAGGGGTGTGGCCGGCGATATTCAAAGGAGCTGTGCTATTGAGCAACTCCTTTGAATATCACCCTCTGGCCACAGCCACTGTGCATGGCGCAGTGGAACTTGTGCCACCGCAAGTGGTCAGAGTGGAGCATTCAAGTTGCAGTGGCACAAGTACCATTGCGCCATGTGCAAATTTCCAATATTCAAAAGGTGACATGCAAATGGGGCCATAATTCATGCAAGGCGCAAGGGGGGCCATTTGCATCTATTTATGGCCTCATTTGCATGCCATTAGCATGCAGGTGCGCCGATCCCGAGGACTTGCGCCTGGTGCCCTGCCAGGCAGCAGCCATCGAGACCGACAACCCTGCAGCCCGATCACGGGCAAAGTGTAAAATCCCCTCCCCGACTGGCCCAATTGCGGGCAAAGCTAAATAACCCCCCACCAGCCCGATCGTGGCAGCAAAGTGTCCCCCAGGAAATATCCCTGGTGATCCAGTGGACCGTTAAGCCCGATCGTGGGCTGCATAATATGGTGACACCCCCAACACCATATCCCTGGTGATCAGTGTCCCCACCCACCACCCGAAGCCCCACCACCCTGCTCCCCTGACGGCGGCGGGCAGCATCCACCTGCCTGCCACCCCTGCCCACCCGACTGACTGCCCGGTGAGACTATTGCAGCCCGATGGTTCATTCATTCACATATCGGACTGCCTTGTATGGTATGGGCTGCATGCCCATTGGCTCTTGCTCTGCACCAATGGGCATGCAGCCCTACCCAGCAGTCAGTCAGAGGGTGGTGGGGTGGCAGGCGGTTGGGATGCTGCCGCCCACTGGCTGTGGGGGGAGGAGTGGGGTGGTGGGGCTTGGTGGGTGAACACTAGATCACCAGGGATATGGTCTTGGGGGGGTGTCGCCACATTATGCAGCCCGCGATCAGGCTTAGTGCTCCACTGGACCACCAGGGATATTTACTGGGGGTGGGGGTTTAAACTTTTGCAGCCCACGATCGGGCTTAGCAGTCCACTGGACCAACAGGGATATGTTCTGGGGGACACTTTGTTGCCCGCGATCAGGCTGGTGGGGGGTTTATTTAGCTTTTGCCTGCGATTGGGCCAGTCGGGGAGGGGGTTTATGCTTTGCCTGCGATCGGCCAGTCGAGTGGTGGAGGGATTTTTACACTTTGCCCATGATCGGGCTGCGGGGGGCACAGGGGTAGGTTTGAGGGGCCAGCCACAGGTGGAAGCTGCTGTGTTGCACCTGCAAAGCAGCAGCTCACCTGTGGGTGGCCCTGTTTCCTCCCTTTTTTGGCTCAAAGTTGTGCAGGCGCAGGTTGGGGTTGCTGCTGCAGACACCTGCACAGCCCGCTGAATATCGGGCTGTGCAGTTTATGCATGGTTCCTCCCCCTCCAGTTCAGCATGCATTCATTTGCATTGTGCTGTTGCTCAGCTTGCCTTGGGGGTGCAACTGCCTCCTGCTGAATATGGCAGAATGGCACAATTTTGTACTTGCGCAGGTGCAACTCTATTGCGCATGGCGCAACCCTTTTGAATATCTGGGCCACAATGTACAAAATATATATATATATAGCCACAGCATGTGGGAATAAACTTCAGACAAGACAAGTTTACAGGTTTAAAACACACCGTGGTGTGATATTTACTTTTCAAATGTTCAAGAAAAATAATAAATTATAAAAAAATTGCAAAGAAAATCACTGCTTAATATCAGTAGTTTCTCACATAATACAGTCCTCGATCTTAGAGCTCCTAAGACCCTTCTCATTTGCATTTAACAGCTTGTCGACAGTAGCAGTAGAACCTCTCTCCTCTCGCTCAGGGCTGAACCCCACTGGGATGAACTGAACTCAGTGAAAAAGTTTTTATATCTTTTTGGTGGGGTCACCTGACTGAGCCCTTTTCTATTTATATAGCTGGACATGCTGTTTCATGTCTGAGCATGTTTCAAAACCAAGGGGGTGGGGTGTTTTGTTTCAGTGGATTTCCTGGCTCAGTTAAAGGTACAGTGTATATCTCCACAGATATTGATGCTCTACATTTCTGATCCACAATGACTAGGCATTTTTATAAAGTATACCACATTATCATACATAGAACCTTATACAGTAACAGGTTTATAGTGTGAATTGATGAAAATATCTTAAGGATTTTGTATAACTGTGCTAATCATGACAGTATTATTGTTTTATATGACTTCTGAATTCTTTTTCTTTAAAAAGGCTTTACTAACTGTATTCATTCCTATTAAAATAGCCTTCTTGCTTTTTGTACACAAAATGCACGTATGCACTTTACACAACACATCTCTGGTGTTTGGCGTCATTCTAGGGACTAAATGGATGGAAATGGAAAAAGAATGAAAAGAGAGAACTAGTAGGAAGTTTAGTAGGGAAAGTAAAGAGCTACGCTAGGTGGCCAACCTAGGGTAGGGGGGAAAAGAAGAAAAGTAAAGAGAAAAATGTTAACTGTTGCTAGGAAATAAGGAGATAGAAAAGTGGTCCATCAGTCACAGCAGAGGGTGTAGCCTAACTCTGCCACATATATCAAATTCTGTAAAAGTCAGGTTAAAAAGATTAGTCTTGAGGGCAGATTTAAAGCTCTTGACAGTCATACACTCTCTTACCAGATGAGGTAGAGAGTTCCACAGGGTAGGGGCAGCAAAAGCAAATGATCGAGCACCAGAGGTCTTAAGTCGAACCCTGGGAATCTCTAGCAATCCCTCATCGGAGGAGTGGAGGGCCCAGAGGGGGCAGTAGGGGGACAAGAAGATCTTGCAGATAGCTTGGTCCCTGACCGTGTAGGGCTTTATAGGTCAGAAGTCTGACCTTGAAGGTGATCCATTAATAAACTGGCAACCAGTGCAGGCTGCAGAGCACAGGAGTAATGTGGCAAGATCTAGGTAAGCCAATTAACCTGGCTGCCACATTCTGTACTAGCTGCAATCAGTGGATATCCACCCCTGGTAGCCCTAGGTAAAGGGTGTTGCAGTAGTCAAGGCTAGAGGTCACAAAGGTGTGGACCAATACAGGAAGGTCATCAGGTGGGACCAGGTGCTTGACCTGGCTGATGTTCCTCAGATGGTAAGAGGAGGTTCTCATGACAGCAGACACCTGAGACTTTAAAGTCAGGCCACTGTTGAAGACAATGCCAAGGTTCCACACCTGATTAGAGGCAGATAGCCGGAGCCTGTCAAGACAAAGTCCAGATGGTTGACCAACCACCAAACCTGAACCCTGGCAGCCTGGATCTACCATCAACATCTCAGTTTTATCAGGGTTCAACTTCAGCCAGCTGGCTCTCATCCAGTCTTGGATCTTGGAGAGGCAGTTATTAAACACAGAAATGGCTCCAGCCTTTTCAGGCATAAAAGACATGTAGAGCTGAGTATCATCCGCATAACAGTGGAAGCTCAGCCTGTACTGCCTTATAATGTCTCCTAACAGCAGCATGTACACTGTGAACAACATGGGTGAAAGTATGGAGCCCTGCAGAACCCCACAATGTAGGGGGAGAGAGAGAGAGAGAGAGGCCAAAGAAAATATCCCAGACACCACCCTCTGGGTCCTACCTGTGAGGAAGAATCGAAACCATCTGAGAACTGTTCCAGACAGTCCACAGAATAACTGTAGGTGCTCCAACAACACATCATGGTTCACAGTGTCACCTCCTCGTCTACCTAAAAGATACCCACTCCAGTCTATTTGCCCTTCAGGATATATTAACAGACTTTGGAAGCTTGGCCAGTCATAAAATTAACTCGGCAAAAAGTGAGTTACTGCCTTTGGGAGGTGAAAATCCCACTATATTACCTATTCTCACGCTGAAGCCAAAGGTAGTTCGCTCCCTAGCGTATTTAGGCATGCATATACCCAAGAGGGTGGCACACCTTTACAAAGACAATTTTCCTTTGCTTTTGGGAAGTATCCGTAGTGACTGTGAGGGATGGGAGGGATTGCCTAGCAGCCTCATAGGTAGAATTAATACAGTGAAAATGAACATAGTTAAGAAATGCATTTATTTTAAAATATGTCAATTAGAGTTTGAGTTTTTTAAGCAAATTAACAGTATAATTCACAGGTTTTTATGGGGGGGGGAAGCAGGCAGAATAAAAAGGAGTATCCTTCAGTTACATATGAAAGATGGTGGGCTAGCACTGTCTTGTTTTAAATACTATTATTGGGCTGCACAACTGGCTTTCTTACATACCCCAAATACAGGCCAAGCTCCAGCACGGCACTGAATGGAGGAAGAAACAGTATCAGGTGGACTGTTGCATGGCCTTCCCCATCTCTCAACAAACCACCTTCAAACAAATTGCACAACCCTTTCACGCACCAAATGTTTAGAGTTTGGAGAGGCATGCATCAGTGTTTAGGCCATACCCGGAGAGTATTTCCTCTCACTGCTCTACATGCTAGCTTCACCAGTCAAAAAGGGTACAATGTCTTTTTGCACCAGGCACTACTATGGTGGGGTAAATTGGATATTAGGGGAATAGATAATCTATATTATGGTGGGGCCCTCAAATCCTTCTCCAAACTCAAACACTAGATATCAAATTAGGTGATTTGTCCATATTTACAAATAAGAATGCATTTAGCTAATATGTCACCTATGTGCTCACTGATTGAGGAAATCTTTTATAGGCCGCAACCTGATGTGTCCATTTTAAATGGTCTTTATAGATTATTTGTGGGAGCCATACACACACCTGCAGTTAGGTCTAGATCAGAGTGGGCACAGGATCTGGATGTTATCATAGATGACACAACATGGAGGGCAGCTATTAGACATGTACATCAGTGCTCTAGATCCAATAAGCTACACAGGATTCAATACATCTTCTCACATCATCCAAACTTCATAGGTTTGATAGCAGCAAGAATCCAATGTGCCCAAAGTGCCATGTGGAGGTAGGAGACTTTGCCCATATGGTCCTGTTGTGCCCCCAAGTGTCCTCCTTCTGGTGTAACATGCATGAGCAGATGGAAAAAAATCTTGAAGATATCCCTACCAAATTCCCCCTTGGAACTTATTTTGGGTGCAGGACCTAAAACTGCTGTCATGCCTGGAAGATTAGACTGTGGCATACAGCTTTAGTTAACGCTAGGAAAACTATTGCACAACATTGGGTTAGCAAACATCCACTCAATACAGCTCAATGGCTTAATAGTATAATGCTGTGCTTGAAGTTGGAAAGATACCAGCTTACATCTATGAGGTAAGTAACAGTCTTTGATAGAATATGGAATCGTCTATTGGAGGCTATAGAGCAAGGGGTTATTGATGTCTAAATGCAATGACATGTTGCTTCAAAGAGTGGGGATCCTGGTTTGCTTACCAGCTTATTTTCCACCGGAATTAAGTGAAACCAAAGGGGATGAGGCATGATCACAGGTGGATGAAAGGTGGGGGATGTGGGGTCCAAGCATGCATTTGTGCCTAACACCCTTGAGTACTCCAAATGTTATCTTTATGTTCTCACTGTAAATCTAAATGAACTCTCTGTATGAAAATGTTATGCATGTATATTTATGTATGTTTAAAGTTTCTTAATCAAATATGTTTTAAAAAAAACTATCCAAGTTCAAACTTATATTTAGGAATTTCAGTTCAACCTGTCATATTTAGATAATGGCTTTAAACTATGGAAACATGACGTATAAACCCTACAAGGTGTTTCCGGTGATAATGGTTTAACGAAAGTTACACAGCTACTGGATAGATATAATCTACCACAATAATTATTCAGATACCTACAACTGAGGGAATATATTTCATCTTTTCCTTATTTCCCAGGTGATTCCACAATTGAACGGATACAGCTAAACAATAATCTCATACAAAAAACAATTTCAGCCATCTGTTACCTTCTACTAAAAACTACTCCACCTGTTTAAGATCATTTGAAAGGTAAATGGGAACAACACTTGGATTTGACTATTGACAGAGACACTTGGAAGGACATCTTGACCTACCCACTAAGTATATTTTTTTCTCAAAGCTACAGCAGATACAGTTTAATATTCTTCAGAGTTCATTATTCACCTATTAGATTGCATAAAATAGACAATAATAATAGTAACAGATGTCCATGGTGTTTAAATTGCTTAGTCTCTTTAATGCACATGTTTGTAACTTAAAAAACTAAGCAAACTCTGGTTCTGAATATTTGATACTCTAGAAAAGGAGGATAATATTCAATGGTGCAGAAAGACTATGGACATATTGTTAGGACTGGTTCAGTCAGATATTTACTGCATGACTCCACAAAGTTATTTTCCTTAGGATGTGTTTAGCTACAAAGTGGGCCTGATTCTACCAGGATGGTGCAAGTCTTACACCACTCCCAGTTACTCCAAGGGACCTGCGCCCAATTTTGGAAGAGGCAGGATCCCTGCAGCCAAGTCCTGTGAATTGCACCAATCCCATAGATACACCAAACAAAGGACATACCTGAAGGGATGGTTGTAAGCTGCAGCCCAAGACCAGAAGGGCTCAAGTGCCCCCCCCATGCCCCACCAACATGCCAGACACGGTTATGCCCCACAGGGCTTTTACTGTCCCCACCCAATGCCCCAACCCCAGAATATGCAGAATGATGCCTTGCTGGGCTTTTACTGTCCCCAACCAATGCATGAACCCCAGAAAATGCAGATCTATGCCCCACAGGATTATTCATGCCCCCTCATTCCCCAATCCCCATTCGCTGCCTCCTGCAACCCTCATATGGTGTATAGTGCAACCCAAAATCCCTGGTAGTCTATTGGTCCCCCACCTGGCAGCATCCAACCACCCCACTCTCCCCCCAATGACCTATTTAGGCAGTGACTGGCACAGATTCACCTCTAACCACCACGGCCAGCTACAGACTTAACACTTGCAGGATTGCATACTGTACATACGGGTGCGATATACAGTATGCGCCCCTGCAGTGTTCAATTGGTACTGGCCATGATGGTGAGAGGTGGGTCTGTGCCAGTTGCTGGCCTAAAATGGGTTGTGGGGGGAGTGGGGTGGTCAGGTGCTGCTGGGTGGGAGGGGTGGGCCACTAGACTATGAGGGATACTCAGGACATGGGTGAATGGCTGCAATTTTGGATACCGGGGATGGGGAGTTTCACAGCTTGCACAGTGCAGGGATTCCCTTTTAGTACTGGGGGCTGGGGGCTGGGGACATGCAGCAGCCCTGCGGGGCTATTTAATAAGTACTAGGGGTCGGGGGCATGCAGCAGCCCTGTGGGGCTTTTTGGTATTTGGGGGCATGGATAGCCCTATGGAGCATTACTATGCTGTTACTGGGTCAGGGCTAGAGATGCAGTGAAGTTAAATTCCACCCGTGGAGTGGACGCGAAGTGGCCCACTTTGCGTTGCCATTCTGTTACGCGAAGTGCCCATTCAAAACTGTTATTTCACCACTTTGCGTTATAATTATGACTTTGCATTGCTCACTCCTCCTTACTTCGCTTTAAGGTGGAGTGAGAATTCACAGGCAGCCCACACACATCACATGGCTTACATAGTGTAGGTCACATCAATCAGTCAGTCAATCAATATCTTTATTTATCCAGGCAGGCACCATTGAGCAAGCTCATTTACAAGGTGGACCTACGGTCCTACAGTAATAATACAGAAAGACAAGTTACAATAGTACAAACAGTAAAAATAGCTGCTATTATAGTAAAAATGCACATTTACAGGTAATATACATTGAACATAGCTCTACAAGGAGTCATGGATAATGAACTTATGCTGGATCCAAGCCCAAAAACTGTGCATTTTGTAGTGGGAAATGTTAGGGAGAGGGTAGGCATACCAGATAGAAGACATCAAGCGCATAATGTAGGGAGAGGTGGGGAATAGGGGTGCAAGTGAACAGGACCCAATTGTTAGAGCAGAGTAAGGAATTGGGAGGACAGACGACCGTACGAAAGGTGACGAAGTGATTTTTGCCCCAAAACGCGTCGACATATGGAGGAGAAAAGCTGCCATTGTACTAAGTGCAAGAGGAGGAATATAGTAGCAGGGGCATAACTGGGAGGGTCCTGGATGTTGGGGCAGAGGGAGGTGTTGGATGGATGAGGGACCTAATATTTTTTTGGGTGAAAGACGATAATTATCCCCAAGTGCGGTAGCATGTGCTAGAATCAGGCTGCAGCTGTTCAGAGCATCAAAGAATAAGATATGGAGCATAAGGCAGGCAGGAAGTGACTCATGCTTGAAAGATGGTTTCACTTTCGCCTTGTAGTAGGAGAAAGAGGTTGTGTGCTGTTTAGTCAGACAGGAAAATCTTGTGTAAAACTACCATAAACCTTTTAATTTTTTTGCTAATTAGGTGATTATTTTTGCATATTTGTTGTCTGAATTTGTATTTGTGCAGTATTTCAGTTTAGTATTTGTTAATTGTTTTTGTGTGTCTGTGTGTGTGTGTGTCTTGTGAGAGAGAGAGAGAGAGAGAGAGAGATCCCAGAATGGAGGAGGAGAGACTGGGTGGTTTTTGGAAATGCAGCGGAGATCGAGTGGGTGTACGCACACGTGGTGGCAGGCTGTGTTTGGATTGGAGCACCATCTTGAGTGTTTCCCACCGAAGCAAGAGATTGTGGAGTTGGCCGTGGAAGCACCACCTCCTGTGGCACCTACCAGTGCCCCCCACTGCCTGCTGCTCAGCAGCGTCAGGGAGGAGGAGGAGCCACAGCAGTTGCAGCAGCAGGGTTATGCACCCCTGGCCCCAATTGTGCAGCAGCAGCCTCTGGCTCCAACAACTCCTGGACCACCCCCCAACCTGTGCCTGGTCCTTCCCACACCTCATTAGTGTGGGAGTTTTTTTACTACACTGCCTGGGGACAGCAGTGTAGTAAAGTGTAATTTGTGTGGTGTGGAGGTGCGCCTTGGCCCCAAAGGAAGTCACCTTGGCACAGGGGGTCAGCGCACCCACCTATACAACCACCACCATGTAGAGTGGCAGGCCAAGGTAACAGAACAGGGCAATAATGCACCTGCTGGCCCTGCTGGGGAACAGGGGGCAGCACGGTGTCCATCTGCATGTGGTGTGAAGCGGGGATGGGCCATGGATGAACTGGCTGCTACACCACCACAACCTGCAACACTTCCTGGTGACGGTGTCAACCCTCTCCAGCTGCCACACAGGCTGATTTGGGCCTGCTGTGGAGTGAGATAGAGGCTGCTAGCCACTGGCTGGACAATGTTGAGCAGCAGTTGGACCGAATTGAGGGGCAGCAACTACAGATTATGGGGATTCTTCAACTGTTGCTGTCCCATCACAACACTGATTATTAATTTGTCCTTGTACCCACCACCCTCTATGTGAAAAAATAGTTTCCGATGTTGTCCCTGGTCCATCCCCCCTCTATCTTCAAATTTGGGTCTCTTCTTTGTGCATATCTTTTTTTCTGGATGAGGCTACCCTCTTGTTGATTCTGTTTTGGTATTTGATAATTTCTATCATGCCCCCCCCCCTTGTGTTTATATGTAATGTCCCTTAGTGTATCTTTATCTGGCTTCATTCTGGTGCATTCCCTTCAACATTTTAGTTTCCCTCCTTTATACAGCCATTTTTTGCCTTCATTTTAATGTGATGGCTCCCAATACATCCCAGTATACCCTGTTCCCCAGCTCTCCTTACTTCCTTCTGGCATTTCTCTTGCATACCTTTAGGTCTTCTGACACAGGTCACTATCCATTTTTGTTGTTGTTAGTCCCCCCCCATTGTGCACCTTTATGTGTATAGTAATGTTAAGTGTGTGTTTAGTCTTTCTTTCGCATAACCTTGTTTACCTCCCAAAAATGGTAGAACGATGCCCAAAAACAGCTGAAATAAAGTACAAAAATGGTATCCTTGCCCTCATTATATTTCTACTTAAGAAAACCAGAAAGCCAGCACTCCAGACGAATAAATGCCAATAAAAAATGTTCAATGCTTGTGCAAATGTATTTATGGCAAAACAAGACTCACAAATGACCCTTGTGCTTTGGCGGTTAGGCCTTCATTAGGGGGCCTCAATGAAGGCCTAAGCGCCGAAGCGCGGGGGTCATTTGTGTGTGGCTTGTTTTGCCATCAGTAAATTTGCACTAGCAGTGAACATTTTTTTATTGGCATGCATTCTTCTAGAGTGCTGGCTTTCTGGTTTTGTCTTGCACTTTTGGAGCTAGCTACTCTGTGCCATCACCCAGCCCCAGTGTTAGCGCAGCATGCTTCTGGATCTGTTATATTCCTACTTAATACTACTTAATAATGTCTGTTTACCATGAAATATTTTGGTGCCTTGGCAATGTTTCATTTCTGTCGAGGTATGTTTGTTGAAAAGCAGGAGTGAGCAGTGCAATGATCTGCTAAACAGCTAAACATTATATGAGTTGGTCTGCTGCTCATGATGGTACAAATGAAATATTCATTATATATTCTTTATTCTTTATACCATCAACAGTGGAACAAGTCAGTTATCATCTATGTTTCCAGGGGGCTGGGCAGTGTGCACCTGACAGTGCACACATGCTGTTTAGCAGATTATTGCACTGCTCACTCTTGCTTTTCAACAAACAAACTACCACAACAGAAAGGAAACATTACTGAGACCACTAAAATAATTTATTTTTGAAAACAGAGATTATTAAGTCAGAATATAACAAGAAAGGGAAGGACACCACTTTTCTAGCTTATTTTCTGTACAATGTTTTTGGTCAGTGTTCATACAAATCTTGGGATGTTGCCTCATGTTCCAGAAATTCCCAACACTAAATGAATAGAAATGAGAGCATAAAATGGAATGAAAATTCTCCATTAATTCATGCCACACTCAGTCATGTGTGCAGTGCACCCAGTCCCCAGAATTGTGCACCCCCAAAATGCTGCTGTTTTATGTCTAGAAAATTCCCCGACTCCAGAGGAACAGAAATGAGAGCATAAAATAGAATGAAAAGTCTCCATTAATTCATGCCACACTCAGTCATGCATGCACACACTAAGAACTATGTCACCTGCTGCTGCTGTTGGAATTTCATGTAATGCTTCTTGATCTGACTGGGCTGATGCACAGTGTCTTGTCAAATGATGTGCTAGAAGAAGGATGACCCAACCATTGAGTTAACCATGATGATGTGATGATGCTGTTGGTTGCCCAAAGTCTGCTGCACTGACCCCAACAGGAAGGATGCCCTCTTTGTGTACACTCATGCTACCCTTGGTAAGTTAATGTACCTGGCACCATCATGGTTTTCCACAGAACCTGACGTTAAATGTTTATATCCATATATATATATATATATATATATATATATATATATATGTATGTACCAATATGCTACTCGAGAGACAAAGTGTGACAATCAGGTTCCAAAATTTATTTGGGCCAATTGTCATAACCATATCATATTTACATTGGGTGCATGTGGTAATATTTCAGTCCCCAACATAAAGACAGTTTGTAGTTCAGAGGTGCTAAAAATGGGATTAAAGTTCTCATAGGGGCAACGAATGTGAGTAACATCATGTCCTTGACAGCAAATTTATCATATTATCAAACATATATTTTTTGATATTACTATGTCTATGGTATCTATTTAGGTAGCATAATATCTAACGTTTCAGTTTTTTATCATAAATTTAACTTGTTGGTAATTATGCCACAATATGTTTACTGATCACAGTATGCCCAAATCTGGATATGTTTAAGTTTGGCTACCACATTCATGTCCTTGATTTTCTAGCCCATTTTTTTTTTGCACAACTATAGTACCCTCATTGGAAAAGATAGAAATCACTTAATTTTCAGAAGGTGAATTATACTTTATTTACAAGGTTTTTTCCCACAGGATGTCAGATGAGTAACTCAGACTACACAGGACGTCACACGAGTAACACAGACACAACACAAGAAGTCAATGAGTAACATGGACACCAGAACAGTAGTATCAGTATCATACCACGTGTCTCACTAAGTCATACAAAAAGTTATTGCTAATGTTCAACCAAAAAAATGATTGTCATACTATGGATATTTGGTATAACATTTTTTGTACATTTTGAAGATTGTACTGTAGTCACAACATTATATGAACTTAAGATATTCACAAATGTTTTATGTTACAGTGTAGTATGGATTGAATCTCACCTGGTCTGTCTATTGCATATACCAGCTGGTCCCAAGCCTACAATAAGAGAGAGGGAAACCAACTATATCTTTATGAGATGAATTGGGATGTTTGGGATTAATGCATGCCCTTGCTGCTTGTGATATTCAAGGCTGAAGGCAAAACACTGAAAGTGTATTAGTGACTTATAACATGGGGTGGATTAAGATATGTGAGTGGTAAACAACCATCAGGTGACCATTGCTTACTCCACAATATATGACAGCTGGTGGTGAACCATCCCTCTGAGACATCAGCCTGTGTTTCTGTTCTGATCTTGTTATAGTACAAAATTGCAGTCTATGGAGCAGCCATTACTATCCCTGCTTAGTGAGTGAGAGCCGAGGCCTGCCATGTAGTCCCAGGCAGTGCAGCAACAGTAGCTGTAATGTTCAAAGTTTGTAGTCTTGCTTCTTACCCAAGCTTGTTCCCAGAGTGAAGTGTGTGGTCCCCATGGTCATTTTTCTGTTACACAGCCAGATTGACAGGTAAATCCCATAGTTGTGGCATAAGGTCAAATGGAATAGTGTGAAGAGAGGGAGGAACCCCCAATGATGTCATGATCTGAAAGTGAGCTTTATGCTGGTGGACAGAGAAACAGAGTTCCAGAAAGACCTGCAAGCTCTGAGTCCCATTAGTTGCCATTTCTTAATTGGTAGAATATAGTCTGGTAGACTGTGTGACTGCACTGCTGGGAAAATGTTTACTTGCTTTCCATGCATTAATGTAACCACAGACAGAGAGATAGAGCAGCTAAGCCAGTGGAGGTATAGACACCGTATCTGTACCACAAAAGGCAACTCCATATTTTGCACTTCAGAGCTACTGTGCTGTCTCAGAAGGCATATCATGCACAACAAATGTCAGAGAAAGCATAGCAACACTTTCCTTCTGACATCTGTATGTGCATGACAGCCATTTTGTTGGGGACTATTTTTTTAGGCAGCAGAATACAGTAATTTGCTGATCTTTTATAAAAGGAGAAAAAACATGTATATTGCTTTCTCCTTGTTTTGTAGTGCACCCTCTGGTATAAGTGTAATAGCCCACTCCAGGGTGTGCGGTTATTGGGGATTAAGCAACACACTGGGTGTTGTGAGAACACTCAGCCAGCAGCCTCGTGCTTCACAATGCACTCGAGGTATTGATTAATCCCTAATAACTGCATACCCTGGAGTGGGTTACTTCCTACTAATAGAACTATGCCCTTGAGTGTGTTGCTTAAATCTTAAAATGTGTTTTAAGAAATGAAAATGAAATTAAAAACTGACTTCAGGGGCCAGATCTTCAAAAGCTTGCCCATGTGCAAAGCCTAGTTTTTCTGCACAAACCCAGATTTGCGCAGATGTTCATATTCCAAAGCCCTGTTATGGGCAAATAAGGTTTGTGTCCAGGAGATTTTCTGAGGTTGGCACAATACAAATGGAAAGTCATGGACCTGAAATCTGGTGAAGTCCTGTAATCACAGAGTGCAAGGTAATTTTGCATGGTCCCCTTGTATGGTGCAGATATACACAATTATCCCTGTTACTAATGATTCCATCCCACAGATCACAGCCACAACTGAAGACACAGCCCCTTCCTGTTGTCAAATGGACCCCTCAATGGTACCATCACTCACTGTATCCACAGCATGGTCCTGCAGGTGCATATGGCAACCAGTGCATTTTGGGAGAGGGTGCACTTTTAGGTTTCTTTAGCTATTGTAGTTAATGTCAGTAATTATTTGATATGCCATGCTAGGCCCTCAGCCTATCAACAGCACATGGCACACCAACAATTACTG
The DNA here is from genome assembly GCA_016271365.2 of Neoceratodus forsteri. Taxonomy (NCBI): domain Eukaryota; kingdom Metazoa; phylum Chordata; order Ceratodontiformes; family Ceratodontidae; genus Neoceratodus; species Neoceratodus forsteri. Next base: position 1,536,137,463 of record CM028131.1, on the reverse strand, counting down.
TGATTCACTGCAACAGCAAAGTGTTTCAAAAGTGCACAAAAAAAAAACGGAATAAAAAAAAAATACAGAACAAAGGGTAACACTTTAACAGTCACTGACAGCAATCATCCCAGTAAGGAAAAACAGTATTTTCTTCACTTGTACTGCCATGGAAGCCATTTAAGGCATACTATGTAGCACATAGCCCAGTTACTGAGATAAACTGCAACAGCAGCCAAATGAGCCTAAAACTGCACAAAACAATGAACAGGGTTGATGTTTTGGTGAATGCAACCGTTACCATCAATTACAGTCATTTTACATCCATTTTGGTGTTTGTGCCCTTTAGGCTCAGCATTGTTGCAGTGAATCTCAGTAATTGTTTAATGTGCCATGCTAGACTCTTGGCCTAACTTGCAGCACATGGCACCTAATGATCACAAAACATATTGCTGAAATGTAAATGGTTCTGTGCTGGCGTTTGGGTGCTCAGTGTTGAGTTGGTGGGTGCAATATGTTTTTTTTTTAAGTTGCCATCTTATAGACTCCTGTGGCTCTGAGAAATTTGTGGATTACCCAACGCTTCATTTACTGCTGCTATTTGCTTTTCTGCTGCTAAATGGCTTTGATGCACTTGCACATAAAATAAATAAGTACTGTGAGTACGTTTGGAGTGCTGACCATTTTTCTGTTCTACAGAAGTGTTTTTACAAAAATAAATATGATATTAACCAGGATTTCTTTTTAAGTTTAGCAGATAAGCAGGTAGTTTAAAAGAAGTTCTGGTGTTCTGATGCCTCAACACAATATAAGCCCCTAAAGAGATCAGGTCTACACAAACTGAGCACCTGCAGAGACCAGGTCCTATTCATTTACCCCAATACAACATGTATTTTATTTCTCATTACAGAACTCTCCAAACTGTAGATATGGTGTTCTGATGCCTAATACAAAATGAACCCCAGCACTAACCAGGTCCAATTGATATACTCCCAAAACTGTAGTTTTTGCCCAGTACAGAACAAACTATTTAGCAGCAGTAACATTAAAGGTGCCCCTGATAGACAATAGGATCACACAAAATGCCCCCCAGGGACCAGGCCACACAGAATGATCCTCATGTAGAGACTTGGTCTACAGAATAAGTAAATATGTGTAACCATTTAATCTAGGAAACCTGCAGCTGTTCAACTTTAAAATGCTTTATAGTCAACTCTCTCTGCCCCTACCCCACCCTTCATACCCCGAGCTCAGCATCTTGGGACCATGAGGCAAGGTCCGACTACATGTCTCTGTGTTTCCCAAAAAGCAAATGTGTACCTTTACAATCTGCAGACATCTGACACACCAGGGAACAAAAGAGAACCTGAGATGCAGAGAGAATAGCCCACTGTAGTGCCCGTAACATGCATAACTCCAAACTTCAGGAGGACAACATGTAGTGTCCAGAATGAAGGTGGCAGTACAAAAAATACAGACCCACCAGGTCCACAGCTTTAAAGAGCCATGGGGTAATGACTGAAGGTGTCAGCATGCATTTCTGATTCTGAACATTCTGGGCTGGTGGAGGAACCAATAGTAACGTGGGTAACAAAAGGACACGAAAATAGCACGCCATGGAAAAAGGGAATTTTCTAAATAAATGAGTTAGAACAAACTGCAAGACTTTGGCAGCATGTCAGTAACAAAAAGAAGGTCACCAGACACAGTAATGCTTTTGGACCACAGTTCATGCAAATTAAAGGCACAGTCTGCTTAGGATGAGGTACTAGATGGACACTACATGTAATGAACGTTACAGTTGTATAAAATGATTAAATAAAAGGCAAAAACTTTTATTCTGTACATGGATTTCTTGGGGGAGGCTTAAATGAAGTAATTAGATAACACATTAACAACAGCTGGGTTTCTAAGGCACAATAAAGGGCTGTATTTAAATACTTAAATTGGGAATGGAAGCAATATCACAAAATGGAACCCTATTTGAAGGGGTAAATCGATGTTTGTGATAAAACTGAAAGAGCACAGTGGAACCAAACTGGGCCATGTTATCTCTCCTAATGTGGGACTACAAATTAGGTGTGTCATGTGAACCTTTTAACAATTCAGCAAAAAGTTACAGGGTGTCAATGTGCAGTAGGTATGAGTCTCTCGAATACTGTATTCATGCATATATATATATATATATATATATATATATATACACACACACACACACACACACACATGTAATCATTGTTTTTTTATATCACAGGTCATATAGTCAAACTTGGGGTGCACATTTCTTGGCTTGATGAGGAATTTAGTTAGAATATTGTCAAGCCAGTGAAGGTAAGTATTTTTTTTTTGGGGGGGAGTGTTATCACTTGGAAGCAAGTTTCATTAATGGTTTCTTTTTTGTTAATTCTTCACAGGTTTTCCGTGCATCCTCCCATCCAGTCCTGATGGTCAGGATTCATACTAGTTGTTACGTCCCTCCCGGGTTGTGATATTGAACTTCTTATTTGGAGAAAGCACCAATGGCAGCACACAGCACCAAAATGTTTCCTGCAAAAACAGATGAATAAGAAATTATTAGTACAGTACTTGATTGCAGTAACACATTCTGTTCAAAGTGTGGCTGTTCCTGTCTGTTATATATGCAGCATAACAGACAGCAAGCTCTCAGTATGCCACACCAAGACCAAATCACAATCACAGATTTAGTACGTGTAACCCATACAATGTCCCAATGTCTTAACTTAAGTTACATTTTAAAAGACATCTTGTCGCAACCTGGATAAAACTTTGTTCGACACTGCCATGGCTGCTGCAGCAATACAGTGTCTGATGTGCATGAAAAATGTATTGCGTGACATACATGTCACCTACTTTATATGATTTGCACTGTCTTGAAAAAATGAACTACAAAAAATAACTGATGAAATAAAATTGACATACTTACCGGAAATGGATATCCTATAGGTGGTTGTAGACAGTACTGCAGTACTACAGTCCAGAAGAGTGCTTGAAATTGTTAACCTGTAAATAAAGAAAATAAGTTGACTGTATGGGTTTCTCAACTGCATCTCAGAAATGCAACAAGAAGCATAACACAGCTCAAGGAAGTTCCATAGTATGAAAAATGAGTACACATACTCACTGTAAAGTATTGATAGTAAGAAGCCTTGTGGCTGCTGGATGCTGTCTCCTCTTTGTCTGCCATAGCATGGGCAGGGCACAGGACGTAAAATGATCACATTCCCTCTGAATGAGATAGTATGTGGCACATTTGGCTGACAGCAGTTTACTGGTGGTGGTGGTCATGGGAACAGCTGGAACACATTCCCTCTTACTGTCAGACACACATGGGTGGGTGGCTGGATATAGTGTGTATTGTGTTATAGTATTTCACTCTCAGTCAGGAGACAGATATCTTGAATCAGCAAGTTTTAAGTGGCTAACACCTAGTACTACAAATGGACAGTTGTGTTTAAGTGGCTGACAGTTTTTGCTAGTAACAGCAGCACACATTCTGTTAAGTCAAATCAGAAATAATACCAGGGCGGGGAAGATAAACTAGAAGGACTGTGAATTTACTTGTGCCAAATTGCCAATATGACATTATGGAATTAGACTCATTCAGAGTGGGACACTGATTTTATGTTATGAAAAACAAAACATTGTTGAAAAAGTGTGACAGCCTTTTAATCACTTAACTTAAAACCTACCAACATCAACCTCCTCCTCCTCATCATCATACAGGAAGCTTCCCTCGCAGTCATCAATGTCTGAATTGTGCCCACTAGGGAATTCTTTCTCCATGATGTCATCATCTACCTCAATGGTAGGCCGTTTCATGCTGCTACCAGGATGATCTGCTTCTCCCACATCACCACAACCATGACCATGACGTGGTACGAATACAGAGGTTGCAGTTTGAGCTAGTATGTGCCCCTGATTCATTTTTGTGAATGTCAACAAGCTGACATTTGAAGGAGAGAGGTTTGTATGACGGTCCTGAACTATTGCCCCTGCAGAACTGAATACCCTCTTGACACTTACACTGGAGGGTGGGCAAGTCAGGTACTTCAGTGTCACTGATGTCAGCTCTGGCCATTCATTGACCATTCCACTCCAGTATAAAAGAAGATCGGCCATTACTGACAGATGCCTGTTTTTAGTCAAATATTAGTCAACCGTTCGCTGTGCTGCATGAAGTCTGGTGGTTGACTCATCATCCTGTTCTCTGGATTCATTGATTTCACAATTCCCGACTTGGCACAAAGAACCCCAAAGTGGGTTAATGGCAACCGGTTTTGATGACAGACCACCTGGAACCACAGCCACCTTGCAAGATGTGCTTGGTACCACTCCAAACTGACCTTCAGCCTCATTATGCTGCTAAGGTTTGCGGACCTTGGCACGTAACTTCTGTGCCCCATGAACCAAGTGCACCAGTTACCCACTGACATTTTTAACCTGTTCAGGCCCTCCCTCTAGTAGTGACGCAATTCCACGTTTGTATCATGGGTCCAGCATTGTTGCTATTGTGAAGTGGTCACTTTGTTGAATGTTCAAGATGTGCCAATTGCAGTCGAATAGTGTCAGCATGTGTTTCAGCAACACACTGCTAGCACAGTCTCTGGAACCATCAAGGCTATGCTGTAGATCCAACAATGTCTGCCTAAACACACACAGCAGTGGAATTGATTGGCTGATGGAGGCAGACTCGCCACTCACTGCCTATGTGGCATGTTCAAAAGGCCTCAAAATTGTTATAACAGAGCCCATGAGGTGCCACTGTTCAGTTGTGAGAGGCATGGAGGCCCCAGAAGTGTCACGGCTGGTGTGCATGATGAGATATTCGGAGATTGCTTTGTATTGTTCATACAACCTCTCTGCCATGTATAAAGTTGAGTTCCCCCGGGTGACAACTTCCAGCTTAAGGCAGTGCAGTGGGAGGCTGTTTTGGATCTGCAGCTGCCAAAATTGCTCATGGGCCTTTGCAGAGCATGAAAAGTGTGAACAAATATAGTATGCAACTATCAACATTTCCTTTATATCAGAGTACTGCAGAAACTCCTGGACCACTAGATTTAAACAGTAGGCCATGCATGGAACCCGAACAAAACCACCATTCATGATGCATTTAACCACATTTGAGCCATTGTCACTTGCTATAAATCCAGCTGTCAGGGACAGGGGGTTCAGCCACTCATCAGTTTTGGTCAGTAGCAAGTCCAGCATGTTTTCACCAGTGTGGGAACAGGCCACACTGAGCATTGCAAGCATTGCATGCTGTCAAATTCCTGGAAGGTTGCTACTGTGACAGTCTGCCTTACTACACTGATTATTCACATTACCACTACCACTAGCACAAGCAACCCCCTGGCACCAGTGCCCAATGTGCAGTAATACACAAACATGAACTCCCTGCTGTTTTACCACTTGTCCACATATCCATACTTAAATGGATGAATGGAGAGGAGGAATGCTGAAGGGCATGTCTTACTGAGTCAGCCACTAGTTACCTTAGTTACCACTAAGCAGTAGGTAAGGCTAGAGGGATGTTGGGGTGTATTAGTAGGGGGTATTGCAAGTGGTAAGAGGGAGGTAACAATCCCTCTTTACAAGGCACTGGTTAGGCCCCATCTGGAGTACTGTGTGCAGTATTGGAGGGCGCACCTGCATAAGGACATTAACAAAATGGAGGCAGTCCAGAGAAGGGTAACCAAAATGGTGCAGGGACTGCATCAGAAAACGTACTGTATGAGGACAGATTAACGGAGCTCAAAATGTATACCCTAGAGCAAAGGAGGGAGAAAGGTGTTATGACAAAAACATTCAAACATCTTAAGGGCATTAACAAGGTGAAAGAGTCTAACATGTTTCAATATAAGAAAACTAGCAGGACAAGAGGACACAGCATGAGATTAGAGGGGAGGCCGATTAAGATGTAATGTGAGGAAGTTCTTTTTCACAGAAAGGGTGGTGGATGCATGGAATGGCCTACCTCAGGAAGTGGTGGATATGAATACAGTGCAGGGCTTCAAACAGGCATGGGATAGGCATAAGGGAGCAATACAGATGAGTATGAATAGATAGGCCATTGACAGAGTAAAGGCCTGTGGCATATTCATAAGGTAGAAAAACTGGGCAGACTTGGATGGGCCTTATGGTCCTTATCTGCCATCAACTTCTATGTTTCTATGTTTCTACAGTAAGGTATAACTCGGGGACAGCACGGGTGGAAAAGTATGTCCTGGATGGGATTTTCCATTTCAGACAGGTGCGTGCCGCAATCCGCCGGAATCCTGAATTTTCCATGAAGGAGAAGAGCAAAAGACCAGTTGCCAGCATTTCAGCTACAGCAGCATTAAGTTCACATGACACTGCATGATTGGGTGGGCACTTCAAGTTATGGGCAAAAATACTCTCCAATGTGGACTGACTTGTTGTTACTTGTTTTGCAAGGTGTGTGACAAATGGCTCTGCTTTTCGAATGGCCCGGGGTAGGGTGTGGACATGTGATGAAGAGGGGTGCACAGGTGACAAGTCCACAAATGAAGTTATTTTCCCGGTTTTAAGTACAGGGGTTGATGTACCACCTGCACTAGACATTCTACATAGACCACCACCACCACCACTGCTGCTACACTGACCACCAATTGACAAGATTTCTAAATCATAATTCTCCCCCTCATCATGCCTTGTAGTAATCCTCTGGTGTTATTTCAGTGTTACTACAGACATTGCTACTTGGTCTTTCACTCATGGAAGGGGATAACCTGCTCGATAAGGTTGATAACGAGGGTGAACGCCCCACTATGGCATTAGCTGCCCGCTGGTACCAAATCAACAGTGCCATGTGCCTGTTCTTAAGATGTGTATGCTGGCCCCCTGTGCCCAGATGACTCCCCTTTTTACATCGACCCACACACACATGGCAAAGCTGGCAGATTACAACTGACTCATCATTTGCACCTTGGACAAAAAAATCCCAAACAAGGGATTGTGATCCTCTACTTTTAACATGTCCCTGATGCTGCTTATTGGACTCCATTTTTTTAACCCCTGAAATGGGGGTGTACTACATGATTTTTTTGCTGGACACACTTGGACCCTGACTGACCACCACGACTACCTATGATTATTACTGGGTCATCATGATCATCATTAACAGGAACTGCTAAATCACAACTTTTTGAGGAGGGGGGATTTAACATCGACAGACCCAGACACAGCCACCTTCACTTTCTTTTTCTCCGGTTCCCAACAGGGGTCACTGACGTCATCATCATATTCATCAACATCATCCGCATCCACAATTTCAGCTTGGATGTTGTCCTTTGGAGAACATGTTCCAACCACAGCAGTGGCAGCAGCATTATCACCACCACCACCACCTGATATTTTTGCACCACACTTTGAATCATTGGATGGCAAAGGCATGACCTCAACAGCACTGGAAGAAATGTGACATTGTGAGTTATTATCGCCATGATCAGAATCATGTTCAACTACCATGGGGATGTTGGGGAGTATGACATCATCTACACTGTCAGTCATAGCTTTAGACTCAACTATATTTTCTAAAACAGTTAACTGGTCAGAAGTGGAACTTGGGGCAGCAATACTCATGCCAGCAGCAACTGCACTAACACCACCAGCGGGGACAACATAGTCTCCTCCAACTATCAGTGAAGCTACAGATTGCACTGTAAAAAACATTGGAAAAATCTATTTACTGACATCAGCTATGCACCTCTGCATACTACCACACCTACAGACAATCTTGCCACTGGCAGGAGTGCCATGGCCAGAAACAGCTTTGTTTGCACGTCTCTTTGCAGGCATTTTTGGGGATCACCAAGAAAATTCTAAACAAATTTAGATTTCTGAACGTTCAGTCTGGGCTGGTGGATGGGAAGCCAAAAAACAACAACTGTGGCTTGCAGATGGAGATTGGGCACTAAACAGATGCAAACGCACAGACAGATTAAGATTGCAGTGTATAATCAAGAGATGCAGACGCAAAGGCACAACATCTTAACCAATGCTCACAAGTCACAAATCCAAATCTGGTACAGAATACCTCTTGCCGGTTGGGGGGGGTGCACTGCAGTAGCAGTCCACTACCAAGATATCACAAAGCAGTACAAAATAATGCAGGTGGATAGCAGGTTCACAGTGCTGCAATTACTGTGTGGCACAATAAAATATGTCTGATTTGATGGCACGTGTCACACACACACACTATAGGTAATGCACAGCAAATTGAAAACTTTAGTAATATAACAAAATATTTTAAACAAACTGAAATTATGCACTGCTGCACCACAGCAATCAACAAAAAAATGTCAGCAATTACTGAAACTATTACTGTGTGTACATTAACACAGTTATACAAGAAAAATATAACCAATACAGAAAGACTGCCTTTCTCCCAGTTTATCTACCTCCATCCTCCACCACAGATACGCCCTTCCCCAAGCACACTTCAAGTGTCTGTCACTACACAGACTGAATGTTCTAAATTAACATTCAAAATCCACACACAAACAATAAACACTCGATGATATGATTGTAGGGTTTCCTACAATCGATGTACTAAATTTTGAGCAAAAAAAATGGCTCAGAAAAGCTTTTTGAATGGCTTTTAGAGGGTTTAAATCTCAGAGCTCTGACAGCAAACTGTCTCTAGCTTCCACTACACACACACTACACAGAACTGAGGCTGTGCAGAACAATCTAAAGCCCATGTGACCTGCAATCCCATGAATCACTGCAAAATTTGCCTTGGAGCTCACCAACAAGGTGAAGTGATGCAGAGTACACTGATTTCAATGTACTTCGCATTAAAATCGGTGCAGCAGTGGTTGGGGAAAGGCGGAGTAACGTGAAGTCATTGTCTTCAATGGACGTTGCGTTCCTCATTATGATGCAAAGTAATCCACTTCTCATAGTGGATTACTTTGTGGATTCTGCCTTAATCCGCGAATTGCTTCGTGTAATGGATTTTGGCCACTTCGCCCACCACTAGTCGGGGCATTAGAGGGAAGGGGGGGACAGAATTAGCCCTGTGGGGCTTTTGTGATTTGGGGTCAGGGGAGTGTTTGGGGGGAGGGTGGCATACCATTGGGGGGATGGGTGGGCTGCACATACAGGCAACCTCCAGGGGCTTAAGTACAGTTATGCCAGCTATATGCTGGTGTAACTTACATTGACGGTTTTCCCCTGGGGGTTGTTGGAGAATAGCGCCCTGGGGGACATTGTTGCTGCCCTTCCAGAATAGGGCACAACTGCTGCCATAAACCCCCTAGCACCATGTTGCAGGGGGTTTAAGGCGTAACTGGTGGCATAAGTCCACTTTGACACAAGCAGGCTGTGACGTGTCACAGGCCACTTTGCAGAATACCGTATGTTGCAACTTGCTACTTGCACCATTTTTTTGGTGCACGTCAAGTTACGCCAGATGTAACCATTTGAGAATTGGGCCCTGTATTTTTTTTTTTTATTTCTGTTTTATACGGCCTTCCTCCAGTGCCAGTCCCCACTCCTTTGGGAGACACGGATGGCAGTCTCTCCCCACTCTGTAACTTCCCCGATTCTGCCCCGGCGGTTTCCCATCGAGCCGTGGCTGTACCCCCCAGGTGGGTATGTGGTAGGGCGTCATTGTCCCAAGAATCTTGCAAGTGTAGGATCCACAGGGGAAGTCAGGGAGATGCGGGCAATCAGGGTCTCTGCTGGGTCTCCGTCACCTAGGAGACTGACTCTGGTGTTTCCTCCTTTTTCTCACTCGTGTGGTGCCCATCCTTGACATCAAGGTGCTATGTGCTGACGTCCACCACGTGTCTTGGCCAGCCTGTCCTGGTAACAGGACTTGCTGTACCCCAAGCCTCCACTCGGGGTCAGACAAATTGTGGGCCTTGGCCTCCCCCCTTCCCCCCGGAGAAGGTGAGCAGTCGTGGGACTCTCAAGGCATCTCCCCCGGCCAGTCCTCCAGTGACCTAAGTCTGCTCCCGAACCCAGGTTGCTGGCATCGCAAGCGGAAATCCAACTGCTGCGCTGACAGTGCCAGCCGGGGCCCTGTGTTTTAATAACCTTGAAAGACTCCAGTCCACCAAGTTTTAATTAATGGGTCACTCTAATGATGGATTTGTAAAACTGGAACAGATCAATTACTACATGAGACACCAAGTGGATGTTTTAATCAATTTTGGGAGCCTTTTATTACAACAGTGACAAGATATCACCCACAATAACCTGTCCAGAACAAACAATTGTTATTAAGCAATTTGCATGTATGTGTGTAAATGGAAGAACATTATTGTCAGATATACCTTGGCACTCCATTTTTTTTAAAATGTGTAGATCACTACAATTGAATTCCCTCTGCTCATGACTGAATACCAGGATGGTATTCCCGGGGGCTGGGTTCAATTCCCAGTAGGTCACATTATTTCTTTCACACTACAGTTTGTGATCTAAATTGCTTAGCAGTGGCTAATACTGCACCAAAAACATCTAATTGTTATTTCTATTTATGACTGTAAACTCTAAGGGCCAGATATTCAAAACTTTGCCCCGGGGCAAAATTAGCACTGCCCAGCGGGCAAACTTAGCCCAGAGCACAGAGCACGCTATATTCAAAAGGAATAGCCCAGGGCAAACAGCTTCCGAATATGGCATGGTAATGAGGCCATGCAAACTGGGTTGGGAGTGCAGGGCAAAAATAGCCCTGGAATAAGACAGCACTGAATAAAGCAACCAGGAAGTGCAACCCACAACAACAACACAGTACACAGCAACATGAGGGCAGGTACAGATGAACTACGTGGCCAATGTGTGTGCCAGCAAATGCATGGACTCAGTACAGCTGCAGGAAGCAGCAGATGTGAAAGAACAGTGATCAAAACTGTATAATATTCCCCGTACCGTTAGCGCCGCGCTAACACATTAGCGCGGCATTAGCGCGGAGCTAAGAATTAGCCTGGAGCAAACACGCTTGCCCGGGCCAAAATGTGCCATATTCAAAAGTGCCTAAAATGAGCTCTACTTACGTAGTCTCTGGGCAAACAACCGGATTAGTATCTCATTATACCCTGATTTGCATGCAGTTTGCCCAGCGTTACTGCAGAGTCCCACAGAGCCACCTGTAGGTCAGTCTGGAAGTACAGGGGCTGACCAGGTCCAACCGCAGCTCCACCTGTAGGTCAGTCTGGCAGTGCATGATGATAGCTGCAGGCTACATGTAAACAGTACAGCATAGCTTATTATACCCCAGGGGACAGCACACCATAGGCACAGGTGGTGGTGGTGCTACATGCAACTGTCACATTGTAGGGCATGCTACAGTGCACAGCAGAAACTACAGTAGCAAGGGGGCCAGTAGTGCGTGGACACAGCAATGCCTATGGTGTGTAGGCAGTGATGACTGCACTATACACAGTGAGCGCCCAACCTGCGGATGTTTTCTGACACTGGACATTACTGTTACGCTGTTGTGTGACCCACAGATGCTGCACCTGTGGCATGGATGCTCACAGTGACATATACATTCCTGGCTTTGTGTGCTATGGCAGTTGTACAGCTGTGAGGTATGTGGCCGGGGGGGGCATATATTATCCAAAAGGCACACTGGTGTTGGGGTATTCCCAATACTGACCCATGTACACTGCATGATGTGTCCCAGCCTTGTGGCCACACCTGATCTGTAGCACAGCCTCGCCACCCATATATGCTCCCTCAACATCCTCCATGCCCACAGTGCTGCATGTGTGTGCTGGCATCTGTTGGTGTCCACGGAACTGTGGTCCACAGGTGTGTGCTGTATGGCCACACTGCCGTGCTGTTCACTGGTGGCAGGGTCACCACTTACTGCCTGGCATGGCTGGGACTGGTGACAGATGATGGCATCATTGTGATGCCATCAGTTAGCAGCATGCTTCCTCTATGTTTGGCTTTATCTATGTGTCATATTTATTTGTTAGGGTCGCGCAAAACCCGCGCTAAACCAGCGCAAACACAGCGCAAAGCCATAATGTCGCGCAAAAGCTGCGTTTGCCCAGGATTAAAGACCAGCTTTTCCTGGGCGGTAATGTGCACCGCGCTAAGTGTCGCGCTAAGTTGCGCAAAACCACTTAGCGCGGCGCTAGTTGCTGAATATAGCATTGCGCCTGTATTCATGTCAGTTTGCCCCTTGCATACATTATAATTTTGCCCGGTGCTAATGCAGTTTGCCCGCGCTATTTGGCCTTTTGAATATGGCAGACCCGCGCTAATCCAGCGCTAAACCTGCGCAAATGGTTTTTGCCCAGCGCAAAGTTTTGAATATCTGGCCCTAAGTGTGCAATATAAACTTGTCTCACTACAATAAAGTATTAAAAAAATGGTTACATATCTAGTAGCTCAAAAATGATATTGGTCTGGGTGGCCCGCTGGAGTTTATTATGTGTCTGTTAATGGTAGGGGATTGCAATATGTGGCATATCAATGTAGGGGGGACTGTTTCTGTTTAATATTATCCATTATATTCAGCTGGCCACATTTTAGATGAAACTATGGTCTCGTACATCTTTCGCAGTATGGATACTATGGGGGCCATTTAGTGTTTGTCTCAGCCTCAGTCTTTTATATGCTGCATTGCCTAAAGGACGGTTTTGCATTCTTGGGACTTTAATATTTGCATTATCCTGGTTTCTGTTTAATAAATTATTCTCTGGGTTTGGGAGTTCTATTACAGTGCATATCCTACTGTAAACTGTTTGGGGGGGATTCCTTTTGACTAACATGTATAATGGTCATTGTAAATTATATTGGGACTTAATGTCTTTAATATAAGAATCCCCAGGTTCTTCCTTAGCTGCAGGCATGGGGAGTAATATAATACTAAACATACTAAAATGCCAGCAGAATAGGCCTAATGGTCTTTCGTGTCTGCTCGTTTGGTCAGTCCCCAACCTGGGTGCTGACTTTGCTAATATAATGTAATATACTGAGATGGCCAAATAATAGTATCCTATCCCATACAAAAAAAAATCCTGGTAATACAACAGTACCCAAAGTGATAATACCATCGTTGACAAGTGATAATACTATCATTCAGAACTTGTAATACTATCATTCGAGCTCTGAACAATAGTATTATCACCAAACCTGAAGAGCGCAACCTCCAAACACTTCAACGCCATAGGCCTGTTCCAGACATCCCCACGGCAACCTCTTACCATGCGTGGTGACATTTAGAAAACCGTGCCTCCTGATTCGATGCGGTTTCTCTGTGGGCAGGCAAAACCGTTGGAAAAACATGGTGGCCGTCTCTCGCTTAGCAAGAGAAAATCATCCCTTCACTCCAGTACCACTGCTTTGCAACAGAATTATCTGGCTAATCCTACGTACACCGATGGAAAACATCAAGTAAAGGTAGGACTGTCTACCAAACAAAACTCACTCAAGAGAGACACCGAGTGAATGAGCGAGCAGGTATGACACAACGGGATGGGGGTGGAGATGGAGACAGTCAGTGTCTGAGTTCTCACTGCAAGGGAGCCTGCCCTCACAGTACCACACAAATAAAACTCACATCCATATATTACAAAAAAAAGAAACAATAGGCGAGTTACTATTACTCGGAAGAAATACCATCTCGAGGTTTTGGGGACAAGAGAACCTCTCGATGGTATTACTCCCTTGTAATAGACACTCACCTATCTATTATTCTATTTGTAATCTCTTGGATTCCCCCCCCCAACAATGTTGTAACTCGAGGGGAGGTGCCTTACATGGTTCCTTGCTATGTATCTGTTTTAGTTGTATATTCATTTCTATCCTCCTGTGTGTATGTTATTTTGTGAGTTATGCTTACACAATTTTATAAATAAATAATACAAAAAAATATATTGGAACTCTGACTCGAGGCACAAGATATTCCATCTACTCTAATTTATTGAGTGTTGGATACACCATTATGAATCAGATGATACGAAAACATCTGACCATTTTTGAATAAATTCTTGCAATGCTAATTTGATTTTTTTTAGTCTATGCACTTTTGTATTTGCTGTTTGCACTTCTGGATGTCTGTAATTCTGTACATATGTTGTTCATTAATGTTGTTGCACAACCTTGACCTCTGGATCTTCTTTTACTTGTGGATATTGAACCAATTATATTTAATTGATGCAGACTTTTACTTGGTGGGCTGGTAACTATTTTATAATGTTTTGGACTCACTAAACTTTACAGCTCCTAAAGATATGCTTATCAGTGCAGATAGCACTGTCATTTTGAACTAGCTGTATAAGTGGGTATATATTAGCAGGTAACCTCTGCCCCAGAGGAGCCACAGCATGTTGTCAAGACACTGGGGGAGTTTCACTGCCATATCTCCAGTATATTGCTATATGTATCCTCTTTTTTTTTTTTCAGAACTAAGTTTTATCAACACAATTACATGCAAATTTATCAATTAGATTTTTTTTTTTGTAAGAGACACTTAAACACTTCAAATGTAGAACCTCCCTCCAGAGCAAGAGGGAATGCATTCCAGCATTTGGAGCCAGATAAAATGCCAATTGGCCTGCATTTTTAATTTTAGGCAAAGACAGCAGGTTAAGTTCACCTGAGTGTAGGTTCTGAGATTTAATATCTGCAGTTAACGTTTCATGCAGCATATTGGACAATCCTGTCTGTAGGATATCGTAGATCAATGTACATACATCAAATTCAAAGGAAGCCTCAACAGGAAGCCAGTTTAAATTAGACTGTTGTACACCATTCATGGTTTATATGAGTTGGTGTATGTGCGGATGCACTTATGTTGGATGGGCAATGCATCCATTAAATGAAAGAGGTTGCAAGAGCACATTCGTGCCATCCACACAGAGAAACTGAAAGATAGAAACAGAAAATAATGGCAGAAAAAGACCAAATGTTCATCTAGTATGCCCAGAGTTCCCTATCTGCCCCAGGACCTATTATCCACATGAGTTGTTATCCCGGACGGTTCACCCCCTGCTCCCCTGCCTACAATGAACAATGCACTTGGTGCACATTTTCATGAAAAACACAAGTGTAGTTTGTTTGGCTTCTAATTCAGGGCATTGGAACACATATCAGATCTGCCATGTGGGGGAGGCAGGGAGGATGGAACCAGGCTCTTGCTTCAGCAAGAAACCTTTTTGGATTAGCAAACTGAACTCATTGCAGCCGAGTGGGTTGAATGAAGAAATAGACTACAAGCCCTTTCTAGGTTAATTTTTGCGGAGGGACCCCTTGCTTTCGGTTTTTTTTGTGGTCCACAAAAATGAAAAATGTCAAAGATATTTTCTAATTGAACCACAGTTTATTATGATGCTGATAAAATTAAGTTGTCTATGAACTGACTTTGTAGCATCTTCACCCCCTTGCTCTTCTAATACGTAATATTGTCTAATCTGTTTATAATTCTGTTTCTCTATACATTATTGTACCTGTGCTTTCACTCTCCCTGGGTCTATGTCTATTTCCAATCTGAATCTGATTTTTCCTTTTTTCTTCTTATTCTGGGATCTCATATCTTAACTGCTGGTAAAAATAAACAATGTATGCCTATACAGGTTGCAGTATTTTTAAACTTTAGTCAAATAAAAAAAATATTAACAATATCTTCCCAGCAGCAACTGTCAGAGTGAACTGTTCCTTACTGGCCCCACATCTGGCACTAACATTTATGCTCTTTTTTTCTTTGCCACAGGCACCTCAACACTTTGTTTTACTTGCCTGTGGTACCCTTGGCATTTTAATTAAATTGAAAATGAAGTTACATTAAATGTATCCTGGAACAGCCATTGGAAGAGGAAGTGTACTAAAGAGTTTTTAAGTGTGTTTTGTGTGAATAAGGTAATACTTTCATAAAGTTGTCTTTATTATCATGATTCACTATACTCACTTTCTTTGGACACAGTTGGTATTGGGCTATGTGCTAATGAGATTTAATGACTATGTATGTGCACGCCAAGGGCCAGATATTCAAAAATGCACCAAAGGCTAGTGCAACCCAACTGCGCCATGGTGCAGTGACTGTGATATTCAACGGTTGCACGTTGCAACATGTGCCAGCGCAACATGGCTGCATATAACAGGGATGTGCTATGGCACAGTCAGATGTGCACCAAGGAGCAACCCGACATGTGCCATAGCGCAACCAGGGATGCACAAAGGGCAAAGGAAGATGCGCCAAGGCACAGAAGGATCAGCCACAGGCACAGCAGGGATCAAGACACTGGGGAAGGGGGGAAGCACGTGGAGGTGGTGGAACCAGGCCTGGAACAGTGGCAGGGCCACACAGCTGGGCCACAGGTGACCACCGCCCATGAAGCACAGACTTGCAGCCAGCCACCCACCCCCCAGCACTGGAGCAGTGAACACATGGAACAGGCAGCACCAACGTCCAAGGGTGAGCTGCCACCGGCCACCCCCCACTGGATGGCATTCCCCTTCCCACCCAGACCACAGCAAGCCACACCTTGGCACATAGCACCCAACACACACGCCACACAGCCTGTACAGCCAGCTCATGGCCACCCCAAGGCACAGCCAATGACCGAGGGGCAGGTCACCACCATGCATGGTCCACACAATGACACAGGAGCACTACACAGCCACCCACCACACCACTGCAGCATGATTCCACTTGCCAGCTGCAAAGCAGACATGGACACAGACAGGTAAGCATGAAATATATGTATTAAACAAGTAGAAACTGTACAAAACAAGGGATAGGGTAGGTGAGTGAGGGATGAGGATGGGGACAGGGCCTGTACAGTGGGACGGGGAAGGTTGGGGAAGGGAAGTCGGGGCAAGAAGGGGGTATGGTGCCCACTATGGGTGGCCACAGCCTGGCGCTGCCTCCCCCTGTGCTGGTCACTCAGCAGTATCCTCCACGTCTGGTCCACGAGCTCCATAGTGGTGGACGTTATGAGGATGATCTGTCACAGGAGGTGACAGTAGAGTGGCAGCCACAATCCCCCTCTGGACACCTATGGCAAAGGAAGGGACAGGTGATCAGTGTGTTTCCATAGCACCAAAGCCCTTCCACTGTGCGCAGTGGACAGTGGGAACACACGCCCCTGGAGTGTCTCCCTGGCCACGTACAGTGGGTGGGCCAACACCTGCCGACACACCAGCATGCCACAACAGTGCACATCAGTGGACACCGCTGCCCAAGAGCCACCCGGCCACTCTGTGGCAGTCAGGTGGCACAGTGCTACAGCAGCACCACAGCAGCACTGGTGGCAGCCGGATGCACACACATCCCACCAACAGTTGTCACATGTGTGCAAAGGGCGCCCCATGGTGGCATGCACTCCGCACAGTGTGCCACACACAGCTGACATGGCACAAGGCACAGGTGGCCTTGGCCGCACCCTCACCCCTGCCAACCACCTGGTGTGGAGTAGAGGAACAGAACAGTGCCTACCTGTTCAGTGTGGCGCTGCATGAGACTGGTCCCACAGCCACTCCACCTGCTCCATGGGGTCCAGCTCCCCGTGATCGGTCCAACGGCAGCGCCCTGCTGTGGCCTGCCAGATGCCCCAGTCACACCCTGGCTTGGCATCGATTCTCAGGTCCTAGAGAAGGGACACAGACAGGCAGACATCAGAACACAACCACAGCATGAGCCCACCGACCCCACCCCTATGCACAGTGTGCGCCCCAGTCGGGCATGAGCCACAGGGCAGTGGCGCAGCGCACCCAGTGACTGGCAATGCCACACCACAGGGCACACAATGACAGTGCCTCCCCAGCATGGCAGACAGCCCAGCCAACACCATGGTATGGCAGCTGTGCACAGAAGCAGCATGTGCCCAATTACCTGGCCGTGGCACGGCTCCCCTGCGGACATGCGCCTGCAGCACCCTCAGCCGCTCCTAGTCCCATCGCATCAGGTCACCGTATCTGTGATGGCACTGCTCCCCTGTGTGGTGCACCCCTGTGGCCTGGACAAGGCCATCAGCAATGGCCTGCCACACATCAGTCTTGGCCTGCTGCAGGGGCTGCTGCCCAAACAGGCCTGCAGCATGTGTCTCCACCTATGCCACCAGGTTGACCAGCTTAATCTGGTTCCAGTTCTGTGCATGATGAACCCTGTGATGCACCATGCTGCCTATACCAGTGAGGAATCAAAATGGCACCCAGTAGCGCATGTGCACGTGCGAGGGATGCGTGCCTCATGGACGGTTGCATGGCATCTGGCAATTGCGCATCACTGTAGATGCACGACATGGCTGTGGCCACACCAGCACATGCAGCAGGAGTCTCAAGGGGGCATAGGACATAAGGCAGGGGTCAGGGGTCAACACGTGCAATGTGTGCATGGTTGCCATAGGGCCCACATCGCATAGTGTGCAATAGGGCCTATGGTGCACCACGCTCCATGGGCCCTATAGCACCTGAGTGTCATTGGACTAATAGCACCTGAGCACCATAGGCCTAAATAGCACCTGCGCGTCACAGGCGTAATGGTGCCTGAGCACCATAGGCCTCATGGCACCTGAGTGCCATAGACCTTATAGCGCCTGAGCGCCATGGGTCTAATGGCACCTGCGCACCATAGACCGAATAGCGCCTGAGCACCATGGGACCTATAGCACCTGGGCGCCACTGGGTCCATGGCTCATTAGACGCTATGGCTCCTATAGTGCTCCAAGCACACAGTGTACAATAGGTGGGAGCACATGCCATGGCGCATGTGTAATGTGGGCAGTGCACTGCGCATGTCACAGCATTGCGCCATGACATGCGCTGGAGCAATTCCATTGCACAAGGTGCAAGTGTGTGATATTCAGCCATCACATGAAAATGAGCTCATCAGTCTATCCACGGTGCAGTGGAGATATTTGCATGTCATTACCGTTACGCAACAGCTCATTTGCATGCGATGCGCTATAAAGGCGCTGCACAACAGCACAGGCCATGGACCAGTATTGCAACCATCTGCGGTAAGTTGCGCCTGCCGTGGGGCCAGCCAGCACAGCAGGATGGATGAGGTGGGCTGCTGCAGCCAGTAACTACATGTCCATGTCTACAGGTAGCAACATGTCTGAGCATGAGGAGGGTGAGGAGTGTGGGCCTGCCCACAAGCGCAGGCTCAACTTTACAAAGGCAGAGGCCAATGCCCTGTTCGAGGTGTACCTCAACAGGGAGCCATTGCTGAGTGGCACCACTGGCACACCACAGGCCAGGGCCACGGCCTGAGTGGAGCTGGCAGCAGCCGTAAACCAGCAGGGCAGCCACCAGCAGCCTGTATAGGAGTGCAGAAAAAAAGTGGACACCAACAAACGCAGGATAAAGGAGAAGGTGGCGGCCATACGGGCTGCCTGGACAACCACTGGTGGGGGCCAGGCTGCTGTGCCACAGCTCATGGTGCAAGAGGAGCTGGTGGTGGCCACCATGTGGTGCAGTGCAGTTGAGGGTGTGCTGGGCTGTGGCTTCCAGACAGGAGGGAGACCATCACTGCATGGTAGGTATGCGGGCTGGGGGGCGGCAGGTACGGCGGCACTGACACATCTGTTTTCCCTTACAGCACGGCTCACCAGCATGCAGTGGCAGGGGTGCCTGCGGCTGCCGTGGGGGCAGGCCCTGCCCCGGAGGATCAGTCATCCACCTCCAGTGGCATCCGGGGGCCCGATTGGCTGCAGCACACCACTGCCGTCCAGCCAGATGTCCTGGGCATGGTGGCAGATGAGGCCCTGGCTATTTTCCAGAGGGATGCCAGCCATGGTGTGCTCTGTGCGGAGACACAGATCAGGGTGGGGTCTGACACTGATGACAACAACACCATCATCCTGGACAGTGGGGGTGTTGTCATGGGGGAAGACACCCATACCTACCACCATCACTGGCAGTGCGGCCAGTGGCCTTTTGGCAGTGAAACAGCTGCCCGCCACTGCCCCAGGGTCTGCTGTGTGCACAGGTGCAGTGGCGCTGGGTGGTGGTGCAACCACCCAGGCGCTGGCCAGCGCACAAGGACTGGAGGGGTGGCAGCAGCAGTTGGCTGGGGATGGGGGTGACTGGGTGTAGCGTCCGCTACTGGCATGCCTGACAAAGACCTACCCCATGGGGGCTCTGCTGTGCAGCGTCCACCTGAGTTGGGGGCCATGCAGCGTGGTTGTACACCACCGGTGGGACTGCGACATGCCCATGCACCCCTGGGGGCCGACCCATTGACAGAGCACACCCGATTGCCGTGGGCCTCTGTGGAGGAACAGGTGCTGCTCATAGCTGGGGTGCATGCACTCCGCACAGAGGTGTGCCAGGCAGCTGAGCAGCGTGAGAGGGGCACCGCACAGGTCCTGGAGGCCATACAGCACCTGCGGGAGGACACGACCGCATCCCTGGACCGCATAACCAATGCGATCTCAGTCAGACTTGCGCCACTGGCTGCCACAGGGCATGGCCACCTGCCACGGTCACTGTGGAGTGCATTGTCCACCCCACAGACCCAGTGTTGGGCGACATGCACAGTGTTGATGCTGGGCTTTGCTGTCAGCATCACAGGCATGCCTGGGGTGGGCCTGTTTGGGTGCCTACGGACCCCTGTGAGGACCTGGTCATGGTCCTATGGATTGACCCCGGGGGGGGCAGTTACAGATCACCCTGTGGCCTTTGAGCAGCCTGTGGCTGACGAGCAGCCACAGTGTGGCCGCCCTCATATCTGTGGTGGCCGTGTGTCCACGCAGTGGACCTGATGTGCGCGCCGCCCTGTCTGCTGTCTGCTGCCACTGCCCTGTGAGCACCTAGGCGATGTGTGTGTGTGCATGACACAGTCATGGCACCTGTGTGTCATGCCACACACTGCCCATGTGCGCACCCACCCGGCCGCTGGCCAATGTGGCGTGTGCATGGTGATGGCAGTACAGTGCTGGTTGCACCTGTGCACCGGCACCCTGCATCTGATCCACCCCACATTCTAGCACATTGGCACATGCCTGTGTGTGTGTGTGTGTGTGTGTGTGTGTGTGTTGCTGTACAGTGCTGAATGGTGTTGTGTGTGGCTGTGTGGCATGGCCCCCCCGCCCCTGCCCACTCCTGTGTGTGAATGCTGTGTGCCATGCCAGTGTGTCTGTTCAGTGCATGGGGGTTTGTCCACCTACCTGCATGCACTGTAGTGCTTCTGTGCGATTGTGTCCTGATGGTGGCGTGCCATCCACAGGAGCCGGGGATCCCTCCACCCGGGGGGGGATGCCCACCACCTCCCG
The DNA here is from genome assembly GCA_016271365.2 of Neoceratodus forsteri. Classification (NCBI taxonomy): domain Eukaryota; kingdom Metazoa; phylum Chordata; order Ceratodontiformes; family Ceratodontidae; genus Neoceratodus; species Neoceratodus forsteri. The sequence continues at coordinate 1,536,116,260 of CM028131.1, read as the reverse complement.
GCCCATTGCCCATGCCATTCCCACTGCTGTCCCCCTCTTTGGCCTCGACAGCTATCCCACGGTCAATGGCCATGTTGTGCAGCATGCAGCAGGCCAGGAATAAGCCACAGGCCTTCAAGGGGCTGTACTGTAGGGCACCGCCAGACCTGTATAGGCAATGGAAATGTGCCTTCAGCATCCTGAACACATGCTCTATGATGTTCTGCATGCTGGCATGTGCCTCATTGTACTGGTCCTCTGCTGGGGCCAATGGGTGCCGGTAGGGAGTGAGCAGCCAGGGCCTGAGTGGATAGCCACTGTCACCTGTGTGGACAGATGTATGGTTAGCCTGGTGTCCTCTGTCGCTGTGCCCCTTGCCTATCCCTGGCACTCCTGCTAGCACACCTGCCTGCCCTCCTCCATGCCCTGCTGTTCCCAACTGCTCATGGTCTTGCCATATTCACCCACTAGGTGGCCCGTGGAGATATCCCCACTCTCGAACCTGTGGCACAGTGCTGAGCTGTAGCAGATGAAGGAGTCATGTGCGCCCCCAGGGTGTGTGGCACAGACGTTGATAATGCATCCCCTGGCATCGCACACCACCTGGCAGTTGATACTGGGGTAGCCCTTCCTGTTCACGTATGCTATCCCCTCCGGGCCATGTGGCATGTGGATGCCCACATGGGTGCAGTTGATGGCCATAGCATGCCAGGCATCCGTGCTACCCTGTGGAACTCCTGCATGGTTGCTGTACGCTCTGCCTGTGTGCTGGGGAAATGGATGTAGTCTGCAGCATGTGGCAGCAGGGCATTGAGGAATTGTATGAGGAGTCATGATGTGGCTGACTGGGTTATGCCTGTGGTGTCTCCTGTTGGTCTCTGGAAGGTGCCCGTGGTGAGCAGGCACATGACAGCTATCACCTTTGTCTTCACTGTCAGGGCGTGGCTCCGTCTAGTGGGTGCCTGCATCTCCTCACTGCACAGCTCACAGAGCTGCCTCAGAATCACCTGGTTCAGGCAATACGGCCCATGATCTCCGTAGCAGTGTGGGTCTCAAAGCTGATGCGGGGCCGGTACTGCCTCTTCTGGGTGTACCGCCGATGTGCCCTTCCACGGCCATGTTGTTCTGCCTCCTGCCTCCTCACGCCCCTCAGTATGGCCTCCATCTGGAATACTGCACTGGCCATGGCCCCCGTTGTCCTGTCTCCCCCTGGGCATCTGGTTCCACTGGATTGCTTGATACTGTGGGGCAGTTCCTGTCGCTCTGCCGGGCTCCCTCCTGTGCCACCTGCCCCTGGCTGTAAGTCACCTGCGACCTCTGTCCCACACCCCTGTGGGTGCCTGTGTTGCTCCCTTCAGGGTCTGGTGGCTCCTTCTCCCTCTCCCTCTCTCACTTTCACTTGGTCTGTCTCCCTGTCTCTCATACACTCTGTCTCTCACACACTCTGTCTGTCTGTCTGTCTGCCTGTCTGTCTCTCTCTGTATTGCTCCTCTCTGGCACAACTGCTGTCCCCCTGCTTGCTCCCTGTTTTTATAGGCTCAAGTCTGCTTGGTGCATCTGGCCATTGCTTTTCACTTGCGCCATGGTTCGGGGGGTGAATATCTCACTGTGCCACATATTCATGGGTACACCCCCTGCTCTTGTGCATGCATTCATTACAGTTGCGCATTGGTGCACTGCTACCTGCACTGTGCAATGGCTCCCGCTGAATATCACTCTATGGCGCATTTTCGCAGTTGCACATGCGCAACCCAGCTTTGAATATCCAGGCATATATATATATATATATATTATATATATATCTCGTGTGCTCTTCAAGCAAAATCTTGCCACCTTATGAGGCCCCATACGAAGGGTGTTACGTAGGGGAAGTTTGCTCCGTGTTTTTTTTTTTTTTTGGCAATAGCAAGTTTATTCTGCCTTGGTGAGTGCTCCATTTTATTTTCATATGCAAACAGCTTTTGCATTATGAGTAGCACCCTTGGAGGTGAAAGTGCTCATTTTAATTTTTTTTAGATTTTCAATCAGATGACAAAAGTGAGTAGAGATGTGCACCATCTGGACAGATCTTCCAGTTTTATTCAGCAGTAGTTTCTTCCTTCTCAAAGTTACTTGAGATTCCTGTCCAGAATGGCATCCTCCCATAATTTGAGACTAGCAAGAACAAACCACGGGTGATCCTTTTCCTGGTGTCCCTGTTCAGACAGTCTTTCATTCTGCATAACATTCCAGTCTAGTATGGAGAGTTTTGGTGGTAAAAAATGCTACATTAATGTGCTCATTAACCACCAGTAATTATTTAGATCCTGTATAAATGAGCATATGAGGTGCATAAAGTTTAAACTCTCCGATAGGTTATTAGTAAAAATAACAAAAAAAAGCTAGCTCCAAAATGAAACTTTGAGGGACTCCACTTTTGATATTCACATTATCTGTTGGGGTTTGACCCACTGTAAACTGCTAGGATCCCTCTGTTAGGTAACTGCTAAACCAATTTACCATATCAGGGATGACACCCAGTGCCTGGAGCTTTTCATTCAGCAGATCATGGCTGACAAGACTGAAGGACTTAGGTTCAAGAAGACCGCTCTGACAATATGCTCACTAGCCACAACAATGTTTACACACATCTTTTGTGAGTCTGACCAAGGCCAGTACTATCCCATGACCCTCCCTTAAGCCATGTTGTTCTGAGTTAACAGATCATTTTACTGATAATTTTATTTGAACTGCCTCACAGGTTGTGTACATATTAATGTCTATTATACAATGGCAAGAACATTTCCTGGACTCTGATTGGTCAATGTATGCCTGAGACAGTGATGTTATTACACAATAACATCACTGTATTGATTTTTGGGATGATCCTGATGATCCTTATGAGACACTTTTTTTTTTCAGAAACAAAGATACACTGCCTCACTAAAAATCTACTAAAATCTTTTTAATTTTTTGTTTTCTATAACATCGAGCCATTGTATAATTGCAATAGGGCACTCCAAGGTGTGTGTTATCGTGTACTAATGTCACTCCTGGGGTGGTGGAAGCAATTTGCTTCACTTCGTGCTTCAACCCACCCCAGGAGTGACGTTATTACACGATAACACACACTTTGTCATGCCTTATTGCTTAATCATAGTTTAGCCAGAACAGGCAAGAGCGAAATTGGCTGTAGTTATCACTTGATTTTCTATCACCAGATTTATTAACTGGAATGATAGTAAAATGTTTCCATTTTGTGGAAACCACACCTGATTGTACAGACACATTTGAAATTGTAGTAATTAGACTTACAATGGCAGGGCCTTTTTATTTTTTTTAAGTAATTCCATTGTGGCCCATACCATTAGCAATCTTCACCATCACAAAATTTTGATATACTCCTTTTAGTCTCACTGACCTTAAACTTAAACTGTTCTGATCTATTTTCAGATATTACATATTTGTATTTGCTACTCTACTTAGACAAGGTTTTCCAAAAATATAATAAAATTTACTAAAATCTGAGAAAGTTATTAAAATAAGTTGCCAAATCAGACTCACCACCATCCTCTGTTCTCCTGATTAACACACAGTTTGTTTTTTGTTGATTCACTGTTTTTATCAAATCATTTACAGATTGCAAACGCGTTTAGAGTACTCAGGGTTTTTCAAATTTAATTATATATTACTTACTTTTAGCTTGGTTAAATGTTTTTTTTACGTTGATTTGGAATACCTACTGTATATACATCCCAGTCATTTTTCAAATTTGTAACTTTATATATATATAGCCCACACGTTATCACAATGGTTCATCACTTTTAAAAGAGGGATATCAAGCCATCACTGGTTAGCACCCCAAATCGTTCCTCTTACTATGGGTAAGAAGATAGCACATGCGTAAAAAAAGTCCTACCGCTACATTAACATCAGGTATGGCATTTAAAAAAGTGCAATCAGTATTTCTTAAGTAGTTTATAATTGTATCTGTATCCAGCTTTTTGTAGTTCTAAAAGGTAATAATCTTGTGTGGATTTTTTTATAAGTTTACAGTTCCAAGTACAAGAAACTACCATGTGATCAAGTAATTGCTCATAACATCAGATAAGTGTCCCATACTGTGCAGGATAGTTAGGATTGAATAGCCTGCCTAATGTTAAACCTAAAATTTTGAGCATTAGTATCTTTGGCCCCTTTGACACAATGAGCTGAAAGTTTGTATGTGTGGTCTAGAATGCAAGGTCTTGATGTGTGGAAATTTTTGTGATGCAGTTTGTGTGGTTTTTTAATATACAGCTGTCATTTCTAGAAAAAAATATTTCCTACACTTAACATTGTGTTTTTTCTCTTGCCTACAACCTACATGGAATGGTATGTTTGCCCCAAACTTGCAGTGCACATGTGTTATATCCCAAGGTAGTGCCTTTGACAGGTCCCATGAAAAACTATTAAGGGGTTCCAGAGTTATAAGGCCTTTACTTTGTTTTCCGACTTGCACATGCACAGTAGCCATTTTCAGATAATGTTTTTAAATCTTGTCAAGCTTTTTTGATTCCGTGCTATTGAAAAATTGTATTACGTCATTATTTATACTTGCATGATACAATAAATAATTGCACGGTACAATAAATAGTTTTGCAAATGCCATTTGTAGCATTCAAATTCTGCCACATTGTTTTCAGTTAGTGAGGTGGAAAAAGTTAAATATTTTAAAAAATAGTGCCCTAGGTAAACACCAACAGTTGTGTTTACCTAATCGGGGCCCCAGAAACACGATTCTGTCATTAGATTTTGGGGATCATGTTCCTAAATATGTGTTTTCTTCTTCAGCGGTTGGTAGTGTTTGCTGCAAATTGTGGCAGTATCCTGAAACACCCACTGTTGCATGACAGTATTGGGGGGGGGGGTTTGCAGCAGTAATCCCTGAAAAAGCTTCTGCTCATTTCTTGGGCAAACAGACCCCCAGAATCTGATTCCTCAGACCCCTTTTAGGAAAGCCTGTTTTTCCTCTTTTATTATTTCTAAGGGAAAGGGGGCAGAGGAATATTAATACAAAAATATTTAAAGTTCTGTCAACATTGGGGTGCCCAATCCCCGTGTCAGCAGTATTACAATCCCCCACCAGTGTGGGGCACTGGGGAGCCCACTCCCAGTGTCACCAGTATGCTCTTCCCTCCAGCAATGTGGGACAATGGGGAACCCATTCCCAGTGTCCCCAGTTATATCCTACCCCCAGTACTGTGGGACACTGGGGAGCTCACCCCCAGTGTCCTGAAATATTGTTTAATATTTGTTTTTTTTAAATGTTTTTGCTGACATTGGGGTGCCCAATCCCCGTGTTGGCACTACAACCCCCCTGCCAGTGTGGGACACTGGGGAGCCCACTCCCAGTGTCCTGAAATATTATTTAGCATTCATTTTTTGTAAATGCTTTTGCCAACATCGGGGTGCCCAATCCCTGTGTTCACACTACAACCCCTCCCCCTGACAGTGTAGGACACTGGGGAGCCCACTCCCAGTGTACCAAGTTATGTTCTCCCCCCAGTACTGTGTGACACTGGGGAGCCCACTCCCAGTGTCCTGAAATATTATTTAACAATTTTTTTAAATGTTTTTGCTGACATCGGGTGCCCAATCCCTGTGTTGACACTACAACCCCTCGCCCTGACAGTGTAGGACACTGGGGAGCCCACTCCCAGTGTACCAAGTTATGTCCTCCCCTCAGTACTGTGTGACACTGGGGAACCCATCCCCAGTGTCCTGAAATATTAGTAAAATATGTACCTGTTAAAAAAGAAAACAGTCCTACAATGTCTTTTTTTTAAGCCTGAAAAAGAAAACGGTCCCTCATCGCCTCCCGTCCCTCCCCATCCCGACCCTCCCACTAAGCACCCACCACCCCACACCCCTGCTGCCTTATACTTACCTCCAGAGATCTTTGGCTGTCATCTTCTTTGGACTAGGACACATCACACACTTCCAAGCTAAGCTGTGAACTGAAGATTCAAGATAAATGTCAATGGCATTTTGAACTTATGTTGATATCTCAGCCATTTTAAGGTATTTTTGCACCAAATTTTCAACATGGGCTTTTTGGGACCCCTCCTCATGAACACTGACATTGTCATTTCATTACTCAGACCCATAAGGTGATTTTGCGGATGCTTTGTGAAATCACCTTCCGGGACCGAATAAAGAAATGACAGTGCCAATGTTCATGAGGTTGCAGACGCTGAAATTTTCCTATGCACACACATAACTTTGGCAATTTTTTATATTTTCACTCCAAATTTTCAACTTAGCCATTTTTTCACACCACCTCATGAACAGTACATCAGTCATTTCTCACATCCTGCCCAAAATGTGTTTCTGCACCTGTGGCATGGAATGGCATTTTCCTACAGATTAAGACATTTTCACATATGTGGTTTATGGGTTGGGGTGATAAAAAGACTATGTTGAAAATTTGAGGTCAAAATGTGAAACAATGACAAAGTTATGACCGTTCATTGCAATTTCGCTACACCCACTCGTAACTACGGAAATTTTCAATATTTTTACCCCAGATTTACAACATAGCCTTCTTATTACCCCACCTCATGTATGTCACAGCTGTTATTTTTCAAATCCTGCTCACAATATGTTTTTGCACCTGTGGTGCAGGATGGCATTGCAGTTGCTCATAATTACATTTTGGCTTGCATTTACAATACATATGCTTACAATTTGGTCACTACTGTTCCACACCTACATACATATGCACGTCTACAGTAGGATTGAAGCACAGGGTTCTTCTGTGCTCCCACAATAAAATGGGGATACTATTATACTATCTCAAAAAGTAAGGAAATTCATTGCAAAAAACTTTGTTAATGCATCAGTTAGGGTTCATATTAAAGCAACAAAGGTATGGAAATGGAGTGTTAGGGTTCCCAATCCTAACACCCCACCTCACCCCCTACACATAACCCTACCACCCCACCCCCATCATCTGCACACCGCTAGGTGTTGGGGTGTGCCTTGGGGCCTTCAGCTCTAATGCTCACCCCTTTCTTCTATAATGTAAAATCTTACCTTCCTTACAAATGGAATAGGGTGGGCATTGTAGCCGATGACCCCAAGGCAAACACCAACACCTGTTGGTGTGTGGACAGTAGGGGTGGGGTGGGGTAGTAGGGTTGTGTGTGTGTGTGTATGTGTGAGGGGTGAGGTGGGGTGTTAGGGTTGGGAACTCTAACACCACATTTCCATGCTTTTGTCACTTTAATATGAACCCTAACTGATGCATTAATGAAGTTTTTTGCAATGAATATATATTATAGTTTTGGAGATACACATCTAATCACATATTCATCAAACTTACAATGTGTTGCAGTGTGTTCCACAAGGTAGAATAAATAATCACAGTGAAGGCGATAATTTCTAAAAAGCGATGGAATGTTAAGTAATAATGATATGCACATATGATAGGAGAATTATACATGGTAGGGCAAGCATTGATAGTCAAACGTCCATCCCCTAATAAATCTTTTTATGTTACTGCAAGTCCTGTGATTCCCAGTCCAGGTGTGCCAGAGCATCACTGAACTTTTTCTCATCCCAACTCGCATAGTACTTTTGTCTTGGAGTCTTTGTGGTACAAAGACATTTCTTTTAGTGATGGTGGGCCCTATGCACTAATGACTGAGAGGTATGTGCAAAACATGCATATCCTGCCTGCACTGCTCCACACCTGCACCCAGGTGTGTGCCTGCCAGCATGCATGATCACCATCCACTGGAACATCCCCCATCCCCCTGACATGCAGCAGCACAGGTGAGGAACATGGCCGCATGGGTGAGCATCCAATTGGATGCCCATCCCGGGTCCTGGAGTGGATCCCCTGCTGCACTCATGCGGGGGGTCCTGGGATGGCGTGTAGCCTGACAAAGTTTAAACAGGTGTTTGCCTGAATGAACACCACCAGCCCTCCCAGGCAGCCCTGAGGGCAGGTGCAGATATGTGCAGAGGAATCCCATTGCTGCCCTAATCCACCGTTAACCTTTGGGGGTCTCTTAAATACTTATGGCAGGGTCCCCCCTCATGCAGCATTACCCAATCCGATGTGGCACACAACTGCCATCATGCATACATGTGGCTCTGGCACCCCTCCCACATGTCCCCATCCCGCCTCTGGTGTGGCACGGCTGACTAGAGGATTCAGCATGCAGGGTGCTAGCACACCCATGGTGAATGCAACTGGGGGTGTGGACATTACCACTGCAAGGCATTTGAGCATAGGAATGCCTATGCACTACCCTTACATGGCACATAGGCATTTGTGCATAGGGCCCAGTATGCATTAACTATGCTGTAGAAATCTTTGTGAGGGTAGAGGAAGAGTCAAGACTCCGATTCACAAATAAATCTGTTTATTTAAATTTAAATGTATTTGTGAGCCACCTAGAGACAGATGCGGTCAATGTTTTGTGTCCAAGAGGGCAACTTCCACAGGACCCATGGTGGTCCTGTTTCGGAAAACAGAAAACCAAAAAAATGTACAATACATTGTAATTTTATTGTAAACTCCTTCTTAAACAGCCATTAGAACATTTGTATCTCTTTCATTTTACTCCAAAACTCTGTATATGTGGTATGAAGCATTCAATGAATTTAGTGATATACATTTTATTACTTCAACCGTATAACCTCCTCATGGAACAATCAGCATATTGGAAATATCTTTAATATATATTTAACATATATGTTATGCAGGTCCCTGGGTATATATACTCCTAGATACTTAATGACCTGCTGGATCCATTTAAACTTAAAGGTTTGCTGGAATTGAAGGGAGGGTTCATAATCGAAATAGAGATCTGTTTGCTACTCATGTATTCTGAGCCTTATTTGTTATAATCCAGCTGATTGTGGTATGAGTCTTGGTCCTATAATTTAGCCTTCCAGGGGCATTTATCTGCAGGGTTAGACTTAATGGCTAATTTAGAATCACATTTATTTATGTTTGCCTTGGCCCAATTTAAATTTAAATCCCCTCTAATAAGTAATTCCCTAATTTTCCAAGATGCCAGATGTTTCAGTAGGTCGCATAACCTTTCTCTCCAGGTTATCTAGAGTACTAATTCCCACGTTTTTGAGTTTCTGAGTATAACACAGACTTTAAATCAGTCATAGATATTTTCAGGGTATGTAAAGTAGTTCATCTGTCTTAATGACGTCTTTGTGTTCTTTTAAAAAAGTATATTATTCCAGCCCTTTTTTCTGTTCTATCCCTTCTAACTGTTTTGACAATTAGCCAAATTTATTTCGCAGTCCAATACAATAAATGTGTGCATTAATTTTTTTACATAAAAAATATTCAAGGCACAAGATACAACTTCAAAAATATCATACCCCAGGAACTGAGACATGGGGCTTGATTTTCAAATAGCCCTTAGAGCAACGCAAGTTGTGTCACTCTAGAGCTACAGCAAACTCCAGGTGTGTCAGGAAACCTGTGCCCAGTTTTATAATGGGGGGGTCCCTACACCAAAAACCCAGGAGTTGCCATATCCACAGGCTAGCACCAAATATTTGGTACACCTGCAGGGCATTGCCGCAGAGATCTGCTCCCTCCACCTGGTGCAACACTAGAGGGACAGGGATGGCTGGGGGGGTGCATCTGCTGCCAGCTGGGAGCTGAGGGCAGAAGGAGCATAGCAGGTGCCTTAGGGGGTGTTGGAGATACTGCAGGCATAGCAGGTAGTGATGTGGCACCCATAGGGGGTTCTGTTTGCTGAGCCATACTGCCCATGGGATGGGACCACTTTAGGGTGGTTTCAGGGACAGACATTGACATGGCACCAGGTGGGCACAGCCCTGGCAGCTGCCCCATAGGTAGCCACCTCACATAATCTTGTGGGTGGGAGGCAGCCTGCCACAACATGGGAGGGTGAGTAGGAGAGGTCTGTGGTGGTGCCTGGAGAATATTACCCTCACCACTGGCATCCTTCAGCCTGCACCTCCAGCTTACTGTCTACATGCCTATGTAATGTGACTACCTATGGGGTAGCTGCCAGGGCTGTGCCTACCTGGGGCCATGTCAATGGGTGTCCCTGAACACCTCCAAGCTGTCCAATCCCACGGGCAGTATGGCTCAGCAAATGGCGCCCCTACTGGGTGCCACATCACAACCTGCTATGCCTGCAGTCTCTCTGATGCTCCCTATGGCACTCTGATGCCCCTTCTGCCCCTGCAGCCCAGTTTCAGATCCTGTCCCACTTCGCCACAGAACATGGCACTGGCGCACGTCCCTTAGACCACCTCCTATCTGGTCTAAGTGGAGCCCCTTGCAGCAACCATGGTGGGGCTTCCAAAACTGGAAAACCGGGATGTTGCAGCCCTGCCATGGCACAAGTCCTCTTGTGACTTGGCGAACCCCGATTTCTGTTGCATGGCTGGTGCAGTGCCAGCTTGGCTCAATGGCTCCCCTTTTTGACATAGACAGTGTTTGAAAATTGGGACTACCACATGTTTTGATGTAAGGTGCCACTTGCACCAATTATGTTTGACGCAGGCACCTTGCATCATACTCGGGGCTTTGAAAATCAAGCCCATTGTCCCCACAACTATTCCTTCCAAGTACTAAATGAAGCAGCTTGTTAAGTGTGTAAATCAACCATTTACGGTAATCCTGTCTGTTGAGTTCACGCTATACTAACTTACAGGAAGTTCTATTGCAGGACCAACTTAACAGGACTCAAGTTTTAGAAGGAAGTCCCCTCTCTGATAAGAGCCAGCTCAGCCAGCTGAGGAAAGTTAAGAGTTGAGACTCATCAGAAAGCAAGACTATCCAGTCATGGCAAGGCAAATTTTGTTTACTTGCCACCCTATCCATAAGCTCAGGACACTATACAATTATACAGCACTTCAAAAACAATAAAACCATTGCAGAACATTAATAAATAAACAATAAATAACATTTTTGTCTGCATAGATCTGGCTAAATAGAAGTGTTTTCAAGGAGGCCTTGAAGTCTATGTTGTAGCCTTCCTCTTAAGAGAGATGCTCTGGGAGTGGGAATAACTCAGCCTTATTTCCTGTGCCATTGTTTCTAGGCTACAGGGCCAGTAGATCAATGCCAGTATGCACTTTTGGACTCCATGATCCAAAGTTAGAGACCTGCAACGTGTGTGTGTGTGTGTGTGTGTGTGTGTGTGTGTGTGTGTGTGTGTATGAGTGTATGAAGGAGATCTTTATGCCATGGCTGTCATGTGGAGCACCTTATATCTGAATTGGGTACACATTCCTTACAATCAGATTCCTGCAAGTGCACCCACAAACATAAGTCCTTCTACATATTCTATTATTTTAGAAAAATATAGCCAATTTTCCTCATGTTTCTCTTTCTTTAGGCAGTACACTAGGTTTCAGCCAGGATTCTGAAATTGTCATGATAGCTAGCTGGTATCATAGGTGTAGTTTAACTTTTACACTTTGGGGCAGGGGGCTGGAACAAGTGGATTGTGAAGGAGAGGGCAGGAAGGTGGGTTGTGGCAGTTGGCATGCAAGTAAAATTTCCAGCTGTCCAGGAGAGAATAAATGCTGTTTCACTTTGCTATAATGAAAGCTCCTCATTTGAAAGTAACCACTTCCCTAACAACAACTGAAGATTGAAACTGATTCTGAACTGAAGTCCCTCCCCCCAGGTTAACGATCTGTGGATACTCACTCGCCTTCAGATGTTTTTTCTTAAACTGTGTCTGTGTGCTACTGCCTTCTTCTCTGTGGTGCAGTTAAACAACCAGCACTCGCCTTTAAACCTCAGGGGCCGGAGCTACAGCAACAGTACCCCTAGAAGGTGATGGGTACGCTGAACCGTCCATCTCCAGAAACTGCAGATCAGCAGACTTCTAGGCCAGCAGCTCCTTTGGAAGGAGTCCTTCCTGCCCAGCGTGTCCACTGCCAGACCAGCACAGAACTAGTTCTGTTCCTGTGCTTTTGAGCTGAGGCTGTCACTCAGTAGTCACTGAGTCAATGCATGAGCACTCACTTCTGAAAGTAATGACAGCTCATGTCTGTTTTTCAGGTCGTGTCACACACACCCACTGGCACAGGAATGGAATGAAAAAATTAACCTAGCTGATATACATATCAAACCCCGCCTCCCTGGAAAGGCAAAATGCACAGTACAACTGACTTGGTTGTTGTGTTTGTTCTAAATTTAAGTGGTGAGACTCACTGATGGTGTAGCGGTCAGAAGCAAGCAGTTACACTGTAGCCTAGATTTTTTTTTTATGTATAAATTAAAATGACTGAAAATGTGTAAAAGTCAGGACATTTGGGGTGGGGGGGGGCAATGCCCATGGCTGGTATTACATTAACCAAAGCTTCAATTCACTTGTTTTGGACCTCCAGCTGCCAATATTTAAAAGGAGATCTTAACATGTTTACTAGAACACCAGACAGGGTTTGTATCTACATAGGAAACAATATTATATTAAGAGTGTCCTGATTCAGATTATATATATATATATATATATATATGTATATGTATATGATACATATATATACGTATTATATATATATATATATATGTATATGATATATATATATATATATATATATATATATATATATATATATATATATATATATATGTATATTTATTACGCACACATATATGTATATGTTTGTAGGGCAATCCCAGTAAGCATCGTTTTAATCCAAAGGCCCTTTTTACCAAAACTTGAACAATGATTCATTCCTTTTTAAATCCTGTGCATTCAGGTCACTCACTCCATTTTTATTTAAACTATCCAAGGAAAAAAATTCAGCTGGAGTTATGTATGTCATGTTCAATGGAAGCATTTTCATTATACTGTATATGTAATAACATTTAGTTCTGGCAATTAAGTCAACTGAAAGAAAAACACAAATACAAGCCAGACCCTTTCCAAAGCCAAAATAACCTATTTTGCAAAACAGATACATTTAAAACCAGTGTCATAAAGGAAATTAATTTTCAGAGTGGTGTAGTAGTGTAACAAGTCCAGCAAGTAATTAATACAACACGGTTTCCAACTTTGTACCCTGCTACACATCTTACTCATTAAAAGGTCCACTTGAAAATCATGGGAGTGATGCAATCCTTACAGTGCAGCCCATTCTACGGAAGACAGATGCAAGTTGTGCATTCCATTTCTTTCTGTTGGTATACAATAGACTGGGAAGATCTGTACCAGATTTGGCAAGTGGACAGCTGGTTCTGATTTCAATATGATATTTTTCTGCAATATAAAATATGTAAGGGAGTGTCTGTCAGGAGAAAATGCTGTCTTGCTGAAATTGACACATCAAACCCCCCAGGGATAAGTTCAAAGGACAGGAGGTAGCTTAAACTGCAGATATCTGAAATGCAATTACTTTGTTAAGTTTTCTTTGAAGCCAGGAACCAATATATCCATTTTATAATGCTCTCAGGGAAATCCTTTGATAGGTGTCGTGAGGAAAAGGGGCATATGCATGTGTTGGGGTGTCTCCCAAGATAGCCAGTAAATACATCAAAGAGACTTTGATGTCTGGGTGAAGCAGGTCCTAGACTAAATTAGGAAGTCCGATATGCATTTACTTGAGGCTATCCAGTGAATTACATCAAAGGGGCTTTGATGTCTGGGTGAAGCAGATCAAGACCAGTTTTGCAAATCACATGAAGAGAGGAGATTCATTGAATGTCACATATTTTTTTGTTAAATACCTTAGTAGGACATCCTGTGTTATAAAATATAAATTTTAATACCCCAAGGCAGAGTTAGGTGACCTCAGAGAGAAGGCCGGCACAAGACTACTTTTAAATATACTGAGCAGACCTTACAGAGAGATATTCATTTTCTGACTGAGAGAAAGAGGAACGTCGAAGCACTGAAAGATTAAGAAAGTAAGAATACAATTAGCTAAGACCAGTCTGAGTGTATGAATTATAGGAATTTGCACTTTTAAAATCTGTTTTGTTTTTAAAGCTGTATGTGTTGGGATAGCTTGCTCTGTATTTTACCGTTTTCCTATTTTACCTATTTTAAAGTAAAGATATATATTTTAAAAACAGAAACTGCCTGGTGTGCCTTGAAACTTCTTTTTATATAAGTGAAGCTTAGATGGTTATAGTTGACACTGTGCAGGAGCTTATTGTGGTACCAAATTGGGAAACAGATAAGAGTTCTCTAGGTCTTGCATAGAGTTCTAAGGGTTCATTTTGAAATACCTGGTTAGGTGCCCATAGGCAAAGATATCTGGCCCCCAAAGACAGAATTATCTGAGCCTGATAATTGAGTATGCTAACAAGAGGTTATCAGTTTGAATCCCTCCAGAACTTGGGGCAAAGGTGACTCGAACCCACAAAACAGACACGAGGGTTACCTTGTTCTGTTCACTGTTCACAATTCTATGCTCAGAGGTTGGCATTTTGGGAGTAGATGGCTGATCTGCTGAGTGGGGTTGTGACACAGATACAGGATTTCTTCACATTCTTGTAAAGGAATCAAAGTAATGGGCATGTGAAGTGACACATCAGCCTATAACAAGATTTTCTGGGGTAGTAATGTTACAGTATCAACATCTAGATAGGATGGGCTGATAAATATCATATGCATGGCTGACACACTACTGCATGTTGTGCGTTGCATGAATAAGAACCCAATAGACTTTGGATGCACACATTATTTGCATGCCTATATGTTGATGAATTCTAAATATTTGGCATTATTTTATTTTAAAAATGGTTAGATACTAGACAAAATGTCTCAGATCAGTATGTACTCACCAGATGCAAAAAATATAGAAACACAGAAGTTTATCAACATTATACATCACTTATCTGATGTCAACCAATCAGCGAACAGAGCAACTGTACTTCTTATCCTGCATAACTTGATCTGTCATGCACAGCCAGGTGCAGAGTGGCTTTAATTAACTTTTGAAATAAAAAAAAACGCTTGAAACATATCATAAATCACTGTAGCTAAAATTCAAGTACATTATTAAATAAGTTAATAGGGCCTCCAAAGGGTGTCTCTCTTGGCATAAAATACTCCTCCCATGAGGTTTGAGTAGGCAGAATTGCTCAGCTTAGATTAGCAGTCTTCTTGTCCAATCCTCACTTTGGAGCCCCTTATACTATATGATATACCCAGGAGAGGCCCTATTAACTGATAGAAAAAGACTCACAGTCCATAGAGTCTGTTCGATTCCTTGCTAAATCCCTAACAGCCTGTCACTGCCAGGTCCTTATATGGAACCCTCATTCTGTGGTTCTGCATGGCCAATGCCATTGCCCCCATTACTACCATCTCTTCCCCTAGCTGTTGTCATCACTCCTACATACCTCTACCACCCTCCCTCGAAACTAGCAAGTATCTTAACATTGGCAAGCTCCTCTGGTAGACAGTTGCACATTTCCACTACTTTCTCCATCAAGAGGTTCTTCTTCATGCCCCTGAATTTTCTCCCTATCAGTTTAAAGCTCTGGTCACTTGTGATGGACTCATTACTAAGCCTAAGCAGTTGCTGGTGGTCCACAGTTCTTCTGCCCCTCATATACCTGATGGCTTCAGTCATGTCCTTTTCTTTCTCTCCTTGCCATCAGGGAGTAAATGTTGTGGTCCACTAATCATTTCTCATAGGCCATCCCTTGCTGGCTGTAAATCATTTTGAACACTCTCTGTTGGACCACCTTCAGGCTGCCCTTAGCCTTTTATAGGTGAGGGTTCCAGAACTGCACACAGTACTGTATAGTGCACAGCACTTCAAGAGTCACCTCACCAAGGCCCTGTACAGTAGTAGAATCACTCCCTCCTGTCTACCTGAAGTGCCCCTCCCAATGCACCCCAGAATCCTGTTAGCATTCTCACATGCCTTGTTATATAAGGTCAAGGTCTTGAGGCTACTACTTATAATCCGCAGGTCCCTGTCCTTTGCGGTCTAGTCTAGCCTTACTGCCACCCCCCCCCCACCACCACAAACCAATGCTCAATTTTTGGATTCCTTATTCCTGTGTGCATTACCTTGTACTTTTTTTAAGAGTTAAATGTCAGTTTCCAAATCCTGGAATAATTTTTCAGGTTTCTCTAGATCCCTTTTTAAGTCAGTTATGTCCTCGTCATTATTCACCCTACCACCTACTGTATCTCAGTGCCATCTACAAATAGACACATCTTGCCCTGGATCTTTTCTCTGATGTCACAAATGAACACATTAAAGAGTACCAGACCTGGAACCAATCCATCATTAGATTATTAAAATAATCTAACATCCATGCATATATATATACTCAGTAACCAGGATCCATAGTGTCTGCAGACTACTTATCAAAACTATACAATGCTAGTGTTATCTTTAAATTGTGTACCAAGGCCAGGTTAATTAATGATCATACAAGGGCCAGGATGAGGAAGTAATCCAGTGGAGTTTGTTGAGTTGAAAACAAACATTTCTATCTATAGTTCTTAACACAGAAGCAGTTCTACAAGCAAACATATCAGTAGGAAAAAGAAGGGACTTTGTCAACATTGCAAATACCCAGCTCAACCAGGGCTTGGACTACTGTATATCTTAGGCCAATGGGAACTGACATGGCTTTCTAGTTGACCTCAGTGGTGTAGGTCACTCACAAGCTGCAACAACTACCAGTAGTACAGAATACCTTCCATGACATTTTAAAAAACTAAACTAAAATCTATTGTGATTGAACAATCATTCCCTTTTAAGAAGTTAGAAATGAAGCCTAAAATTTGTAGCAAAGCTTCATATTTTGCTACTGTGGGAGCAGACAACCTGAATGTCTACAACTGCTAACTTACAATTTCTGCAGAAAGATTGTGTCACTGTGTAGATGAGTGCTTATGCAGCCCTCATTAATTTAAATGAGCACGGTTTTATACACTAAGAATTTCATGACAAATATTTTGCCCACGGAGCAAAGCTACCTTCTCAGTTACACGTATTTGCACTTAAAAGGGACACTATCAACCACCTTAGGCCTCAAAGTGTCCCTAGATTAAAAAACACATTATGATTGGCTACATTCTCGAGAGATTGCTGATGTAACCGATAGTTTGATTCTGATTCATTTTTTTCTTTTTAATAGTAGAAGACAGACTGCCCACCATACTGGTGTTACCACAAAAACATGTTTATTTACAGGCCTTGATGAACTCCTACTGCATCCTTCCTGGATTTGGGAGCAATGCCAATGCAGACTAGCCATTCATGCAATTGGAGCAGAGGAGGCTATTGCACCCTGAGTGGATGCACTGTTTGGGGTGTTCCTAATGTTTAGAATTTGAACACAACATGGGGCCAGACATTCAAAACTTTGCCCCGGGGCTAAATTAGCACTGCCCAGCATGCTAAATTAGCCCAGAACCATTAGCAAGCTATATTCAAAGTAATAGCCCTGGTGCTAAACCTGCTGAATATAGCGTGCAAAGAAAGCAGTGCAAACAAGGCTGGGAGAGCAGTGCTAAAATACCTCAGAAAAGAAGACAGCACTGAATATAGTGACAGGGAAGTGCAAAATGCAACAGCAGCCCAGTGAACACAGAGGTGGAGTAAGGCAGAGTTGAAGTTGGTGAACAATGTGTGTGTGACAGCAATGAAGTGTTGCACAACAACTGCAACGAACAATGCAGGCCACACACTGCAGAACTGTGCTATGCTAGTGAGAGGTTTTACCAGGACTAACCCGATGAACAGGTTAGCCGGGGCAAAAAGTTTGCTATTTTCAAAGATCCTATGCAAATGAGCTCATTTAGGTAATCTGTAGGCAAAGTCACATTTGCATCTCATTATGTGCTGCTTAGCATACATTCCCATGTAGTTTGCCCGGTGTCCCTGCATGGAGCACACAGCTCCACCTTTTGGTCAGAATGGAAGTACAGGCTGGAAGCTGCAGGCCAAGGTGTGCTCACAGCATACCCCTGTTGGTGGGAATGTAAGTGCAGGCTGGATGCTGCAGGATATTGGTGTTGGCAGGCACAAGCAGTGCATACGACTCACCCATGCATCACTGAAATCAGTAAAAAAAAAAATATATATATATATTACTACTGTGATGTCCTAGACACCCTGGGTTGGCTGTCCTTCGAAGCCAAAATGGACTTCCCGGTGGTCTGCGCCACTTTCAAACTCATCCACCTGCCCTCCCCACTCAGTCTATCTAATCTTCTCACACTGAAAACCACTCATAGGACCCTTAGGTCCTCCCATCTACCTATATTAAGTATACCTAAAACTCGATTAGCCATAAGTAGAAGATCCTTCTTTGCGGCATCGCAAAAATGGAATAACCTCCCACAATCGCTACTCGCATGCAAGTTTCTCCCCATATTCAAACAACAGTGTAAGGAATCTCTCTTCTTGCCACCTGTCTGCAATGGCAACTGCCATTAAAACCTCATCCTACAACCTACTCCCATCTATCTCCCCTCTCCATCCCCCCTCGGATCACTGTGTCTCTCCTTACTTTCCTCTTTTCTGTAACCCTGCCTTTTATCATATTTGAGCAAGCATGAATGTTATGAATTACCCATGATTTTATATGACTGTTGGCTTTAAAAACCTCTGTCCTTGCACCTAGATTATTTATTGCAAATCAATACCTCAGTACTTACTCATTCTGTATAATATTATAAATACTGTACTTGCATCTTATATAATGTATATGTATTGTATGCTGCCAAATATTATAAAAGTGTTATTGTGCACTTATCTGTTGCTAATATGTGTTGTTACTCTGTACCTCCCTTTTTACCCTCCCCAAGGTCACCCCTGAAAAAGAGACATTCATCTCAGTGGGCTTACCTGATTACCAAAATTCAAATAAATAATACCACCAGGGAATTAATTGATTTGGGGTCGGGGATCGTACCTGGGGTGGGGCTGGGTGGACCACTAGACTACCAGGGATATAAAGTGCATTAACACTTAACGGGAGTTGGGGATCATGCTGGGGGGGGGTGGAGGAACCACTAGACTAACAGGGATGGAACTCGCAGTACTTCAGAGCTACACTTTGAATTACTGTGGAAGTAATTCGAAGTGTGACTTCAAATTACTTTGGGTTCCACTGCTGAATTGCCACATGCTTTTTTCAGGTGGTATTTAGTGCCACGCTACAGGTGGCGCAACAATCTGTAGTGTGGCGCTGATATTTTGAATATGTCATTGTGCCGGCATTCATGGCCTCTACCTTCCTGCCCTGAATACATTAACTTTTAGCACTGGCACTATCAGAGCGCACCGGCGCTAACAGTGCTTTTGAATATTGCAGTCCATGCAACTTCGTTGCTATTCTAGCACAACAGATTTGCACCAAGCACAAAGCTTTGAATATACAGCCCCAAGCTGGGTATAATTACACTGTTAGCATGCATTTTTGTTCTACTAAGAAAGTCAGCAGATTAAACAAACAGCAATATCAATGAATTTTAGAGACTGTAAGCAATCAGAAAATGTGGGTTTCAACTAGAAATAATAAGATAATAAAAGGGTCGACGGTGTCCCTCTGAATTTTATTTTTGCTCATTGCTTTAGCCCTCACTATGCAGAGACATCAAACCAGATTTTCATATGCTCAAAGACACAGATGCTTTTGAGGACTTAAGCACTGCCAGTGCATCTGTCTGTTAGATACATGTGCCTCAATTTTCCAAGTAAGCAATAAGGAACAAGGGTGTGTGCATTACACAGGTGTAACCACACACACAGGGGCATAGTTAGTCATGATGCAACAGACGGAGTGCCACATTCCCTAGAAACAACAGTTAGACGTGAAATGCACACCCTGGAGTATCTTATTGCAATTATAAAATGACTTTCTGTAATTTACATGAATAGAAAAATGAAACTCAAGAGTTTTCAATATTTCTAAACTTAAATGTGTTGCTTAATTTTTCCTATTGTCGTCCTGCCACCAACTTATGCTAATTGATGATTTTTCCCTCATGAATTTTGTCTGAAGAAAGCTTCTGTAGTTGTCTTTTTTATTCAGTCTATAGTTTGGTGCCCCCCAGTTTGGATTTAAACTCTTTCAGCTGTTTTGGTCTGTCTTTCATAGGTGTGTGCAGGTCATGAGTTGATGTTCTCATTAGGCCCAGCAGTCAATGGCATCCTTGGTGCCGTGCTGCTCAGTTCAGTCAGGGCTGTTGTAAACTGAACCATTGGTGGGGTCATCACTAGCTCTGCAAGCTGGGGTGTTACAGGTGCGTTTTTGGCTGTTTTGGTCTCTCACGTTTCTGATGGCATATCATCGTACTGACAACAGACCCCCTCCATATCTGGGCACATGACAAAAAAAAAAAAAACAGTACTGAGGACATGACAAGTAGTTTGGGGTTTAAAACAATCAGAACAGTAACAAGGGACAAAGATGGTATTGCTTTGAAATAACGAAAAATCTAAACAGAATGCTCACAACATATAAGTAGTGATTTAAAGGATGAAATTAGGCTTGCTAACATTCTGCAACCTGGTCTTATAGCCCTAGATTAGACCTCCCTAAGCATGACTATATGCCATTTAGGTTGTATGATGTTCTCTTACCCATTTTATAGGAGCTGTCAGTTTTGCAACAGTTGGAAGTGCTTTATGGCAGCCTGTGTCCAACCCAAAAAAACAGACACAGTATGGGTCGTGGGAAAAGTAGTCTAGTGGGAGACGTTTGGATGCAGGGATGGAAAACCTTAATGTTTAGTGGCAAGTTGTGTGGTATCCAAGGACAGATGCAGTGGGGGTTGGCATCCAAAATTATCTTTTGAAACTCTGTTTGTCATCTTTCGGTAGCATATTTGTATACTGGCAATTATAAACATTCAGGTTCTTTGCTTCATAGAGGGAAAATATGATCTTGTGTTACAAATTCCAAGCTCTTCTATCCTTTTTGAAATTACATCCAGAAGCAAATGATTGAATACCTTTTATTGGACCAACATAGATGTAACAAAAAGAACAAAGTGCTTTAGCTTTCAGACCAACAAGCTTCCGAAGAAGGACTTGTTGGTCCGAAAGCTAAAGCACTTTGTTCTTTTTGTTACATCTATGTTAGTCCAATAAAAGGTATCAAATCATTTGCTTCTGGATCTGTTCTGACAAGGACCAGTATGGCAAAGACTAAATCTGTTTTAAAATTAAAGAAATTGATTACTCAGATGCAATGTCATTCAAAAACTACATTAAGATCGTGCTATAAATAGGGTGATGGAAATGATGTAGCTTGACTTTCACATGTGAGGTATGACAACATGAGACATTTCTTTTTCTTTCTGTTTTTTTCATAGATATTTTATGTTGCTTTCAGTCTCCAGCAGCCTCTTTCTCAGGCACACCCCAAGGTACACCCAGTGCCCTATACCCCTTACAGGAGTGTCTGTTCTCAGTGGAGCCCTGGTTATGCCCCCAGCTAGGGTCAGGATGACAGGATTTAATAAACAGCAACTCCAGGGATGGTGTGGGGCATGGATATACCGGGGGGCCATTGTCTTGGCAGCTGGTGCCATTTTCCTTGTGGTACTCCCACACCCAGGACATTACCACACAGGAAGTACAGTACGATGGTGTGCAAAATGGTGTCTTAGCAGCAAGCCAGGCTGATGTCCCCCCACCCTCTCATGCCACACACTGCACTACCCATTTGGTCATGCACGTGGCAGCACTGCACCAAAGGTAAAGACTAACTCTTTGGAGGAAGAGAATGTCCTCTGGGACACTCGATCCTCCTCCCCTTGGGACAGTCCCTAATGTCCTGGACTCCTTTCTGAACCCAGGTCACCAAGTTGCTGGAATTGCAAGCAGTAGCCCTACCACTGGGCCAGCACATGAGCCTTTCCAATCCAGTTTTAGACCTCCCTCATCACTGAGATGGCCCTTGTTAGGATACGTAATGATCTACTCATCATTAGCGATAGAGGGGAGCAGTCTATTGTGGTTCTCCTCAATCTCGCAGCAATCTTTATCTGGTGGACCATTGGGTTTAGACAGACTGACTTGAGCATAATTTTTTTTAAATATACAATTTGTGTATTAAGTTATTTTGATCTTAACAAGCATGCATTTAAAAATGTCAGGTATCTTACATCTAAGTATGTACATGTACACCCAGGCCCAGATATTCAAAAGGGTTGCGCCATACGCAACAGGGTTGCGCGTGCGCAACTCCATAACTGCGCCATTCTGCAATATTCAGAAGGGGCCAGTTGCGCCACCAAAAACATGCTGAGCAACAGCGCAATGGAAATGAAGGCATGCGCAACCGAAGGGGCGGGTCCATGCATAAAGTGCGCAATAAGATATCCGAACACTTGCGCAATGCGCAGAGTGGCGAGCCGGAAGTTGCGCAAGAGTACCGGATTTGAGCCAAAATAAAAAGGCTCTGAAGCGGCACAAGAACCTAGCAGGCCGCAAACTGGGGAGAGAGACATAGAGAGAGAGAGAGAGAGAGAGAGCAGAGGAAGGGCAGAGAGGGACAGTGGGTCCAGGAGGACAGAGAGGCCAGTGGGGGTGCCGGTGCAGTGGAAGCAGCAGTGGGGGCAGTGGGGTAACACAGGAACAGCAGCGGGGGCAGAAGCCAGGGAGATGGACAGTGTCAGCTTCACATGGAAGCTGTAATGAGGGTGAGACACCATGCTGCAGGGGGACGTGGCCGCGGAGGGGCCCGTCGGTGGTATGCCCCCGACAGGCGGTATCGTGCCCGCATCAGCTTCGAGCTGTACACAGATGTCGAGATTGTGGCCCGGTACCGCCTGAACAGGGCAATACTGAGACGGCTCTGCGAGCTGTGCAGTGATGTGATGCAGGCACCCTCACGACGGAGTCATGCTCTGTCCGTGGAGACCAAGGTGACAGCCTGCATGTGCCTGCTCGTCACGGGCACCTTCCAGAGGCCGACAGGGGACACCACAGGCATTACACAGTCGGCCATGTCACGCATCCTCACCCAATTCCTCAGCGCACTGCTGCCTCATGCTGTGGAGTACATCCATTTCCCCAGCACCGCGGCAGAGCGTACAACAAACATGCAGGAGTTCCAGGGTAGCACATATGCCTGGCATGCTAGGGGCCATAGACTGCACCCATGTGGCCATTCGCACGCCACCTGGCCCCGACGGCCATGCTTATCGGAACCGAAAGAGCTTTTCCAGTGTCAACTGCCAGGTGGTGTGTGATGCCACTGGGCGCATCATCAATGTCTGTGCCACACACCCTGGCGGAGCACATGATGCCTTCATATGGCACCAGTCTGCACTGTGCCATCGATTCGAGAGGGAACATCCCACGGGTCATCTAGTGGGTGAGTACACATGTATGGAATGCAAACTCTGTGCAAGGGTGGAATGACACAGGTGCCATGGTAGTGGCACACAAGGATATGGGCAATATGGACCTGACATGACACTGATCTCCACTATCTCCACACAGGTGACTGGATACCCACTCCGTCCCTGGCTGCTCACACCATACGGCGCCCCGACCCCAAGCGCAGCTCGGTTTCAATGAGGCACATGCCGCAACCACGTAACATCATAGAGTGGGTGTTTGGGATGCTCAAGGCACGCTTCCGATGCCTGGACACCTCCAGCGGAGCCCTACAGTACAGCCCCAAAGGCCTGTGGGATATTCCTGGCCTGTTGCATCCTGCACAACATGGCCAAGACCATGGATAGCCTGACAGGTCCAGAGAGGACAGCGATGGGGACAGCCAGTGCGCGCCGGTGATGTGGGTGATGAGCAGCCTCCCTGGATGGAGGGACCCCTGACTGACCCAGCAGGCCCAGCTGCACGGGACACCATTGCAGAAGAGCACTACTCCCAACACAGGTAAGTCAAGGGGACATGTGCAGGCAACACTGTCCATGCGCAAACCCACAGGCACACAGGGAACACACCGTGCATGAAGGTCAGGGAGTTGAAGGGTCCAGGCATACCAACACCATCAGAGGGGTGAGCACTCATATGGACACACACACACCAGGCAGCATACAGGGCAGCAGCACAGCACTAAAATGACATTGCCAACACACAGCACCACCAACCACTCCACCACCTGGACTGTCCACGTCGTGTGTCAGGACCTGGGCAACCTTGCACCTTGGTGTACAGTGCAATGCAGGCATCATCATGCACACGCACCTGTGGACAGCAGTTGGGAGAGTGTGCAGGTGGTCCGTGTGTCAGCTTGGTGAGCAGAGCACCCAGCAGTGCACTGCCCACCATGACACACATTGCACACAGGGCAGCACCAGACAGGGCCTGCATTGGGAGACAGCTCAGTCAGGTAGCACTGTCCCACGGCCACCACGGATGCATGGGCGGCCCCACCGTGGCCTAGCAGCACTGGCAGGCTGAGCAGGGGCCACATCGGGTGGTGCTGGTGCACCACCAGGGGTCCCAGTGCGTGACCGCGACCTTGCCCGCACAGGGGTCTGCATCCTGCCAAACAAACTTGCACCAGGGTGCTCGGGATGCCCAGCAGAACCCGCATCGACAGGCCTGGTGTCGCATGCGCCCGTAGCGGGGAGTGGGTGCGCACTGTGTGGGGTGTGTGGTACAGGGGCACCTGACAGTGTGTGTCACGTTCGCCACAGAGACCACTGCCTGGGTCAGCCTGTCAATTGCAGCAGTCACATCCACTTCATAAGGACCAGCTCAACTAGGTCCCGAGCACACTCCTGCTATGCCGCCTCCATGGACACAGACAGTGCCTCCACGGACCTTGCAACCCACCCTGCAGTTGTACCGACTCCTGCAGCAGGCGGGTGTGCGCGTCCAATGGGTACTGTGCCCCAATGGCATCGTCACCCCCAGGGTGTGGACGGTCCTGGTGCACAGCACCCCTTGAGGGTGGGCGCTGTTCACCAGGATCAGGTATGGGCGGATCAAAGGGCGGTGGACATGTGCCACTGCTTGACACTGTCCCCCCAGACCTGGTGTTCAACTGCTGCTGCCGCCCCTCCAACTGCTGAGCCCCCAGGTCCACCTGTTCCACCTCCGTGCTGTCAACAGTGCCAGACACCTGCACAGCCACCGATGCTGCCCCACCGGTGCTGACAGGCACAGCCTGGGACTGTGCCAGCATGCTGGCTACAGGTGTGCACCAGGAAGGCCCAGGGCACGTGTTGGCCTGCCATGTGTCCATCGTGGGACACACACCTATCATTGACCATTGCAGGCCTGCTATCATCAATGGTGCAGGTGTGTGCCACTGCCATAGGCACAGCATGCTGGCATACCTGCATGCCAGACTGCTGTGACACAGGCTGTGCACCTCCTGCACCCGTATCACTGACGCCGGAGTTGTTGACCCAGCCTGCATGCTGCTGCAGTGCCTGCAGGCTGGTGGCGGAGGTGGATGGTCCCTCCTCCACGTCCAGCAGGTCTGCCTCACTGTCTGGACCCACCACCACCACCATCTCCTGCAGGAGAACAGGATCTGTAACAGAAAGAGTACATGTGAGTGCATGTGAACAACAGCCCCCAACAACATCACCATGTCATACCGTGCAGTGATGAGCTCCACCTGTCTGGAATCCTCCGCCTGGACGCCACAATGGCACTCAGCTGCATGGCTGCGACCAGTGTCTCCTCTGTAGGGGTCAGCTGCAACACCACTGGTGGGCCCCCCACAGTGCCAGCACTCGCCACCCTGAAGGCTGCCACCTTCTCCTTCAGCCTCCTGCGGTCAGTCCCCATCTTCTTCCGGCATTCCTGCACGGAGCGCTGGTGGCTTCCATGCAGGTTGACGGCCCAAGCTACCCCCTCCCATGCAGCTGCACGCTCCTGAGGGGTGCCCCTCCGTCCACTCAATACTGGCTCATCCTCCAGGTAGGCCTGTAAGAGGGCCTCGGTCTCTGCCGTGGTGAAGTTCGGCCTCCTCCTACGCCCGCCGTCCACACCCTCAGCCTGGCTCTGGTCAGTCATGGTGATCTGTATGGGTGGAAGTGGACACCTGTCACTGTGCAGTCCACAGCATTTCCCCATGAGCATAGCTGCCGGCCGGGGGCAGAAGCCCCCGTTTCCTCTCGCATGGCGATACTGATAAAAGGGTGCCCTCTGTCCTTTCTAAGTGCCCTTTTCATGCTCAGCCCCCTCAACCTTTATCATCCTCCAGCACCCCTGCCCATGAGCAATGTCCTGAGCATCACACAGCATGTAACTCACCTCTCACCTGCAGCAACCAAATCTGGCCGGCACAACCCACTGTCGCAATTTTTATAGCGCAACACATACAAATGAGGTGTGGCGCAACTTTAATGACATGCTAATCGCGCCACTGTGCCTTTGAATGGCTGATCGAATGATTTGCATATGTCGGCTGAATATCGCGTATTTGTGCTTAGCGCAATACGGAAGGTCCGGCTGAGCCGATGGCGCATGTTTGTGGCTGCGTGCTACACTGCATAGCGCATGCCCAGACAGGTTACGCATGCGTCGATCGCGCTGCAGACCTGCTGAGCGAGAGGCGATTCAGGCCATGGCCACCATTGTGCCAGTGGCGCTACAGCACTGGGCACTATATGGCGCTGTGGCACTTCTGCGCGATAGTCCACTGTGGCACTGGTGCTCTGCTTGGCAGTCGCGTAGGATGCCTATCGTCCTATGGCGCTGTCGTAGCCTGCGTCATTGCCGTGACCTGTGTATGCCCTCTGACCCCGGGCGCTGTTGGCATGCTATGTGGTCGCTCATTGCGCTTGTCTGGTGACAGCGCCATGGAAGTGACGGGCGCTTGTTCGAACAGCGCCGATTGAGCCTGTGCTGGTCTATTGTGCAACAACTCCACGTGGGTTACGGGCGCAGCGGGTGCCATATTGCCTGCTGTAAAGTTGGTGCCATGGCTAGAGGAGGGCGGTGTCCTGGAGCCAGCTTGAAGTGGCCAACCTGGTGGCCCTGGTGAGCCCACTGTGAGGCACTGTATGGTGAGGCCCCCTCACCATGCCTAGGACCCATGTGTGCAGCAAGTGGCCACTGACCTGGTGGAGGTCACTGGCCGGGCGGTCTGCTGAGCAGTGCCGGCACCGGTACAGTGACCTCCGCTGGAGAGGCGGAACTGTTAGCGGCTGCGTTCACGTGCCAGGTGGGCGTGGTGCCTGAGCCAGGTGAGTGTACCATCTATGCACTATATTCTCTGTAGGGTGTGTGTGTGCTTGGGTGGCTGTGCATAGGTGTGTCAGTGTGTGCAGCTGTGCGATGGATGGTTATGGCTGTGTGGGCAGGCTCTCACTGGGGCAGGGGCACTCTGCTTTTGAGTCACACTGATGTTTGTCTCAACATATGTCTCCCACAGGCTGGATTGTGAGGACACAGGACCAGGGTGATGTGGGCCATGCCAGGGCCCCGGTGCCAGGGGATGTTGTGCCACAGCAGCAGCAGCAGCAGCAGCAGCGTCAGACCCAGCTGCTGGAGGAGTGTGAGTATCATTACTTCATGGATGCTATTGCATGCTGGGGGGGCAAGACCACCAGCCATGCGGGACACAACCAAAGGGGAGGTCATAGTTCCACTATACAAACACTAGTGAGTCCCCACACTGGAGTACAGTGTACAGTTCGGAGACCATACTGCTGTATGGACATGGACTGGGTGGAGAGGTTCAGAGGAGGGCGACATGGATGGTGCATGGATTGCATCACAAGTCCTATGCAGACAGGTTGGACGGAACTGAACATGTACTCCCTGGAGAGGAAGAGGGTGTGGGGATATGATGGGGACATACAAGTAACCTACAGGGGGGAACAGAGTGCAGGAAAACAATATTTGTAAGCGTAAAGGATGTTCCAGGACTAGAGGGCATGGGATGCAGTTGGAGGGGGGTCGTTTAAGAGGAAACATGAGAAAGTATTTCTTCACAGGATGGGTGGTGGACAAGGGGAACACCCTGCCAGAGGAAGTGGTGGGGGCTGACTTGGTCACGGGATTTATGAATGCATGGGTTAGCCATAAAGGAATTCTGGAGGTCAGGGGTGAGGGGGAACGGACTTATAGGACAACAGAGTGAACGTACAAGGTCATATGGCCAGACTGGGTGGCCCATAGGCCCTTATCTGCCGACACTGTCTATGTATCCATGTATGTAGGCATGACACAGGTGACCTGCATCACAGTGCAGCATCACGGCATGTCTGTGTATGCATCACAGGTGGTCCAGGCATGCACTGGGCACATAGCTGTGTAACTGGCATCGCACCACGTTGCCACATCACTTGCCAGCCTAGTTTGTACTGTGATTGACGTGGGCAGTGTGTGTGGGCGGTGGTGCACATAGCTGATGCCCGCCTGTTTGTGATGGCCATGTGCATGTTCCACTGTGGGGGTGCATGCCATCACAGGTGCGGAGACATTGGGTTATATGGCTTGCAGGTTGGGTGGTGTTCAGGGTTGTGGTCAGTCTCAGCCATTGACTGTGTTCCCATTTTCCTGGGCCTCGAGGTACTCAGGAGGATTGAGAGGGGTATCGACACTCACCCAGGTGTCACAGGAGAACCAGGCGATACTGCAGGCCACCAGCGCCATGGTTCCAGGAGCGGGAGGCACAGGATGGGACACCAGCAGGGGGAAGACCGGCAGCCAGCTGAGCCATAGGCCACATTCCCTTCCCACTTCTCCCATCCCTATCACCCTGCCTTCCCTCTCCAGGTTTTTATTCCCTCCCCCTTGAACACCCCTGCCTTTTACCCGTCCCCCCCCACTTGTACATAGTTTCACCTGTTTATGTTTATATGTTGATCTTTTAAATATACATTTCTATTTTGATACGACTGCTGTGTTGGTCTCTGATTTGCAACTGGCTATGGGTGCTCCGTTGCAGGGGTGTACATGCCATCTGGGCTGGTATGGTCCTGGGTATATGTGTGTGTGTGTGTGTGTCCATGGGGAGGTATCACCAGCATGGCATTGACTTTCTGTTGGTCTTGCCGTCTGCTGCCACCCACTGCTGGGTGCACAGGGTGGGTCTGGCTGGTATGCTTCTCTGCAGCATGGGGTTGACGTGTGGCAGGGGGGATGCATGGTGTTTCCTGCAGTGCCAGTCACTGCACATGAGCGGTGTCTTGGGGTCACGGTGCACGGTGTGCTGTGTGCGTGGGGGGGGCTGATGTGCACTGCGGTTGTCAACCCCCTGTGTGTGGCACTCTCTGCCTGCCAGTGGTTGTGCTGGGGTGTCATGGCTCTGCTATGCATTGTTGGCTTGTCCCCATGGGCACGTGGATCATCCGTCCCACCCCAGTGATGCTGTGCTTGGGGTGTGCGGTGTGGTGTGGGTTCTGCAGTGTGTTCCTGTGCCCATGTGTGGCATGGCTGGCGGTGGGCCCCAGCCTGCCTCCTGGATGTGCAGTTCAATTGCTCTGGGGGCTGTGCTTGCGCTATGGCAGCTCTGGAATGCTCAGCTGAGCTTCATGGATTTGAGCCATAAGCGCGGCATTTCAGCTCAGCTTCTCCTTCCTGGTTGCCAGCGATGGCGCGGTATGTGCGATATTGAGACGTTGGTTGCTTGCGCAATTTGCTCTGCTCCATGTTTGAATATCGCACCTGTTGCGCATTTGCGCAACTGGTTTGTGCTTGCTCCTGCTGTTGCGCTACTTTTGAGCGCAGTTTGAATATCTGGGCCCCAGTATAATCATTAAACATGTGAAAACATTTTACTGCGGTACAGTAAGTATGAGACTGGAACTTTATGTAATAATAAACCATAATAACAAGCCATAAAATAACATTGATTAAACAAGTGTACTAAATGATTTAAGTAAAAACATATACCTTGTGGATTTGTACAAGAGGAAAACAATCCCCTTATAAAAAATAAACAACAGTAGACAATAACAAACATCAGGTAAAAACAGTTATTCATATGAAATCCATGCAGATAACCTTAATGGTTGTGGCACTATATTAGCTAGTTTTCTCCATGAAGTATTCAAGGAGTCACACTTTTCTTCTTAATGCATAGAGTTTTTCTGAACAAAATGTTGGCATAACATTTGACTGCCATTTAGGATAATTAAAACAGGGTAGCTTGGGCGCACTCCAGTATTTCAACAACATGTGTTTTGTATATATACATGCACGTTTGATTATTGATTCCTGTTAATCTAAATTTAAATATCCTCAGTCACTGAATAACATGCTTTTAAAGTTTAAGGG
Organism: Neoceratodus forsteri; assembly: GCA_016271365.2. NCBI lineage: Eukaryota > Metazoa > Chordata > Ceratodontiformes > Ceratodontidae > Neoceratodus > Neoceratodus forsteri. The sequence goes on along the minus strand of CM028131.1, from coordinate 1,536,086,140 downwards.
TATGCTGAAACCCAGTATTTTTTGTATTTCCTTTATTGTTTTCATCTACCATATTTGTACTCCTGGACACAACCATAACTGTTGATATAAAGAACCAGCCTTGCCACACTTATGGCAACACAGGTGATCTTCGTTGACCTGCATTTTGTGTCATCTTTTTGTTGTATAGTATGCTTTGGTAATTATTTCATGTTGTATAGATTTATTATTTTTGTGTATAGGAACTGTTTTTTTGCCATTGTCCATATCTCTTTCCAGTTATACCTATTTACTTCCTCTCCCAATTCTTTTTATCACTGGTTCTAATTCTTATTTTCTAACCTTTGGCAAAAGTTATTTTTCCTTTGCATACTATGCACACTACTCTTATTTAAGATTTTAGTTCACAGTTTTCCTGTTCTAATCTTTTATAAAAAGGGTATATTTGCAATCAATTTGCTTACTTTTATAGGTGTATTCTGGAAAATTAATGAATGGCACCTTCAGTATGTTGTATTCTAACAAGTTCAAAAGTATTGCATTAACTTTTTCTCTAATTTCATGGTGGGAATGCAAACCATCTGAATTTATCAAATCTCATGAATACTATATATTTAACACATTTACTTTTTTCTTTATTGTTATCTGTGACTGAGTAGGTGGTTTAGCAAGCAATAAGACATGATGAGGTGTGGGTTATCTCCTGACAAGAGCACGCTCAGGTGCGTTGTTAGAGTAGAGGCACTTACGCCGAGTGCGCCTTACGCACCTGGGCATGCTCTTATCAGGAGATAACCCGTACCCGGAGGTCTTATTATGCCTTATAAAATGGGCCCCTAAGTAATCATAAAAAAAAGAAAAAAAGAAGAAAAAAAGTCAGAAATATTTAAAAAAAGGTTTAATGCTTGAAATAGTAAAAATAGTCCCTGTAAAATGTTGTCATCATTGCAGTAGTGGACTTCCATATATTGCTCACATTTTATGCCTATCACTGCTAAAAAGACAGTATATGGCCAGCTGTTAAACAGAGTTTTATGGTTGTGTTTTTATTTATTTATGTATGTTTCTGTAGCTTTTGCCTTGTAAAGGGTATTTGTGTCATGGAGAAACTAAGTGGCCTGAACAGTTTTGTGAGGATAGTGGAGCTGCTGCTGCCCCCACCCGCAGAAACATTTCAAGTATGAACACAGACACAGGCTGTTTTATTTAGTATTACTTCTTTTTTATTGATCATCAAAGACAGAGCATCATATGATTTTATGTGTACTGCCAGGTTTTCCGGGTATAAGCGTGTCTCTCAGGAGCTGCTGTAGTTAGGCGTTCGGGTTTTCCTGTATCGTAGGAATCAGCTACTTTGCAGTGAACATGTGGAGCCCAGTTTTTTTGTGTGGAACTGTTTTGTTTAGAAGAACTGTTGGTGTAGATGGTGAAACGTTTGATTTTCGGGCATTATTTGAAAGTCGCATCTTGGCGGCACGTGCACAGCGCTCACTGGGTCCGAGGCGACTTTGTGAAGAGAAGCAGAAAAAGGTGATTCTTTTAATATTTTAAATGGCCAACAAGTGTTTGGAATAGTATGAAGCAGCAGAGTTTTAGAAGGTGGCAATGTTGAGGGAGATATTTATTCTTGTGAGGTGAAGAAGGCTCCAGCTTGGGTATGAGGCTCCAGCTTGGCTTCGGAGCAGCGGTCGTCTTACGAGCTCTGCCAGCCAGCATTTTTGTTTATGCTTGGCAGAGGTCACTGATTTGTTGATGTGGTGGGGCATGTTGGTGGGCAGTAGTCCCGGTTGGCAGTATACATACTGATAAGGACACGGCAGAGCTTGACTTTCAGCCAATCAGGATTCTGGATTGTTTAGCCCATTTTATAATGGTCATTAAAGTATAATACCATAGTCCATGACCACGGAATTGTATCAAAAATGATAGCTTCCATCTGTGTGAAAACTGTCTTTAAATATAGAATAGGACATTTTTTATATAATATTGGAAATACATTATAGACCTTATGGGGGCACCAGACTACTGTTTCTAAGAAAAAAAATCAAATGAAGAAGCATCATGTCCCTTAATACCATACTCTAGTACCCATGTCAATGCTATACTTAATTTTGCTGCATGGTAATATACCTCTGGATCTGGGTATCCCATGACATCCTGTTCTCTTGTAATACATAGAGTTTTCCAGGCTATGGAGTGCTGCCCCGTCCACAGAAATTTCTGAAGGATGGTACTGAATTTTTTTTATTGTCTATATTGGTATGCTCCCATACAGTCCCTGGTACAGATGCAATAAATGAGGTAAAATCATTATTGTGAGGATTTGGCTCCTCCCCCAGTGTGAGAATGGTATGTTCTGCCATCTGTCCAAATGAATAATGATTTTATTTTGTACTGAAAGAGTATTCCTTATAAATTGATTTTTTGGAATTATTTGTTAATGTTTAATCTAAATAGTTGATCTGATTTTCCTTTTGAACTTCTTGTGTAATTTTTTATTGCTGCATCAGATGGAGTAGTAACTGGGAGTATAATAGATTTTTGCTTATTCAACTGGTATCCAAACAGAAAGAAGACCATCTGAAACTCACCCATTAAAGCTGAAAATGATATTTGGGGATGTGTTATAAGAATAAAATATCATTGACATAGACATTAATCTTTAGCTGACAACCCTCCACATCAGTACTCATTATATTATTGGTTTCTAGTGAGATGATAAACAGTAGAGGGGACAGCCTTGCCCTACACCCTTGATCATAATTATTGGTGCAGTAATGTACCGATTTATTTTGAATCTTTGTGTTGGTATGCTTAAAAAATACCTTATTATATTACAAAAATGCTCCAGCAAGTTTGATGATTTCAGACATGTGTTCATAAAAGGCCATTATAATATGTCAAAGGCCTATGTTGCACAACCACAAGTGCCATGGCTTCTCCTTGTCTCTCTTTTTGTAGTTCTATGGCAATTTGTACATGCCTTAGACCTTGATGAATGGTGCATTCTCTAACATACCCAGTTTGATTATTGTTTACTAAGTGTGATATGGCACCCTCTCTTCTATAGACAATAAATGTGGCTATAATCTTGTGTTCCACATTGAGAAAGGTTATTGGGCATTAACTGTCTGTAGATTGTGGGTCTTTATTCTCTTTGTGTAACAAAAGTACTAATGCTTTTAATATTGATTTGGGGATATTGTTATTGCACAAGTAAAAAAAAAAACAGTGCACACCAAACCATCAGTGTGCTGAAGCATAGTGCTGTTTATTAGTGCAAAAATAAAAAGGCTATAGATCAGCAGCTCCATCGGCCCAAGTGCTTTGACTCACTCTGAGTCTTCTTCTGGGGGGAGTTGCTAATTAGCTACACGAAGCCCACTTATATAGTCTGAGTGCAACCAATTACAAAAATACTTTAATTAGTTTTATACAGATAAATATTTAAATGGATCTGCTTTAAAATTGATTTCCAAAAAAGGAAAAAAAAATTATTTCTCAGTGCAATTTATGACTACAAGGAGGCAGGATAGTATTTCACATCAAAGTAAGAAATATGAAAGTGACTAGGTATAACTGCTATTAAACATAAAAATACAATGGCTAAAGTGATTTTCTGAGATTTTGAAGATACCTTGTTCATATACTTACTATGCCACTGCCACCCATATGTCAGATGTTGAAGCTGCAAGTTGTTTTGTGAAAAAAACTGTCAGTCATTTTTCTGTTTTATCAGCACTTTGTTTCTGCCTGCCCTCCAATTTTTTTTGTGCGACCACACCCCCAGAATGATGTCATGCAAGAGATGTTTTACATACAGCAACACAGAATTCTGGGTAAATTGTAAAGTTGACTTAAATGTTCATTACTCAGAGGTGCAGTCCCTTATTTTGGTAGCGGTGACTACAGTACAGCACCTGATATGCAACTTATTTATTTATGTAAATGTTTCACCAGGAAAGACATACTGAGCAGACAAGCTAGTATCCATATGCGTCCTGGGGTAGAGGGGAAAGGGGTACACAGTAGGTACATGTGTAGCAAGGCATTGTGGGTACAGTACATAGCTGATTTTTATGTCTCACTCTTCCTATTTTGCTAGTGCAGATGTCTGAAATACCAAGACTGACCAACAGAGGTCTCTTAGGGTTACCACCTTTTAAGAAGCCCAGAGTGGAACATTTCTTACTGAAATATATATATTTTTTTTTTACAGGACAATATGTGACATTGACCAATACAACAGACCCGTTTTCTCAAAATAATCCGAATTAAGACTAAGCGTTGTAGTTTTTTTGGTTGTTTCTATTGTTCCTTATTTTATGGCATTTTAGTTAAGGTATTCTGGTTTCTGCAATATTTAGAAGAAAGTTAGACAATATTTTTTTTTTCTACTATAAGGTCAGGACATGCAGTATTGTTCATGTCTTTTTTTTTTGTGCAGGACATGGCTGCCCAAATCAGGGCTGTCCTGCAAAAATCAGAGGAGATGGTAATCCTAAGGTCTCCGTTTCACAACAGTGCTTAGAAACTGTTTCCTTGCATGATGTCACAGTTGGGGGTTGCAGCACTGAGAAAAAAAAAGGTGCACATTATGCAAATGAGGCAGAGCACTTAAATAAAAGCATTTTTCTCATGGAAAACAGCACTTTTTGGCAGTTTGACTGACTGGAGATTGAATCACGACTCCTACAGGTTACTAATCCCATTTGCTATGGCAAAACTCAGAAAATCACTTTAATATTTACATAACAATTTAAAACTCCTGAATTTTTTTTACAAAACCACTTTCTTTACTGTTAACAATGTTCAACCTTGTTAAAAGCAACAGTACTAGTTAACAGTTAGAGCAAACAAAAACATCAATGTGTCTGATTTTCTTTTTGCTTCATTTCATTCCTGAGGCAAGATGAAGAATTATGAAGTTCCTAAAAGGTTTTTGCTCCTTTGCCAGGTTCACTAGCATGGATATAAGCAGATCAGGGTGGTGCTGTGCTGTTGGCCTTTAGAAAGATAACTGGCAACACCCTGATATAGCTGCATTATTTATTTCATTTGAAAATTGATGATCAGGGAAAGCACACTGTGCCAGAGTTCATTTCCAGGCACAGGGGAAGGGGATATGAGATACAAAATACATAGCACTGACACAGTTACAATACAGTGCAATCAGAGAACACAGTTTAAAACAGGAGTAAGTGCAAAATGAGCATTCAACAAAATCCACCATTTCAGCCACACCTATGCTAGGGTAGGAGGCAAATACAAGGGGAGAAGTCAGCTGGGGGAAACAGGAATGGGGGAGGGAAGGAGTTTCAGCTGGTACCTGAAGGAGACGGGGAAGAGTTGAAGCAGACAGGGGAGGGGAGTTGATTCCAGAGTGAAGGGAGACAAAAGGAAAAGGCTATTTGCCCAGCAGAGGAGCAGGGATGAGGAATGGCAAAGATGCAAGGATCCCTGGAGCAGTGGGAGCAGGAGGTACATGGGATGGAAGGAGGATTGAGGAGAGATAAGAGGGAAGGGATCCAAACCACTATTTGGATGTAAATGAGGCACAGTGGTTCTGGAGATGTGGGTTAGAGGAAGAATGGATAAAGAGGAATAGAGCGAGTAATGGTGAGTATGAGAGGGGGAGTTGGTAACAGCAGCAGAAGGAGTTGCTGAGGGTGTCCAATCTGGCCAGGGAGGTGGAGGGAGCAGTACCATAGACTATGTCCGCATTGTCAAAGACTGCAAGCACCATTTTGGTGACAAGCTCACAGTGTATCTGTGAAGAAAAACAGTCTTTATTGTGATACAGTGCACCAAGTTTAAGGAGGAGCTTGGCATGGATGGAGCCAATATGGGCAGAGAAGTCTAGTTTGCTGTCTAGCCACACACCAAGGTATTTGAAGGATTGAATCCCCCTAAAGGGGAGCCACCCCAGGTGGAGGAGACAGGCAGTACTGGGAGTCTGGTAATTTTTGGCTGCCGCCAAAAGTTATATATGCATTTTTTTTGTATTGACCCAGACTTAGTTTGACTGGAACCAGCACAGGACATTGTGGAAATCTTGCTGGAGCAGATCTTCCATGGCTGTAATGGAGGTACAGATGACTTTGTCATCTGCATACATGTAGATATGCGAGTAGGCACAGGCCATGGGGTGGTCGTTAAGAAAGATGGAGAACAGGATGGGCCCCAGGATGGAGCCCTGTGTGACCCCCATCTGGATAGGAAGTAGAGCTGTCAGGGCACTACCAACCTGTACTGACTGCAGATGGCCCGAGAGGTAAGAATGGAACCAGTCTACAGCAGGGGCTGAGAGACCAGCTTATCCAGAAGGAGTGGATGGAACACCAAGTCAAAGGTCTTGGCCAGATCCCCGAAAATGGCACGTGTCATGTGCCCTGATCCATCCCTGAGAAGACAGCATCAGTTACACACAGCATGGAGGAGATGGTGGAGTGTTGCTTCTGGAAGCCAGACTGGAATGTGGAGAGGAACTCAGTGGAGAATAAGAAATCAGAGTCTAGTGTAGACAAGCTTCTTAAGTAGCTTAGCAAAGGAAAGGTGGGGAGGGAGGGAGGAGGAGGAGATGGCCAGAAGTTACATGGAGAGGAAGGACCTCCTTTGAATACAGTGGATACAGTTAAAAAGTGACCTTCAGGTAGGAGGTTTTCATAAAATGGCTGAGGGCTGCAATCTTTACTGTAGATCCACACAAGTTACAATATTTGTCATTAAACACCGTCTTAAAATAACTGAATGAATTTAAAATACCTTAAAGATCATATGCAAAAGCTTTTGCATATTGTTAATAAATCTTGAATTCAAGTCCCTGTGTCATGATTAGTGTTTCCTGAAAATGTCTTGCTGTTTGGTTTGGTGGTTTTCTTGAAATCAGCATTTGTTAACTTGCTCTACAGTGGAATTATTTCTCTCTCTCTCTCAGTCAGGCTTAGAGAGTGATTACATCATCTTGGAGTACTGTAGTTTGCTGCTTCAGATTCCCAATCACAGCAGGCTGTAGAGTTAATGGTTTGTTCAGGTTTCTTACAAACTCAGTCTGTGGATTGCGTTTAGATAGATTAGTTTAAAATCTATCATTCTCTTCTTATAAAACTTGATCATTTGAGTTTTAGGGCTGAATTGAAGTAGTGGAAATATGTCTCTGTGAGAGGTCAGCTTGTCTGTATCACAGCTCTGAGTTTTTTCTCATCAAAACTCAGATTTTTTCTAACTATATAACACAAGGTTGTTTAATGAATATAAAATTAATCTAAATGTTGTTCATTCATACAAATAGTGTGTCCTTGATGTAGCCTTCATAAATACATTCATGTAAGAACATTTTCTTTCATGACAGATTGAAAAACAGGTGCCTGTCACACTCTATTTCAAGCACATGTACTGTTTGAACTTACAAATTTCAATTCTTTGGTGGCTTCTTTGTGAAAATACAGCATGTGTGTATAAATAGAAACACTATATGGCATCCCAATGCACCATGTCTCTTCCCCACAGTTGAGGCAGCTGCACTGCTGCCACCTGTCCCCTGCCCCACAAGCTGCCTGCCTTCTGCTCCACATTTGAGGCTGCTGCAAACTGCTGTCTACTGTCTTCTCCCATACAGTCAGGGATTGTGCATCCTGCTGCCTACAACCCTTGCCTAAAGAATCAGGGTTGCTGCACCCTGCTGCTCCCTGCCAAAACAGTTTCTATTTATACACATACATGATATATTTTCGCTCAGAAACCACCAAAGAACTGAAATGTGTGAGTTCAGACAGTACATGTTCTTGAAATAGTAGAGTGTGACAGGCCCGTTTGTCAATCTGACATGAAAAAAAGTTCTTCCATGAATGTATTTATGAAGGCTTCTTCAAAGACAAACTATTTCTATGAATGAACAAAATTTAGATTGTTTATATTCATTAAACAACCCTGTGTTATATAGTTAGAAAAAAACATAGTTATGATGAGACTGAACTGAGAGCTGTGATACAGACAAGCTGATCTATTATAGAGAAAGATTTCCACTACTTCAGTTCAGCACTGAAACTCAAATTATCAACTTTTATAAGATGAGAATGATAGATTTTCAGCTAATCTATCAAAATACAAACCACAGACTGAGGTTGTAAGAAACTTGGTAAGCAAACCATTAACTCTACAGCCTGCTGTGATTGGGAATCTGAAACAGCAAGCTACAGTACTCCAAGATGATGTCATCACTCTCCAAACCTGCCTGAGACAGACATAAATAACTCCACTGTTTTCAGCCACTGTAGAGCAAGTTAACAAATGCTGATTTAAAGAAAACCACAAAACCAAACAGCAGGACATTTTCAGGAAACTCATAACATAGGGACTTGAATTCAAGCTTTATTAACAATATGCAAAAACCTTTGCACATGATCTTTAATGAAGAAGCTAAGGTTATCAGATTACATTATTGCTCAAAAAAGATAGGATGACATTTTTTGCCAACTAACTACATAGAATTTAACAGCAGATGAGGACTGTCTGGCCCATCTAGTCTGCCCATATATCCTAACCCCCAGTTGTCCCTTGTTTACACTTTCCCCATCATTGCTAGGGTTCTCTTATATCTATCCCATGCATTTTTGAATGCATTCACTGTTTGCACCCCTACCATTTCCTCAGGGAGGCTGTTCCAAGCATCAACTGCCCTTTCCATGAAGTAGTACTTCCTCACATTCCCCGAGTCTACCTCCCTCCAGCCTTATATCATGCCCCCTAGTTTTTGAGCATTCTTTTTTCTGGAAGAGGCTCACCTCCTGGACCTTATTAATACCCTTGAGGTATTTAAAAGTCTCAATCATATCCCCCCTCTCCCTTCTCATCTCTAGTGAATACATGTCAAAGTCTATTAGCCTCTCCTCTTAAGCCTTGTGATGTAGCCCCTGCAGCATCTTTGTAGCCTTTCTCTGGACTGCCTCCATTCTATCTATATCCTTTCTGAGATGTGGCCTCCAGAACTGGATGCAGTATTCCAGATGAGGTCTCACCAGTGATCTACAGAGTTGCATCACCAGCTCCCTATTTCTGCTAGAGATACCCCTCCCTATGCACCCCAACATTCCGTTGGCCCACCATATTACTTTCTCACACTGTCTGGATACCTTTAGGTCATCTGTTATAATCAAGCCTATATCCCTTTCTTGCTTGGTGGGTATCAACAATTTCCTCCATTGAATACTTTTCTCCTGGTATTCCATGCCCCAAGTGCATAATTTTGCATTTCTTGCATTACATTCCAGCTGCCACACCCTTGGCCATTCATCAAGCTTACATAGGTCCCTTCTCATTTATCCCACCCCCTCCAGAGTATCAACTCTATTGCAGATCATTGTGTTGTCTGCAAATAGACACACCTTCCTATCCCTCGGTACAGACAGTTAGTGAGACCCCATCTGGAGTACTGCGTGCAATTCTGGAGACCCCATCTCTGCAATGACATAGATAGAGTGGAGGCTGTTCAGTGGAGGGCAACCAAAATGGTGCAGGAAGACATATGAGGAGAGACTAAAGCAGCTTAATATATATACCCTTGAGGAAAGGAGGGGGAGAGAGGGGACACGATAGAAACTTTCAAGTATCTCAAGGGAATTAACAAAGTACAAGAGGGTAGTATCTTTCAGAAGAAGAGATGGGCAAGAACAAGAGGGAACAATTTAAAGATAGAGGGGGGACGGCTCAGAGGTAATGTTAGAAAGTATTTTTTCACAGAGAGGGTTGTGGATGCATGGAAAAACCTTCCTGGGGAGGTTGTGGAGTCAGGAATGTGGGAGAATTCAAGAATGCGTGGGACCGTCATAAGGCAATTCTGGGGGGGGTAGGAGGAAGTAAGCTGTTGATTAATTAGAATCTGCAGCTTATCCATCAGGTAGGGAAATGGGCAGACTAGGTGGCCAAGTGGTCCTTATCTGCCATCAAATTCTAAGTTTCTATGTTCCAGCCCATCCACAATGTCACTTATGAAGACATTTAAGAGGACTGGTCCCAACACTGAACCCTGGGGCACCCCGCTGGTCACCTCCCTCTCCCTGGATTGAGCCCCATTCACTACCACTCTTTGTGATCTCCCACTCCACCAGTTTCTAATCCAGTTTACCACCCTGTGCCTCACTCCAAGGCTGCTCAACTTGCTTACTAGCCTTCCGTGTGGGGCGGTGTTGAAGGCCTTACTAAAATCCAAGTAGACCACTCCCCCGATCTACCACTCTGGTTACTCAGTCAAAGAAATCTATCAGGTTTGTTTGGCAAGACCTACCTGCCATGAAACCATGTTGCTTTGGGTTCTGCTGCCTGCTGGATTTGAGGTACTGCACAATTCTTTCCTTGAGCAATGATTCCATCAATTTTCCAATTACTGAGGTCAGGCTGACCGGCCTGTGGTTACCAGCCTCCTCCCTACTAACACTCTTGTGGAGAGGGACAACATTTGCCTTTCTCGAATCCACTGGAACCACCCCCTTCTCTAATGATTTATTGAATAGTTCAGCCAATGGTGCTGCCAATTCATTCCTGAACTCTTAATATTCTGGAGTTAATTCTGTCTGGTCCCATTGCCTTGTCTAGTACTGCTTGGTACTGCCTTGACTAATACTGCTGCTTTCTGATAGAAATTCCTATTTGCATAATCAGAAGCACTGATATTGTATTTCCAAACTATTGATCTTCAAAAATCTTTTTAAATATCTTCTTAGGTGACAATTGCAGAGCTGTAAGAAGAACAGTCATAACAGCCCTGTAGTTTCCAAGTCTTGACTTGTAAACAGAATCGAGGGTTGGTTATTAAATTATATATAATCCAAAGCTAAGGAAGAGGACAGGGTTGGGGTAACTTGGATATGAGCAACTCAGTTTCAGAGGTCGTTATGTGAGCCACCCTGAAAGGGTAGCGAGGGGTGAACAACGAGGTGAACAAAAGAACAGGAGTGGGAATGAAAGAGGAGGGAAGCTATGTTGGAGGTAATGCGGCCAGAGGCTGCTGAGCTGGCTGTGTGGTGTGGTGGTAAGGGTGGCTGGCTACAGTGGGGAGAGTGCAGGGTTCATGGCTGGGGAGGAGCACAGTATTTTGTGTTTTTTAAGAGGTAGTACATTTTTACAAGTTTCTCCCCCTCCCTGACATGCACCCCTGTGGAGTTGGGAATCTTTATTAAAGGGGGTGCATGGGGTGAAGCCTCCCATGAGGGGGGTGTGGGGGCACAGCCCCCCACATAAAAATATTTGTTTTCGCTGGTGTTGCCTCACTGGGAGTGTACATCGCTTTTTTGTTTTTTTGGCGATGTACACTCGCTGTAATGGCTATCGTTATTTGGCAATCACCATTATGAGATGTAACCGGGGTGGGGAGAGAAATGCTTGTACTACAACTGTAACCTTAGAAATCAAGCAGGTTTCAAAAAAATTGAGAAATCCAATTTTTTGTTTAGTCCATTAGGGTGAAGGCTTCTCAAATTAAACAGGTTTATTGAAAGCAATGTTGTAAAATCTGTATTAGTTTCAAATGAAATGGTTTTGAAGAAAAATGTTGACACTGATTCAAGTGCTAAGGAAATTGAAAAGTCTATTTTAGCCCCCCCCATGTGATACACAGTGACCCAGGCACACACACAGCACTGCATAGTGCCTGCCCCAAGTGGCACGCAGGCCGGGGCAACACAGGGCATGTGCAGCCACAGCCATGTGTGCAAGCTGGGGGTGACCCATGTGTGTGCCCTCATGTGTGGTGGGCCACATATAGCCTGCATGTGCCAGCGAAGTCCATGAATGCACATCTACCTGGCTGTGGCAGTGCACCCCTGCATGCATGATGATGCAGACACAGCAGTTGGTCCCAGTCCCATCACTGGAGGTCACTGTAGCAGTATCTGTACTGTTCTCCAGTGCATGGAACCCCCATGCGCCTCACCAGCCAAGGCAATGGTGGCCCACACATGTGACCTGGGCACCTGTAGGTCCTCACGGCCAAAAAGTTGCCCCTCCACAGACAGCAGCAGTGCCACCAGGTGAAGCAGCTCTATCTATGTCCAATTCATGGCTCTAGGCCCAATTCCCCCCCTGCCGTAGGCATTGCAGTGTGTGACAGCTCAGTGGAGCATGCACTGGATGTGTGGCATGAGACACAGAAGGTGTCATGTGCACCAGCAGGACACATGCAGTGCACAGTGTCATGAAGTGCAATTAGCCAGACAGCACAGAGTGACGCATGCACAATGTGGACTGCCAAGGTGTGGCAGGTGTCATGTCTGGGTCGCACATGCGTGATGCGCACGTGACAGTCATGTTACGTATGGCAAGCTTGATCACACAGAGTGGCCGTGATGCGCACCACAACACCATCATGCATACCTCACCAATGCACGATCAGGGTACAATACCATCAACCAACACACTGAGCACCACATAGGTGGGTGTGTAATGCATGGTCAGGCCACACCTTGCGATGGTCTGCAGTCGTACAGCCACAATACTCAAAGACAGGACAGCCACGCACATGCGGGGATGCACCATGGGTAGTGGGGGTGGTGTGTACGTGGGGTGTGCGCCACGAAGGATGCACCCGATTCAGGCACATGCACTGAATGCTATGTGTATGTGCGGGAAATGCACCTTACATGGATGAGTCCAAACCAACAGATGCTCTGTGCTGATTGAGATAAGCTGGGGGCAATTATGCAATTCACAGACAATGTGCCTAGCTCAGCCTCATTCTGCATGCATGAGCAACTCAGCTGTTTAGCATCTCATTAACACAGGCCCAGACCTCATTTGCATGCCCCGAGCCATAAATGCTCCCAATTCAGCCCACACTGAGATACAGTAGGTGATTGAGAGGATACACAGCCTTGAGGGAGAGTACACAGCTATTCCTACATGTAGAACTGCAGGTAATGTGGTGTGTCTCTGATTATGGGAGTGTCTGCCTACACCATTGCACATCCCAGGTGTGGGAGAACTTGCGGTGTGCAACAGGACTGTCTGATGCATGCAGCAGTGTCTGTACAGGCACAGTGGCACTGTTGCAACACCACAGGCTGGGGCCAGCTGGGCGAGCCACACCATCAACATGCAATGTGCAGGTACCCCTGGCCATACTGGCATCCCACAACCTATCCCACAGGTGTCACCATGGTGGGGCATGCTGGCCTATGCGGCCACACCAACAGCATGATGTGCATGGTGCATGTGCAGGGCAGACAGCCGTGTATGTGTCAATGGGCATGCAGCACCAGTGGTACAGCTGTGACCCTGTGGATGTCTCTGGCATGTGCACTGTACACACTGGACACAGTCCCAACGGGCACAGCACACTGTGCATGGCCATGCACATGCACACCCTACTGTCCCTGGCTGACAGGTGCTGGTGTGGCAGACACCATCCACAGCCTGTCAGAATGGGCCACATGGGACCCTCACAAGCATGGCTAATGTTTGTATGTATTCTCCCACAGAAACCATGATGTCGGAAGGCAATACCATCACCAACAGAAAGTGGCCTAACTTTACGAAGGACAAGGAGCAGGCCCTCATCAAGGCATGCAACCTGCAGCTGGATGTCCTGACTGGCAGGGGTGGCAGTTGAACGGCATGGGCAGAGGGCCGGGAGGAGGTGGCCCACCATGTCAATGCTGTGGTGTCATACAACCACACCACACAGGAGTGCTGCAAGCACTGGAACAACAGGCACAGGAGGGTGAAGGAGAAGGTGGCCCACATTGAGGCATCCCTCAGGCGGACCGGGGGTGGGCCACCCATGGAGATCTGCCTGAGCCCCAATGAGGGGCTACTAGTCTGTACCATCACCCGGTCCACTGTACTGTGTGTCCCAGGAGGTGGTTTTCAGACCGGTGGTAGCCTGTTGCAGAAGTGTAAGTAGACATGGAGCCCTGGCATGCCTGTACCCATGTGTCCCGGCTGCATGCCTGCCCTGGTGTGCCATGCAGTGCTACTGTGTACCATGGCTGTGTCCATGGCATCGGGGCACAGAACATCCCATGCCCATGTGGTGCATGGGGATGCAACTGCCAGCACTGCCACTGGCTGGCACACACGGTTGTGTGTGCCTGTGCTGCCATCACTATGCATTGTGCCATGTGGCCACTGCCTGTCACCACACAGTGCTGGTCACAGCATGCGCATAGTTGGTGTGGTGTGGTGGGCATGGCACAGCCCTGCAGTGGACAAGCATGCACGCCCATGGGGATGTAGCGCACCTCTGCACATGTGTGCATGTCTGGTGTCCGCTGATTCATACTGTGCAATAACTATGTTTTCCCTTCTTCTTTCCACAGCTCCATCATTCTTCACGAGTGCAGCCATGGCCATGGCTGCACGGGACACCCTACCGGGCAATGATGCGGGTCTGTTGCAGAGGGCTGGTGGCACTGCAGTGGATGGCGCCATCCCTGGACCATCCACTGCACAAGACCCACTGGTCACAGTCCCAGTGGCGGCAGGTCCATCAGGCACCTCGGCCATCACTGTCACGGTGGCTGGCAAGGACAATGCATGGCTGGGGTGCCTGATTGGGTACTCTGATGATGACCATGATGATGCGGTGGACATCGCAGGCACCCTCCTTGTGCTCACCAGTGGTGTGCAGGGGGTGGACAGTGCTGTCACCATGGACATCAATGCCGCACAGCTCGACAGAGACATGTCCGACAGTGGTACATGCACCATGCAGGTATCTATGTGGGTGGCCCAGGACACCACTGATGGCCCCGCTGTACGTGGTGCAGCTGCAGTGGCTGCACAGCTGCCCACAGCGGTGGGTGCTGTGCACCCTGTAAATGTGCCATATGCATTGGCATGGCCATCGAGGGGTCCAGTCAGGATGCTGCAGGGCACACACACCTGTGCCATTGGACCACGATTACACCAGCCATGGACATACAGTGGCTGAGCATGGCCAAGGCCCAAGGCCCACCCATGCCACAGCCTGCCATGGTGCAACCACCGCCCATGTATGCACTGGGGTGGGCTGTCTCACCCCCCGCTCTTCAGTGACGTCACCATGACCCTTCACCCACTGATGACATGGAGGGCTAGCTCCACCTTCTGCTTGCCACTGTGGAGAGACAGGCCACCCTCTGTGCAGAGTTCTGGAGCCACAGGAGAGTGATGGTCTAGGAGCACAAGTCTGTGGCTGCATGGCATGCACAGCTGTTGACTGAGGCATGCCTCATGCAGGGGGGCATGACTGCAGCATTGGAGCAGACTGCAGCTGCTGTGGAGGTGGTGGCTGCATCTGTTGCTTACCGTGGACATCGGGCATCCAGTCGGACACCCAGGAGCACATCCCACACACCCCAGCAGTGATGACAAGTGGACCCTCTGCTGCTGACACTGTCACCGCATGCCTCAATGCCCAGCATCCATGGCATGCATGTTGGCCGTGGGGCAGCAACACCACTGAGCACACATTCATGGTCTTAGTGTAGTACCCCTGCAGGGTTGGTGGCTACACCCCCTGTGGCTGCTGGTGGCACAAGAGCATCCACCAGTCATGGCAGGGGCCACCCATATGTCCGTGGTGGCTGGGGTGCTGCCCTGTAATGTCCTGGTCCCCGTTCCATCGGTGGAGGCCCATACCACCAGTGTGCACCACACATCTGACTGCTGGTGCCTGGGTTGGGGTGTGTGGCAGGCATCTACCTCAGTGCACCACTGCCACCATGGGCTTCCTGTGCAGTACCACCTACATGTATGTGTGTATCACTATTGTGCCATGTGTCATGGGCATGATGAGTGCATTCCAGTGTCCACCATGCCTGTGTGCCAGTTGCAGTGCACACTGACCCATGACATCCCTGGCATGGTCCTGGTGGTACAGGCATGTTGCTGGCTGTGTGTGTGTGTGTGTGTGTGTGTGTGTGTGTGTGTGTGTGCATGCGTGCACCATGGTCTCTGTACTGTCCAGTGTCCACTATGCACGGCATGCCCCCTGTCCACACCATAGTACACCTCCAGGATACGTACCGCCTATACTCACCTGCAGTTCTCAAAGTTCTCCTCCACCAGCCTGCTGTGGTATTGCCTGGCCCGTGCTGCCAGCCATGGGTCCTGGCGGCTCAGTGCAGCATCTGTACCATGGCCCTGTGGTGGTGCATCACCCCCCCACCCTCCTCCTCCTCCTCCTCCTTCCCGGAACTGTCACCCTCACTAGCCTCAACAGGTATTCCACGGTCTAGGGCCATGTTGTGTAGCATACAACAGGCCAGGAATATGCCACAGGCCTTCTTAGGGCTATACTGTAGGGCACCACCTGACCTACACAGACACTGGAACTGCATCTTCAGCATGCCAAAAACATGCTCTATGATGGTGTGTGTAGCGATGTTTGCCTCGTTGTACCGTTCCTCCGCCTCTGTTCCGGGTCATCAGAAGGGGGTGAGGAGCCAGAGCCTCAACGGGTATGCCGCATCACCTGTGGGGGAGAATGGGTGTTCGTTAGTACATTGGTATCATGTGTGGCATGCACCCTGTCCCTGCTCATGGTCTCACTGGTGTGTGCACATGGCATACACTACTGTCTGAGCCTCCCCCTTCCCTGCAGTCCTGCTTCCCTATACCTGCAGCTGTTGTGTGCCACTGTCTGCTTGTGGTGTGCATGTCCCTGTCACACATGCACTGCCATGGCAGTGCCCCATGCCTGGCGTGCTTTGCTCATGTGCCACCCGGTGCCTGACATTGTCTGCCTGTGTCCCCTTGCACATCTCTGCTGTCCCACGGCCTGTACACCTACTGCGCATTGTGCATGTTGCCCCCTGCCAACACCTCATGTCCTGCCAGTGAGGTCCTGTTGTGCTGTTGTGTCCATGTCCCATGCACCTAGTAGATGGCTGCTCAGTATGTCCCCTGTCTCGAACCTCCAGTGAGGGATGATTGGTGCCAGATGAAGGCATCATGCGTGCTCCCAGGGTGTGTGGTGCAGACATTGCTGATGTGCCCTGTGGCATTGCACACCACCTGGCAGTTCAGAGTGGTAGCCCTTCCGGTTCACATATGTTATGGCTTCCTCACCAGGTGGTGCGTGGATTGCCACATGGGTGCAGTCTATGGCCCTTATGACTCCTGGCATGTGTGCCATCCTGTAGAACCCCTGCATGGCTTATATCCACTCTGCCTGCATGCTGTGGAAATGGATGTATTCCGAAGCATGTGGTAGCAGTGCAGTGAGGAACTGTGTGAGGAGCTGGGAAATGAAGGACTGTGATATGCCAGTGGCATCCCCAGTGGGCCTCTGGAAGGTTGCCATGGTGAGCAGGCATGTAACTTTTGTCACCTTGGTCTCCACCAAGATGGCATGACCATGTGCGGTGGGTGCCTGCATTTCATCATAGCACAGCTCACAGAGCTGCCTCAAAATGGCCCCGTTCAGGCAGTATCAGCCTACTGTCTCTACATCTGTCAGCTACTCAAATGACAGCCTGGTGCAGTACCGCCGTGGGGCAAGCCACCTATGGTGCCTTCCACCTCCCCGTCTCCTCATCCTCATGAATACACTGAAAATGGCAACTGGTGCTGCATCCATGCTGCTGCTGGTGTTCTGTCTGTCAATCTGTGGCTGTGGCTGTGGCTGTCTCTGGCTCTCTGCCTCACACTTGCCCCCTCTCAGTCGGTGTGCAGGTTCTGCTGTTCAGCCAATGACCTGCAAGTGGTTTGCATTTAAGTCTGCTTCTTTTATACTTATCTTTTCATGGTGCATTTGGTATTTGCGCTAGAATTGCTCTGTCGTTGCATCATTATTTGGCACTGTGAATCATGTTGTGCTGTGTATGCATGAGTCCGCCCCCTGTTTTTGTGCTGCATATCATTATGATGCCCCTACAGTGCTTCTTGTTTGGCACAGTGCATCTGGGATGTGAAGGCACATTCACCCTGTGTGTGAATCACTTCCTGGCACATTTTCTGGATGCACCAGCGCATCTCAGTTGCAACCAGCACATCTCTTTTGTGAATCCTGCCCCAAGTATTTAATTGGGGAATTTGGTTTGTGGTATGTTATTTTTCATGTGTGGTCATGTGTAATAAAAGTCTCACGTTTTAAAGGTATGTTTTTTTAAAAAAAAGGAAATAGATTGTAATTATGAGGTTATTATTTACGTTATGGTTTAAGGCTTTAAAAATGGAGTAATGGTATAGTAATTTAGATCTTTGATAAAGGACATGAAGATGTCCGAAATGCATCAGATTACTCTGAATGCTTGCCATGTGGCACAGTTTTTTTAAATTTTATAAATAAATGTGATTTTAAAAAGTTAATACATGTCCAGAGTTTTTATCAGAGGTAAGATTGCCAGAATTCAGATAGTACTATTGTATAACAGCAGACAGAACATCTTCCACAAGTGTGGAAATCTACCAATGATGGGGGGGGGGGATAGAAACATAGAAACATAGACTTTGACGGCAGATAAGGACCGCTAGGCCCATCTAGTCTGCACATTTCCCTACCTACAGGATAGGCAGCAGATCCTAGTTAACCAACAGCCTATATCTTCCTGCCCCCCACTAGAATTGCCTTATGTCTGTCCCATGCATTCTTGAATTCTCCCACAGTTTTGACCCACAACTTTCTCAGGAAGGCTGTTCCATGCATCCACTACCCTCTCTGTGAAATAATACTTCCTCACATTGCCCTGAACCGCCCTCCTTCTATCTTTTAAATTGTGTCCCCTTGTTCTTGCAAGTCTCTTTTTCTGAAAGATGCTACCCTCTTGGACTTTGTTGATTCCCTTGAGGTACTTGAAAGTTTCTATCATGTCCCCTCTCCTTCTTTCCTCAAGGGTATACATATTAAGTTCCTTTAGTCTCTCCTCATACAGCTTCTCTTGCAGACCCTGCACCACTTAGTTGCCCTCCTCTGGACTGCCTCTATCCTGTCTATGTCCTTGCGGAGATGGGGTCTCCAGAACTGGACACAGTATTCCAGATGGGGTCTCACCAACTGTCTGTACAGAGGGATAACAACTTCCTGTTTCTGCTGCTGATGCCTCTCCCTATACATCCCAGTATACCCCAGCCCTCCCTATTGCCTTCTCACATTGCTTGCTAACCTTAAGGTCATCTGATATGATTACTCCAGGTCCCTTTCCTGTTTTGTTGTTGTTACTACCTCCCACCCATTGTGTATTCTTCCCTGTTGTTGTTTCCAGGTGCATTATTTGCACTTTTGCATTGAATCCTAGCTGCCATATGTCTGACCATTCCTCCAACCTTGCCAAGTCCCTTTTCATCCTTTCCGCCTCCTTGTATCAACCCTGTTGCAGATCTTTGTGTCATCTGCAAAAGCATACTTTTTCCTTCCAGTCCCTCTGCAATGTCACTGATGAAGACATTAAAAGGACTGGACCAATACTGAACCCCGCGGTACCCCACCAGTAACCGCCTTTCTTCAGAGTGGACTCCATTTACAATTACCTTCTGTGTCCTGTTGTCCAGCCAATGTTTTACCTAGGCTACCACCCTGGGACCCACCCCAGGCTGGTTAATTTGACTAATAATCTTTGTGTGGGACTGTGTCAAATGCCTTTAAAGTCTAGGTAGGCCATGTCCACAGCCCTCCCTGGTCTACTACTTTGTCACCCAGTCAAAGAAATCTATTAGATTGTCTGACATGACCTTCCTGCTGTGAACCCATGCTGCCTTGGATCCTGTGCTCCACTGATCTCTAGGTACTCAACTATTCTTTCCTTCAGAAGTGACTCCATCACTTTCCTACCACAGAGGTCAGACTGACAGGTCTGTAGTTTCCTACCTCTGTCTTGGTCCCACTTTGTGAAGGGAATCACATCTGCCTTCCTCAGTCCTCGGGTACCACACCATCCTCCCATGATTTATTAAAAGAGTAGCCATTGGTTTCACTAATTCCTTCCTTAATTCTTTTAGAATTCTGGGGTGAATTCCATCAGGACCCATTGCTTTGTCCACCTTCAGTTTTAGGAGTTCTTGCAGAACCCTTTCTTCTGTGAAAGGACTGGGATCGACCCCCCTATCAAGAGTGCTTCTGTTAATTGGATTAGGCACTTCCCCCTCCTCTTTTGTGAATACTGAGCAGAAATATTCATTCTTAAAGTCTGACATCTCACATTGTCTGGATATAAATGGCTAGGTGAGATAATGGTCTCAATTTTCAAAAGTCAGGACTGGTGCAAGGGCGGCTTGTGGCATGGAAGGGGGCTAGCACCACAGTGGGGCTACAGCATCCCCTAATTTGAGTGGTTGAAAGCTCTGCCATGGTCGCAACTCACAACTGAGGTTAGACCAGCTAGTTGCTGGTCTAACAGCCTTTGCTGCTAATGTCAGACCTTTGCTGGGTGGTACCCTGCAACTGGCATGTGACACTGACCAGGGACCTGTGGGAGTGTCCTAAAAGGTGCTGTGTGCACGGACGGCAGTGCCAAGGCAAATTGTGGCACCAGGTGAGTGTGCCCATATCAGGCTCACAGACCCGCAGATGGGGTATCGCTTAGTCAGGCTTACTGTATAACATGCATAGTAAGCCCGACTATGTAGTACCCCATCTGTGGGTCTGTGTGCTTGATGCAGGCACACCTGCCTGGTGGCACCATTTGCTGTGGCACTGCCATCAGTGCACACAGCATCCCTTAGGGTACTCTGACAGGGCCCTGGTCAGTGTTCCATGCTGGTTGCATGGTGTCCCCTATCCACTGTGCTACTGTTCCAGTGCCGGCTCTGCGCTGGGTGGGGAGACATGATGGCACCCTCTGTCAGACCCCTCTGGTATGTCACCTGTTTTGTGCAGCATTCTGCCAGTGGCAAATCTGGTGATTTTGGTGCAGGGACCCTTGTTGTTCGAAAATCTGATGCAGGGTCCCTGGTGCACCCGGAGATTGCCATGGGGGGAGGTCAGTGCAACTTGCGCCAATCTACAGGCACTTTGAAAATCAAGCTCGATGTCTTTAGCATGCATTCTGGTACATTTAAAGAAACATATATTTAAATTGTTTCAGGTCTTAACATTTTATAAATGCAATAAGGCTTTTCATGGGTTTGCATTTTGCTTATTTAGCTGTACTCCCAGGGGATGAAGGTAGTCTGACTGCAGCTTTCTCCCTCAGTGCTTTCCTTTTTGTGTTCTTAGATCAGGATAATGTGCTTATAAGAAATATTTTATTGTTGACTTATACAGTGCTTAATAAAAATCTTTTAACCTGCTTTGTCGACACACATCACATGACCATTGATTATTTTCTGACAACCTCATACATCACCAGCAGTACATATGGTTCATATGGAAACAGAAATGCTATACTCTGGACGTTCAGAGCCATTATCAAAAAACTACCCCTATATATCTCTGATTGTCTTCCACTATGCGAGATTGGGAACTATGCACTGAGAAGCTACTCCTTTATTTACTTAAAGGTACCTAAGCTAAAATCACGCTTTGGGAGAATGGCTATAAGCTTTTCGCTGCCATCTCTATGGAACAAAATACAAACATCGCTATAGCTTAGTACCAGGTCAGTCTATCCTCCTTCAAGACACTATATGATCATTTGGTCAAGGAAATTTGCAACTGCTTCCCCTGATCCTAAACTTCCCTGCACTTATAGCATACCATGATGGTGTTGTCCTCTCTGCCTGACCTTGTGGCCTCTCCTTCACATTTCTCTAATACCTAATTGTGCTCCCCGCCCTCCTGTCCTGTGTCCTCTCTGAGGCTTCATCTGTTCCTCGTCTATCCCCTACCACCCTGCCTATACCCTATCTCACCTTGCCTACCACACCCCCCTTCTACCCTGTTACACTGTGTTTTTTCTTTTTTTAACTCACTGTCTGTCTTGTTACTTATGGCATTGTATGTAATATACCATTACCTAACAATTGTCCTCGTTAGTACTTCCAGCTACTGTTACTAGACTCATTATACACCACAAAGGAATTGAACTATTGTTTCCAAACTGTTTTCCACTTATGACTACGTTTAACTATTGTATCTCTGTATTGTATAATATTACTGAGGTGTTATGTTGTGACTGTTCATATATTGTATATCCTGTGTTCCTGTGCTAACCAGGTCCATCTTGTAAATGAGCTATGCTCAACTGTGTTTGCCTGGATAAGTAAAGATTTGATTGATTGATTGATTGATATGCTGATAAAAATTACAAAAAATTGTCTCACAAATGCTTCATTGTGATCATCTGACCAGAATCCTAGACATCTGTTATGCTAACATGTACATCCTGATCATCACGGCTCATGAATTCTTAATGACAGCATTTGATAGAGCCAGCCCAGTGGTGTGGAGGACTGAGGCACTGGGCACTTTACCTCCTCCCACACCAGTGACCTGGGCTTGGGAACCCGAGTTGCTGGGGGTCAGCCAGGGGAGGGGGCTGAGGAGCGGGATTGAGTGGCTTCAAGGCAGCTGTCCCTCTCCTTGGGAGGGATGTGGGCTTCCATGGCTTGTGGCTGCCCCCAGATGGAGGCTAGGTGGCAGCACCAAGTTGAAATGGAGCCAGATATTAGGATGGGTGGGAGGAAGGGGCCATCACCAGAGCCACAGAGCACATGCATGCCTCCATGAACATGTGCTACCTTGTTCTGGGGTCCTGGGATAATGGGGGGAAGAAAACAGAACATGGGGCACCAGGACAGGCTCAGTGAAGTCCTGAAAACAGGGCAGACTGTGATCCTCCAAGGGAGGACCGTAGCTTGCCTGCCCCAGGAACCCTGATGGTAAAAAGCTGTATAGAAAAAAAAATGGCAGCGTTTGATCCTCTAGCACTACTGAATGACTAAATATACATTTGGATTCTGAATCAGCAGTCAAACAGTTGGTGTAAGAACAATCTCATAAAAAACACATTCTCAATGAGGAGGACCTTCAAAAGTCACATTACTAAAAATATTAATTTGAAGTATTTATGGTTTATTAAGCATCAATCATACATTCCCAGGAGTTAGATTAACAGTCTGTGTCATTTCATCATGCAACATTAGTGCCCTATGAAGTAATTAATAGACTGTGAATCTAAACCCTGGTGATGCCAATAGCATATTTTATAAGTTTATTGTAACATGGGTAGGGAAAATACTATATCCTGATTGGCTAAGACCTGTGTGTTGAAAGAGCAAAACGCATGGGTAAAAAAAAGTACTGGCAATCAGGACACAGCACACTAACAATATCAGTGCCTTTTTTTAAAGTTCCTGACTGCCATTACAAACATGGCTGCTACCTTTAGTCACTACAAAAAGCACCCAGGCCCTAAAAATAAAACTCACTCAAATGTGTGTAATCATAATGGAGAAATGAACATGTTATGTGGTTCTGGTACTCGGCTATGCCTCACACATAACATTGTCACATCATGTTGCAAGTTATTTCTTAGCCATCATCCCTATATTATAATGATTTCATCATAGTTATTGCAACAGAACTGGGAAGGAAGGAGTTAATGGCTTGGATTTCTGGCCTTCTGAAAAAAAAAAAAAACAACAACACTGGGATTCCACTCCACTCCACTAGCAGCAGCTTGATAAACTGATGGCTAGATAATAAATCTCAGTGAGAGTAACTAAGAGGAGGAGTGGACAGACAGACAGACAGACACACACACACAGTTTGAAAGGATTGGACCTCTCAAATATAAACTGGATGTTAAATTGATCTAATTGGATATCTATAGGGCAGTTTAAACTGATTGGAACAATTGAACAAATACATGGTAAATGGTTGGTGCATG
The DNA here is from genome assembly GCA_016271365.2 of Neoceratodus forsteri. Classification (NCBI taxonomy): domain Eukaryota; kingdom Metazoa; phylum Chordata; order Ceratodontiformes; family Ceratodontidae; genus Neoceratodus; species Neoceratodus forsteri. Next base: position 1,536,062,420 of record CM028131.1, on the reverse strand, counting down.
CAAAGGGGACACGAAATACCTATTTAAAGGGGGGCTGTAAGATGCTGGAAAACTCCCTTCACCCTGACATCTCAGCAACCACTCTGGGCTCTTTTAAATGAAAGTTTAGACAACAGCTAGATGCAAATGCCTCCTGTAACTGCTTTTAATAACAGTCCTTTTAGTGGTGTCCAGCACTTATTTCCTAGCTATGTATTTAAATTCCTGCATCACCAGATTCCCCACCACCCTCTCCTCTTTACCCATTAATTGTCCTACCTTCTTATCCACTTTTCCTCTCCTGCAGCCTTCTCCCTTTGACTGGGCCTACTTGGGCTGACCCTTCATTTCACTCTTAATAGTTTATTTTTTCTATTTCTTTTTCCTGCTCTACTGAATTTATCCTCCCTGGATGAGGCCTATTGGGCTGATTGTTCTCTCCCCCCACTGCAGTGGTTTCTGTCTGTCTCTGCCTGTTTCCCCAATTGTTGTACTTGCTTGTGTGTATTGATTCTGTCTGTCTGCCTCTGTTCATCTCCCTCCTTTATTTTTATTTTGTGTACTATGGCACATTTGTACAGTGCCACATGTTATGTGATTATGTCATGTTTAACCATTCAGGAAATGTTGAATTTTGCCATGTTTTGTCACCTGCCTGTAACACTTTGTTTTGGCACTTTGTTTGCCCTCTGATGTGGAACATATGTAATGAGCTTGTTCTCAAAGGTATTAATCCAAGATTACAATAAATAAAAAATAAATAAAATAACAGTTACAAGAGGCAGCAACCTGCTGGAATTAAATCAGAGAGGTTTAAGCTTTGAGCCTACTGCTCTAACTACGTCCATGAGAGCCGACAGATAGCATAGGGATCCTCTCCCTCTCTCCCCCCAAGAGTAGCAGAGGGGTAAGAACAGAATAGTATACTTTAGTTAATAGCCTTCTTCTTTTTGTCATCTGTTATTTAAAAACATTTGTTTACTTTTCCTGTAACCATATTATTCTCTTGTGCCTGACATATATATCCTGTAATGCAATTGTTGACCTTCTGTTAAGTAAAGAGCCATTTGTTTACTCAACAGTTGGGGCTGTGATTTAAATTACTAAGGTCATTCATGATTTACACTGGCTGGGCAAAACTCTGTTAGCATCTTCCATCTGAGAGACACACTACCAGACTTTAACCTGTGCAAAGGCATGTAGACCTCCTAGCTCTGTGCAAGGGCAAAAGGTGATTTTGCTGGTGGAACCAACTGGTGGCAGTGCAAAGCAGAGACAGACACCTTTCTGAAAGCTGTTATGGCCTAGAGAGAGAGAGAGGTGGTTTGTTGCAAATTGGTAGTTGTAGTGGGATGACTGTGGACTTTCTAGCACATTAAGAGACAGAGTTTGCCAGTAGAACTATTTTACCTTAGCAGTCACAAAACAATATATATATATATATATATATATATATATATATATATATATACACACACACACACACACAACAGAGTATAATTGTACAATAGCTTTTTTCTGTTTCTAGTTAGCACAGTTTAGTGTAGCTTGAGAGAATGAGCTCCATGTAGTATAACTCACTTATTGTGCAATAGCTTTGTGACAAATTCGAGGAAAAGAGGGTCCAGCGTGAGGGTCTAAAACGGAAGAAGGCAGACCTTATAGCCATCCTGGTGGCACATGACCAGAAGCATAAGGTCCCTGGGTGTGAGTCAGGAGCTGGTGCAGCAGATCCCCCCAAACAGCTTGATGCCCTGTAACTGTAGCTGTTGCTGCAAGACAAGGAACTGGAGATGAAAAGGCTAAACCTTGAGGCAAAAAAGCTGGAGGCAGAGGCCAGGAAGCTGAAAGCAGAGACAAAAAGACTGGAAGCAGAAACAGAAGCAAAGAAACTGGAAGCAGAGAAAAAAACTGGAAGAAAAAAGACTGGCAGACAGAGAAAAAAACATCAGAAAAGAGAAAGAACATCAGCATGAAATCCAGAGACAACAGCACGAGAAGGATATGGCATCACTATGCCAGCAAAATGTAAGTGATTGGGGGGCTCATCTCATGAACTTAAAATTGATTCTAAATTGTTTCCACAATAGAGAGAGGTAGATGATCTTGATCTATTTTTAAAGGCATTTGAAAGAATATGCTCTTAGTTCCAAATAGAAAAAACTTCATGTCTGGTGCATCTTACCCCCTTACTTACGGGGCATGCTTTGCAGACAGTGAATAAAATGAACAATGTGGATTGTGTTGACTATGATAAGATTAAGTCTGTGTTATTAAAACATTTTGAATTAACTCCTGAAGCTTACAGAAAGAAATTTAGGGAGTTAAAGAAAAGCACAGAAGACAGTTACACAGAATGGCATGTTCAATTGTGCACTTATCTTGACCGGTGGATGGATGGGGCAAAAGCAAACATTGTGGAATTGATAAAAGACTTAATAGCAAAAGGAACAATTTCTTAGAATTGTACCTGAGGAACCATGCATATGATTGCTAGACGGGACATGCAGCTCCTCAAAGGAGGTGGCAGAAAGCGCTGACCTGTACATGGCCAGAAGACCATATGCACAGCATACGTCTCATGGTGGGGGTGGGGGAAGCACATGGTTCTAAGGGGTCCTATGGGGGACAGCCCAAAAGAAACCAGCCTGCACCTGAGCCCAAAGCAGAACCATCTGGTTCTAAAGGGACCCAAGAGCTGGGGCCCAAAAAATGTCATATTTGTAATCAAGTGGGGTGTTTGAGGTATAACTGCCCTCAGAAAATGGTTGAGGGGCAAATGCCTGGGGGAGGGGGTGATCACAATAGCACTGGTCTGATGGCAGGGTGTGTGCAGCCTGAAGAACCACATGCCTCCTCTAAGCATATGCACCCTGTTGTAGTTAGTGGGACAGTCACCCAGGGATTGTGGGACACAGGCACTTACAGTACATCTCCCTGATGAGGCAGGATCTAATCCAGATGCAGCAGATGCTGCCAGGGCAATACTCCAAGGTCGAGGGAATCACAGGGCCAGCAGTCCAAATACCAATGGCTAGAGTCTTCCTGAGCTGGGAGGGTGGCCATGAAGAAAAAGATGTGGGAGTGGTAGAGGATCTCCCTGTAAATGTGATTGTGGGGAATGATTTTGACCACATGGAATCTCTGGTGTGTGTTACAACATGCAGCCAGGCAAAAGGGCAAGTTTCTGAGGGTGAAGGGGGATGACTCATACGGAACTAGCCCCTCCCTCAGCAGCTGAGGAAGTAGCTAGCAGGGGGAGGGGCTAGCTAGAAGTAGCAGTCCTGAGCCCCAGTCACAAATGGAGGAGCCCACAGGACTTCCTTCTGAAGGGGAGCTGGGAAGGGTCAGATGAGGAGAGATGGGTGCAGTGCAGCAGGCTGATCCTACCTTGCAAAAACTGAGGGTAATAGCCAACAGGGTTCAGAGCCCTGAGGGGGGTAAAGAGTCAGTTTACTGGGACAATGGGCTGTTATACAGAGAATGTACAGCAGGAAAAGGGCTAGATGGAGACGTGCACCAGCAGCTGGTAGTCCCTAAGGTTCACCACTGGCAGCTTTTGGCCCTTGCCCATGATATCCCTTTTTCAGGGCACTTGGGTGTGAGGTACACAAAAAAAAATCAGTTGACCAACAATTTCTTCTGGCCTGGTATTGGCAAGGATGTGGCAAATTACTGTAGGACTTGCTCACAGTGCCAGAAGGTGGGGAAAATGGGGGACAAAGCCAAGGCAGCTTTGGTGCCCCCGCCCATTATTGATGAACTCTTTAAGAGGGTAGCTGTGGAGATAGATAGATAGATAGATAGATAGATAGATAGATAGATAGATAGATAGACAGTTTATTTATAAAACACCCAATTCCATAGACTCTGGGTGCTGTACAATACAAAATCAGTAACAAAAAGACATATAAGCAGCAGTTCATCATTAAACAAATTTAAAATTCTATCCATCCCTTAAAACCAGTGTATCAATCAGTGAAAGCCTGCTGGAACAGGTATGTCTTTACCCCTTTTTAAAGGCTTCTACTGAGGGGGCCTCTCTTAGATAACCAAGAAGGGAGTTCCACAAAGTAGGCGCCACCACTGAGAACACCCTGTCCCCAGAATGCTGCAACCTAACTCTGGGAACTCCAAGGAGGCCTCCCCTAGCAGAACAGAGTGCCCTGGGCAGATGGTAGGGGGGCGAGGAGATCTTGCAGATAGACAGGTCCCCTTTTGTGTAGGGTTTTGTAGGTCAGGATCCCTACCTTGAAGACAGTCCTCCACCTGACTGGCAGCCAGTGCAGTCCGCGGAGGACCGGGGTGATACGCTCACCTCATCTCACTCAGGTCAACACTCTTGCTGTCACGTTCTGCACCAGCTGCAGCCTGCAGAGGTTGCCTCTAGATAACCCTAGGTACAGGGCATTACAGTGGTCCAGCCTGGAAGTAATGAATGCATGTACCAGCGTGGTCAGATCCTCAGGCGGGATCAAGGCACGGATTTGTGCAATGTTTGTGAGATGATAAAATCCACTCCTGATGATGCCCGACACCTATGCATCAAGCATCAAACCGTCATCCAGGATAATGCCCAAATCCTTCACCTGTATAGACGGGGTAAGAGGAACACCCCCTAGCACTAGATCTGGGGGTAACCCCTCACCCCACCTCTTCCCCGATGAACTGGATCCACAACCAATACCTCTGTCTTGTCTTGTCTTGGTTAAGTTTAAGCTAGTTTTGAGTCATTCATGCCTGGATCTCATCGAGGCAGCTGTTAACTATGGAGGTTGACACCTGGGTATTGGGCGCACAGGACAAGTACAGCTGGGTATCATCTGCATAGCAGTGAAAACCCAGCCTGTACCACCTGATAATGTCCCCCAATGGCAGCATGTACAACGTGAACAGCAAAGGTGACAAGACCAAACCCTGCAGGACCCCACAGCACAGAGGCTTTGGGTTAGATGAGGCTAACCGCATCATCACCCTTTGCACTCTGCCTGTCAGGTATGACCTGAACCAGTTGATGACATTACCAGACAGGCCACACCAGAACCGCAGGCAGTCAAGTAACACCTTATGGTCCACAGTATCAAATGCCGCAGAGAGATCCAGGAGGACCAAGATGGTCTGGTCTCTCCTGTCCCTCACCATCAGGAGATCATCAAGCACCCTCACCAGGGCATTCTCTGTACTATGCTCCACACGAAACCCAGATTGGAAGGGCTCATAAGTGGAGGAAGAGGCAAGATGTCTCTCAAGCTACATGGCCACCACTTTTTCAATAATGTTCCCTAAAAATGGGAGGTTTGAGACTGGCCTGTAATTGCTGAGGCAGTCTGGGTCCAAAGAGGGTTTCTTCAAAAGGGTCTAACCAAAGCCTCTTTCAAGGCCATGGGGAAGACCCCACTCCTCAAGGAACTCCAGACAACCCCATCAATCAAAGGTCGAATCAGTTCCAAGCATCCAACCAAAAGTCGGGTTGAACCTGGATCCAGTTCACATTGGGGTGGCCGCAGCTTCAAGATTATTTTCACCATCTCCTCCACCCCAACCAGCTCAAACTCATCCCAGACAGGAGGAGTGTTTCAATGCATTTCAGGCCAGAACCTGCATTCCCTTCAAGAGGTACTCGAGGAGACCCCATCCCTGACAGAGGACGCCTTGTCATCTAAGAAAACAGATAGCTCCTCACACCTAGTGCTAGAACCTGCTCCCCCAACACAGAGACAGACAGGATGTAATAGCCTGTCCACTGTGTGGAAAAGCTGATCCACTTGCTACTAAGCACCCCAAGCAGCACTGGCAAGCTATATATCCTGGTGGTAGTTGATTATGTCACAAGATAGGAGGCAGTGGCCTTATTGTCCATTGATGCAGAAAAGATGGCTGATTCACTGTTGGGAATATTTAGCTAGGTGGGCTTTCCCCAGGAGATACTGACAGATCAGGGTGCCAATTTCATGTCGGGGTTAATTAGTAGTTTGTTGGAGAAGTGTGGGGGTAAAGCAGTGATATGGTGGAGAGATTAAATACAACCCTTAAGACCATGTTAAGGACTTTTGCTGACCAGTACAAGAGGGAGTGGGACAAATATTTGCCTCATCTCCTATTTTCATACAGGGAAGTTCCAGAGGAGTCCATAGGGTTCTCACCTTTTGAGCTCTTGTTTGGCCATAGGGTGAGGGGGCCCCTAGATTTGGTTTGGGATGAATGGGAGGGTGATCATGCCTCCTAAGGGGAGTCTATTGTGGAGTAGGTCCTGAACTTCAGGACCCACCTTAAGGAGCTCATGGGGCTTGCTTAGTAGCACACAGCCACTGCACAACAGTGGCAGAAAGTCTGGTATGACTGCAAGGCCTCAGCCAGAGAATGTGAAGTGGGACAGGTAGTGATGGTGCTCATCCTTGTCTGACAGAATAAACTACAGGCAGCATGGGAGGGGCCATTCTCCATTGTCCAAAAGGTTAGTGATGTAAATTACATGATAGAGCTACCTAGCAGGAGATGCGGGCGAAAGGTGTATCATGTTAACATGATAAAGCCCTACTATGACAGGGAGGAATTGGTCCTCATTGTATGCAGCACCCTAGAAGAGGACACTGAGGCTGACCCACTGGTGGACCTTCTCAGGGAGGCCTGGGTCAGATCCTCTGTGGACAACCTCACCCACTCCAACTGGCTGACACCAGCCCAGGTGCAGGAGATTCGGGGTGTTTTGAGAGAATTTGAGGACATGTTTACAGGGAAATCAGGGTACACCACACTGACCAAGCACCATGTGGATACCAGGACCCAGGTGCCCCTGAAACAGTCTCCCTACAGGGTACCCAAGTAGGTTAAGCAGAGCTTGAAAGAGGAGTTCGAGGAGATGCTGGAACTTGGAGTAATCCAGGAATCCAGTAGCCCCTGGGCCTCACCCATGGCACTGATCCCCAAGAAGGATGGTACCACCCAATTTTGCATTGACTACTGGAGGCTCAACAGCTGCACAGAGTCAGATGCCTATCCCATGCCCAGAACAGATGAGACCCTGGAGCGAATGGGGGGGACAAGTATCTGACCACAATAGACCTAACGAAGGGCTACTGGCAAGTACCTCTGGTATACCGTCACTATAGTGACAACTTTACAGTGACATGGTCAATACCGACAACATCACCACATCTCTGTAAAGTCCACCTGGGACCCTGGCACCCTTCCCCAAGGTTCAGCACCCCATCTTCAACTCAGCTCCATCTCGGAGTTGAGACTCTTAAGTAGGGGGGTGCAGGAGCATAGCCCCCTGCATGGGTACTGCGGGGCACAGCCCCCTGCAAAACAAGAAGTTTTATCTTGGCAGCACCATCCTGATGCAATTGTGGTTGATGTAGTGGTGTCTGGGGAAATGTTGCGTTGACAAGAAATTGTCAATACAGCATCATGGATCCATTACCTCTGACCCCTGCAGCCATGGAGAGATCAGCTTTCATCACTCCATTTGCCTTATACAAATTCAAGGTAGTGCCCTTTGAAGTGAAGAATGCACCTGCAGCCTTTCAATGGCTTTTGGATTGCATTCTGTATGGGGCAGGTGAGTTTGCACTGGCATATATGGATGACAGACATACAGCCAGACCTGGGAGGAGCACATCAATAATGTGCAGGATGTGTTCCGCAGGCTGAAGGACACAGGTCTGACAGTCAAGGCAGACAAGTGCCATATAGGTATAGCAAAAGTGTCCTACCTTGGGTACCAGGTGGGCCGTGGATGCATCTGCCCAGAGCCTGCCAAGGTCAGTGTCATCTTGGCCTGGCCCACTTCTACTACCAAGAAATGGGTAACAGCATTTCTGGGGACAGCAGGGTACTACCAGTGGTTTGTCCCTCACTACAGTGATCTGGCCAAGCCACTAACAGACCTAACTGAGAAGGGAAAACCAGATAAGGTGCTGAGGACAGAAGGTTGTGAGGCTGCTTTTCAGGAGCTAAAGAAGGCCTTAAGTGTGCCAGTTGTATTAGCCAGCCCCAATTACAGTCTAAAGTTCATTGTCCATGTGGACACCTCAGACCATGGACTGGGTGCCATGCTGAGACAGGTTACCCAGCAGGGAGAGGAGCACCCAGTCGTGTATCTCAGCCGGAGGCTTCTGCCCAGGGAGGAGGCTTATGCCACAATCGAGAAGGAGTGCTTGGGAATAGTGTGGGCCCTTCTAAAGCTGCAGCCTTACCTACATGGGAGAGAATTTATTGTGGTCACAGATCATAATCCCCTGATCTGGCTTCATAGGTCAAGCAGGCAATATGGAAAGCTATTATGCTGGAGCTTGGTACTGCAGGCATACAAAATGACCATCCAGCACCACAGTGGTAAACAAAATGCCAATGTGGATGGGCTATCTAGGCAGGTCTAACAGCATAGTTGGATAATTTGGGCACTTTCCAACAGCTGCATGAATGTCTGTGTCACTTGGGGGTGGCCCAAGGGGCACACCATCATCTGAAGGGGAGATGTAACAGAAATGTGAAGGAAGGAGTTAATGGCTTGGATTATTTTTCAGGCCTTCTGAAGAAAAAAAACAACAACACTGGTATTCCACTCCATTAGCAGCAGCTTGATATGGTGCTGGCTAGGTAATAAATCTCAGTGAGAGTAACTAAGCGGAGGAGTGGGGACAGACAGACACAGTTTGAAAGGATTGGACTACTCAAATATAAACTGGATGTTAAATTGATCTAATTGGATATCTATAGGGCTGTTTAAACTGATTGGAACAATTGAACAAATACATGGTAAAGGATTGGCGCATTCAAAGGGGACAAGAATTACCTATTCAAAGGGGGCTATAAGATGCTGGAAAACAGTTACAAGAGGCAGTGTTCTGCTGCAATTACATCTGAAAGGTTTAAGCTCTGAGTCTACTGCTCTAAATACATCTGTGGGAGCTGACAGATAGCATGGGGATGCAGTCTGTCTTTCCAAGAGTAGCAGAGGAGTAAGAACAGTTATGAGCCTTTTTCTTTTTGTCATCTATTATTTAAAAACATTTGTTTACTTTTCCTGTTAGTGTTATTCTTTTGTGTCAGACATATATATCCTGTAATGCAACTTTTGACCATCTGTCAAGTAAAGAGCTATTTATTTACTCTATAGTTGTGGTTGTGATTTAAATTACTAAGGTCATTCATGATTTACACCGGCTGGGCAAAACTCTGTTAGCATCCGAGATCTGAGAGACACACTACTAGACTTTAACCTGTGCAATGGCATGTTGACCTCCTAGCTCTGTGCAAGGAGAAACGGTAATTTTACTGGTGGAACCAGCTAGTGGCAGTGGAAAACAGAGACAGACACCTTTCTGAAAGTTGTTACAGCCCAGAGAGAGAGAGAGAGAGAGGTGGTTTATCACAGTTATTTCTTTCTGCTTTATTTATAGACAGTGAATGTTACTCTTCAGTCTATGTCCACTGCTATCAATTCAACAAATTCTGAATCTCATTTAGACTCTTCGAATACTGAAAACATGGGTAATACAGTTTCTGCAGAATGTGGTGTTGACAATGATAGCTTTGTAGACACTGAAATCACCAGTGTTGATCCAAATGAATCTGCGGCCATGTTTGAGAGGAGTACATATATACCATCAACTGTGCTTGTAAATACACACAAAGTTAAATGTCAGGCTGACATTCATTTTCCCAAAGTAGAAAAAAAAAACAGACTACAATAAAAGAACTTTAGGTTCCAAACAATTCTTTTCCATCAGAATCCAGTGTTCCATTGAAGATGACATCTGATACGTGACTGGTTTATAATTACACAATGTGATTGTGGAAATCATTAATTATATTGAACCTGAGTTTGATGATTCTGATGACATCAACAATGCATATTGTGAAGAGAATTATGGGAATATGTAATCAGACAGTGATCTCAGTTAGGGTCCTTCACTGGAGTACAGCAGAGGAAAAAGAATTCCAAATATGGCCAGTAGTGCACATACTCCATTACATTATGGCACAAATGCACAGGAAGAGATTTTTTTGGTCTCTGAGAATCAGCTAGCAAAACATTTTTTTAATATGCCATAACTGTGTTGGGAGAATGGAAACAAACATTGTTCAAATTGTTGGCACAATGATCATCACAAGCAACACTTGTAGCAAGGGACATTCCATAATGTGGAGCATTCAAGGAGCGCGTGGGTATACGACATTTGGGAACTTATTGTTTGGAACTGCCAAATTGTGTAGTGATGTAACTCCAGCAAAGGTTCTTCACCTATTTATACTAAGGTTCATACTGAGGTACAATAGACTTGAGTGAGCATAAGTCCATAGCAGCTCTTGGTTTCTAAAGATAGCATTTCAATATTTTTCCATTAAATATTCATTTATCCAGTTTGTTTTTAAATTCTGTTTTTGTCTGCCATAGTGTGATGTCAGTTGGTAGGGTTTTTCATAGATGGACAATTCATTGGGTGAAGAAATACTGTCTTTTTGTTGCTTGAGAATTTTTGATCTTTGGCCTGAAGAGTGTGTCCTCACCCTCCCTGTGCTTTATTCTTAAATATGATGTTTAATTCATTCATCAGTAATGAGTCATTGAAAATCAAACCTGAAGAGTAGATCTCTTATCCTATGAGTCTCTAAGGTCATTAAATTGAGTTTAAATAGCCATTCCTTATATGATACATCTTTAATCCCATGTATTATTTTAGTTGATTGTGTTGTACTTTATCTGCTGTATTTTTTTTTTCTTATGCAGACACCAGAAGGGGCTAGCCTAACCCAGGTGAGGCCTTACATATTGGGTGGGATATTCAAAAGGGTTGCACATGCTCAAGTCCTACATTGCGCCATTCTGCGATATTCAGCAGGAGGCAGTTGCGCAACTGAAAACAGGCTGAGCAACAGCGCAATGCAAATGAATGCATGCTTAACAGGAGGGGGAGGAACCATGCATAAACTGCACAGCCCGATATTCAGCCGGGCTGTGCAGAGTTGTGCAGGTGCAACCCCCAACCTGAGCCTGCAGGACCTTGAGCCAAAAAGAAAGCTTAGAAGGTCACCCACAGGAGCTGCTGCATTGCAGGGCGCAACACAGCAGCTGCCACCTGTGGCTGGCCCCAACTCAGTCCCTGCCTCCCCAGCCCGATCGTGGGCATAGTGTACTCCCCACCAGGCCGATTGCGGGCATCAATGTAGCCCCCCTCTGTTCACATCCCTGGTGGTCCAGTGAACCGAAATGCCCGATCGCGGGCAGAATGTGAAAAGAACCCCCGAACACGTTCCTAGTGCCCGATCATGGGCAGAATGTGAAAAGAACCCCCGAACACTTTCCTAGTGCCCGATCGTGGGCAGAATGTAAAGAACCCCCAACATCTCGCTGGTGGTCAGTGGACCGTAATGCCAGATTGCGGGCACAATGTAAAATGACACCCCCACCAAACATCTCCCTGGTGGTCCAGTGGACCATAATGCCCGATCGCGGGCACAATGTAAATGACATCCCCAGCAAACATCTCCCTGGTGGCTAGTGTCCCCACCCCACCACCCAGCCCCACCACTCCGCTCCCCGGCGGCGGCGGGCGGCAACATCCACCGCCTGCTGCCCACCACCACGCCGACTGACTGCCCAGTAGGGCTGCCGCCCAATTGGTGCAGAGCAAGAACCAATGGGCGTGCAGCCCATACATCACATGACAGTCAGAGTTGTGAGATGATTCACCATCTGGACTGTCATGTCTGTTATAGCTTCTGCGCCCGTGGTTCTTGCTACACCAATAAATATTTAACAAAACGATCAATCCCGGCAGCAGCAGGCGACGGCGGGTGGATACTGATCCGCCCGCTGCAAAGGCGGAGTGATGAACGTGGGTGAGTGGTGAAAGCAAACCAGGCGATGGCGAAAATCTTGTGTGCAATCGGCTGACTCCTGGACCTGAAAAGAGTTCTTCCACCTGCCTGATGACGGCAGGGATCGCATCGGTCTGGCTGCTGCCTGGCAGGGCGGCCAGGCACAAGTCCTCGGGGATCGGGTGCACCTACATGCTAATGGCATGCAAATGGAGCCATAATCAGATGCAAATGGTCCCCCCTGCACCTTGCATGAATTATGGCCCCATTTGCATGTCACCTTTTGAATATTGTGATTTTGCGCATGGCGCAATGGTACTTGGCCACTGCACGTTGAATGCTCCACTCTGACAACTTGCAGTGGCGCAAGTTTCACTGCGCCATGCACAGTGGCTGTGGCTGGGGGGTGATATTCAAAGGAGTTGCTCAATAGCGCAACTCCTTTGAATATCGCCTGGGCCACACCCCTGCGCAACTATTTTGCGCAGCACAAGGGCTTGCGCCTCAGAATGGTGCAGTTTGAATATCCAGCCCATTATCTATATAGTGGCATAATGATTTTCCTATCTCTACTTTTAATGTTTCTAGTTATGTTCTATAAAGTTCTGATTGCTTTTGCAGTGACTGCCTGTGCGGGGATCTGTGGATGCCATATCTTTGGTGATGATTATGCCCAGATGTTTTCTGAAATCCTGCTATTGAGAGTGGTGCTACAGAATGTGTATTTATAGCGTTTATTATCTTTGCCAGTGTGGAGTATATAGCATTTATCTGTGTTGAATTTCATACCCCATCTATAAGTCCCTGTAGTTAGTTTGTTCAAGTTATTTGAATTTCTCTCACTTGGTCAATATTCCCACTTGGACCACATATTTTAGTATCGTGTGCAGATGTTACGGCCCAGCTTGTAGTGTTATCAGTCATATCAGCTGTAAACATCTAAACAGAACTGGTCCCAGCACTGACCCCTGTGGCACCTCACTAGTAACCTGTCCCACAGATGATAAATAGACATTTACCACTACACTATGTGTTCTTCCTTCAAGCCAGTTCCTGACAAAATGAATATTCATAGGATTTACTTTTAGATTTTCACATTATTTAATGATTGCAAAATGCGTGACCAAGTTGACCTCTTTACAGAAATCCAAGTAGACAATATTAACTGGGACATTTGTATTTGATTGTTTCACTTATTTTTTTTCATAGAAACAACAGGTTAGGTTGGTGGTATATGACCTTCATTCTAGAAACCCATTTTGATTCCTATCCTTTAAGTTGTACTTGTTTAAGTGATCCATCAGTTGATCCTTAATGATTCAAATAATTTGCCTGTTATGGACATTAAACTAATTGGGTGGTAGGTTTTAGTTTCTTTATCTTTTTTTCTTTTTTAAAGATTGATATTCATGTATGCGGTTTTCCAGTTGTCTGGTATGCTTCCAGTTGTGATTGTTTTATGAAAAATTATTATTAAAGGATCACAAATATCATTGCCTATTATTTTTTGAGTATTGCCATTGATATGCTCCTACACCGGCTTACCGTCCCCTTGCCTCCTGTACAAACTGAGTATGTATTTTGAGGACTGTGGACTAATGTACCCCACTGACAATCCATGTTCTCTGACTCTGTTACTTGCTGTATGCTCTCTGTCTCTGCCTTACTGTTACCAAGCCTCCTGTACAATCTGTATATGTATTTTGAAGCTGCATACTGTACCTAATGTAAAGTAGTTGGTGTACTCACCCCGGGTCACTCCTGAAAAAGGGACCTCTGGTCTCAGTGGGTTTACCTGGTTAACAAAATCTAAATAAAAAATATCACCTGGACCTGGGTACAGTGTTTTTTTCTAAGACCTTCATTTTCTTCCATATCTTGTTTAGAAAAGATCAGTGGTCATTGTCTATCAGTACCAGAAACCTTATGACTTTTCTGATTTTGCATTTCACTGAGCTAAAATATTTATTAAATGCATCTGCCATTTTTTGCTTAGCAGTTATAGTTCCGTTCTCTGATACTATAGGGCCAATAATAGTTGCTGCTTGCTTCAGTGAATGTTAACATACCAATGTTTTCTCTAGTACTATACCACAGACTTTAGAAATGTTATGCCATACATGCAGTAATAAAGATATGGGATAACCAACAACAGCTATTTAACATCAATGGTTAATCAGAACGGAGTTTAGGAGGTGAAGCTAACTGTGATTCATCTGGACACTGTGCTAAATATGGCCTTTACACATTAAGGGACCTCCAAATGAACAAAGTCATACTTCTTCATTTTGTCCAGGTATTTATGTGTGATGCAAATATTGCATTGTATTAAAGTTTAGTTATCTATTTAACTTAATGATTATGTTTCTTTTGTATTATTTTTGGTTCTTTTTTCAGTCATCAGAAGTGAAGAATTCTAGAGCAATGAAATTAGAGGGCTTGACACATGGTCTGCAGTACATACGTGACAAAGGATGCCATGTAGCTCAATTTATGACTGATCACACCCAGGTGAAGTCTTATTTGAAGGAAAAATCACTCCACATCAAATATTATTTTGATGTCTGGCACATGGACTAAGAAATGTATACATTTTCGTATCTGTAAGTGAATGTATAATTACAATATGTGACATTGCAATATAATAACTATGTCGTTCATTACTGTTGAGATGTTACAGCACGTAATAATTTTCTGTATAAACTCAGCATTTTTTTTTCAGGAGCTGGCAAGAAGCTGGAAAATATTTCCAAACAAAAGAGTGCGGTGACATCCATCTGTGGAAGAAATCAGTTATGAATGACATGTTTTGGGTGGTGACAGGTAACAGTGAAGACAGCTCCATGACTGTACAGAGGTGAACAAGTGTACTTAACCATGTTGCAAATGTACATCATGCTTATGGTGATTGGTTTGCAGAATGTGCACATGGAGAATACCTGATGTCAAGGAGTGAATCAAGAAAGGTATATAACACTGTATAAGATTACAAATGTTTTAGAAGGGCAGCTGAGTGCAGCAGTACAGCAACAGCTTGCCATCCAAGTGACCATGGTTTGCGCCCTTAACCTGGTACGTTTGATGCAGACATACAGATATGCTTCCTTCATTCACCTTGAATGCCTCACTCATGTGTGAGGGAAGTACACTATCTCACATTGCATAACAACTCCCTACTACCCTATGTGGAGAGTATTCCACACATGAAGGGATGGTGGACACTGGCAAGTAAGGGGGAGGTGCTACTAGTTGGTAACTTCAATCTGCCAGATGTGGAGTGGAGTCTTCCATCTGGGGCTTCAGGAAGAAACAAGTCCATCCTTGACTCTCTACAAGGGGCTTTTCTCAGGCAGCTAGTCAAAGCACCCACTAGGGACAGAGCACTGCTGGACCTGGTACTTACAAACAGGGACAGCATTGCAGACATCACAGTGGGCAGTCCCCCGGGTAGCAATGATCAGCATACAGTGTGGTTTATTTTTTATTTATTTAGGGATTTGGATCATACCTTTGAGCTCAGAGCTCTTTTACAAAGGTTCCACGACAAACAGTGACAATGACAGTAATAACAAACAGTTTACATACAATACTTGAATAGTAGGTAGCTAGTATACAATAAGGTTACAGTGTCATTCATAGTACCAATGGTGATAGTACAGCATCAAGAGCATTCAACTAGTGTAAAGGACAGTGTTTATATGTAGCGAAGGAGACAAAGAGGTGTGACACCTAGTGTGAGAGTCCGAGGAGGAGTCAAGGGGGAGGGGAGACTGGGGGGAGGATAGTGGGCAGCCAAAATAAGTGGCTTTGTCTAGGAGGTTGGGAGGTAGTGGTAGTAGGTTGGTTTTAAGATTGATCCAGTGGGAGAAAAGGCACAGGGGGAGAAGAAGACAGAGGGATAGGGCAAGAGGGAAGAGTGGGGATAAAAGGAAGGGGGGAAGGAGAATGTGGATGAGTGGGCATTATAGGTGTTAGAGTCCTAGTGGCAGTCACAAACTGTCCTAGTAAGAAGGTGATTCCTTAGGCCATTTTTGAATTGTGAGATGCATTGGGAGTTTAGAATGTGCACTGGGATTTCATTGAGCCACTGGAGGTCCTACAGCTCAAAGCACACTGCTCCTGCACAGTTAGATGGAAAGGTGTTGATAGAGCCTCCCTCATCCTGCCTCTGGTGGTATAGCTGGTAGCACTTGGTGTTAGGATGCTAGAAATGCATGGGGCAGTTTTACCCATTAGTGCCTTTTTTCCAAGGAGACATGTTTGGAATACAATCCGGTTCTTTAGTGGCAGCCAATTGGTCTCCTCGTATAAGGAGCAGGTGTGGGTATTTCGAGCTGCAGCCACTGTGAGCCTACATGCCTTGTTGAAGACAATGTGAATCCTTTTTAGTGCAGTGTCTGTTGCTACACCCTAGACCACCAATCCATAGTCAATGGTAGAAAGGATGGAGCTGGAGACTGAGAGACAGAGGGCTCTGGAGTGAGATACTTTTAATGCCTATATAGTACACCCAGCTTAGTGTTCACTGCCTTACCACTGTGTCGACATAGTAGGCTGTGAGGCAGTCATCAGTGGTGACCCCAGGTACTTGAAGGACTGAACTTCTTCCAGCAGCTCACTGACTTTATTGGAGATGGTGAGGGGAGGGACCTTCTTTTTGTGCTGTGGGCTGGCTGTGAGCATCACCTTGTTTTTTTTTGTAGTTTAGAAGTTTATGGCTACAGAACCAGTCTTCCAGCTTGTAGAAGGATGCCTTCAGCTTGGAGTGGAGGGTGACTATTGATGAACTGCTGGTGAGAAGCACAGCATTGTCTGCGTAAAGTATCAGTTTAGTGTCACAGGCTTCAGGAAGATTTAGGAAGAGGCTGAATAGTAAGGGCCCCAGTATTGACCCTTGTGTGACCCGTAATGATACCTTGTTGGAGCTAGATACTGTGTGCCCAATTTTTACACGTTGGTTTCTGTGTATTAGATAGTCCTTGAACCAGCAGACAGCATTGATTGCAACCCCCAGGTTCTGTAGTTGAGTCAGGAGGAGAGAGTGATTGACAGTGTCCAAGGCTTTGGAGAGGTCTATGAAGACTGACCCCACTAGCTTTCCTTCATCTCGTGCCTTGTGCGAGTAGTCAGTGTAGTCCAGCAAAGCAGTGGAGGTACTATGATTCTGCCTGAAGCCATGTTGGTTGGGACATAACAGGTTGTATTTGTTGAGGTAATCTGTGAGTTGAGTGGCCACAATCTTTTCCAGGGCTTTAGATAAGGGAGAGAGGATGGATATTGGCCTGTAATTGGCGGTGCATGTCATGTCACCGTTCTTGTGCACCGGCGTCATGAGAGCCTGTTTCCAGATCCGGGGGAACTGTGCAAGAGCCATCAATTTGTTAAATAGTTTTTAAGTGGCATGATGATGACATCCAGTGTTAGGGATAGGAGTTTCATATCGACTGCATCACTCCCCATTCTGGTCTTGCCTAGTATTTTTTTTATGTGTTTGTAAGCCTCCTTCACAGAGGCAAACAACATCAGGATGAGGGTTCTGGACTTTAGGAGGGCATATTTTAAAGAAATGGAAGACTGCCTCAGAAACTGCTTGGGGGGGGAGGGATTGCCAGGAAAGGGTAAATGCACAGTGGGGAAATATAAAGGAGTACATAATTAAAGCAACAACCTCTGAATGAAGGAAATGAGTAAAAGCAGAAAGAAAAAGAGACCGTTATAGTTCTCCAAGAAAGTGACAACTGTGAAGAAGGAAAAAAAGGGTGGCGTTCATGAGGTATGAGGAAACACAAAGGGAGGAGGTCAAAGTGGTTTACCAAGTAAAACGGAGAGAAGCAGGAAAGGCTGTGAGGGGAGCAAAGGCACAGACAGAGGAAAGGATCACCAAAGGGTTTGCTAAGGGGGATAAGACTTTCTTCAGATACATAAGTAAGAAGAGGAAAGGGATAGTGAGGATTAGAAGGGTAGAAGGGGGGAACTGCACAAAAAAGGACCAAGATAAAGCTGACATCTTGAACAGGTACTTCTGCTTAGTTGCAAACAGAGAGGGAAAAGTGAGGCAGGACATATGAAGAGGAAGGTGGGTTGCAGGCAAAGTAGGAGCAAGGTGTGGCAAGCCATGTGTGCAAATGCAGAATTCCAAACCTAGAGGCCATCATGGTGGAGGCAGATCTTGATATTATGGTCATTACTGAGTCAAGGTGGAAAAATACCAGGCTACACTCAGTTCAGGAAGGATAGAGAGGGGAGGAAGGGGGGGTGTGTGTGTGTGTGTGTGTGCGCGCGTGTGCGCGCTGTACTGTATGTATGGGAGGGTATCAAGGTATCTGAAATGCAAGGGGGCCAAGGGGGAAGGAGGGTCTGGAGGTACTGTGGGTCACCCTGGAGACTGGATCCAGAGCCATCATTCAGATGGGGTGATAGACTTCCACCACAGGGGGAGGAACTGCAGAAGGCAATGGGAGAAACTATCAGCACCATGGCAGAAAAAGGTGCCAGTGGTGGGAGACTTCAATCTGAGGGATAAAGATTGGAGCCTCCCACCCATGGCCTTAGCTAGAAGCAGGGACATCATATACTCCCTGTGGGGGGGCATTTTTCAGGCAGCTAGTCAGGGAGCCCACTCTTGATGGGACAATGTGGGACCTGGTGCTCACAAAGAGGGACAGTATTGCAGATGTCAAGGTGGGATATGACCTGGGGACCAGTGATCACTGTACAGTATGATTTAACATAAGGATGGCAGTAGAGGCAAACCACACAAGGACAAGGGTCCTGGACTTCAGGAGGGCAGATTAAAAAAAAAAATAGGTGAATGCCTCAGAGATGACCTAGTTGGGGCGGGGGAGTGCCTGGGTGGCGTGTAAGAACAGTGGGCCAACTTAAGAGATGGCATAGCAAAGGCAACAAACTTCTGTGTGAAAGAAGTGAGCAAGTACAGGACAAAAAAGACCACTATGATTCTCTACAGAAGTAGCTGCAAATGTTAAGTCTAGAAGGGTAGTGCTCAGGAGGTACAAAAAGACAGAGGAAGTAGGATAGGGAGGTGCACCAGGAAAAGCAGAGAGAAGCAAGAAAGGCGCTTTTTATATACATAAGTGATAAGAGGAAAAAAGGGGAGGGACTGTGAGGTTAAGAAGGGCAGTGGGAGACTGTGCAGAGTAGGATCAGTAAAAAGCAGATATCCTGAACTGATACTTCTGCCCAGTCTTTACAGTAGAAGGGGAAGGTGATGGATCACATAAAAACAGTAGGAACACTGGGGAAAGGAGGTAGACCATTTACAGAGGAAAGAGTCTGGAAAGGACCCGTGAATCTGAAAGTGGATAAAGCTATGGGACCGAATGGGGAGATGGGGTACACCCAAGGGTAGTGAAGGAGCTCAGGGAGATGTTGGATGCACCTCTGACAGCCCTTTTCAACAACTCACTGGAAACAAGACTGGTTTCAGAGGACTAGAGGAGGGAAGATTTAGTCCTGCTTCATAAAAGTGGCAGCAGGGAGGAGGCTGGCAACTATAGGCCAGTCAATCTGATGTCAGTGGTGGGGGAAGTTAGTGGAGATGCTTTTAAAGGAAAGGCTAGTGGAGTATCTCAAATCCAGTGGTTTACAAGATCCAAAGCGTCATGGATTCTTGGGGGGAGGTCATGTCAGACAAAGCTGATGGATTTCTTCGACTGGGTGACCAAGGAAATACATCAGGACAGGTGGTAGATGTTACCAACTTAGACTTCAGCAAGGCCTTCGACACCATACCACATACAGTAGGAGGCTTATTAGGAAACTAGGTAATTTGGGGGTGGTTTCGAAGGTGGTACACTTGGTAAAAAATTGTTTTATGGATAGGCAACAAAAGGGTGTTGGTAAATGGCACTCACTCTGGGGAGCAGATAGTGACCAGTGGGGTACCTCAGGGCTCAGTACTAGGACCAGTCCTCTAATGTTTTTAAAAGTGACATTGCATAAGAGCTGGAAGGGAAGTTATGCCTCTTTGCAGATGGCACCAAAATCTGCAATAGGGTAAACACTCTACAGCAGGTGGAGGGAATGTGTAGAGTCCCGAGAAAACTCAAGGAGTGGTCAAGAGTATGGCAGCTGGGTTTTAATGTGAAAAAGTGTAAACTCCTGTATCTAGGGCACAGAAACTGTGAGACAGAATATACTGTAAAATGGGGGGAGAGGTATTGGTGATCATTAAACAGACATGGGACCTTAGTGTAATCGTAACAGTTGACCTCAAGGTGGTGAGGCAATGTGGCAAGGCAGTGTGTAGGGCCAATGGGATGCTGGGGTGCATAGGGAGGGGTATCAACAGCAGAAAGAGAGATGTGGTGTTACCACTGTATAGATTGTTGGTGAGACCCTACCTGGAGTACTGTGTCCAGTTATGGAGACCACATCTCAGGAAATACATAGACAGGATGGAGGCTATCCAGAGGAGGGCAACTAAAATGATGGGGTCTGCAGTGAAAGCCCCATCAAGAGAGACTTGGGGATCTCAATATACATACATACCAACATACAAATGTGCCAGCAGATAAGGGCCTTACAGTCTATCTAGTTTGCTCAGATGTGCAATGCCCACTGCGTTTACCGGTGGGACTGCTCTCCTGCCTATTTTCCCCTGGCCCCTGTCAAGTACCTCCTCTCCCACCCTCTACCTACAATTTCCCCTCACCTTATCACAACCTTTCTTGAAGTGGTCCAACAATTTTAGGGATACCTCCTCTTCTGGCAACTTGTTTCACTTAGCCACTGACCTCTCAGTGAAAAAGTGCCTCCTCATCTCCTTTCTGAATCTTCCCCCACCAGCTTCAGGCTGTTACGCCTAGTGGTCTTGTTTTCATTAAGTCTGAAGAGGCCTTCAGCACTCACCCTGTTTATACCCTTAAAGTACTTGAAGTTTTCAATCATGTCTCCCCTCTCCCTGCTGTCCTCAACAAGTACATGTAGAGCTCCCTGAGCCGCTCCTCATAGGTGGTACCTTGCTGGTTCTGGATCATCTTTGTCACCCTGCTCTGGACTGCTTCCAGCAAGTTGATATCCTCCTCGAGATAAGGGCACAAAAACTGCACACTGTACTCCAGGTGTGGTCTCACTGGGGACATGTACAGTGATAAAATGACCTCAGCCTGCTTATTGGCGATTCCCCTGGCTAAGTAGCTCAGCATCAGATTTGCTTTGGCTTCAGTTTTCCTGCATTGTGCTGAATGTTTTAGGTCACTCTTGATAATTACACCTACATCCTTCTCCTCAGATCTGCTTACTTCACACCACTCAACCAGTACTTAATCCTCAGATTTTTCACCCCCAAGTGCAATACCTTACACTTTTTAGCATTGAACCCAAGTTGCCAAATACCAGACCACTTCTCTTACTCAACCAGGGCTTCCCCGAGTTCCCGTCTCCCTTCCTTCATGTCTACCCTACTACGCAGCATTGTGTCATCCATGAACAGGCATATCTGTAAATATGCACACCTTGGAAGAGAGGAGGGAGAGGGGGCACAAGATAGAGACTTATAAATACCTCATGGGGGTGAATAAGGTACATCACGGTAGTATTTTTCAGAAGGGAAGGTGCATAAGAACAAAGGGGCATGCATTGAAGCTTAATGGAGGGATTTAGGAGGGATTTGAGGAAGTACTTTTTCACTGAAAGAGTGGTGAATGCTTCTAACAGTCTTCCAGCAAAGGTTGGGGGTGAAAACAATGGTGGGCTTCACGCGTGCATAGAAAATGCCAAAAAAGTGCAGAATCATGCACCTAGGGCATAGGGCATAGGAACCCAGAGCTGAGGTTAGGATGGGGGAGATACTGACATTCATTACGCAGGAAAGGGACCTTGGGGTCCTCTTATCTGATGACCTCAAGGTGGAAAAACAGTGGGTAGGGCTACTAGGATGCTGGGGTGCATAGGGAGGGCCGTCTCCAACAGAAGGAGGGAGGTGGTGTTACCACTGTATCACTTGCTTGGTAAGGTCCCACCTAGAGTACTGTGTCCAGTTTTGGAGGCCACACCTCAGAAATGACAGACAGGATGGAGGCAGTCTGGAGGAGGTCAACTAAAATGGTGCATGGGTTGTACAGGAAGCCCTACGAGGAGAGATCGAGGAATCTCAACATGTACTCCATGGAAGAGAAGAAAAAGAGAAGTGACATGATAAAGACCTAAAAGTACCTCACAGGAGTGAAATGGGTGTGGGGAAGGGGGGAGTCTGTTTCAAATAAGAAAGAGCCTCTGGACCAGAGTGCATGTGAGGGAAGAGTGGCGTTTAAGAGGGATATGAGGAAGTACTGCTTCACTGAAAAAGTGGTGGATGCCTGGAACAGACTGCCAGCAGAAGTGGTGGAAGCAGAAACAGTAGGGGACCTCAAACATGCATGAAACAGACAGAGGAATATTAGTAAATAGGCAGGGAACAGAGATGGTTGCCAGAGACCAGTTAGGGACTAGACAGGGACCATCTGGGGGTTCCACCCTTGGAACAAGCCCATTGGAGTGTGCCCGTCATTAGGGTGCCAAGATTTAAATTCACTGATCATCCTATATGCAGGGGGCTGCACCCCCTGCACCCCCCTGAGTGGGGGGCTATGTCCCCCAGCTAAGGATTCTGACTCCAGGGGGGTGGCAAATTTCAGAATTTGGCACCCTAATGATGGGCACACTCCAGCAGGCACCATGAATGGGTGCAGTGCCATTTGGGCAGACTGGCTGGATCAAGTGGTCCATTTCTGCAGAAAAATTTTATGTTTCTATTGATGGACAATTTAAAGTCCAAATCCAGATAGGAATTACCACCACAAGTGCTACCTTCAGCCATAATATATGCACTTTGTCCCTCTAACAAAGACTCATTTTGGAGTTGAAGTGTTGGGGATTGTGTGAGCATTCTCATGCTTCTGGAATAATTTTTTTTTTTTTTTTTACCTGCAACCTCCAGGTACTGCTTCATTTTTTGCTATCTTAGCCTCTAGCATTTTGTTCACCCTCCGGAGTGCAACCTCTTGTGCATGTCTGATGCACTTTGGCTGCCTTCAGGGATCTACAGCAGAGCTGTCTCGCCCCAATGATGTAATCTGGTGGCGCTGAACAGCTCCACAGCTGGAATGTAAACTCAGCACAGATGTGCTCATGTTGCTGCAAAAACACAGATTACAAGGTAAAATGATAAAATAACAGCAACACAGTAAGTGGACACTCATTAAAGTCTCAGTAACAATGGAATAAAGTGGTTTAACATGGGGAAAGTGTTTTTTTTTTGTTTGATTTTTTTTTAAATGGGGGTTAAGGTATCATTTAAGGTAAAGCATAATATGTAGAATAAAGATTAAGACACCGACCATGGGACTGCACTACATTACAAACAGACAAACAAACAAACAACAAAAAAAAAAACACACACTTCCTCCCTACAACTAACTTACTCAAAAAAAAAAAAAATGGCCTGCCTAAACTACTTTTCCACCACCCTTATCTTAGGGCTGGCTTGACAGTGCAGTGGTAGCACAACCGCTCGTGCCGCAAATGCCCTGGGTTCAGGAATGAGCCAGGAACATCTGAGGACCAGCCACGTTGAGGAGGACTGAACATCCCATAGGATGCTCTCTTCTTCGGGGGGTTCAATGTCCGTTAGCTATACTGCCACCTGTATGACCACTGGCAGCTGGGCAGGAACAGTGGATTTGACAGGAGCAATTGGAGCACATCTGTCTTCTAGGTGCAATAAGCGTGCTCGGGGGGGGGGATGCAAAAAGGGAAATATGGCACAGGTTGGGCTGAAGGAGCCCTGCTGGCTTCCTATGTCTGCATCGGGCTGCAGTCACCAACTCCCAGGGAATATCTCAGGTCTTCACCTTCTCTGTGGGTGAACAGATAGACAGCAGGGAAGGAATGTCATGGAGTTAAAAACGTACACAACCCCAAGGCAGCAAGCCCCAGGGCAGTGCAGCAGTGAGTTGTGGGTGGGCTTTGGGGTGCCTGTGAGCTTGGCCAGTAGAGCATCGATGGGTGGAAGCAAGCACAGGCAGAGATGGAAGGAGGTCTTGACCTGTGGCAGGAGGGGATAAACTAAGTCCAAAAAAATATCCCTATCTGATCCTAACTAAAAAGACTATCCTCTGCTCAACTGAACCCAAGATAAAGAAGGATAGCGGAAACAAAAGGCAGAGAAATAAAACCAGGAGGACTAAAATGACAGCTTGCCAAGCACTGTGGCCATCTTTACCTTCCTATCAGAGACTCTGAAAGAACTCTGAAACTTAGAGAAAAAAAAACAAAACAA
This sequence comes from Neoceratodus forsteri, assembly GCA_016271365.2. NCBI lineage: Eukaryota > Metazoa > Chordata > Ceratodontiformes > Ceratodontidae > Neoceratodus > Neoceratodus forsteri. The sequence continues at coordinate 1,536,038,335 of CM028131.1, read as the reverse complement.
AGGCTACCTCACAGGATTAAGAGCAGAATGTTTCCAGTTCAGATGCATGACAAACAGGACCACAGAACACAAATGTAGTATATTGAGTGACTTGTTGCTGTAAGCCAGAGTGAACTAGGCACTCCCATTACTAATAAGAGAGTTGCCAAGAATCTTTTGCTGGAAAGTTCATTCCCCAACCACTCAACACCCCCACCCATGACTTTAGGTGCTTTGTTGGATTTGCTTTCTGGAGAAAGCTCAGTAAAGATTCATGTACTACTTTGAGTCCAACCCAAGGAATTCTGATTCAATTAGTTTGAGCTGTTTCTTTAAATTTCATTTTCATTTTTATTTTTTACCCTGGGAAGCTGATGAGCAAAAGCTCGTTTTTAGAAATATCAGCAAAATTAAAAAAAAAAAAAAAAACCACCAACGTGTTGCTGTATTGGCCCTTGTAACACAAGATCCACACAAACAGATGATTTGATACCTTTTATTGGACCAACAGAGTTGTTCCAAAAGAATACTGGTGCTTTTAGGTTTCTGATTACACAGACTCCTTCATCAGAAAACACTGGCAGTTGTTTGGGAAGAAAATATTTTCTCAAAACCCAGATCATACATAAACAAAAACCAAAAACAAAACAAAACAAAAAAAAAACAGATGAAGTGCCAGGGACATTCTAGATGCTACCTAAAATTCATAAACCTGGGAACCCAGGGAGACCCATAGTATCTGGCAATGGTACTCTGACAGGGGATCTCAGGGTTTATAGAAAACATTTTAAAGCCACTTGTTATGGAAAGGGACAGCTACATTCAGGACACTACACACTTCATGCATAAACTTTCTGGTTATAGGGACTTACCACCTAATACAATATTAGCTACAATGGCTGTAACCTCTCCTTACACTAATATTCCACATATGGATGGCATTTCAGCCTGTCTTAAATACATACGTGAGAAAGGACAGCACCAAGACATCAACCCAGAATTGGTGGGAGAACTTATTGAATTTATTCTTATGCACAACAATTTCAGCTTCAGTGGGAGCCATTATGTTCAAATTATAGGAACAGCAATGGGTACCAAGATGGCTCCACAGTATGCCAACCTTTTCATGACAAATATGGAGGAGGATTTCTTAAAGCACTGTATGCACAAACCACTTACTTATTTCCATTACATTGATGATTTATATATAATTTGGACAAAGGGCTTTGGCACACTTAAAGGGTTCCATCAGGAACTTAACAACCTCCACCTATCCATTAAACTTTCCTGGGAATATTCCAACACCTGTGTTAATTTTCTGGATACCACAGTTACCATCAAAGATTGAACTTTGCAAGCATGTATTTACAGGAAACTGACAGACAGGCAAAGATACTTGGATAGAAACAGTAATCACCCAAGGCACACTAAGAAAAACAAAAACAAAACAAAAAAACAGTATTGTACAGTCAAGTGCTCCGTTATCACCATATCTGTTTAGGTGAAGAGGACAGAGATAAACACTTGGCCACATTGTCAGTGGCACATCAGGTTGCACACTCACCTCTGAGGCTAGACGATCAGAAGGCTGTGGGTTCTATCCCCACACAAGGCACTTGTGTTAAATCCTAATACTGACACAATGGTGCAGCGAGGGTGTGTGTGTGTGTGTGCTGCACTCCTGAGGTGCCATCTTTCTGATGAGACATTAAACCAAGGTCCTGTTCAGGTGGATATTAAAGATCCCATGGCAATTCTCAAAAAGAGTAGGGGAGTTTTTTATTCAAATGAACACAACGAAACATATAGATTGATTCACAATAAAGAAATACATTATTTACATCCCCCCTTACCGTCCCACAAGCCAATTATCTCCTTAAATCTATTTAACCTTAAAGCAGTACTTTTCCCTTTCGAACCTTACCCTTTTATTTCCACCCCTTATACCACCTACCACCCCAACCTCCCTTTTCTGTTATTATTGTCTCCCTTTTCCCCCCTTTTCCTTTCCAAACACATTATTTCACATTCTTTAGTAGTTAGCTTCATTCTGGTGTTTCTGCTTTAATTTTACTACTTTGCTTCCACTTTGAATTTTCATCCATTTATATTTATACAGTTTTTATTCATATTTCACAAAATATGTTAGGCCTTTCCACCACATCTCTACCTTTTCCCTTGGATGGTTCATACAATCACTCTTATATACTTCATTTACCGTCTGAGCACACAATTTCCCTATCCCTACATATGACACTTTGTTGTAATAGCAACTTGCAACTGCTCTGCCACATATAATATTTTATGCTTGCAAAACGGACATGTAATGTAGCCCAATGATGATTATCTTTCAACTCAGGGAAAAACTCCTAGTACCAAGTTTTTGTAACCGATTTTCTTCAACCATGGCATCTTCCACTCTCTCCCCAAAAACAGCCACGTTCCCTTAACATAAGCACATTGAAACAGGAAATGCTCTTGAGATTCTGAGTCACTCCCACAACCAGGATATAAGCAGCTGCGGTCCTCCACTGCCTTGTGCTTCTGATTGCCTCTTACCCCATTTTTCCATAGGCCATCAACCACTGTACATCCCTCATTTTTTGGGGAACTCTAGGGTTATTCAGCATTTTATATACCAATTTATTTTCTGATGGAGTCCCTCCTTTAAACTCTAGTTCACCCACTCCATTTTCCTCCACAATTTTCTCATACATCCCTTTCCTAGAATAATCATTTGAGACCTGGTGATTTTCGATTTCTGGACTTTTTTATAAGTTGTTTTAAAAAAATTTGGTATTTCCTTTTTATTAAATCCTTTAGGTATTTCTTCCCTCTGACCCTCCACCCATTTTCCTAACACATTCTTTTCCCCATAATCCTGCTACATTCCTATTTTCATCAAAAATGTTACTGAGGTTTTTATACCAAAACAGCGTGTGGAGGAAGGCTATCAGATTAATCATCCCTAGTCCCCCCTTTTTTTGTTTTTTTATATGCTATCTCCCTTTTTACTGGGTTCAGCCTACTGACCCATAATAATTGGAAAAAAGCCCCAATGGCCTAATTTCCAAAGCTATTGGTAAGGGGAAAACTCCTGCTATATACAGAAAGCACAGCAGTAGGTACTGTTTAGCCACATAAACCCGTTTATCTTTGGACATTTCCATGACTTCCATCTTACTACCTTTCTTTCCTCAATCTAGAGTGCTTTAATTCGATCCCCTTCCCCAAACTGTACCCCCAATATTTTCCTTCTTTCTACTGAAATTTTTATTTCACTATAAACCATATCCCGTTTTCCAGGATTACCCAGCCCTTACTCTTAATTATATTTACCGCAGACCGTGATATCCAAGAGAATTTACCTATTATTTCCACTATCTTTGGGACCCCTGTATGTGATGCCAAGAAGGAACTTAAGTCATCAGCGTATGCTGACACCTTTATTTCATCACCGACCTGGTCACCTTCAATTCCCTTGATGTTGTCTGCTGTGTTAATTTTCCTTATTACCGGGTCCAATGCAAATGTATATAATAGTGGAGTTAAAGGTCAGCCCTGTCTTACCCCCCTTGTATCAATATTAGTTTTCCTCTATTTCCCCATATTTCTGCCCTTATTAATGCATTTTTGTATAATATTTTTACCCCTATACAGAACTCTTTAGGTAAACCGTATCTCTCCAATACTTGCAGCAAGAAGTCATGGTTGTTCCAGTTGAAAGCTTTACTCTGGTCTATTGTTATTAGGCACCCATCTCCCCTTTGTTTTTGACAGAATTCAATAATGTCCCAGGTTATTGTTAGATTTTCCTGTATATTTCTCCCCGGTATTGCACATGTGTGTGCTTGATTAATTAAATCAGCTGCCACCCCTCTCAATCTTTTCTGGAGGACCTGGGTTAGGATCTTAAAATCTGTATTTAAAACACTTATTGGCCTCCAATTTCCTAGACCCTGTCTATCTCCATTTTTAAATAAAAAAAATACTACCCCAATAGAACATTCTGCCAGAACAGGTTGTTTATTAAACATACTATTATATACTCTAGTTAGAAAAGCTGCATGATTCTTGGAAAGGTTTTGTAGAATTCATTTTGTATCCTGCCCTGGAACTACCCCATTTTTTAAATGCTTTATTACCTCATAAACTTCAGGTTCCATTATTTCTTTTCTAAGATTTTCTACTTTTACTCTTTCGAAGTCAGGTATATTTATGTCTTGTAAATAACTTTGTATTTCCTGATATCCAATTCTCTGTTGCTCAGCATTTTTGGTTAGATTTTCTTCTATTATTTGTCTTACCCTCTCTGTAGAATTAATACCATTCTCCCCATTTTCCCTTAAACTAGTTATTCTAGACAGGTTCTTTTTTTCCTTCAGAGCTTCACATGTATCAGAGAAGGGATTTTTTTTGTGTTCCCAAACTTAATTCAGTTGCTAATGTTGCAGCTCTGTTATATTGTACTTTCTTCATTTCCTCCTTAATCCTCTCTATCTGCCCAGACAAGTCCTCTCTACTTGTGTATGAGGCATCATAAAGATGCAGTAATTGATTCCTCAGTCCTAGATACACCATAAAGTTATTTCTGGCCTTTTTCCTCCCAAAGTTTTTCATCAAATCACTGAATTCCTTCTTTAAATCTTTCCACCAAATAAAGAAATCACCGTGCGACTTAAAACAGAGGCCCTATTAACAAAAAGGTTTGCCATTTCCAGTTTCACTGATACTTCTTGTAAACTGGCAGTGTTCATTTTCCACCTTTGTTTTGGCTGCTGTACTCCCATTTCCATGCTTACTAAAGTTTTGATTATCAAATGATAGGAGAATGAACTCGGAATTGAGACGGTCTTCAAAATATCTATCCTCTTTGTTAAAAAAAAAAAATCCATTTTGGAAAATAATTTACCTCTAGAAAAGGTGAACTTAACTGGTGGTGTTGCTTTAATGAAAACCTCTTTTAATTCAGCTGCTCTGACTGTTCTCTGTAATGCATAAGAATCACAATATATTTTTCCCCAGACATTTTCCTTTCTGCTATGGGCATCTCCAAAGAACAATTAAAATCCCCTCCATAATATACATTTCTAGCCATACACAAAAATGGTTGCACTTGTTCAAACAGCTGCACTCTCTCTGATTTTATCTGTGATGCATATAGCACTACAAATCTGCTTGGCTGTCCATACCATAGGCCATCCACCACTAGGGCCCTTCCAAGTTGTAAATCAACTAAGTTTTGAAAATGTCAAACCCCTGCCTGAGAACAAAATACCAACCCCATCTGCCCTCTCATCTCTATAAAACCAGCAAGATGGACCCCACACCCATTCTCTTTGTGCCTGAGACAAAGACAACATTGAGTTTAACCACGTCTCTTGTACAAAAATCACCTCACATGCCAGCCCCCTTCGCTCTGCACACACTACTCCTCTCCCCCCCCCATTTAGTATACTGCAAACATTTGCAAAGGCCAAGGAAAATACCATGCATTATGTGCTTTTAAAACATTCCAAAGACTACATTTCCTTTAAGTTATTTTCCTTCTTTTCTTTTTCTTTTACATACTGTTCCCCAATGTCTGGCTTATTTCTTCAGAATTTTGTTGCCCTGAGTGCACAGAAGATGTTGCATCAGAATCCTCTTCTCCCATGGTGTTATCCTCCTTCTGGTTACCCAACACTTCAAAAGAATTGCTAGCTTTATGTCTTGAGCTAGTCCCTTAGTACTCCTCAGGCTCATTCTTCTGCCTTGCTCCTGTATACTAGCAGGATCTTTTGGAGAAAGGGGGTGGGCATTTCAGCTATCAGCCTGCTCGGGTCACCCCCTATATGTTCTTCTCTGTTTACCTTCTCCTTTTGCGAAATTTCATCTCCCACTATTTCTGCCTCAACCCTTATCATGGCTGAGGGCTCTCCTCTCCTCTTCTGTTTCTCTTACTCTGATCTTCTGGTTGTGCCACTCCTGTGTTTGACTGGGGGTCTCCGGGGAGGGTCTCCTGGGTCCTGCTTCCTCCTCTTCCTGTGGTACTCCTGGTTCCTCCCTTGGTCTCCCTTGTTATGCCTTATTTATTAGATTTTCTGGGTTTACCCTGCAGAAGTTATTTCTAGCAGCCCAAGGGCAATTTTGATAGAGGTGGCCATATTCTTCACAGAGGTTACACTTCACATCGTTGCAGTATTGAGAATTGCTGTGCCCACTTTCACCACACAGGCCACACCAGACAGCATTGCAAACATTTGACAGGTATGATCGTGACCCACACCTGTAACAGGCCTTTGGCTGCCCTGGGTAGAAGACCACACCCCTATCCCTCTTCAGGAAGAAACTATTTGGAATGTGGTCGGTTCCTTTCTTCATTTGGTGCAACCTCATTTTAAATTTGCAGCCTCCTGTCCACAAAAACTCTGAATCTATTATTGCTTCTGGAGGGCTGAGGACATTGCATCTCTGGTTTAGCCACTGGTTAATATCCCCCACATGTACACATTCATTGAGAAACAGGACTGTCATGTTTTTTATTGTTGGTTTGGTCAGGGGAATGGCCAAAAAAAAAAAAAAAGACCCAAAGTGTCGAGAACTTTCCAGACTGTACTTCTGCCAAAATCTCTCCCTTATTGAATGAAAGCTAACGTCAAAGACATCCTCCCCAGAAACGTGGATTACAGCATATACTTCCATGGAAATTAAATTCATGGACCCTTTTAAAAGGGTTCTTCCTATGTACACTCTGTCTGGGAATACCTCCAGACCCCCTTTGTACCTTAGATGCACCACATATCTCCTGGGGGGGTTCTATATAACTTGCTTTGGGGGGGAGCCTGTTCTTCTCCTACCCTTGGGGGGAAGGGCATTGTTCCTCTGATCCTCTTCTTCATTTCTGTTTCTAAGAACCTTGGAGTATGACCTTGGAATGCTCCTTCTTAGCCTGTTAATCTCCTCAGGTGGGGAGCTGTCAAGGTTTTGGCTTCCTTCCCTCACTATATTTTGCCCTATTCCTTCTCCTGGGCCACATTTTTCCTCCTACCTCTTTCCACTCCATTGTGACTGGTATCTTTCTCCCCAGGACAACCCTGACTTGCTGCCCTAACCTCCTCCTGTAAAACTGGGTTGCTAGGCCCCGAGACCACAATTGCCCTGTTATTTTCATTGTCACTCTTTCTGTTTGTCAGTACATTACCACTACGAGGGATGGGGGTCCATTCCTCCTCTGGTACCCATCAGCTTGTTTCCAGCCCACTCCCTGAAGCACAGGCCCCGGAGTCCACTCCTCTCCTGGGCTTTCCTTTTCTGATAATCCAAACTCATCTACAGTCGCCTTTCTCAGACATGTTTTATGCGGTGACATTTCCTTTCCCATGGGCTCTTCCGTTTGCTGTCTGCCCTTGCTCCTGCTGGTTCCTGGTTCCGGGCTAGCTCTCCTGCTTGGGTCTCCCCTCCATTCCTACATTCTCTGCTCATCCTCCTCTTCCAGCAATTTTTGCACATACAAGCGTTTCTCCTCCATAATCTGCTCTAGGTCAGCTGTTGCTTTATTTTTGTCGGTCTCAGTTGTTGAGTGAAAATTGACCACATTCTCTCCCTCTCCTCCATATCCAGATCAATTTGTTCAGCTGAGTCCACCTCAGACATGCCCGTTGCTGGGGCTGATTCAAATAATTCTTCATCTGATGCCCTGGTCACTGCAGGTTCTGTCTCCACAAAGTATCCACAGTGATCTTCCTCCACTCCAACTCGACCATCCTTCTCCTCAGAGTGCAACTTCATACTGGCCATGTCTCACAGACAGCGGGTTCCCCTTACTGATGAGTAGGGGAAATTTTTATTAAAACATAACAAAATACACACAGACTGCAGAAAAATAAAGACAAAAAGAACTATACAGTAGACATTCAAATAATAAAAAAAACTTCATAAAATTAAAATCCCAACCCTACCAAATAAAATACGTGACACAGAGGTAATTATACAAGGAATAGGAGACAGTGAACATAATACATCTAAACATCAGTAAAAAAAAAAACTGAAATAAAGTTTCAACAAGAAAAAAAAAGCCAGGCAGTCTTTCCAGTGGAATTATGAGGACAAGAAAAAAAATCCTAAAAGGGGCAATTAAGTAAAAAACCTAGTCTAAGTGGAAACCATTACAGGGACCACTACATTGGAAATGCCCATACAGAAGTTGACCATGCAAAAACAAAACAAAAAAACAAAAAACAGTAAACAAGTCATGTTAGAACCCCAACAAAGCTCTGACCCCTCCCAATCACCAAAAATTCCAATATCTCTCCCATATTCCCTTTTTAATGGTGCGTCTCTCACCTTCCTTGATACGGTCTATATTGCTTTTAATTTTCTCATATAAATCAATAGGAGACACATATTTTTGTTGAAACAAGAAACATCGACCTTGCCATATCCAATATAAGAGAAGTACGGCTATCAAATTTAAAGTACTAGCATTATATTTATCCCAAGCTGCTGGAAATAGACCTAAAAACAAAGATCTAGAATCCCACCATTTTCACAAGTGGTTCCAATGCTTCGGTTTCCTAATAAATAATAATAATAATAATAATAAAATGTATTTATTTAGCGCCTTTCAAATGCCAAGGCACTGTACAAATGAATCATAACATCAAAATATACATATGAAAACAACAGTTAATAACAATATCAATCCACAAAAACCTTATTCCATAAAAGAGTCTTAAATCCAGCTTAAAGGCCTCCACTTGGTCGTGCATTCTCTAAGCGGCTGAGGCAGAGAGTTCAGGGTTGGGGCAGCAAACTCAAAGGCCCTAGCCCCAGAAGACTTCAATATAACCCTTGGAACCTCTAGCAACCCCTCGTCGGCTGAATGGAGCTGTTGCACAGGGTGGTAAGGAATCAGAAGCTCTTTCAAGTAGTCAGGACCGAGTCTGTGCAGGGCTTTATTGGTCAAAAGACCTACTTTAAAGGTGATCCGCCACTGTATAGGCAGCCAGTGCAGATCGCACAGCACAGGGGTAATATGTGTCCTTCTAGTCACCCCTGTCATTAATCTTGCTGCAGCGTTCTGCACTAGCTGCAAGCGGCGGATATCAACCCCAGAAAGCCCCAAGTAAAGGGAATTGCAGTAGTCAAGGCGAGATATCATGAAGGCATGGACCAACACGGGTAAATCACTGGACGGAACAAGGTGTTTCACCCTGGCGATGTTCCTAAGATGATAGAATGTGGACTTGTCGACTGCTGACACCTGATGACAAAGAGTCAGCCCATCATCAAGTACCACTCCAAAGTTACGCACCTGTTCAGAGGTAAGGATCAGACCCCCCCCCAGCAGTATGCCAGAGGGCTGGTTAGACCCCAACCCCCCTGACCCATGACCCGGGTCCACAACCATAACCTTAGTCTTACCTGCGTTCAACTTTAACCAGCTCAAATTCATCCAGTCCTGGATTTCAGTGAGGCAGTTATTAAATACCGAAAGAGCACTAACCTGGTCAGGGGCGAAAGAAAGGTAGAGCTGGGTGTCATCAGCATAGCAGTGAAACCTCAGCCCATACCTTCCTACAATGTCTCCGAGGGGCAGCATATACACTGCAAACAACATGGGGGAGAGCACCGAACCCTGGGGGACACCACAATGCAGAGGGAAAGGGTCAGAGGAAAAAATCCCTGACACAACTCTCTGCATTCTCCCAGATAGAAAAGATGAAAACCATCTGAGCACTGTACAAGACAGTCCACAGATGGACTCCAGACATTCGAGTAAAACCCCATGGTCTACAGTGTCAAAGGCTGAAGACAGAGATCAAGAAGGACCAAGATAGAACAGTTCCTCTGATCTCTCGCCATCAAGAGATCATTGAGCACCCGAACCAGAGCAGTCTCGGTACTATGCCTCTTACGGAAACCAGACTGGAGAGGTTCATAGATATTATGGATGGTCAAATGGTCCTCCAGCTGGTTTGCCACTACCTTCTCAATAACCTTCCCAATAAAGGGAAGGTTAGAGATCGGTCTGTAGTTGGAAAAAACATCTGGGTCCAAGGAAGACTTCTTCAAAAGGGGAGTCACCACAGCTTCCTTTAGGGAGCTCGGGAACTCACCCAATTCAAGGGAGCACCAGATTATTTGAACCAGAAACAGGCCAATGATCTCAGCACAACCCAGGATTAGGGAGGTAGGGCCTGGATCTAAACTACAGCACGTAGGGCGCATCACCTGGACGATCCGCATAATATCATTGAAAGTTGGCAGGTCAAAGGAACACCAGGAGACAGAGGATTCCGTGACCAAATGCCGACCAGAAGCTTCCCCCTTAGAGTGTGCTGGATGGATCTCAGATCTGATGTCGGCAACCTTACTCGCAAAGAACTGAGCGATCTCATCACACTCTTTTTGTGAAAAGGCTCGACGGAGCTGGAGACAGGCTGGGTTGCACAGCCTGTCCACAGTTCTGAAGAGCTGAGCTGGTCGATTCTGAGCGACAGAGATCTCCCTGGACAGGAATTCTGCCTTCTTATGGGAGATCTCTGATTGGTAGAGCTGGTAATGCTCCTCCAAGCTAAGGTGGTCGGCATCCAGAGCAGATTTCCTCCAATGATGCTCTAACCATCGTCCCACATGTCGCAACTCCCTCAAGGACCCATCAAACCATGGGGCCCGAGGGCGAAGAGAGAGGGGGGGATGAACACGGACAGGAGCAATTGAGTCCAGGGCCAAGGAAATGGCCTGATTATAACCCACAACCATAGCCTCTGGACCCAAGCTGGCAATTGGAAACTCTGAGAGGTTCAACACCACCATCAGGTCTTCAGGGCCCACATCTCGTAATGGGCGGTATTGAACCATCTCCACAGGGGCAGACCTACGAAGGGGAACACAAAAATTGAAGCTCACGGTGTAGTGATCAGACCAACTGACAGGTTCCACCACCAAATCAGAAGCCTCAATCCCCAGGAGAAAAACTAAATCCAAGGAGTGACCGTGATCATGTGTGGCCGAGGAAATAATCTGTGTAAGGCCCAGTGATGTCATCAACTGGAGGAAGTGCTGACCAAAGGCAGAGAGTTCGTCGTCGACCCAAGCATTGAAGTCGCCCAGAACCATCAGTCTGGGTGACTCCAATGCCATATCGGTGACAAAATCTGCCACTTCCTGCAGGAAGCATCTCTCGTCTCCTGGTGGATGGTAGACGAGGGCTATCCTGCAACCCACACCGGCCACAACGGTACACTCAAAGGATTCAGCCTCCTCAACTGGCACACTCGTGAGCCCCAAACTGGTCTTAAAACAGACTGCTACTCCCCACCCCCTGTGATCCAATCTCGGGCGGTGAATCACCGAGTACCCGGCTGGAACAGTCGCCTTTAAAATAGGGCCGGCATTTCCATCCAGCCAGGTCTCGGTAATGCAAGCCAGATCTGCTGTCTCAACAAAATCAGAAATAATAGCTGATTTGTTTTTGACAGATCTGGCATTGCTCAACACCGCCCGAGTTGGACAAGGATCCAAGGCCATCCCGATGACTTGCCCATCAAAATAGGAGGAGCCCTTGGGTATGGAGACTAGGCATGGGAGCCTATGTTCCAGGCTCCATTTCACCCCAGGGCGTCTTCTGAGCTTAACCATCCCAATGTGAGAGGTCCGTTCATTCGCCCTACTGTGTCCACGACCTCCACCGTGCCCCCCATCCTACGAACAATACCAAGCGCCCTACAGCGCTGGTAAATGGAAAATAGGAGGGGAGGAGGACAAAAAGGGCGGAGGGCGTGGAGGTCGGAGGACAATAATGCATGACCGAGATACCTAGACAACACATAATAAAGCGGGAAACAAACTAACTACAAGCAGGTAAAAAAAAAAAAGAAGAAATCCCAGAATATAGGGACAGGGGGGCCCTCTCACTGCACCCACAGTCCCTTGTATACTGAGACTACAATAAATATTAAAAAAGTCCAAACATGTAAGGACAAAATAATAAAAATAACCCAAAATAATAACACTCAAACAATTTAAAACAGCTACAACACTAAATTGAATAAATTATTATCCAATATAGTTATTGTCCAGTATCTTTTTATATAGGTTGCTTTAGAAAAGGTCCTTTAACAGTTGGTGAAACCAAACAAAGGGTAGCTCTCACCTAACCCTCATCAAGATAAAGGTCTGATAGAAACGCGGCACTCTCACTGCCACAAATACTAAATTTAAAGTTGCAGTAAGTCTTTATTTCCACCGGGGCTCTCTCACTGCCTCCAGAATAGAAAAATATATAGTTACAGTACCTGAGGACGGTTCGGTCTGGAGCAAAATGAAGGAGCAACAACCTTTAAAGATCAAGTCAGTCCAACACAAGGAAGGGCCACTATAGCCAGCCAGACCAGTCTGCCGTCTGCTGTTTTTATCTGACAATTCAGTCGAAAGATCGATTCCACAACTGAGTTCACAGCTCCAATAAGTTCTCCCCAAGCATAACTTCAAGCAGCAGCTCTAATGGCAGCCAGCCAACCACTGTCAGGGTCCTGGAAAAAGAGACACCCCACTCAGCCCACCAAAGCCACCCAGTAAAATCTAGGAGGCCAAAGAGAGCAAAGGAGGAACATTTTCCACTAGCCTTCTGGCTGGTAGCCTCTTACCCCAACAGGAAGTCCCAAAAACCAGGACCCCATCCCCGTGGCCAGCTAAACTGGTCTGCAGTCCGCTGTTTCCGACTAGTAGTTCGGCCGAAAGACCACAATTGAATGATAAAAAGACAAAGCATAAATGACATAATGATTCAATCTCTGTAGGACATGTCTCCCGAAAACAAAACCTATCCACAATTTGCTTATGTTTGTGATTCCCCCTCGTATTAATTTTCCCATGAACCCCAAGCCAATTAATATCCCACATAGAAATAGGTATCCTATCATTAGTTAAATGCTCACCAATCTTTTTCTTCTCTAAATCACTGAAATCCTGGAACACAGTTTCCTTAAAAAAAAGGAACCAATTATTGCATGATAAAATTGTTTGAGAGAGCTCTATAATCATTCGACTTGAAAACTTCCAAGACTTTAATAGGTCAAATACCAAGGACCAATCTGGGGGTAACACATATTTCCTACTGTTTTTATGGAGAAAACACTAGGTTTGCCATTCTTGCAGGATATGCTCTAGTCGTTCAGTCACCATCCATACCCATACAGTATTAACTGACTGACAAAGAGGCTTCAGGTTAGTGTAAACAAAAATTGAAAAAAGAAAACCACAGGTTGAATCATACGAACTCCTCCCCGTTTATAGTCTAAATATAAAATATTCCTTTTAATAGGATTTAGTCTGCTCCCTCAGAAGCAAGAAAAAAAGATGCTCAGAAGTGGCACAAAAAGTTGTCTAGGTAAAGGAAAAACATGGCTAACATATAAAAATAGGGGCAAAAGAAAAGTCTTAAATAGACCCTCTTCCCCCCCATGCACCATTTATTCCATCTGCTCACTTTTTCTCTCCTAACATTTGTTTGGATTTCCCAGTTATAGTGTGCCATGTCCTGAACCCCCAAAAAACAGCCCCAAAATCTTTTGTGGAGAGTCTGTGACCCGGACACCCCCCCAGCCAGGAATCCCCAACCTGAAACCCTAGTAAATTCAAACAAATACTTTTACTGAAATTTAAACGAGAACCAATACAGCATAGAAGGACAAGAAGGACTTGACACAACAATAGAAGAAGAAGAAGAAGAATCAGCATTTATATAGCGCTTTTCATACACAGTATCCCAAAGCGCTTTACAAGCAATGCTAGACTGGTAGTGAAGTGACTGAATGTGTGGTGGCGGCCATATCACACATCATCACCCACACACAGCCTGGATAATTGCATGAACCAGTTTTTTATGGGAAGGGGAATGTTGGCCAGGACACTGGGAATGTTCCCTGCTCTTTACGAAGAGTACCCTGGGTTCTTTTACTTCCACCTGGACACCCACCAGGACAACACCAGGATGGGCAGAAGGGACTTCGGTTTAACGTCTCATCCGAAGGACGGCACACCCCAGCAGTACAGCACGCCCCCAATACTGCACTCGGATGCCAGCGATATTTAGGTGCAAGTCCAATCCCGGTGTGGGACGAGAACCCACGACCTTCTGGTCCAGAGGCGGATGTGCTACCAACTGAGCCCCGCTGACCAGTACTGCATGAAGGAACTACAACACTTAAGTCATCAGCATAACTGATAGTATTAATTACATTCAAACCTGGCCCTCCTATGCCTGGTAATAATGGAGATCTCTGTAATATATGAATAATAGGGTCTAAATTCAATATAAATAATAAAGGGCTTGGGGGCAGCCCTGTCTAACCCCTCTGTGAATGTAACATAAATCTGCAAGCCACCCATTAACATATGGTCTTACATAAGCCAAAGAGTAACACATACATAGCCAATTAATAAAAATGGGAGGGAAACCATATGACCTAAGGGTCAACCAAAGAAATTCATGTGACACATGATCAAAGGCTTTAGTCAGAGCAAAACTGAACAAAAATCCCCTGGAACAACCACTGAGCCCCCGAGTAAATAATTCAAGTAACACAATCAAGGCATCCTGAATAGATCTGCCAGGAACCGAGCAATATTGAGATGGGTGAATTAAAAAAAGATAAGAGTTTTTGCATCCTATTACCTAACAATTTTGAAAAAATCTTAAAATCAGAATTTAACAAAGTAATAGGTCTCCAATTATTTAGATCCTGTTTGTCTCCTTTTTTTTTATATAAAAATATCAAACCCTCATACATCTATGCGATTAAACGATCTTCACTAAAAAAGGCATTAAAGACAGATAACAATCAGGTATCAAAACCCACAATTTTTTTATAAATTTTGGGAGGCAAATCATCCGAACCAGGTGCAATCATGTCCTTCATAGCACTAATCACCTCACTCAATTCTTCTAACGTGAAAGGACTTATCAAATCCATTTGTTGAACATGTGTTAAAACAGGTAATGCCGCTGCTTGTAGTAATAAAGCCATATCAGGGG
This sequence comes from Neoceratodus forsteri, assembly GCA_016271365.2. Lineage (NCBI taxonomy): Eukaryota > Metazoa > Chordata > Ceratodontiformes > Ceratodontidae > Neoceratodus > Neoceratodus forsteri. The sequence continues at coordinate 1,536,023,334 of CM028131.1, read as the reverse complement.
TTTCTTCAAATGGTGTTTCAAATGATTGCTTAACATGGTCTGCAACACAAGACAAAATATCTGGTGACCCTTGAACACTGTGGCCTTGCTTATCAATAAGACTGTGCATCTGTTTATTCTGCACTCTAGACCTGCAAGATTCATAAGGATTTACTCTACTCTTATTCCCCTGTACTCCAAATTTCTGTTCAAAATCTAATGATTTTTGCCTACCATATTGGACCTGAGCCAATTGTTGTTTAACATCACTTATACGTTCTGCCTGTATACCCCTAGAATCCTGTGGTAATTAAAACAGGGAGTACAATTCTTTCCGCAATCTAGCAGCTTGAAGGTGACGGGCACCTGAAATAAATATGGAATGAATTTTAAAAAACAATCCGAGACATTCCTTAGTATCCATCCACCAATCAATTACGGAGTCATAAACAAAGCAAACAGTACATCTGTCAACTAGCATATCTTCAAGACTGCTACTAAACCCTGGCTGAGACAATAAACATACATTCGCCCTCCACACACCCGGTCCATTCAAACATATTGGACTCAAATTTATGTGTAGGCCAATTAAGTTATGGTCCGAAGTTTCAACCGGTATTACCGTCCCCTCATAGTCCTCAACAGTCGAAGAACACAACCAATAATCAATCTGAGAAGTCAATTTTCCTTTTGAAAAGGTATATAGCGGATTCTGTGCAAATACATCCTTAAGACCCAACTCCTGAATAAGGTGCTGAAGTTCATGCACATCACAATATACCTTCCCCTTAGATTTTAAATCCAAACTAGTATTAAAGTCCCCCCCCCCAATTAACTATCCTAGAAGTCAATAAATAAGGCTTAAAATTTTTTCAACAAGTGAACCCTAGCTGCTTTCTGTTGTGGAGCATATATATTGATCAATCTATAGTTCACCCCATGCCAAACCAAATCCAACAACATCACTCTTCCAGGCTCAAGATCAACTAGCTGATGAATAATAAAACCTTGTGATATGAAACAAAACCCCAAGCTGGAACATAAATCCTGGCCTAAAGACCAATAAGAAGGATCTACAAACCACTCTTTTGTGGCTTGATCCATATCTTGCAGAGAATACAAGCAAACATCCTGTAAAAAATAATCATAATTTAAAGCCTGTAAAGTAAAAATCGTTGCCTTTCTTTTAAAGTCAGATCTAATACTATTCACATTAAGACTAGCTAGAAAAAACAAAACAGTATTCATAAAGAAAAAGAAAAAGAGGAAAAAAACGGGGGGAAAAAAAAAATCAGTAATCATTTCTTCTTCCGAGATCTAGTGGCCTTTTTCTATATTCCCCCCCCCCCCCGAGGTCTCTGTTCCTGCAGGGTGGACAGCTGCTGAATCCGGTAATGAAAAGGATAAGGGCAAATCTTGATGGTCATCCTCCATAATGTCCCCCCAAGACTGCAAAGGTTCATATGAATTTTCCACAGAAACTGGGAGGAGTTGTTTGTCCTCAATTTGCTTAGTAGATATAGACCTTGTTCGAACAGGTTGAAAGTCTAAAGATGATATAGTCTCTGGCTCCTTGAGCACTTCATCCAAGGGGGAAGAGGAAATCGGGATTGAAACAGAGGAAGAACTGGGCTGGGGAGGAGGATCAGGGGGAGGTGGCGCAGAAGAATCCTGAAAACCAGGATCCTGGCAGGGTGGTGTCTGCTGTCCATGTTCTGCATCCGGGAAACCTTGGAAATCTCTATCAGGTGCAGATGGACCAGAGTCAGATTTTTCTTTAGCAGACTTAATACAGAAGTCATGTTCCATATAGTCCACAGAATTGTGAGCTGCCCAGGGACATGTACTGAAAACATGAGAGTCATCTCCACATAAATTGCAAGTGGGGGGAATCATACAAGTTGAGGCTGTATGCCCCAAGGTACCACATGCCCCACACATTTAAGCTGGTCACAGTCTGAATTTAGATGAGACAATGATCCGCACCGATAACAAGAACGAGGCTGCCCAGGATAGAACAAAATCCCTCTATCCCTTCCAATATAAAAGCAATTGGGAAGGTGTTGAATACCCTCCTCAGGCATCCACAACTGCACATTGAACTTCCAGCCCCCTGTCCAAAATCCATTCTCATCAATTAAAACATGGGGAATACCATTCAGTTTACAGCATTTTTCTAACCAATATATAATATCCAAGACATTCACCACCTCATTCCTGAACAGGACGGTAATTACTTTGGCCTTAGGTCTGGTAAGAGGTACGGCTACAAAGGGCTTCCAGACAGGCTGGGAGCAAACCTCATAGTAAGCTGCCCAAAATGTATCCAATAGCCCAGCAGAATGAAAGGAGACATCAAAGTTGTGGTCTACAGAGATGTGGATAAAGGAAACACATCAGAGGGCTTAAATCTCAAAGCGTCTATAATGAGGCATTTGCCAACATAAATCTGATCTGGGGGCAATTCCAAGCCCCCTCTATAATAAATCCTTGCAACGAAATGTTTCCGTGCAGGTATCTCAGGTTTATTTTTAAATAATGAAGCATAAGTAGCTTGTGCTGTAGTAGGACCTATAGTAGAATCATCTTGCTTAGTGAACACTTCAGGGCCCTTAAAAAGAGAAGTAATAGATGTACCTGGAAGCTCCGACTGTTGTCTGATACTCTCATCAGCAGGGGAGAGTGGTATCGAGTCCTGTTCAAGGCCTTTGTTAGAAGTACGCACTGGGTTTCCCCGAGCAGTGGTGTGCTGGCACAGTTCCCAAGGGACTAGAACCGTGCCCAGAATTCCTTCTGCAGCTACAGGTATTCTGGGCTCAGACCCAGCAGCTTGCTCCATTCGACTCTCTTCTCGAGCACCAGACTCAACGTCCATTTGGAGCACACCGACTCTGCTAGTAAGGGGAAACTTGGGGTCAGGAGCCCACCTTGACTGATTCTTCACCCACCCCACACTAGGAAGCGCCAACTCTGGAGACCAGGTGGAGTCATGCACAGTAAAGGGGAAGGGAAATGAATCTGATTCAGAACCCGCCGACTCAGCCTGCTTAGGCAGTACATCCGTAGCGGCTACCAGCAAACTTTTTTTTACCATACCCATTTGTAAGATAGGACTGCAAGCAGCCCATTTCCATTTGTTCTCCTCACCCAGCATCTCATCCTCATGAACAGTAACTCCAGCAGTTTCCAACGCAAGTTGCTACTCATCAGATACCATGGTTGAATTACCAGCAGAACCCAGCAATTTCTCTGGGACATCAACACCTTGTGCACCAGTTCCTGGATCTACAGAGCACTGCAGCTCCATGTCCTCACCCTCCAACTCCAGGAACATACTGAGACCACAGCCACTGTCCCGGGACCCTTACTGGAGAGTATTGGAATTTCCCCAGTGTCCTGGCCAACTTTCCCCCATTCACTAAAACAAAATACCATCAACAGCTTGATCTGGTTCAATTTCAGTTGGTTAACATCTGTATCCCCCCATCCCAGTCACCCCTGAAAAAGGGACTTCTAGTCTCAGTGGGCCTACTGGGTCAACAAAATTCAATGAATAATATTTATTGAGCAGGGGCAATCCTCCAGGGAATTTGACAGAGTGGTAGAATGTGCAACGCAGATACCAAGGGAACAACTACTACAGTATAAGGAAAGGACTACCACTGACCAAATACCCTTAGTTGTCACTTATCCTGATCTGGAGCTTCTACGAAAAATTATTAAGGACCTCCAACCAGTATTCAGTGAGGATGACATCCTGAAGTGTATTTTTCAAGAATTACCATTACTGTCTTTTAAGCAACCTCCTAATTTAACCAACCTGATTATTAGGAGCCAGCTTGTACCTGAACAGAATGACATAACACTAAATGGCACAAGACCCTGCAATTATGCTAGATGTAAGACTTGTGAGCACATTTCTACTTTCAATTGTATCAATACCCCAGAAAACAAACAATTCAAGATACAGGGGAATTATACTTGTGCATCTTAGAATGATGTTTATTTTATTCAATGCAACAGAGGTCCACAAACAGGTTAAGTTGGAGAGACTGGACAACCTCTCCGCACCTGAATGACATAAAACAGACATACTATTAAAATGAAGATGACTGAAAAACCAGTGGCTCAACACTTCCCTCAGTCTGATCACTCCAACTCTGATATGTCAGTACTGGTTTTAAAAGGGCATTTCAAAAATACACAACTAAGGTGGGCTTTTGAGGTCAGACTCATTTTACTTTTGAACATGGTAGGTGATGGGACGAATATAGATTTGGGTTTTATGTCACATTACACTGCTTAAACAACTCCTGTTTTTTCACTTGCTTCAGGGACAACACATGATCATATTATTGTGGTACATAGTGGTGTTTCTTTATGTTTAGTTACAAAATGGCTTTATGGATTCTTTGTTACTGATTACCTATACATTGATTTCACCCCTGGGGAAGGGTAGGATGTGGTGGCAGGGCTTGTTTCTCTCGGTTTTGGTTTTAAATTTATAGAACTGTTATTTAACACAACAGCAGATTGGGTACATATGGTCACATGTTGATACATGGACATATTAAGATAACAGCATCTCAATTACAAGGGGGTCTGTGTTAGGTTTGGGTTTTAAATATACACATACACTAGTCACTTGTTACAAAATTGCAGCTTTATCATGTTTAAGACAGTATAAGTCTGAATATTCATGAATAATATGGACTTATTGTACACAGAGTTTAAGAGAAATGTATCTGAACAGTACTTGCACTGTAAATGTGTGAAACAGCTGGTGAATGCTTAAGTTACACTAGGGCAGGTTGTCTTCTAACCTATTTTTTGCTTAACACAAAGATATTTTCATATTTAGAATACTTTTAACATTATTTACTATGTATTGTTTAAGCTTATTTTTCCTTGTGGTTTTTAATCATTGTCATTTACCAATGCTAGCACATACACACCCAGACAGTTTTAAAATGCAGCTTCAGTTGGTTTATAGCTTTTCTTAGGGAGGGAAGTCAGTGACATTTGACCTCAGGATAGCTTTCTTTTGATGGAACTTTTGCTGTCTTTATATGGTTATGTTGCTTTTTGAATGCAGTTTTAGCCAATGGGGGTCCTTAGCAACTTTTCATGTGTTTTTTTTTTTAATGTATGATCCGAATTTTGAGAAAGTATGTGCTTCCAAAACAACTGCCAGTGTTTTCTGATGAAGGTTTCTGTGTAATCCGAAAGCTAAAAGCACCTGTGTTCTTTTCTAACAACTCTGTTGGTCCAATAAAACGTATGAAGTCATCTGTGTGTGTGGATCCAGCAAAATAAAAGGCATTTAAACAGAAATACTGAGACAAACAGTGAAAGTATTAAATATACAGACTCATCAAATTACAAAAACTGTAGAAATGTATCCATAGCATTACAATTAAAAATTCCACTCTCACAAGACACCACAGTTTTATTAGGGTTGAAGAGTGAACCTTTTTGGAGTCATGTCACTGTATTGCCAATCCAGTTTCAACCATATTGGTGGTACAGGGCTAGCACATCTTTCGCTCAAAGATGTTACTTTACAATTAAAAAAAACATTTTCTTTGATGACTTTCTTTGTGTTAGGAGGGGTAGTGCTCAGTGTTAAGGGGTAGAGCTCAAACACTGAACTTTGTCAGGTGGGGTGCTGTACTCAGCACGGGTCACAAGTTAAATGGGTTTGGTCTTCTCAGCTCAGTACATGCACTAAGAGTCACATCAAGATCTTCAATGGTGAAACCTTGGTGCATTAAATCAATAAGCCACTATTCCCTTGCTTTGCCCAATTGCATATGCTTATTTGTAGTAATAAATTAAAGTATAAGTAGGCACCATATTTTGAAAAAGTAAACCCATTTCAGAGCTGGCTTAATACTGCAGCTTCAGGCATTTTTATGGTTGTGCTTCCATCTGCAGGGCATGCCAGCATTCTTGGACAGAACAAGTTCTCAAAGAAGACCTTCAGAGAATGCCCTAAAGCCCTTTTCCAGGCCACAGAAATTTCTGAACAGGAACAGTGTTTATCTCTTCCCAAGAAAAACAGCCTGCCTGTCTACTTCTTAAACAGAGCCATAACAAGCCAGGGAGTAAGGAAAATGCTAATTTCCCGAAATCTCAGTGCCTAGCAGAAATCTCTGAGAAACAAGAGGCACCTGGCTATTCAGAAGCCACGTGAGAGACAAACTTAGGGACTCCTACTTAATCAGATACCTCTTCATAAAAGGGTTGCAATACCCCTGCCTGATTTTAGAAATCTTTTAGTTTGTATTCTTATTTTTGCTAATTGTTTGCCTCACTTATAAAAGTTTGTTTCTTTCTAGTCATGGAGTCTTGAACATTGTTTTTTGTACCCAGTAGCAACTCTTTCATGCTGTTTGGAAAAGCTATGTTGCTGTCCCAATCCAAAAATTAAATATAGCAGACAGAACAACACACTCTCTCTCATGCATGTACACACACACACACACACACACACCACACACATACTCTACAGACAACTAGAACAAGAGCCACAGACAGGCACACACCAAACAAAAATACACATTTAGAATAACAGACACATTTATGAACATGTATAGGATAGATGGCACACTTTTATAAACACACCAAGCAAAATACACACTTATGTACATGTACAGGATAAAAGACACACTCACATGCTCACACTAGATAACAGACACACCTATGCACATGTCTCATAGGATGCCAACCATAATCACATGTAGATATATAAATCCATACATACATAAACTATTAAATTGATAGTAATCATGTTTATTACAAATAGCTTATTATAAGATAGGATCAATGGTACCTACATAGTGCCCGACATGCAGTCTCTATTCACACTTCTACAGTAGTTATGTACACCAAAAACAAACATTCTCAACAGCACCCAGTAGCAGACCTTGGGGCTAGTATACTATTGTACAAAACTGGCAAATTAGGAGGACCCCACTTCATTTAGGGCCTTACATGCCAACAACAGCAGATTAAAGATCACCCATTACTCTAGGCCAGTTTAGAGAAGGCAAATGTAGTGTGATTGGTTCAAAAGAACTTGCGTGGTTGAGCACTACAGAAGCTACATTCGGTATTAGCGGCAGGTTTCTGATCTGGTTTAAATGCAGGCCAATACAGTATATAGTGTTACAGTAGTTGAACCATGATGCACTAAAGGTGTGCAGGGATGAGGCCAAGTCTTCAACACAAGAAATGAAGTGAAGAGGGCAGTGTACTCAGGTGCTACAAACCCTTCTTGGTCACAGAGGTCATGTGATTTTCAATTGACGGTTTATAATACTATCTTTATTTCAGAGGCACCATTCCCCATAGGCTCAGGGTGCCATAAATACCATAACATTCAAATTTACAGAGTAGTAGGAAAAATAGTATAAATAATCAGCCTTGGAAAATACACACATATAAAAAAATATAAATCAATAAATAGAAATTAGCAGCATCTTTAGGTGGAAATGAAATCACATGAGACCTCACTGGTCTCTGCATGCCTGACTTAAAAGGCACTGTAGCCAGCCTGGTGGCCCTGAGGGTTGAGGCACTGGACGCCACACCTCACACTACACCGGCGACCTGGGTTTGGGAATGGACCCAGGCACCAGGGGAGGGAGAGGATTGAGCGTCCAGGGAACTGCTCTCCTCTCCCGGGGGGAGGGCTTTGGGCCATCCGGCATTCTGGCAGCCTCTGATGGAGATCAGGGGCATTACAGGACACAGACCAAGAGAACAGGGGTTGAGTGTGGCAGATGCCAGCAGGGTTGCCATGAGCCATGGCGTCAGTGCATGCCACACTCAAGGGAGTGGGAAACTCAAGGGCCAAATGCAGAAACACCACTCCTGCCTGATAGACGATGGCCCTCACAGTGCCAAACTACCACATGCCCAACACTGCATCTCCGCCTCTGCTCCTTCAGGCTCCCTGGGCTCTTCCTCTCCAGGGCTCGGGGGGAAAGTAATGTCCTTGAGGAAGCAGGGGTCACAGTGGGCAGTAGAGTGACATAGGCAAGTTGAGTGGCCCGAGAGAGTTCCGTTACAGGAGGAGATAAAGAAAGTTGATTAAAAAAAAAAAAAAAGGGCACTGTAGATTTTTAACCTCCTTTTAAAGGCCTTCACCAAAGGGGCCTCCCTCAGTACCCTGTGTAGTGTGATTCATATCTAAGGGCCAGCCACTGCGAATGCTTGATCTCCTGAGGATACCTGCCTCAGTGGAGCAGAGATGGCATAATGGTCAGTGATGGTTCAGGAGTTCCAGTAGATTGCCAGGGCCCAAACCATGTAGGGCCTTGTAGGTTAGCAAGAAAACTCTGAAGGTAA